>OY751431.1:22142463-22801576 GCA_963565745.1 Phengaris arion | reverse complement strand
GGTTTTCATGTCCTATTTTATGATTTTTACACTTAGTGCAAATATCTTGAGCTAATTCGGCAGTTGATAGATTCAATTTCTTAATCATATTATGAAAATGAGTACAACAACAAGTTGGTAAATTATTTTCTTGACAAAACTGCTTAAAATCTTTATAAATACTGGAGAAATTAATTCCTACTGGCAAATATTTTCTATTCGGCGCATGGTTACTATTATAATGTGATGAAATAGGATTGTATTTTAATATAAATTCTTCTACGTTTAGAAAGTAGTTTTCATACTCTTGCGGGAACTTATTGGTTGGTTCAAATCGACCACGACGATCAGCACGATGTAGCGCTCACTTTTGGATTCCTATTGCACTCTAAATAATTATTTTTCAAGACTGACTGGACGGCTTCATCATTTGTATAGCCCAAGGTCCTTAGAAAAAAAACTTTACATACTTTAATGCCGTTGAGCGACCATGGTAAGGTGTTGTGCCTTCGAGATTGGCCTTTTGTTTTTGTGCATGTGGTAGATAACTTATCAACACTTCTCGATAAATAATCGCGACGACGTTGTCGATCTAAATTCCAAAATTGTGCCCATATAGACTGCCTTTCAGTCTCGGGAATATTTTGTATGCATTGTTTTTTACATGAACAAGGTGACAATAATGGATGTTTCAATCTTTGTTTCTCTAATATATTTCCTGGATCTCTATTTCGCTTAGGTTTCTTTGATATATGACAATTATTATCTTCAATGGTAGGGTTGTAAGCGGCAGCAGATTCGTCAAGGGTGATACGTCTTTTATTGATTGTCGGTGTTATTATTTCGGTATTATGGGCAATAATACTTACAGGAGTGGCAGAAGTCGAAGTTTTTGGTGAAGTTGAAGGTGGTGAAGAATGTGCGAAACTATTAGCTGATGGTTGGATCTCAGACGATAATTCAATTGAAAATGTATTCTGTATCTGATGCAAAGTATCATCTTCATTTTCATTTAAATTATGTTCAGAACTAGCATCTATATTAGGTTCTTGGTTCTTCGTTGATTGAATTTCAGGCACATTTGTTTTGGAGGTAAGATCAACAGGTTGCTCAAAATATGAAATAGATACAATGCTATCAGAGTGAAGAAGCGAAGAGGTACTGGGTTGCTGAATATCTTCTGAAAAAATATTTGAGACGGTTAAAATCTTGTCACAAATCAATGCCGGTCTCAGTTGCGCGTAAACTCCTTCTCCTAATTCTTCTGATAGGCATTCATCAAGCTGAGATTCACTAAGTGGAACTATAGGACTTGTAAAGTTTCTTGACTCCAAATTATCATAAAAGTTATGTTCCCATTCACTGTGGTTATTGCAGTCTATATTTTCTTTTTCTAGGCAATCACTCATCACACTGGACACAACATTCACCGAGTATGTTTTATTATAATGTTTCATATTTGTTTTTGATAGTCTGACCAACATTTAACTTCGATTTGTACTCATTGTCACTCACTTTTAATACTAAATAACTTTAATTAAACCAAATACTATCTCGCAATCATCCGATCAAAACAAACAACACAATTGGCGGTATCAGTGTGCGCGGTCACACGACTAACGTAACCCGCACCGTCTTCAACGGGATGAACAAGGAGGAGGTGTCTATAACGGGGCAGGAAAGAACGAGACAGCAATAATGTTGTCGATTCAACTTACGCTGGTTGGATAGCATTAACGCGCGAGCACGCGACTAGTTGTAAACACTGTATTTTTGGAATTTATCTAGCCATGCGTGAAGTTTTTTCGGCAAAACACTGTATACTTTGTTACAGTTTTTTTGCGTGATTATACCTTATTTTAAATTAAATACAGTGTTTTTTTGCTTGCTTTATCTTGCTAAATAACCGTTAGAATGAAAAAAGGATCGATCAGGGGTACTAAACAGACGTAAAGAAATTGATTGCGCCTTGTTAAGCCAAAACACTGTATATCGACTTACAGTGTTATGGCTTGGCAGGGCAGTGCCGTAATCGTGATTAATCGTGAACGACACCGGCACTAGTCCACCAAACGCTCACAAGTAACTTTTTGAGTCAATTTTCCCTTGGGGTTGGCTTTGGCTGGTTCGCCAGGGTTCAGCCATTGCGATGAGCGTTTCTGATTATCGTACAGGATCCATTTTTCATCACAGGTAATGATTCGATTTAAAGCCTTCATTATTGTGCTTGTTGAGTAATGTAACGTAGCAGTCGACGCTCGTTTGTCGGTTTACTGCACTCAATCCACGATGTTTCAAGCTTTTTCACCTTCCCAATTTGCTTCAAGTAGATTATAACAGTTTCATCACTAACACCGCAGCCTGCAGCTAACTCGGACGTGGTTTGCGATGGATCCGCTTCTACAATAGCCTTCAATTCTCCATTATCAACTTTGGTCTCCGGCCGTCCATGGCGGCTTTCTGAATTTCCAGAACGAAAACGTTGGAATCGCCGCCATACACTTAATCCTTCGAGCCGTTTCTGCAGCACTGGTGCCGCGGTGGAACTCGTACTCGAAAATAATACGATATTTCAAGTTTTCCATTTTGTAAACAGAGTGACGCAAAGAAAAAACTAAAAGAAGAAAACAAATGCATGAGTAAATAGCGGTATAAATTTGAAATTCCTAACCAAAGAAGATATATTTGAGATCAAAGTGCGACAAAACGCCAATTTCATATGTAATATATATAAAACGCAAAGCTTGACTGATGTATCAACGCACAGGCACCCTTAAGGCTAGAAATTTGAAATTTTGCACACATTTCTCATATGACGTAGGCATCCACTAAGGAAGGATTTTTCAAAATTCAACGCCCAAGGGGGTAAAATAGTATATAATAAGTAAGGGGGTAAAATAGTAAATAATAAGATAAGTTTGTATTAAACTTTTTTATTACTTGGACATATTTGGACGTGATATTTCGTATGAATTGAGTACAAACGGAAAAAATAATGAGTTTTCTAAAATTCAGCCCCTAGTTGAGTGAAATAGGGGATGAAAGTTAAAACCTAATTTTACGCCGGCGAATCCGTGGGCAATTAATGCTGGTTAGCTTATACGTAGCTAAATAAAAAACTTCTTCACACCGCGGTCCCCTGTCGGCAACGTACATAATATTCAATAGATCCTTTAAAAATATTGAAAGGCTAAAATAGACATTTATTTATTTACTTTTTATAGTTTCTTGTGTCGGGTTTTTGGTGTAAAGACTTTCATATATGGTTATTAGCCACACATTTAATGCCGTAACATATGAAAAAATTATAATATGATTATGAATCAAATATATTGCTAGCTTTTTACGTTCATAATCTCGGTTTTTACCTTTCCTAAATACTATATTTTGCTTGCTTGCTTTGCTTATATCGTACAAAATTTATAAATTGCGTTCAATTTTAAACAAAATTTAAAAATTTAAGTAATCTCCGAATTGTCAAGCAGTGAGCGAGCTAATGCTGGTGAATTATAGCGAAGAACAGTCGATCACGTCAGCTTTAAAACAAAAAAAAGCGTATCTAAATCGGACCTTTCGTTTAGGAGCTACGATGCCACGGACAGACACTCAGACTGACAGACAGACACATCAAACTTCTAACACACCTCTTTATGCGCCGGCGATTAAAAAATGATTAATAATTTCTTTTGAGTTAAATGAATAACGTTTTTGTTCATAATAAAAAAGTATAAGTCACTAATCTGAAATTTATGTGCGTAATTTTGACATACTCACCTGTTTCAGAAACCTTATTCACGACGATTCTGTGTCATTCTACTCACTCATCAGTCAATACAGAACACCGGAGTATGCTAAAGTTAACTCTGGATGGATACTTCTAGACGCTGCTGAACAGTTATTTCGAACTAGTAAACAGAGGGTGTTCAACTCTAACAATGGTAATTATTTTATTTTACAACACTTTGTAATCCAGCCTGCAATGTATGCCATGAAATAGGAAAAGTTTAAATCTAATCCTAATTTATTATAATATTCCATTATAATATTTCTCAGAAATAATAATGTACGCATTTTTGCATTTTGGTGGTTTTTGACAAGTAGATTTTAAAGTAATAACATTAATTTATCATTTCATAAGAATTTGATCCTGAGCCTGCACCAAAATGGAAGCACCTAATGGATTTACTTCTGGAAGAAATACCAGAAGAAGCAAAGAAAAAGAACCATGGATCCATTAAGAATACCAAAGTATTGGTTCTGTGTCAAGACAATAAGACCTGTTGTCAACTGAACAACTTCCTGACAATGGGCACAAACAAATATCTCTTCTATACCGCATTTAGAAGAGATATAGCTTTCAATAATGTAGCCAAAAGGTTTTCCAATTTAAAACATGCGCCCATACAGAAAGAGGAAAAATCAAAAGTGGAAACCGAAAGTAATATTAATGAATTGAATGAAGACGAAGAGAGTCTCGATGATCATAACAAGACAAACTATGTTTTGACTTTAACGCAGATAACTGTAGGCTCTAAGGTATCTGATGAAAGTGTATTCGAGCCAATGTCACAGGTAGTGGAAATTCTTATTTAGAAGTCTTTTATTTTATTGTGTTTAACGCCCGATACAAAAAGAGGGTAGTTACAAGTTTTAAATGTCTCTGTGTTTGTATGTGTGTGTCTGTCCGTGGAATCGTAGTTCCTAGACGGATTAACCGATTTTGATGTGTTTTTTTTTTTGTTTGAAAGGAGACTTCATTGAGAGTGTTCTTAGCTGTAATTCATCATCATCAGCTCGCTTACTGCTTGGCAGTAAGGGGGGTTACTTAAAATGTTGTTTATAATAGTGTAGATTCGAATGTCGATTCCTTTTCCAGGTGGAAAATTTAGATTTGACCCAATTAGAGAATGAAAAGCCAATTGTCTGCATACAAACATTCAAACAAAATGGCAATTATTTTTCGTTGGAACAGACCTTAGAAGGCCTGAGGCCAGAGTATATAATAATGTATCACAGCGACATAGCTGCTGTTAGGCAGATAGAGTTGTTCGAGTGCCGGAAGATACACGATGAGCCAGCGACCAGAGTGTACTTTCTGATGCACGACAAAACTGTAGAGGAACAAGCGTATTTGACTGCATTGAAACGTGAAAAACAAGCATTTGAGTTACTTATTCAAACAAAGAGTGTAAGTTACATTTTTAACAACTAATAGTAGAGTAAAAAAAGGAACCTTGGTTATATTAAATCCGATCTACTCTAATATAATATATAGTAATTAGCGATGGCAACTTGGCTAAACTACTCACACTCACAGAATACACTCACACACTCACAAAAAATATTACTTTTTTTAGTTCCTACAATTTTTCTTTTCTTTTTTGTTTTATTTTTGTTTTGTTAAAAGAAATACTGTTTTAGCTGCAATATATAACTGTGTACTCCTGTAAATCCCCCATAGGACAGGCGAAGCCTAGTTTGGGGGAACGTCGCTTCTGTAATCATCAAACATTCGTTTTATTGGTAGTAAACTATTTGTTGTTGCTGTTGTTAGCTCAGTTGTTTCGGAGCTTATACACTGCAAACAAACAAACAATCAATCAAATCTTTCCTCTTTATAATATACTAGATGTTGCCCGCGACAAAGGGAAATCCCGTTAGCACCGTACATTTTGTCGCGATAAAAAGTAGACTTTACCCGTGGTCTAGTCTATAGCTGTGCCAAATTTGAGCAAAATCGGTCTGGAGTCTATAGCAAACTTGTCATCGCTACAAAGTTCAACAACAAAAACAGCGGAGCCTTAGTAATAAATGGGTACGGATTTTTCCTTTTAATATTATTTATCCTTCTTCAAGGTAATGGTGATACCGTCATATCAAGATGGAAAGACTGATGAATATTTCGATATGAATGTAGAAGAGGACACCAGTGCCGACACGAGGAAAGCAGGTATTTACTATTTCATCTTGTTTAAAAAGGCTAAAATTAATTATGTCTTCATAATAAGACTTATAAAGTATAATATCTATTTAAGGGGTTGTCCCTTGTCGTTGGAGCTTCCGCCATTTCCTCTGTCCTCTGTAAGACATGACATTTACATTTAACTCCCTATAAGACACGACATTTACATTTTCTATTACTTGACTAAATATAGTTTCTCCTCGGTCTTCCCTTCCTCCCTTTCCTTCTATTTTACGTGATTATGAATACGTCATGCCCGAGCATCTTTCCTTTTCTATTTTCTAATGGTTTTAATATGTTTCTATTCTCTCCTATCATCTGTAGGCGGTGTAGCATTTCCTCGTCAGTTAAGGGAACATATACCCTTTACCCATTCTACGTGACCTGTTTAGGAGAAGGACCGCGAATATGGCGCTCTAACTATGAGCATTTTTTTTAAAATTTCTGTTTGTAAAAATTCATGTAAAATACTTTTAATACCGTATGGTTGTGGGAATAGTGGTAGTAGTCCCAAAGGGTCCGACTGAGCGAGATGGTATGTTCGGTCAGGCCGAAACCCACTGTAGTAGTTTTCGGATGTTGTATTATATAGCGCCGAACTGTGAAAACTTCGATAGCGCGATTTAGGATTGTGGCGCTAATTGGTACGCCACATCACTCGTAGTTAGTAGTCGTAGTATCACATCGTTGTAGTGAGAGTGGGCGTTGAAGCCGATAAGGGATTCGACCAAGCCGCGGTGCGTTGAGGCTGGTGGTCGAGGTACCCGATGAGGCTGAAGCTAGCTGGCGGGGTGCGGAGGGGTGGGGAGTGATGATGATGATGTCCAGAAGGCGGCGTGTTCTGTCGACGGTCACCAATGTGAGAAAAGTGGAAGCCCCAAAGGGAGATCTCCGAACGAGCGAGATGGTATGCTCGGTCAGGCCGAAGCGCACATGTATGCACTTTAGATGTTGTTTATACAACGCCGATCTTAGATAGCGCGATTCATGTTTGTGGCGCTAATTAGTCCGCCACATAGTTATGAAGTACTACGTAAAAAGGGGGGGGGGGGGGTGTTCCCGGCATATACCACGGATGGTCATGCCGGGGGGGATGGGGGTAAAAATTTTGGTCAGTATCTGGTGTCTATAAAGAATCTACAATTTATTTATATTATACACTCCTTGAACCTTGTGTTTTTAGTATTATAACAATATTTACTTTTATTTACCCTGTATGTAGGTGGTCAGAATCAAGAAAAGGAAAAGCCCCTTGTAATCGTGGATATGAGGGAGTTCCGCTCCGACCTGCCCGCACTACTGCACAAGAAAGGAATCAACATAGAGCCCGTTGTTATCACTGTAAGCCTCAATTTTTTTATATTTTATGTTGATAAAATATTTAATTTCTGGTTGACGATAAAAGCCCTTAAATATTTACAGACCGGAGTATTCGCGTATGTTTATGAGATGGTATTCTCTTTTTCTCTCTCCAGATTGGCGACTACATCCTCACTCCGGACATCTGCGTGGAGCGCAAGTCCATCTCGGACCTGATAGGCTCGCTCAACTCCGGGCGGCTGTTCACGCAGGCCACGCACATGTGCCGGGCGTACGCGCGACCCATACTGCTCATAGAGTTCGACCAGAACAAGCCTTTCAACCTGCAGGTAGAATCGCAAGCGCACACTGGCCCGCGCACGCATGTACGCACACATGTTCACTCATACACGCACAGTAAACACAGTATACCCACATTATATACACGTGTTTGTGTGGTTATCCACATATTTAATTGGTTTTATTTTACATATTGAACATCGTATGTTATTTCTCTTTTGCAGGGTAGCCTAGTGGTATCGAGCGATATTTCTGGCATAGAAATTCAGAAGAAATTACAACTGCTTACCATACATTTCCCGCGATTAAAGCTAGTGTGGTCGCCGAGCCCTTACGCCACTGCTGAATTATTTTATGAGCTCAAAGTATGTATAATAAATCATTATATTTTATAAAATAAAATGATCCAAACAAGTACAACTATGTTTATTTAATAGCGTATTATTTAAGGTTGTCCAAAATCAATTCCGGATATTTTGGGCATTTGATCTACTGCTTATGTCGAGACGTTTCGACTAAGAAATAATTAAAAATTGCAAAAACAAAATACCTACTAAATAAAATAACATTACTGTTATCTTTTTTTTCTTTATTTCCTTAAAAAAACGGTTACAAAAGTAAGAAAGAGAAATCGAAGTCACCTAGTAGGCCAATAGCCTGTATCAGGTAACAAGGCTCTTCCATATCTAAACAAGCATTAAGTAAATGATTACCAAATATGTCTTTAAAACTAACTATTACATACTAAATACATTCTTTTAAAGACTAAGATCATTATTAAGTACAATAAAAAAGTTTTATCTTAGGTTTCTACTACTATTAAAAATATTCAAAATAACTTTTTATTATACTTTTAATAATATTTTTATTTTGATTCGTGTGCATTGTGTATGTGAATGTATGTATAAGTGTAAATGTGCATTTGTTTCCCACACACGCACATTCGTGTATGTTTTATTGATTATATTATTACGTTTAACATGTATTTTATCTAGGTATACTTTTAAATATTCTTTTAGTTTTTCAGTTTCTTCATAACATAAAGGCTTCAGATATTCTATTAACAATTTATTTATCTCTCTGCTAGTTTTATCTTTAGTATTTATAGCATTATTTATTATAAATTATCGACCTCATACAGCTGATTTTATTGATGTTATTAAAGCATTGCTGCTTCCTCTTTAAATCACCTCTTTCTGCGAGGTTAATAACCTCAACGCCTTAGGGCAATGTAAGTAATTTTATTAAGTATAATTTATTTATTTTTTCAAATTTTCATTATTTTTCTGTCTAAACGTCTTTACTTAAGCAGTAGATCATAAGTCCAAAATATCCGTAATTGATTTTAAACAACTTTATGTAACACTTTAATTGTATCGCGTATTAGGTTTTTATCTTGAAATTTATTTGCCTTTATTTCTATAGCAAGGTAGAAAGAATCCAAGTGCGGAAGAAGCTGTGTCGCTAGGTGGTGACTTCACATCAGACGACATAAACTATGAGCGCTACAATGTGCTGGTACATGATTTTGTTCAGAAACTGCCGGGCATCACCACTAAGAACATCACTAGAATAATGAACAGGGGAATATCGCTGGATCATTTGATCACACTGTCCAAGGTAAGATCTTGAGACATAGTTGATTATATTCTCTCTTATTTGTAATCTTAGTCGATATAAAAATGGTAGTCAAGAGACCTAGTAGCTGTCTCTAATTGACAAATAGAGATATAGTAAAAACATATTGAGACAAAAATTCTTTTTTTTTTGTTCCAGGAACAGATGGCAGAAATAATTGAAAATAAGAAGGAAGCTGAGAATTTACATTCAATATTACATGTTAAATCCAAGCCCAGTGAAGGTGACAAAGCTAAACAGCCCTTCAAAAAGAAATTTTCGGGAATGTCGAAAAAAACAAAACAATAAGTAGAAAATGATTTATGTTCAAGGCGTGTACAGTAAGTTTATAATTAAAAATAATCTTGTATGTAAAGAATTATTTAATATCAAGTATTTTCAAACAATATTTGGCTTTTGTTTTTGTATATCAAATCGTAATATTAGTGTTTTTGCTAGTTTGCATTTATCAAAAAAATTGAAACGAATACACCTAAACGAATTTAAGATGAAATATTTACAAATAAATATAGTACCCCTATATTATAAAAGTCGAATCACTGGGATCTTCTGAGAAAACGTAGCAAGTAAATTGCTAAGAACAAGGCAGCTAGTACACATACAACTGTTAGAAAATGACATCACTGTCGATGCTGGTGACTTTTGTCAGTGAGAGGAACATAGATAACACTCATCAGTTTCTTTATTGATGTTGTCCCGTCCAGGGCCTTATCAACCTGAAAAAAACATAAGAAATCAATATACAGTTAGGAGCCCAAACATGTGATGTAAAAAAACAAACCCAAAATTCTGTGGTAAACAATAAATTTTGCTTGAGGAACTAACCATTAAATAAAGCTTAAAAAAATATTTTTTATGCCAAATCAGTTAATTATCCTGAATCTCTTACTTGAGTCAGATATTGTTCTCCACCTTCTGGGCCTACTGGCACAATGAGACGACCACCAGGCTTCAACTGATCCACCAACTAAAATTTACGTCATAAATATTGTTGTAAATGTGCATTTATATGGAGCAATAATTAATTAATTACCCATACAATGTAACCACTTTTTAACCCCCTCCCCCCATGGTGACCATCCATAGTATATGTCGAGAGCCCTCCACACAAGATTACCCTAGAAGATGTTGACAATGTGACAAATACCAAACCCCCTGGTCCCCCCCAGATTAGTACTTTGAAGACCCCCTGAACAGGTCACATAGTATGGGTATGTTCCCTAAACTATAGTGTTTGTGACCATGTATGAAGATAATAGTATTAAATTGTTAAATGTATATCTGTTGTCTGATAACTGAAATACAAGCTTTACTTAGCTTGGGATTAGAATATATGTGATGTATATTTGTTCTAGCTCTAGGGTATATTATTATTTATGTGTAATAAAGATATATTTTATATTATTATCCTAGTAATCTTTTAACTTTCACATCTCTCATGCATCCTCTTATTGTTTAAAGTATTATAATATTTTTTTTATCTAAGCTACAAAAAAATTGTACTTACAGCTTTAGGTAGGGTTGGGGCAGCAGCTCCAACATGAATCGCCATGTATGGTGCTTCCTTTGGGTAGCCCAGCCGTCCATCACCAACTGATAATTACAAATATTAAATAATTTGATATATTATGTTAATAATTTAAAGTATTTACAAATATTTAAAGTTTTCACATACCAACAAGTTTAATTCTTTCTGATGTTAATAGTTCTGGGATATCTTGATTAATATTTTTAGTTGCCAGTGACACCAACTCAGGTATATGCTCGATGCCGATTACACGGCCAGCTTCACCCAGCATTATCGCCATACATGCTGTCAAATATCCAGAACCTGATCCAACGTCTAAAGCTTTCTCACCAGGGATTAGTTGATCTTTTAACCTTTCTAGTGCATGAGCGTGCTGGAAGAAATAATATCATTAGGATTAGGAAACTTTCAGGACACAAAAAAAACCTGTAAATATTAATACAATTCTTTTAACATAAGAATTATATTAATAATTACATAGAAACTTACCATATGAGGTGCGCTAATGGTAGCATTAAATCCAATTGATTGGGGAGAGTCCTGATATGGAGCATAGGGACAGTAATGTTTTCTATCAACTGTATTCATTGAATTTCCTACTGCATCCGTTTTTATTATACCATTTGCTAAAAATGTATAATTCATTTAATGTCTGATGGTATTAAGCAATGGGTAACAATCAAGGTTATTTTTAATATTGTGATACTATAATATTATACTTCCTTTTGAGAGAAGTTTGCAAGATTAATAATTGAAAATTGGCTTCGAAGGAATGCAATTACCTTTTAGATTACGGACCAGATCAGCATTGTTAATTCCATGACTTCTCCAAGCCATATTTATAGAAAGCAAAATAACTGGTATAATGAAAAGATTTGACCGTGTAAAAATGTATTTTTTCAAGTAAATTATCATGAAACCAAAATTGTGATGTTGTTGTGTTGTTTACATTTGACATGTAGGTTTTTTTTTATATATATATATAGCGTCGGCTTATCTTAAAACTATTTGCCAGTGTCAAGTAAAAAAGGCGGGAAATAGAACTTTCATTTCAATTTTCAACACTGTATTCTTATATCTATATGTATATACACAGAAGTGTAAGTATGAAATCGTTGGGTAAAATTAAACAATAATTAAAACCTATAATATAATATGTATGAGAAAAACTTTGAATAAAATTAGAAATGAAATAGCTAGCGCGCGGAGACTACAAATCAAATAACGACCTCTGTGGCTCAGTGGTTGAGCGTGTTAGTGTCCAAGCCGGGGGATCGCGGGTTCGAATCTCGCCGAAGGAACAAAAAGTCTTTCCGTGTTCCTGGGTCAAGGATGTGTGTTAAATATGTGTTTATTTTAATAAACCTTAAATATGTGTATAATATAAAAGTATTAAAATATATTTCGAGAACTTACCCTGCGACCACGTTGGTGTGGTGTGAAGCGTCCATAGATATTATTATTATCTTAAAATCTTATATCTATATTTAATTTATAAAATCTTTTCTCTCATTCCTAAATTCAAACACCGATAATTTTGATTTTTTATTATTTTTTAAAAGAACCTATGTTTTATGTACCTACATACTAATTGAAATAAAGTTTGTGTTTTTATATTATACCTACTGCATGTTATACCTACTGTAAATTCACAAAATATAATCGCTTGTCCTTTATAATCGTTTTTTTTAATTGATCATAGAGATTTTAATAGTTTGCTATACAGATAAATTATGCAATGCACTTGGCAACACTAGGGATGTGACAGTGTACATAAAAAAACGATTTTTAATTAATCGTTTTTTTTTGTAGCATGAAAAATCGATTAATAAATAATCGGTTTTCTTAAGAAAATAATCGATTTTGTTATATTAATCGCTTTTTTCCTAATTTGTCAATTATAAAAAAAACGCCATAAATATTATATCAATAGATTTATTTATTAAAAATAAACAACAGAAATAGTAAGTTCTCATATAAACAACATCAATTAAAGTTTTAAAACAATCAAATTGTAAAGGTTCAATTTTTTTTTTTTTATAACACCTAAGAGGCAAACGAGCAAGACGGGTCACCTGATGGTAAGTGATTCACCGCCGCCCACGGTCACCAGCGATGCCAGTGCGTTGCCTACCCTTCAGGTAAGAATATGCTCTTTTCTTGAATAACCCTATGTCGCAGTTGTTGGGGAAGACCGCTGATGGCAACGAATTCCAGAGATTTACTGGAAATTACTTTAAATTAAAATGTTTTTCACATAAATCAACAAAATTAAATTATTCAACTCAAAAAAAATTTGGAATCCGTAGGCAACGAGTTCAGTAAATATAAACTGTGTTATTATTGATAAAGTTGCTGAGAACTTAAAAACTGAGAAAAAGTGCTACGTGGTGTTTTACGTACGTAATTAAAGCTGTAGTGAAACAAAAGACGCAATAATTATGCATAATGTAAGGCTAGTCCCGATTTCACAAAAGTGGTGACCTGATAATGGGATCCATAAGGAATCGAGGGAATTCCTCGAAATTTATATGGACACATGGTAATTTCGACTTTTTTTGAAGTAGTCCAAGCATATGCTATCAAAAAGTAAGATTTTGGATCTGGTATATTATATAAAGAAAGATCTGGATCCAAAAGTACTGAATAGAACTCCTGACTCCTTATAGATACATATTTGGGGATTTCGGCGTTGTTTAAAGAACTGCAAGCTTAAGCCACTATGTCAATTAGAGTAATCTTCATAATCACCACCATCATCACATTATGATGATATAAAAGGTACTTCTTATAGTATTTTGCACCGACATGGATATCTTTGAACATTACTCTGCCGTTTATGTACCTATTTGCAAAATTATTTTGTTGTTGTAAAGCGTATAATGCGAAATTAGTCCTTTAGTCACTAAAGTGGCAACCTGATGATGGGATCATGAGGAATCGAGGGAACTCCTCAAAACTTATATGGACACATATAGTGCATGGAAGTGCTTTAGGTCCCACCCTCTTCCTTATATATGTGAACACCTTATGTACCCTCAAGCTAAATAACTGCAAGATTTTCCTCATATGCTGATGACACGGCCTTGATTGTGTATGGGGGTAGTTAGGAGAAGGTTAAGCTTCATACAGAGGTTGCTCTCGGAGAGATTATGAAGTGGTTAGATATTATCTTGTTAACCTTGAACCTTGACAAGACTAAATATATACCATTTTCTACACGCTCTAATCCTAAACTACCTGAGAATTTTTGTATTGTGGCCCATCCCATACCTGTTCTGGTAATGTCTGTCATTGTTCCAAGTTAACGTCAGTAACCAATATTAAATATCTAGGACTTGTCCTAGACAATAATCTCTGCTGGTCTCCCCACATACAAATTCTTACATCACACATAAGAAAGCTGATCCCTGTCTTTAACAAACTAAGGAGCTTGACAGATATAAATACATTAAGGTGTGCATACTTTGCTCTCGCGCAATCTCTTATACAGTACTGCATTATCATATGGGAAGGGTGTGGAACCCGTACGTTGCTGCCACTAGAGCGTGCTCAGCGCGCTATCTTAAATATCCCATAGATGACTATGGGTATCCTCGTTACTATAGTACTCAACTTCTTTATCGAGAGTCTGAGGTGCTCACGATTAGGCAACTGTTCATCGTGAGTGCGATCCTTCGTAAACATAGAGAGCTCCCCTACGTACAACCTAGCAAACGAAGTATATGGAAAATCTGTTCGACAGTTCGTCACCGAATCTCACTTGACAGGCGACAATTCTACATCATCTCCTCTCACCTCTTCAATACGACAAATAAACGTAGTAATTTGTATCCTCTTACATTGAGCAAATGCAAACGAGTTATTTTGAATTGGTTAGTTTCTTTAAATTACAATAGTACTGAAAAATGTTGAAAAACCCATATACATAATTAACATCCCTATGAATATGCAATATACACGCTCGTGCGCATAGACACCCACCACACACACTCACACTCACTCATACAGACACACACACACATTATATTGCATGGTACCATCTTAAAATCTACTAATATTTTTCTTAAATTAACTTAATTCCATTTTGTTTGAGTGTATTTATTTATTACCTGTATTAGTTCAACAGTCATATTGTACGTCTATTTAAAGGGTTTTTCCAGTTCCTCGAGCCGAAAACTCAGGCAGCTGTGACACAGTTAATACTAGTACGGCTGCCGATGTTACCCTTATTGTCTACTTTGTGGAAATGTCTTTGTAATTTGCTAAATTGTATTTTGTGTTAATTTAGTTGAATCCTTACTAATATTCTAAATGTGAATGTTTGTTTGTTACGCTTTCACGCGAAAACTACTAAACGGATTTTGATAAAATTTGGTATGGTATTAGTTTCGGTATACTTGATAGTATAATTACGCGGGCGGAGCCGCGGGAAACAGCTAGTTAATAATAATTTAACAAATATCACTAAAAAGCGTTTTTTTTATTTTTAAATAAAAAATTAAATCTACTTCCAAACTAATAATGCACAAAAAAGTATGAAATAAAACTTATTTTCTAAACAATTTCCCTATGAAATAATTTTAAATTTGGCTAAAATTTTAAGTATTTCTCTACTCAATATTCATAATTTTGAATCGGCACCAGCCTACTTGAACGTAAGTTCTATTTTAAATATTGTTTTATCAGGATGTTGTTCGGGCTACTTTTAAAAAATCTATTTTTAATTGATTATTTTTCACATCCCTAGGCAACACTGCCTTGTTGTCAAAAAGCTATCAGATGTCACCAATTTATAAACCCTCACTTCCTTGCAAAAATTAGGGTAAGGGATGATTATTAGTTCCCTTTGTGAGTGTGGACTGTGGACTAGACGAAGGTACCCTGGACCATATATTTTTCTTTTGTCCTAAAAACCAGTGTATTAATTTTAAATCCGTTTATGTTTTATAAATAATTCATTTATTCAAATCTTATGTACATTTATTACTACTAACATAATATAAAACTATACTATAGCTATTAGTTACTAACCTCTAAATGTTTGTTTTTTTCTTATTTTTTAAGCTATTGCATAGCTTCTATCGCGGGCCTTGAGCGCGGGGACCGAATCCAGAAATTCCGTTACGAAAAAACCTCACGCTCCCGCATCGTCTAACGTCGTTTCAGCTCGGCAGTATTCGACACGGCGTTTTATTTTTAAGATTTAAATCTTTTAAAGTAAAATCTATCTCTGAACCAAATATTAAAGCAAGGCTAACGCCGTTTTAGTAAGGACGTGCGCCGATAAAGCGCCATCTATCGGCTACTATACTAAACTAATTAAGTATACAAATCATAGATGACGCGAGTAACGCCGAAATAATTGATTTTACGGAGAGAAAATGTAACTACATTACACGGCGTTGAAAGCCGTGCATCGTCTAACGTCGTTTCAGTTCGGCAGACTTCGGCACGGTGTTTGTGTGCGTGCGACTAGACGTATCGTGTAGACTTACTATGCAATAGCTTTACCGTGGCAGTCCCCGAGTGCCACACGTATTTTTTTTTTATATATTATATGGCATCGGCTTGTAACCATTTGCAAGTGTCAAGTTAAAAAGGCGTTCAATTTTCAACACCGTATTCCTATATCGTCAATTCTAAAGTCTAGTCAAAGTCCAAATATATAGTCAGTAAAGTCCATGAGTCATGTCAGTCGATTCAGTAAAGTGGTAGAAGCTTTACTGAAAGTTCCTAGGGAGTTTTGGCGGGAAACACAAAATAGCACGTTTTTAGAAGTTGTACCACTTGCCCACTCTTGTGTACGTTAACGAATATTTAATGGTTAATATTCTACCAATATTACACATTAAAACCCGATATAACACAAATTTATGAGCATATACAAAATCCAAAACGTCACCCATTGAACTCCTCGGCAAAACTCCAAAAAGTTTGTGTTTGTTTTAGGATTTTTAAACAGGCCTCCATAAATAGCAATTTCCTTCAATTACTAACACTGGCAAATCACTACGGAGCCATCTTTAAAAAAGAAGAAGAAGAAAACCCTCTTTGGCAACAAATTGCACTAAAAAAAACTGGTAAAACTATGTAAAAAAAAACAATTCACAAATTATATCCAAGTTTATTAGTTTTGTGTAATTAATTTTATAATTATCAATACACATATTTAAAAAAATTATCATGGTATGTGATGGACCTGACCCACCTGACGATTCTCCACATAATATTATTCCACCATCGCGACATGAATTGATGGTAAACGGGCATCAAGAAGACAGTGATGATGAACAAAATGATCATTTTGGTTACGAGCCTTTACCTCAAGGTCCAGAGTCAGCCTCTGTTGAGGTGTTGAGTGAAGAAGACAATGAAGTAAGTCATTTTCTTTATTATTATTTGTTACTCTTTGTATCCAATCTTCGTTATGCTCTTATGATTACTATTTAAAATTGTACAGTATATTTCGTATTTTAATTTTAAACTTGTCTAAACCATGAAGAATAATAATTTTAGATAGATAATGTGCAACAGGCGCCTAGTGATGTTCCTCAAATTGAGCCTATGGAGTCTATAATAACTAGACAAGTATGGAACTCACCTAGGATTAATGACCCAATAGAAATGAATACAGAACGTGCTCAGCAGGTAAATCTCTTTATTTGAACACAAACAGTAATTAAATCTAAAGAAAACTAAAAAGATAAGTATCCAGACAAACTTACATGTATAAATGACAAAGGAGGGCCAATTCTAATAATTAAAAATATATTTGCATTATAGCTTCTGCCTCAAAGAAAGCCATTGCATGTATCATATATCAAACCATGTGAGTGAGATAATATATACTGAGACTGGAATAGGGAACCGTGCTGTGAATAGCACATTTTAATTATGTGAATTAGCTTTCAAGTATGCATCAGTCCCAGTTAATGTAACTACATTCAACAATTGATAGTTGTTTTAAATACAACAATTAATATTATGCTAGTTTTACCTAGTCCCATCTTTTTTTCTCATTCGTTGTAATTTTCCAGCCTTTGACTAAAGCACAAAACTTACATCAATTACGAACACAGACAAATACTGGAGTGCCCCAATACACAAATACGGCATTCTCACAGCATCGTCAGCCTAGTCCAGAGCAATGACCAGTCATTAGCCCCAGCCCCACTACCAGTGCCAGCCCCAGCGTCTGGGGCCAACCATGTGGGGGTTTCCTCTCAATATTTTCCTTCATCGTTAGAGCGGCCGTATAATGTACTTGAGATCTATAAGTCTCATTGGTACATGCCACAATCTGGAAATCGAACCTGTACTTTCTCAAGTGCGAATCAAACGGTCTACCCACTAGGCCACAGAGCAGCATTAGAGTATAGGAGCTACAGAATTTTTTGTATTGTTTGAGTTTGCGCTTGAGAAGTATCATTAAATTCGTTGTGAGATATTATTTGAGTGGATCAGATAGGTTTTTTTTAAAAGTGTAACTTTTATTACATCGTCTCAAACTTTTTCGTCTGTGTGTTGCATGTCGCGTGACGGTCGGCCGCGGAGTAGAGATAAAGTGAAAGGCGCTTGTTAGAGCAGCCAAGGCCAATATGGCGGCGCCTATAGGTCGCATTAGCTGACCATGTAGTGTATAGACTAGTACTCATTTGTGCCAATGCTCCACGCTATTTTGTTATTAAGTTTCACTTTTACCGTGGTTTCATAAAACCACACAATCCTTTTTTTAAATAATTATGGTTATTTTTTATTTACTTACAGGTTATGTCTATAATGGCAAACATACCACTCCCAAGAGAGTCAATACCAGAATGGGCTCAGAGTATAACAGAAGAACAGTGGAAGCAAACTCTCAATGACAGGATAGAGAAGATGAAGAGTAATAGATAAATGTATTGTAAGTGATATTGATAAACTGCACTTATTATTAAAATTATGTTTATGTACTTCTACGATATAAATTCTATCACTGTATGTATAGTTACCTTAGCCGGGCATTGTTAATCGAACTGTTAACTTCATTAATTGGCTAGTTGAGAGCAGAAGTAATCCAAGTGACCTTCTTGCATTTTTAGATAAGTGAGTGGCTTTGAATATGTTTTTTCCGTTGAAGTGAAAGATTTGAGAGTATCAAGAAATAGGTCTCTATTCCCTCTTCTGTCTAAATCAACGGAGTCATAATTTTCCGAGTAATTGTCATTGAAATAGATTTTACCATCACCCTTACAGAATTTGATTCTTCTCATTTTAGAAATAAAGACCCAATGTCCATTAGCACTTTGGCCTTTTGATTTAATTATTGTCTCTAATCCTGTAAAATCAACTAATTTTCCAACCATATTAGTCACAAGGAAAGGTTTTTTCTTTCTACAGTTTCGCACCAAATCCATCCATTCTTGTGGAGTGTATATGTGTTGCTGTGTCTGTGTCTTTTGTTGTTTGTCTGTTGTTGTTGTCTTTTTTGGGCTTTAGAAATATCTGTAAAATCAGTCATTGGGCAGGAAAGAGTGGCCACTAACAAGATAGAAAACAGTAATCTCTGATATGTGTTCTACATTATTAACTATGTACATCATGAAGAAAAACAAGTTCCAACTACGGTTTTGTCCCGTACAAGAGTCACTGAATGTAAAAACAGATGTTATGTTTTCGGGAATGTTATACAGGATATTATGGTAAAGACATGATATCACTTCCTGTGAACCCCTGCCTGCAGTTGTTTCATACTACATGTTCATGTTAATCTATTCTACAACTGGTAAATAGATATGAGTTCCGAAGTTCAAAGTCTGTAACTGTCTGAGATAATAGACTTCACCTGTTTGTACTAGGGGTGTTGGAAGAGTATGCTCCAAGTCAAATGTGATTAAGCATGAAGAGCCATCATTTAACACTTTGTCTTTGTATGAATTCATCAATGATCTGGCCCTTTCTGCCAAAACTTGGTGTTCCCTTTGCTTTGTTTTGATCTGCAGACATTTTTCAACATCATGTTCATTTAGAATTTCTATATGAAATATATCACATGTTTTGCATGTATCTTTTTTTGGAATATAAAAATGCAAGTTGTAGGTATTAAAAATGGTTCTGTAGTAGCTTATTTTTGCAGGTTCCTTACCAGCTGTCCTGCATCGGTCCACATAAGATTAGTATACTTTTTATAGATTTAAGCTGGGTTCCAGATACTGGCGGTCAGATGATCTTTCACCATTATGGCTCACATAACGGGGAATACTTTCAATATGTTGCTTTATAAAATCTAAGTTTTCGTCTTTGGTTTTATTCCCAGGAACTTGTTTCCCTCCCTTATCAGGTATTGCCATTTTTGTTTCTGGGTCTATTTTCTTTGTAAGGGCATAATTCAACCTTGTATTAGATATCTGAAGCATTTAAAAAAAAAAAAGGACTTGCAGACCTTAGTCTCACAGAAAAAGAAACTACGAGAGTGTTGCTTATGGCTGGGTCCTCTACGGACGCGTTTTCTTCGTTTCAAAGGCAAACTTACTTTGATGTGGTTTGTCCATTCCAGTCCATGCTACAGGATTTACTATGAATACTCTCTTGAATACCTACAGGAACACGATCACTACACTTCCTTTTGCAAATACAGGTAATAGGAGTAAAACTTTTTGCAGGCATGGTTTTACCACTGTAACTGACATACTCCTCACCCTTGTTTCTTTTTTCTTTAATAACATTCCTCTTCCACATTTTCTCATTTCTTCGTTTGCGAGATCTTAGTGCTTCTGCGCCCCATATTTTGTGAACTTGATGAAGATCTTTCCCCAATTGTTGTACTATTAATATATCTGGAAATATTTTCAATATTTTTATCTTCTGATTCACACGATGATTGTGGTTGCCGATAAGATTCACTGCTGTCACTCAAAGGATCATGTTCATCTGAATTGAATTCCAGTGTTGTATCCTGAATAACAGAAACAACATCCAAGGGGCCTGAAATAAATAATAGGAACCATTGAGATTAATTTAGCAATGTCAAAACTTGAACCTACGAATAATAAAATTCATGGTACGTACCCTCTAATTCAGCAACATTCTCGGAATGTTCCGGACTGAAACCTTTAGCTTGAGGCACCAAATCCCTTGAGCTTGCTAAAAAAATACCAATGAAAGAAAAATTATTGCTTTCCCAAGAGAAAATTAAATGTAACATTTTGTACTTACATGCAATTACACTAATGATTGGGGTATCCGTACGCGTGGTATTCTCATCTAGCCTTCCAGTTAAAGCAGCTTGCACTATTTTTTTAGACCGTGAAAACATTTTCTAATCAGTTGAAAACAACACACAAATGGAAATCAAAAACGTCATCAAACAGACAGATGTCAAACCATAAACCGTAGTTTTATTTTTAAAGTTTTTATGTTGTAAAAACACTGTTCAGCTTATAATGTAAAAATATTTGATTTCCCAAAATAGGAACATAGTTTTTTCAAATATCAAAAAAATCAAAAAAAATTATATTATTGTGATCCAAGTGACCGCAAAAAAATATAGATTACTATAGCACTAATACACAAAATATGATCCAAGTAACACCTACGGAAATTGATTACTTCTGCACTGTAATAAAATTTATTGTGAAGTGGTCCAAGTGTCAACAATGAACATGGATTACTTCTGCACTCTTAGAAAATGTATAATTAAGTGATCCAAGTGCCAACAATGAACATGGGTTATTTCTCCACTGAGTCCAAATCACTGGTGAAGTTGTCCAAGTGGCATACAAGTCACTTGGATCACAACTCCACTAACAAATTATGTTTTTAATGGCCATGCAGAAATGTCAAACATAGGACTTTGTTAAAAAAAATGGCTCATATCACTTGGATTACTTCTGCACTAACTAAGTTTAGTCCCACGGAGGATTACCACTAAGTTTAGTCCCAAAGTGGGACCAATTTGTGCCACTTTGGAGGTCGAAATTCACTGAATCGTATTATGAAACATCATCTATAGAATTTCAATAGATGATGTTTCATTATACGATTTACTTGATGTGGCCATGTTAGACATGCAGATCCACGGTAAGATAAATGAAGTTGGATTGGCAATGTGCGCGGGGCAGACGCGCTACAAGTGTGATTGGACAATCATACTTCAACCGAACCACGCGTTCCTACTTTTTAGTCGCTTGTTGATCGCCTCGCAGTACGGAGCAGCGCTAAAATCCTTTGAAAATGCCGTGTTGTGCGATTGTTATGTGCAAATTAAAGAGTCAGACATCAAATATGAAACAAGGAGGAATTTCTTTTCATCGGTAAGCATAAAAACCTTTGTTTTTTAGTATTTTTCCCAAAAAACTAGTTCGAATTATGAAATTCTAAGTAGAAACGACAATTAAGCCAAGAATCACAGAAAATATACATTGCTGGTGAAGTACGCAAATATTTCGCGAGAAGACACATCTGACGCGCAATGGGTTGTGAAGCGAGCCAAATTACCGCGCCTTTCGACTCGTTCGCGTCACGTGCGCTTCGGTCGCCTGGATAGTGCAGTCAGTGATCGATGATTTATCGACAAATTATTTTTCTTCAGAATGAGTTACTACTGTTCTCTGTAGTAAAATTTTGCTAGTCTTTTTTTGCTACATAATATTTATAAAGACGTCGATTCTTGCACGCGAGTGACGAGTGTTTTGTTTCTTTGTTTGTTGTTATTATAAATTACTGTCAGTGATCATTTGCGTGTTGATAATTGATGAATGAATTAGAACCTAAACCAATAGGTTTATAAATTCACTAACGCAACGATATAAATATGCAATTTTACACATATTAACGGATTAACGTTAACTTGCGTTAATTCTTCCGAAATGTAACGCTTTAACGTTTAACGAAGCTTAACTTTTTTTGTAGCGGATTAACGATTGAGGAAGTTAACTATTTGATTAACGGTGCCTTGATTAACGGCTTTGCCTAAAACCTTTCCGCGATGCGGGGTTGTTGACGAATGTAATATTTGATGCTGAAGCGAAGAAGATAATGTATTGGTTTATTACTTGTTGGTATTGCATAATAACATGTACGCTTGAGTATATGAAAATGTAAATTATAAATATTTCGTCTGTAATTTAAAAAAAAAATTAAAAGTCTACGACTGCGCAAATGGCAGTGCTACACTGCCATCGACTTCTTTTTTTGCTTTGATTTTCTAATTATTTTTGATTACAAATAAAGGTAATACATGTTGATATTTTTTTTCATTTTATATCCCAATACCAATTAAATTCGCCTTTGACACAATGTTTTAGTTAGTATAAAATTACTAGTGCTCCCGTTATTAAAATTTTTCATTCAATTACCAATAGCTACAGGACGGTTTACGATTTACGATGAGCCCTCGGCAAAAATAGTCGGGATGCACATATTGTACACGCGCAACCATACTTGCCCCGCTACTCCCCCCCGCCGCATTCAAAAGTTAGGGCTTAATTAGTGTGCGTAATTCGTGTATGTATTATTATTTCTTATGTAGTGGAGTGCATTGGTGGGAGACAGGCGGCGACGCTGGTTTTCAAGTAAAAGTGTCACGGTTGCCAATCCAACCTCATTTATCTTATCCGTGTGCAGATCCATTAAATCCGCCACAAATGCAAACGATTGATGCCGCGAAATTCGAGGCTGCGGCCTTTGAGTTCCTTGTAGTTACTACCGAACCGTAAAACAATCGAATTTCTTCGCAGTTTTCTCACTCGCACGTGCCGGCAAGGCATACTTACCTAACTACTTTGGTTTTGCTCGCGACATGTACCGCGCCGCACCTGTCCACAAGCCCGCACATTGCAGAACCTGTTTGTCGCACCGCATCCATGTGCGACGAAATAGTAGGTAACATAGATATATTAAATTAAAAAGAGGTAGATATGGTACAAGTAGTGGCACTTAAGTGTAGCGCTGAGCGAAATGTAGAGGGGATAGCTGCGCATGGGTACAGTCGCGCACGCAATACAATTATAACTTTAATAAAATAAATTTAAAATATTTAACTTATATATTTAAATGTACTCTTTGTACACTACCGAGTGATTAAGTTTATGGGGAGTAGAAAAAAATATATTCATTGGTTTCTTTTTTAACAAAACAATGCACGTCATACACCATTTTTCGTGCCTGTCTTTTCAAACCAGTATTTCTTCTAGGCATTTTCACTGTTTAAAGTCACAAACAAATATAAATAAAAATAATAAAAACCAACAATAACAATCGAACACAAACTTAACAAATAACAATGAACGGCAATAACAATAGATTTTCGACTGTACAGTCAGAAGACCGCGGAGCGTCGTATCACGGCAGGGGACGGAGTACGACTGGCTAGCCAATCGGCGCTACGCACGAGCACCCTTCGTCCTTCTAGCCCCCCTGAGAGATCTAATTTTTGACTTCTGCGCAATAACGGTCAGCGCTAGAGTTTCGTGCCGCTACTTGTATGAGCGCGCAAAAAGTGAAGACTCGAAATTGAGCTAAGTCGAACAATTTGTGGTTATTGTGCGACAAGCCGGTCGACGAGTAGCACGTACTACGCGTCCCGTGCACCTTGCACAAAATGCCATCGTGTATCTATCAAAGCTGTAAAAACCATGACAAGAAAGTAAATAAAAGTCAAGGAATTTCATTCCACACGTAAGTTTAATACATATTTTATTACTACGAGGGCGGCACTGAAAATTTCGGGAATCAAGGAAGTGACACAACATTACTATTTAAAAATGTATTTATTGCTTTTCGAAGTATTCTCCGCGAAATTTGACACATTTTTCCATACGATGGAACCAATCATTGAAGCAACCATTCCATTCGGAAGTTGGGGTCTCCAAAATGGCCGTTTTGTAGGCGTCCACAGCTTCTTCAGGTGATGAAAATCTCTGACCACGCAATTTATTCTTTATTTTAGGGAAAGTATAGAAATCATTAGGGCTTAGGTCGGGGCTGTATGGCGGATGGTCTAATAATTCTATGATTTCTTGCTCTAAAAACTCTTTTGTTCTGTGCGCGGTGTGATAACTCGTGTGTTGCAAATGTGTTGTCGTGATGGAGGATGATGCGGCGGTTGCAGTTCTCTTTACGGAGTCCAGAAACGACTTGTGGCAAACAAATGTTAGCATACCATTCTGCATTAACCGTTCTTTGTCCCTCAAGAGGAATAGTCGCTACATGGCCGGTTTTGGAGACAAACGTGGCGACCATTTTTTTTGCAACACTCCGTGAACGAACAATTTTTGTTGGCTTTAACTCATTTTCGAACACCCAACCTCGTGACTGGTTTTTTGTTTCGGGTTCGTACGCGTATATCCAGGATTCGTCACCTGATACGATGTTGTATACAGCATTTGAGGATCCTGCGTGGAATCTTTCGAGAGTTCTGACGCACCAAGTAACGCGAGCCGCTTTTTGCTCTTCACAGAGCAAATGCGGTATCCATCGGGAAAACAACTTTTTTACACCTAATTGTTCATGCAAGATTATTTGTATTTGACTCATGCCAATGTCTAAAGTTGCCTGAATTTCGCGGTATGTCACATGTCGATCTTCCTCAATCAGCTTACGCACAGCATCAACGTTTTCTTGGGTGACTGCAGTTTTTGGACGACCTTGACGGGGATCATCACTGAGCTTGACACGTCCACGTTGAAATTCAGCAAACCAGCGATAAATTGTGGTTTTGGATGGGGCTTCATCACCAAATGCAGAAATCATCCGGTCAACACACTGTTTTTGTGTTAAACCACTTCGAAAGTCATAATAAATCATCGCTCTAGAATTTTCTCGAGTCAATTCCATTTTCTCAACGACTAAACAAGTTTGACAAGACCTTGTGACAAGACCGAGAATCTTTTTTTAAATAAATAAACGGTATTCGATTTTTAAAACCAAGGAGTTTTAAATTAAAAAGATTTTAATATGACAGGAACAGTGGAAATATTCCATTCCCGATACTTTTAGTGCAGCCTATGTATCAATAAGTATTTCCTTAAAAATATATTTTTAACATTAAATAATTGCAAGAAAATACTTCACAGTTTATGACGTGAGAATAAAAGGAAAGAAACCGACCTATGCATAGAACAAAGTCACATCTGCAAAATTTTTACTTTACAGGAGAGCGAAAAGAATTGACAAAGTCAACCTTTGACTTAGTCAATTCTTGATCTAACTTTTTTCCTGATTGGCCTAGCTGGATGAATATTTAAATAATGTTGTAAATAGGTTTAAAGTAATGTTTTGTAGGGGACTGTATTATTCCACAGGGATTCAACCGCCGGCTCAGATTAGACTCGAAGATAGCAAGGTTACACCGATTTGGGCAGAGCCGGGGCGATAATAAAACACTATTGAGGAGAACCTTTTTTCACCTTTTCGCTTTGCTTACCTGGCTCATGGCAATGCCGTATAGAGAGCCCCGCCCGTACGTCTCTTTCGGGCCGATCTTCCCTTTCACTTTTACCTCTCTATACGGCTATTTTCCATATTTTTCCCCATTTTTCATGAGCCAGGTGAAGCAAAACGCGTTATGTGAAAATCTTTTTTATCGTGACCATATTTATTAATCCTTATATACTAAATATCTTATTTCCTAAAAAAGTTATATACATCTTAAGTTTCCTTTACACGAAATGTTGTACAATTTTCATCACTATTTTCTTAATAATTTATTTACCATCTATTATATGAACTTAAACTTTACATTACACGTTATATACTAGGCTTATTTACCTAAATGAAAAGAAGCTATGTTAAAATTAGCTGTCGTTAAATATATATGAGCAAAATAACCCGCACTCGATAAAACACCATTTTTACACGATTTTACACACTGATGCCATATAAATCTATACATATAGTCACTTGGTATTCACTGTTATGATTTTATGTACAGTTTAAACCACTTGTTTATTGTTCAGATTTAAATTCACTTAAGTTTCACATTACGAGGCCGCTGTCCTTAACAGTTTAGTTACTAATAAAATATATTTTAGATTAATATACATTGTTATTTAGGACTTAGGTATGTCTAGGTTGTATGTAACCATATACAGCGGAAAACCATAAGTCATATGTCTAAATGTAACTTAATGTTACATTATGTTTACTTTATTAGTGTTACATTATGTAATGTTTACTCTTGGGAAAAGTTTCAATCCAACCTCATTTATCTTATCCGTGTGCAGATCCATTAAATCCGCCACAAATGCAAACGATTGATGCCGCGAAATTCGAGGCTGCGGCCTTTGAGTTCCTTGTAGTTACTACCGAACCGTAAAACAATCGAATTTCTTCGCAGTTTTCTCACTCGCACGTGCCGGCAAGGCATACTTACCTAACTACTTTGGTTTTGCTCGCGACATGTACCGCGCCGCACCTGTCCACAAGCCCGCACATTGCAGAACCTGTTTGTCGCACCGCATCCATGTGCGACGAAATAGTAGGTAACATAGATATATTAAATTAAAAAGAGGTAGATATGGTACAAGTAGTGGCACTTAAGTGTAGCGCTGAGCGAAATGTAGAGGGGATAGCTGCGCATGGGTACAGTCGCGCACGCAATACAATTATAACTTTAATAAAATAAATTTAAAATATTTAACTTATATATTTAAATGTACTCTTTGTACACTACCGAGTGATTAAGTTTATGGGGAGTAGAAAAAAATATATTCATTGGTTTCTTTTTTAACAAAACAATGCACGTCATACACCATTTTTCGTGCCTGTCTTTTCAAACCAGTATTTCTTCTAGGCATTTTCACTGTTTAAAGTCACAAACAAATATAAATAAAAATAATAAAAACCAACAATAACAATCGAACACAAACTTAACAAATAACAATGAACGGCAATAACAATAGATTTTCGACTGTACAGTCAGAAGACCGCGGAGCGTCGTATCACGGCAGGGGACGGAGTACGACTGGCTAGCCAATCGGCGCTACGCACGAGCACCCTTCGTCCTTCTAGCCCCCCTGAGAGATCTAATTTTTGACTTCTGCGCAATAACGGTCAGCGCTAGAGTTTCGTGCCGCTACTTGTATGAGCGCGCAAAAAGTGAAGACTCGAAATTGAGCTAAGTCGAACAATTTGTGTGTTACGGGTGTTGTTAAAAATAAAAAAAAGGTTCTCCGTGACAATATATATATTTAAAAAAAAGGGGTCGTGGGCAGAAGGCCGTATGGTCTGATCTAGCCTCTTGGTGTCAAGGTGGTGGTAAGGGGCTTTAAACCACGTGGGAACTTAGCTGAGGATCCAGCTGTCTAGCACGTGGCGGATGCGAGCTAGGGCTACCACTCCTGGAAGCTTCTCCGTCACCGCTGCGTCCGTACGTCGTAGATAGATCCTCTCAATAAAAAAAATAAATCCCCGTCCAATGATCATCAGCACTCTGAACTCCAGCTAGATATAAGTCCTTTTAATTAGTGCCTCGAATGCTGTAGTTGGCGGTGTTTCGTGCCCCAAACCAAGTTCCTGGAATAATCACGGTAATGTGTCGGTAGGAGTCCGGTCCTACAGCCAGCGCGATTTCAACCCCAAACGATCAAAAATCACGGGCTGTGTGACCATTACAAAGGTAGGCAAAATAAAAAAGATAAGAAGATATTAAGGGCAACCAATATGATACAAACATCGTAACATTTTAATAGTGCTAGATTGGAAAGACGAAACTACAATTGAGCACGTGGTATGGCCAATCAAATAATTGACAACTAATTTACCAAGATGATAGTTTACATGAAAGAATAATGCGTTTTAATACAAGCATGATTTTCTAAATATTCACAACACAGATACACTAAATTACTCACCGTGATACACGGGATTAAGAGTTAAAAGAAACTGGAAAAACTTCAACAATAAAAATTCTACTTCGTCTTCTAGCAGGAGGAAAAAAAGGCCCTGTCATCTCGCGACAGTCCTTATATACTCCTACTGACAATGTTTTTTTTTAACTGACAACTAGCGGTAATGCATAATCCAACTGCCACAATAAAGAGATATTGGAGATGAAGCTCTAGTTACAAAACCTTTGCCAATAGATGGCGTCGTCTAACATAATTTAGTTATTAAAGTTAGCAATAACAGCCAATAGATGACGCTAGGAGCGTCGTTATAAGTTATATTAAATGCATTAAAATGTAGCTATGCTACATATCCCCCCCTGTTACCGAAGGATTTTGACTGATCACAGGAAAAATCCAGAAACAGCTACAAAAGAAGTAAACTTGTTAAAAATAAATTTGAAAAAAGAAAAAAACTACGACGATGTAGGTTAAATGCTAGTCTTGTATCTAACGCGCAAACAACCGACAACCTTTCATACTACGATTCACACTATAGTCATACATCCCATACATACATCCACTTTCATTATTGCATCCCGAACCAAATAATAAGATCCGAGACGCCCTAACATGCGAGTATTGTTTTTCATAAAGAGGAAAACAACACAAGTCGAAGATAATGATGTACACAGCTATAACGTTATACGACAAGATAACGAACAGCGTCTGAATAAAGCGCGAAACTACTAGCCTTCCTACAATAGTTAACCAACTATTTTGATAAAATTGGTAGCTTAAGGTCTTTCAAATGCCAGGCACCAAGATCTTTGCCTTGCATGTCTTGCAGAACGTAAACTAACGGAGAACGTTTACCTACAATTTTACATTTTACAAATTTAGGAGCCAACTTTTTGCTAAAATGTTTCTCCTTGTCGCTGAGAAAATAAGTTCTCTTAAAAACTACATCGCCAACGTTAAATTCAGCAGGCTTTCGTCTCAAATTATATTGAGCAGTGCTCTTAACATGAGCTTGCCAAAGACGCATCTGAACGCTGTCAAACAAAGATGACATACACCCCAAATTTTCGGCGTAGGCGTCACGAGGCGAAAACACGAGGTCTTTTATACTGTCGGTATCTAGGTAGTGAGTACCGCAAGACACTAGTTCCCTACCATAAACTAAGAAAGATGGTGTAAAACCGGTTGCCTCATTCACAGAGTTGTTGATGGCGAATTGTATTTCGAGTATATGTACATCCCATGACCTATGGTCCTCTTCCACGTAGGTCGAAATACAAGTGATAATAGTCCTATTGTAGCGTTCGACCGTATTTACCTGAGGGGTATAACGCGGTGTTAAATAAACTTTAGGTATATTATATTTTTTAAAAAACCTATTAGTTTCGTTACTAACGAACTGAGGGCCATTATCCATTATAATAGTTTGTGGTACACCATGCACCAAGAAAACACTATCTTCTAAAATTTTAATTATAATATCGGATGTAGCACGTTTCATAGGAAAGATAAGGCAAAATTTTGAAAAGCAACAAGTTACAACTAAAATAAAATTATTACGTTTTCTAGTAGTAGGTAACGGTCCCATTATGTCAACAGAGATGACTTGAAATGGTCGAGAGCATTCTTTAGGGCGACCCATTTCACCTAAAACTTTATGATTTTGAGACTTATACTGTAGACATTTAGAACACTTAGAAATGTAAGTGACGACATCGCGATACATATTAGGCCAAAAGTAGTTAAGTGCGAGCCGTCTATAAGTTTTAAAAATTCCCATGTGACCAGCAGTGGGCTCATCATGGTTAGCACGAATAATTTCTTCGCGAAAATCTTTAGGAACTACCTCTTTCCAAGAAAATTCAGAAGTTAAGTTATGTTTATTTTTAGAAAGCCTAAACAATCTATTATCTTTAATCGTAAAATTTGGAAAAGAAGATGGCGTGTTATTGCAACCGTTAAAAATATTAAGATACCAGGTATCAGCGCCGGTATAGTTTGTCCAAGTAGAAATTGCGTTGATGTTAACCGCTCGAGACAAAGCGTCTGGTATAACGTTATCACAGCCTTTCCTATGTTTAATTTCAAAATTAAATTCGGAAAGTCTGACACACCAGCGAGCTAGCCTACCAGTGGGGTTGGACAAAGACAAGAACCATTTAAGAGCACTGTGATCAGTATAAACTGTAAACTTTTTACCGTTCTCTAAATAACAACGCCAGTGTTCTAAAGCTACTAAAACTGCTAACGTCTCACGCTCAGTAATCCCATAAACTTTCTCCTGTTTAGTTAAGGAGCGACTCATGTACGCGACAGGGTGTTCTTTTCCTTCGAACTTCTGGGTGAGCATGGCCCCAATACCATAGCTACTGGCGTCCGTATGAACCTCAAAGGGTTCATTGTAATCGGGACAGCGCAGTACTGGCGCGGAGACCAAGCTCTCCTTAAGTTTATTGAACGCCAAGTCCGCCTCAGAAGTCCACTCGAAAGGAGGGGCATTCTTACGTGTAGACGTTAGTTTATTTAAGGGCCCTGCCAGAGTACTAAAATTAGGCACAAACCTTCTGTACCAAGTGGCAGTACCAAGAAAACGTTTTACACTTTTCCTACAAGTAGGTGTAGGAAAATTTATGATCGCGGCGACCTTATCAGGATCAGTACGAAGACCGTTGCCGTCGATTATATAACCTAAATATTTAAGTTGAGGCCGAAAAAATTTACACTTTTCAAATTTTACCGTTAAATTAGCTTCCTTGAGGACTTGAAGAACCCTCAAAAGAGTAGCTACGTGTTCATTATAATCCTCACTAATAATAACTATATCGTCTAAATAACAAAATGTTTTATGACCAAAGTTACCAAATAAGGCATCTACTAAACGCTGCTGCGTAGCAGGTGCATTCGTCAAACCGAAAGCCATGCGTTTAAAACGAAACATTCCGCGACCCGGAACATAAAAAGCAGTCTTATCGCGATCAGACTCATTAATAGCAGTCTGCCAGAAGCTGTTAGAAAGATCAATAGTACTTAGGTAACGAGCGTCGCGTAAGCTGTCTAAAATTTCCGAAATGTACGGTAAACTATAAGCGTCTTTTTTAGTGACAGAGTTTAACTTACGACTATCTAAACAAAATCTAAATTCGCCAGTATTTTTCTTAGGCACCACTAATACAGGGGAGCTCCAAGCAGATTGACACGGCTCGATGACGTCCATAGCCAACATTTCGTCAACCTGTTCAACTAAAATACGTTGTTTTTCAGGCGACATCCTATAATAACGTTGACGGATAGGTAACGCATCGCCTGTATCAATTTTATGAGTGATAAGGGAAGTTAAACCTAAACCTTTCTCTTCAAAAGAAATAGAACGAAATTGTTTTATTATGTCGTCGGCTACCGAGCGCTCAGACGAACTCAAATTTTCATAGCCGTTAATGGCCGGCTGGGTCACCTGATGAGAAGTGATTTGTTCGGTAGCCGTACTAGAATTAATAGAATTTAAATATTTAGGACAAAGTTTAAAAATACGCCAGAAGTCAATACCTAAAATGAGGTTAGAAGTAACCTGAGGTACTACGTATAATTTTAAAATATGAAATTGATCTTCAAAACGAATAGGTAAATTTATATAACCTATAGACTTTAAGCATTGACCGCCCGCGGCGAAAATTGAAATATTATTATCATCATTATTGATAGGATAGCCTAGCTCAATAATGTTTAAATGAGAATTATTACCTAACAAAGAAATGCAAGAACCCGAGTCTAAAAGACCGCGCATGCTAAAAGCGTCTATGTGTATATTGACATAAGGTCGAGAATCTAAATTGTTGTTAATACATCGGACCGTATTAATGGTGTAATATTTAAAAAATGTGCCTACAGTTTTAACCCATTGTTTCCGATCATCAAGGTCGGTATGGTTAGGTATAACACGATCCGATAAAACTAGTTTTTTGAACGATATTTACTAAGACAACGAGTACAATCGGGCCGGCGCACGCCAGGATTGCCACAGCCAAAACAAAAAATTTTCGACTTATCAGCTGTGCACTCATAATAGCTGTGCGAGTTAACCTTACAACGTAAACAAAATTTAGGGATATTCGAATGCAAACTATTAACATGATTATGTGAATGTTTAAAACCAAAACTATAATTATTTTTATTAGGTGGGTTATTAGAAAAATTATTATTCCGAAATGGTCTACTAAAAGTTTTATTAATAGTTTGTTTGTTCTCAGTTTTATTACTATTACAAGTATAAGCTAGGTCCGGTGCTAAGGTATCCGACGTTATCCTAGGCGGTTCATGATATAAAGTTAGTCGAGATTGTACATCCTCATAATTCTTACAAAGAGACTTTAGTTGTTCAATAGAGTTGACCGTAGGAGAAGAAGCCAAAATGTTTGCATAGCAAGGTTTAATGTTGTGTAATAAGATTTCTAACTTCTCACTCTCTGGGACAGGTTTAACAAGACGGTTGAACATTCCTTCCATTATAGCAATATAAATTGTAATGGTTTCTTTTTCGCCCTGAGTTCTACTACGGATTTCCGACATAAACCGATAATCAAAACTCGGTTTGTCAAAGTCACAATACAAAAGATTTAAAAGTTCTGACCAACTGTTAACGTTTTGATAAATACTTCTATACCAATGTAAGGCATCACCAGTAAAAAGATCAAAAGCGTGAGAGAGAATCTTTGAATCGCTAACGTTATGCTGTGTACAGTACTCATTCACTCTAGAAATAAACGCGCGGACACAAGACTTGCCATCAAATTTAAATTTTTGTAAATCAGCTAGATTATTTTTTTCACAATGAACTGTAATATTTAAAGGAGGCATAGGTGCTACAGCAGGAGCTGGCATCACGGAACAACTACTAGACCCCTTAAGTTGATGTAATAAACCCAAATAATTTTGAAATTTTTGTAAGCAACTATTATATTGTACAGCAAACGGTTCTATATTATTAGTAGAAATTCTATTAATCCTATACTCAATGTGGTTTAAATTATTCTCAGCTCTAAGCAATGAGTTACCATCGGAGTGAGAATCTAATTGTAATTTTATTTTTGTTAGGGTTTCCTCAATCCCCAACAAATCATCTTGTATAGAAAGACAAGAATCTAAAATATCTTCAGACGGGTAAAGCTCAGCTAATTTAACTATTTGCTTTCTTAACTCCACAACGGTGGAAGCTGGTGTTTCATTTCTAACCAAAACTTCATACTCCAATTCCGATTTTTGAAGAGAAAAAAATTTAATTTTCTCCGGCATAATGAAAAGTTAAGTTAAGTTGTCAGAAGTAAAATTTATTAAGAAGTTAAGTAACTAAGTAAATTCTAAAGTTTAAAAACAAATTAAGTTTTTCCAAAATAAATCAATTAATGAATTTATCAGAAGTTAAATTCAATTTTAAAAGTTAAATTACCAAGTAAATTCAAGAAAAAATTTTCACAATCCTAACAGTGAGTATATCTGTGTTGAGAAAATACAAAAATAATCAGATGTATTCTCTAAAAATACACAAAAAAATATAATTTGTAATCAGTTCTATATAAGGTATCTAACTACAAGACAAGTTCTACAGACTATATGGTACAGACCATATACAATAGGATGAAAAAATAAACAGTATAAAGTTTATTAACAATTTTTAAACTTTACACAACAAGGGTTACTTTACTAGTTACTACATTAAGTATATCCAACGCTCATAGTAAGTTAAGATTAAAATAAAGTTAAGTAAAAGTTAAAGTGATAAATCAATAGCAAAATAATTTAGAAAAACAATTTAAAGTTATATGTAAATATCTATGTTGAAGTAAAAAAGTTAAATTAAAATTTAATTAAAACAAGGTTAAGGCCAAAAAGATCACATAAGCATCATTGAAGATGATGCTGATGTGTGTGCATGTATAGTGTGGGTATGTGTAAAATAAATATGTATATTAAAATAAATAATTTACAATATAAAACAAAATATTACTAATATCCTGCCAAAAAGACAGGACCAAAAAAATAGAATACTAATAAATATATTTAATAATAAAGAATAAATTTAATATTATGTCCACTGTGAAAAAAAACACAGGGTTCCTTATGTATCACGGAACCCTAAAAAAAAAACAGTGGGTGTGTGCTGTAACGTTACCTGCCTCTTACACGTGTCCGTTACGTAACCTAAACCAATTCTACCCCGGGCCCAGACGGGTAAAAGTACTGAGAGAGTTGGATATGAAAGACGGCACAAAACAAACACCAAACACTGGACACACAGACCCAGGAAGAGACACCAGATGCCAGACCAGACAAAACCACGTTTATGGGCGCCAATTGTTACGGGTGTTGTTAAAAATAAAAAAAAGGTTCTCCGTGACAATATATATATTTAAAAAAAAGGGGTCGTGGGCAGAAGGCCGTATGGTCTGATCTAGCCTCTTGGTGTCAAGGTGGTGGTAAGGGGCTTTAAACCACGTGGGAACTTAGCTGAGGATCCAGCTGTCTAGCACGTGGCGGATGCGAGCTAGGGCTACCACTCCTGGAAGCTTCTCCGTCACCGCTGCGTCCGTACGTCGTAGATAGATCCTCTCAATAAAAAAAATAAATCCCCGTCCAATGATCATCAGCACTCTGAACTCCAGCTAGATATAAGTCCTTTTAATTAGTGCCTCGAATGCTGTAGTTGGCGGTGTTTCGTGCCCCAAACCAAGTTCCTGGAATAATCACGGTAATGTGTCGGTAGGAGTCCGGTCCTACAGCCAGCGCGATTTCAACCCCAAACGATCAAAAATCACGGGCTGTGTGACCATTACAAAGGTAGGCAAAATAAAAAAGATAAGAAGATATTAAGGGCAACCAATATGATACAAACATCGTAACATTTTAATAGTGCTAGATTGGAAAGACGAAACTACAATTGAGCACGTGGTATGGCCAATCAAATAATTGACAACTAATTTACCAAGATGATAGTTTACATGAAAGAATAATGCGTTTTAATACAAGCATGATTTTCTAAATATTCACAACACAGATACACTAAATTACTCACCGTGATACACGGGATTAAGAGTTAAAAGAAACTGGAAAAACTTCAACAATAAAAATTCTACTTCGTCTTCTAGCAGGAGGAAAAAAAGGCCCTGTCATCTCGCGACAGTCCTTATATACTCCTACTGACAATGTTTTTTTTTAACTGACAACTAGCGGTAATGCATAATCCAACTGCCACAATAAAGAGATATTGGAGATGAAGCTCTAGTTACAAAACCTTTGCCAATAGATGGCGTCGTCTAACATAATTTAGTTATTAAAGTTAGCAATAACAGCCAATAGATGACGCTAGGAGCGTCGTTATAAGTTATATTAAATGCATTAAAATGTAGCTATGCTACATGTGGTTATTGTGCGACAAGCCGGTCGACGAGTAGCACGTACTACGCGTCCCGTGCACCTTGCACAAAATGCCATCGTGTATCTATCAAAGCTGTAAAAACCATGACAAGAAAGTAAATAAAAGTCAAGGAATTTCATTCCACACGTAAGTTTAATACATATTTTATTACTACGAGGGCGGCACTGAAAATTTCGGGAATCAAGGAAGTGACACAACATTACTATTTAAAAATGTATTTATTGCTTTTCGAAGTATTCTCCGCGAAATTTGACACATTTTTCCATACGATGGAACCAATCATTGAAGCAACCATTCCATTCGGAAGTTGGGGTCTCCAAAATGGCCGTTTTGTAGGCGTCCACAGCTTCTTCAGGTGATGAAAATCTCTGACCACGCAATTTATTCTTTATTTTAGGGAAAGTATAGAAATCATTAGGGCTTAGGTCGGGGCTGTATGGCGGATGGTCTAATAATTCTATGATTTCTTGCTCTAAAAACTCTTTTGTTCTGTGCGCGGTGTGATAACTCGTGTGTTGCAAATGTGTTGTCGTGATGGAGGATGATGCGGCGGTTGCAGTTCTCTTTACGGAGTCCAGAAACGACTTGTGGCAAACAAATGTTAGCATACCATTCTGCATTAACCGTTCTTTGTCCCTCAAGAGGAATAGTCGCTACATGGCCGGTTTTGGAGACAAACGTGGCGACCATTTTTTTTGCAACACTCCGTGAACGAACAATTTTTGTTGGCTTTAACTCATTTTCGAACACCCAACCTCGTGACTGGTTTTTTGTTTCGGGTTCGTACGCGTATATCCAGGATTCGTCACCTGATACGATGTTGTATACAGCATTTGAGGATCCTGCGTGGAATCTTTCGAGAGTTCTGACGCACCAAGTAACGCGAGCCGCTTTTTGCTCTTCACAGAGCAAATGCGGTATCCATCGGGAAAACAACTTTTTTACACCTAATTGTTCATGCAAGATTATTTGTATTTGACTCATGCCAATGTCTAAAGTTGCCTGAATTTCGCGGTATATCACATGTCGATCTTCCTCAATCAGCTTACGCACAGCATCAACGTTTTCTTGGATGACTGCAGTTTTTGGACGACCTTGACGGGGATCATCACTGAGCTTGACACGTCCACGTTGAAATTCAGCAAACCAGCGATAAATTGTGGTTTTGGATGGGGCTTCATCACCAAATGCAGAAATCATCCGGTCAACACACTGTTTTTGTGTTAAACCACTTCGAAAGTCATAATAAATCATCGCTCTAGAATTTTCTCGAGTCAATTCCATTTTCTCAACGACTAAACAAGTTTGACAAGACCTTGTGACAAGACCGAGAATCTTTTTTTAAATAAATAAACGGTATTCGATTTTTAAAACCAAGGAGTTTTAAATTAAAAAGATTTTAATATGACAGGAACAGTGGAAATATTCCATTCCCGATACTTTTAGTACAGCCTATGTATCAATAAGTATTTCCTTAAAAATATATTTTTAACATTAAATAATTGCAAGAAAATACTTCACAGTTTATGACGTGAGAATAAAAGGAAAGAAACCGACCTATGCATAGAACAAAGTCACATCTGCAAAATTTTTACTTTACAGGAGAGCGAAAAGAATTGACAAAGTCAACCTTTGACTTAGTCAATTCTTGATCTAACTTTTTTCCTGATTGGCCTAGCTGGATGAATATTTAAATAATGTTGTAAATAGGTTTAAAGTAATGTTTTGTAGGGGACTGTATTATTCCACAGGGATTCAACCGCCGGCTCAGATTAGACTCGAAGATAGCAAGGTTACACCGATTTGGGCAGAGCCGGGGCGATAATAAAACACTATTGAGGAGAACCTTTTTTCACCTTTTCGCTTTGCTTACCTGGCTCATGGCAATGCCGTATAGAGAGCCCCGCCCGTACGTCTCTTTCGGGCCGATCTTCCCTTTCACTTTTACCTCTCTATACGGCTATTTTCCATATTTTTCCCCATTTTTCATGAGCCAGGTGAAGCAAAACGCGTTATGTGAAAATCTTTTTTATCGTGACCATATTTATTAATCCTTATATACTAAATATCTTATTTCCTAAAAAAGTTATATACATCTTAAGTTTCCTTTACACGAAATGTTGTACAATTTTCATCACTATTTTCTTAATAATTTATTTACCATCTATTATATGAACTTAAACTTTACATTACACGTTATATACTAGGCTTATTTACCTAAATGAAAAGAAGCTATGTTAAAATTAGCTGTCGTTAAATATATATGAGCAAAATAACCCGCACTCGATAAAACACCATTTTTACACGATTTTACACACTGATGCCATATAAATCTATACATATAGTCACTTGGTATTCACTGTTATGATTTTATGTACAGTTTAAACCACTTGTTTATTGTTCAGATTTAAATTCACTTAAGTTTCACATTACGAGGCCGCTGTCCTTAACAGTTTAGTTACTAATAAAATATATTTTAGATTAATATACATTGTTATTTAGGACTTAGGTATGTCTAGGTTGTATGTAACCATATACAGCGGAAAACCATAAGTCATATGTCTAAATGTAACTTAATGTTACATTATGTTTACTTTATTAGTGTTACATTATGTAATGTTTACTCTTGGGAAAAGTTTCAGTCCTATATATAAATATAATTTTGTTTCACTTACATAATTTATCAGTTTCTTGATTTTTATTTTATTTAAAGATATAAAATTTGTTTCGAGCCTGTACTTTTCATGTTACTTATATTTTAAACTAATATTTTAATTAAACTTTGTCCAACATCTATCATAATAAGAACATTCGTAAGCGTAAGTAGTTCCAGGGAACTTAAATACGAGTGAATATGAAATCTCCGCGCGAAGAGCGCGCGCGCCGATTCCGATGCACATATTAACATGAAGCTTTGTTTTCGGAGGCAAAATTAGTATGTACCTTTGTTCAATTTCTATTTTTGAAAGTACGTACAATTAATTAAAATGGATTTTACTAGTATATTAAATGAGTTAATTTAGTATTATATATACAAAAAAAAACAATTTGGCTTAATTGTCACATGTAACTTTGTTCTATGCATAGGTCGAAATATCAATATCACAGACTACTAAGGGGATACTACGTATCAGACGGGAATCTTAGAACAACCAGCAAGGCATTTTAGAGTTTGACATTTGTATTTTTTAATACTACTTCTTCTATTTTTATACTTTTCTCTACAATAATAGCGGGAAATTCAAATTTTAGTCGATTACGAAACCTAGATCACTATATTATTCAGTTCTAAAACTTAGTGTTTTCGAGAGGCTAGAGCATGTTGAAGGAAAATAGCTAAATGTAAATATCCATTTAGTCAATAACCAACACAAAATTGCATGCAAAATTGTAGGAATTGAAATACACATCTCGAAAACACTACTAGCAATAATTAAGCACAGAACAAATTAATATAGCAAACCCTATTACGACACAATAATAGAAATAATACCAGTGCACTTATTTGTTAATTTTTTTATTTTTTTATTTCTTTTTATATTTTAATAACGATTTTTGCTGCATATTTGGTAAACCCCCAACTTTCAATCTACTAATATCACTGCCTTTTTGCTATGCCAACATTTTTTTATTGATATAAGGCCTTCTGGACACCTTCTTTACAGTTTTACACTGCAGTATATTGGTTTCTGAAAAATAAATTATTAAAATGTATTTATTATACACTTATGACTCATGTCCAAATAATGAATACTTATATAATTTACAAAATGATTAAAATCATTATTAATGCTTTACCTGATAATATATATTATGTTTAATCCTGTCATCTGCACTTTTCATTACAGGTTTTGATGTAGATAGTTCATTCATGTCTGAAAAAATTTTACATAATGAAGAAACATATTTCGTAACTATCAAATAAATGTTAAAGATTATTGTAAGTAGAATATATATACCAATCAGCTGTTTGATCTGTAAGGTTATATCATTCAGATGGATTCCTTGAATATTCACGTGGGACGTGACATAAAATATAGGAAAAAGGAAAAAAAATAGGAATAGGAAACAGCATGAGTCAGGACAGCTAGTATTTTATAACTCCTCTCTCCTACTTTTACTATAACACTATATTATAATTTATATAGTACATTTTAAACATTAAACAACATGCAATATTAGCAATGAAGTAAAAGTAAGTAATATAAGACCAAACACTTACATGAAAATATTTTCTTGCACTGGAAGTTCTTTTAATGGTGATTTTGGTTTGCAATATGAATGATCAAAATGTTTTCGTCTTATAGTCTGCCTGTAATTATGATCCAGTAAAACGTTCAGATTTTCTGAAAGAGAGAAAATGTTCATCATACGTAAGGTACTAAAAAGTTAATTTTCTTTCTTTATTTTTCAGTCAGTCCAATTTTTAAGATAAATTAAAATAATGAAATTTAAGAGACTTTTTTAAGAATTATCATGCAATTAAATTATGCAACTTAACTTACCACTGTTGTCCTGTCCAAAAATGGGTATTCCCGAATTTATTTCTTCAAGAGAAAATAATGTGAGATACGCAGACTGACGAAGGCGAGATTTAGCAGTCACGAACCTTTTTTTCAAAATGTTTATGAACTAAATTTATTCAAAACGGCTTATTGAGTCCTATATCAGTCTTTGGAACACGATGTAGCTTAACATTACTACGCTTCGCAATGCGGAGCACAGCACGTATTCTTCATGTTAAACACACACACACGGTTTTCAATATCACAATCTTGAATGCTGGAGGATAAGCACGGAGAAACAACTCGGCGTCTTCACTCATCCACAACAAAATTGCAACCCTTATTACTTATATATACAATACTTTATACGATATACTTAATTACTTAGCGGATCTCTCGGACTCACATATTAACGGATAAACCTTAATGATTTTTTTGTACTAACTATTGGTTAAATTTTCAGTTCATGTTAAGTTTAAAAAGGCTCGGACTCACAAATCATTTCTCACTATTGATTCCATGAATTACATGTATTATTGTTCTATCTAAGTATCTATTTTATCTTGATAAAATGATAAAAGGTTCCATTGAAAAACATTGTTAATTTAAATAAAATGTTGTATTCTAATATTTTGTATATCCTATATATAAGTATATATTTGTGTATATTATCATAATATTAAGTTGTTGGATCATTTATTATAGCACTAAATGTGACAAGTTTGGTGTTTTCATTTCTTATAAACATAAAGAATGGTGAGTCTGCGTAGAACAATTCCGCTGTTTTCGCCAAAACTCCCGCTGTGGCCGCTACTGCCTCCGTTCCGTACTCTGTAAAAAGACGCTGGATAAGGAAAGAATGGATAAGCTATACAATGATTTGTCCTTCTTTGTCAAGCGACTTCCAAGTCCAATGTATCAGAAAAGGACTAAACATTATATAGCTTAACTTTTTAATATATATATATATATATATATATATATATATATATATATATATATATATATTATGTGTATATATATATATGCACACAGAGGATTAGCCGTAACAAACACACAGACTGACGGACAGAAAAATGTTAAAAATTTATATTTTATTGTAAGTACCGATCTTACTTTTAAATGCATTAACTGAAAATAAAAGCTGTTAATTTGAAATTACAAACAGACAGTTCAATTTTGTTTATCTGTATAGATATAATATATTATATTAAGTATACAAAACAAATAGTTGAACTAAGTATACAGGGTTACATGGAAAGTCGTGCTGAATTTTTATTATTTATTATTGTTATTATTATTTATTTATTATATTTATTAATATATTATATATTTATTATACAGGACGTTATTACTCAGGTCATTTCTGATTGATTTGGTCATATAATTAGGTATCCGAAACTTAACCGTTATGGACTGACCGACTAGAGCACCTGAAGTCAATTTTTTAAATGAATTTAGTTAGAAAATAAGTCAATCAATAAAAGCGATCAATAAAAACTAAACCTACTACTAACAGTTTAAAAAATCTGCCCTACAATGGTCAGAATTGAAAAAAAAACATTACCTAAGTGTTGTTAACTTTGAAGCGCTTTTTTTTAAAAAAAGTATGGAACTTATTCTGCAAATCATTTAAAAAACGTCTACGTCTCTTTAGCTATTCAAAAAGCTATTATATTTATTAATTTTTTTTTAGCAATTTAAGAAAAAGAATGAGAATGTGTATAAGAAATACGGGCGGCCATTTTGAAAACGAATTACATAATTGAATAATACAGATTTTTTGTTTTATTTACAAATGCCCCCTCTGGTACCTTAACTCTAGTAGGTCGATGTTTCTCCTTTTTAATAGTAAGTGTATATATATATATAATACCTTTTTGAATAGCTAAAGAGACGTAGAAGTTTTTTAAATGATTTGCAGAATTAGTTCCATACTCTTTTTTAAAAAAAAGAGCGCTTCAAAGTGAACAACACTTAAATTTCTTTTTTCAATTCTAACCATTGTCGGGCAGTTTTTTTTAAACTGTTAGTAGAAGGGTTAGTCTTTATTGATTGCTTTTATTTATTGACTTATTTTCTAACTAAATTCATTAAAAACATGGACTTCAGGTGCTCTAGTCTCAAAAAAATCGGCATAAAAGCCAAAAAAATTGAGAATTTTGAAAAAAATAATCAAAATTCAATATCTCCATAACGGTTAGGTTTCGGATACCTAATTTTATGACCAAATCAATCAGAAATGACCTGAGTAATAACGTCCTTTAATATTCAGCACGACTTTCCATGTAATCCTGTATATAGTGAGCACGGAACTAGTTGGCTGCGCCTTAGGTAGGGACAGGGGTGAGGGGGCGGGTTGCTTGCCTCTTCCGTCCTACCGCTCGCATACCTAAGGCCCGGCTAGCTAGTCACAATATGTAAGTCATAACAGTCACAATGTGTAATTGCAAAATTCTACATTATTGTCAAGGTGATAAGGTCGTTTTTTGTATCATTCTTAATATTCGTTATTACATTGTGATTTCGAGTGGCAAAAAGTGTCGTGCCTATAATCCGTCTAGCTTCCATACAATTCGCAACGCGCCATAAGAAACTTCGTTCCAATATCTCGGAATGCTTCACATCACGTCAATCTAGTCCCGTGGTAAGTTCTCGAAGAACTTGTGTTACGGGTACCAGACAACGGAAATATATTTAATACTTTTATATTATACACATATTTAAGAGTTTTATTATATTATAAACATATTTAATACACATCTGCGGGATTCGAACCCGCGGCCCCCGGATTGAGCACCAACACGTTCAACCACTGAGCCACAGAGGTCGACTTTTTTATTTTTTTTTAATACACCCTACTAATATTTCACGCGAAAACTACTGAACGGATTTTGATGAAATTTGGTATGGTAGTAGTTTAGACTCCGGATTAAAACATTGGCTACTTTTTATCCCGGAAAAGTACAGTGTTCCCGCGGGATACTCGATAGTATATTTACGCGCGCGAAGCCGCGTGAAACAGCTAGTTTATATATATAAAAGAAGTGTTAGTTGCACTATTTAAAACTCAAGAACGGCAGAAACGATTTGACTGAAAATTGGTGGGGAGGTAGCTTAGAACCAGGAGACGGACATAAGATACTTAAGTGCTCCGCCGACTAGTCTGTCTGTATGTTCGCGATAATCTCAAAAACTATTGAAAGGATTTTCATGCCGTTTACATTTACCGACAGAGTGGTTCCTTATGAAGGTCCTTAGGTCGATAATAATTTGTTAAGGTTTGTGGAAATTGTTTGATTTATGAAGATAATTGTTAAAGGTGTCAGAAAAAATCAAGCATTCTGGGAACTTTTATCGCAAACGCTGACTAACCTAACCCGTTGGAGATAAATAACAAAACAATGTATGGTGGGATTGTCTCTTTTATAGATCTACAACAAAGTCCGCGATGACATAGATATGTCTATCTTTTAAGGATAGGTTACTATACCCATTTCAAGTTTAAAAAAATGGTCAGCAATATTGTTGTATTTTCAGAAGCCATTTAGACGGATACAATTTAATTATCATTATCTAGGAGATATCTTAAAATTAAAAAGTACGTGTGAAAATTTATTATAAAGTACCTATATATATTTACTCTGTGCTACTACTATATTGCAGGTATATTTGCTATAGAAGTTTTTTGCCACGGAACACTGCCACGCGGGCGAAGCTGCGGGCAAAAGCTAGTTAAATATATTTATTAGTCAGGGGGTAAGTATCCTACTACTATTATAAATGTGAATGTTCGTAAGGATGGATGTTAGTAGTTTGGGCTCTGGATTATCACATAGGCTACTTTTTATCGTGGCAAAATATTTAATATACGGTTCCTGCGGGATTTTTTTTGGCATATACGAAGTCGCAGGCAACATACTAGATGTTGCCTGCGACAGCAATAAATATTAGAAATGATATAGGTATGCAAAGTTTTTTGAAAGAAATGTTTTTACACATACTTATTTTACATTTTTAATGGATGTAAGTAGTTTTTAAAATGTCTCCTTTTTTTCTTTTGAAAAGTGTTCGACACAATGCGCCATGCGTTGTGTCGAACACTTTGTCAAGACGAATTGGTGCGTGTGTGCCGTGTGCGTGTGCTTATAGTCTAGTAAATTTGTGGGATCCGTACCGTGCCTACCTCAAGAGGAAAATCCGGAGCCCTTATAATTTTCAGTGTGGCGTACTACTTTTCTAGGTACATAGAATCTAATAACTCGTTACAAAATGTTATTAACTTGTATATATTCTTACGTACTTTAGGAACATTTTGTACACATTTAGTTTGTTTTTTCGCCTTTTAGCCTTAGTTAATAACTAATACTTGCCATTGATGCTTATTCGCACATCATGTATAATGGAATCTATGTGGACGCCTGGGTTTGGAAGGCTATTGATTATCCTGTTCAAGTCAACATCGTCGTCTTCGTTGATCCGCGCTAATATTTCGTTCTCCGTCTTGTTAACTATCAAATTACTATCAATCATGAGTGCAAAATTTGCGAGATTCGGTCTAAAAATGGTCTCAATTCCCATTTCCTTCATGGGGCTCTCTAAATTTGCGAACGATTGGAGTTCCATTTTCGGGAATCTGACCACTACTTTTTGAACTTTCATTTCGTCTATGAGGCTGTTTATCTTTTCATAGTCCAGTCTGGTCAGTAGCTCCTTCAGGCTTGTGTCTTTTGAATACTTGGGTTTTATAGCGTACAATGACGTGACACTATCGTTGTACGGTAATGCAATCATCTGCAATCCTTAAATAGTTAAAGATATATTAATATTATTATCTATGGACGCTTCCACACCACATCAATCTGGTCCCGTGATAAGTTCTCGAAGAACTTGTGTTACGGGTACCAGACAACGGAAATAATATATTTCTATTACTAATACTTTTATACTATACACATACATATTTAAGGTTTTTATTATATTGTACACACATTTAATACACATCCATAACCCTGGAACATAGAAAACTTTTTGTTCCTTTGTCGGGATTCGAACCCGTGACCTCCGGCTTGTGCACTGACGAGCTCAACCGCAGCGCCACAGAGGTCGTATTACTACTAGAGTGCCTAGTGGTCGAAATTCGTCCATAATAATTCATATCATTTAAGTTTGAACTTTGTAATGGTTCTTTTGCTTCTTAGATAGAAAAAATGTACCTACATGTTGTGACAGGTTGACAAACGTCAACGTGTGACAAGTTACAAAATTGTATCATGATCATGATCATGAACGTACCTTTCAATCGCACGGTAGTGTGTGTTAATAGTCCGAGGTACGAGGGCGGGTCAATAAGTCCGTGACTTTTGGAATAAAACACAGATTTTTTGATAAATAAATCATTTTATTTTTCAACGTAGTCCCCCTTGAGCTCTATACACTTTGTCCAACGCTTCTCCAATTTTTTTATCCCTTCCAAAAAATATGATTTGTCGAGGGCCTCAAAATATGCCTTTGTTTGCGAGATGACTTCATCATTGGAGTCAAATCTTTTTCCACCGAGCCATTTTTTCAGGTTTGGGAACAAGAAGTAGTCACTCGGAGCCAAATCTTGAGAATAGGGTGGATGTGGGAGCAATTCATAGCCCAATTCATGGATTTTTGCCATGGCAACTGCACATGTGTGCACCCTTGCATTGTCTTAGTGAAAAAGAACTTTTTTCTTGGCCAAATGAGGTCGGTTTTTTTTCAAATCCTCATTGAAGCGGTCCAATAAGTTGGCATAATATTCCCCATTAATTGTTCTTCCCTTTTGAAGATAGTCAATGTGGATTATCCCACGTGCATCCCAAAAAACAGTCGCCATAACTTTATTGGCTGACAAACCCACCTTGGCCTTCTTTGGCGCCGATTCACCCTTAGAAACACACTGTTTTGACTGTTGTTTGGTCTCTGGTGTATTGTGATGGATCCATGTTTCGTCCACGGTTAAAAAACTCCTCCATATTGTGATTAAACAACGCCAAACCTTCCTGTGAAGTTGTTACACGATTGCGTTTGTGGTCGACTGTGAGCAAACGCGGCACCCATCTTGCGGAAAGCTTTCTCATGCCCAAGTGATCATTCAAAATTGAAACCACTGAGCCATGCGAGATGCCTATGGCTTCCACAATCTCTTGCACTTTCAATCTTCGGTCGGCCAACACCATATCGTGAATTTTTTCGATTGTTTCGGGTGTAGAGACCTCAACTGGGCGTCCAGGACGTTCGGCATCTTCAGTGCTTGTAAGGCCACAACGAAATTCAGTAAACCACTTTTTTACCATTGAAATCGATGGTGCAGAGTCCCCATAGTATTTATCAAGCTTAGCCTTGGTCTCGGTAATGGTTTTTTTTCGCAAAAAAAAAAAAAAAGCACACGAAATTCACTTTTTTCCATTGTTTCCTTAAGTTACTGGATAGTCTGATAAAGATAGCTGTAAAACACAAACTAACTGACGCAGCAAGTTCAAATTTTGATAGGAGTCAACTGACAGATGCCTGTTGACAGGAGTAGTGTTGCTTTTTCAGTAAGGAGGTTAGAAATTCAAAAAGTCACGGACTTATTGACCCTTAGTACTATGTGTTATTATTATTTTATTTTATAAATTATATTATAAATTTACGTATTTATTAGCATTAAAAAAAAAATATGCTTTCTGCACACTTTTCTCCACATAAACTTGAATTTACCGGCCAAATATCATACTTCTCTGATTGTACAATTCTCGTAAAACTGTACTGAATGATTTCGCTTCACGGCATATTTTGTATTATTTTGTAATAATAACTTGCACCCAAAGAAGCACTTTACATCCTACTAATATTGTAAATGTGAAAGTTTGTGAGGATGGATGGATGTTTGTTACTCTTTCACGCAAAAACTGCTGAACAGATTTCGATGAAATTTGCTATGTAGTGGTTTAGGCTCTGGATTAAAACATAGGCTACTTTTTATCCCGTAAAAGTACAGTGTTCCTTTGGGATACTAAATTTACACGGGCGGAGCCGCGGGCAACAATAATATAAAAAAACTTTTATTATTCCTTATATGCTTGAAACCATATCTGGCCCGGCCTTAAGTCATGGTGGTTTCACTAATATAGTAATAGTCATTAATATGAACACAAGTGCGAAGAATAGTGCGATAGTTACCATTTTCGTGTGAGTCGGTATAATTAAATTCTCCCAAGTTTAACATCAAATCAGTCATCACAACTTGCCCGGGCTTTTTAAACGGCATTCTGTCAAATAACGGAAAAAAGCATTATTTTTTTTAAAAAAAAGCCCGCATTAAACGAGCAGATTTAATTATTACCAATTTAATATAACCAATTAATATCATTATTTATTCATAGCACATAAAAACATAAATTAGACAGGTCCTGCAAAATTGTTTACGCAATTTGACCGCAGGATCTACCAAACACCCAAAAGAAAGAAAAGTTCCCGACTTTAAACCGCATTGGTATCTCTTAGGCTTCCCAGGCTAGCCTTGGCTGGGACTATATGCACCGGAATCCGTAAGGCCGTAGAAAATCTTGAGCATTGAAAATAGAACTTTGCGCATAAACAATAGAGTTGAAAATGGAAGTGTCGAGCTGTCATATATGACATTGACATTTGTCTCGACACTCATGTGTTCGACTTACAACTCTAATGTATTGGCGCAGAGTTCTATTTTCAGTGCTCTGAATTTTCACCGTCGTTCCGGATTTCGGAGCATATAGTCCCAGCCTTAGATCCGAATCCGGCGGGCCCGGGAAAATTCAGCGCACTGGAAATAGAACTCTGCGCTAATACAATACAGTTGAAGATCGAAGTGTGGAGCTGTCATACACAGACATTGACATTTTACTCCACGCTTGTGTGTTAGATTTGCAGCTCTATTGTATAAGTCCAGAGTTCCATTTTCAATGCTCTGAATTTTCTACGGCCTTCCGGATTCCGGATCAAAATATAGTCCCAAACTTACAAGTTACACGCCACGGTAAAAGTATCTAACAAAATTGTTTAGTTTAAATTAAATAAAACTTTTGGTCGTTTATACGTACTTCGCCGTAAATTCTGGTATAAAAGGCATTTGCCACTGACTGCCGAAGTACAATGCACTCAATAGAACGGCTTTTGTGTCAGCTGGAAGAGGTTCCTTCAGAAACTCATTGATTTTCTCCATCGTGTGATCGCTTACCCATCTGAAAACGATAGGGGAATAAGATTGTTATATTTGTCTAGATACATTAGGCTGGGACTATATACTCCGGAATCCGGAACACCGGTGCCAAAAATTCAGAGCACTGAAAAAAGAACTCTGCGCTAATACAACAGAGCTGAAAATCAAACACACAAGAGTCGAGTCAAATGTCAATGTCATTTATTATGACAGATTGACACTTGACACTTCCATTTTCAACCCTATTGTAATATCGCAGAGTTCTATTTTCAATGCTCTGAATTTTCTCCGGCCTTCCGGATTCCGGATCATATAGTCCCAGTCTCACTCCCTATCTGTTCGTTCTCGCCAAAGCATAGCCTCCTCTGTTTAAAATGTTAGTGAAACCCACTTACTTATTAATAACCGCCTTCGCTAAGTTGCTGTCTCCGAAATCAATGCTTAGGGCTTCACCGTCGTATACCCTTCTCAAAAATTCTCTATAAGGATCACGTAACTTGGCGTGTGTGTCTATAAGTACCACATCCGCGTACACAGTATTACTCAAGTTGTTGCCGTTCAAGGAGCGTAGCAGATTGCCAAATTCTTCATGGTTTTTAAGGTTACTCCTCACGTCTGTAAAACAGCTATTAGTGTGATTATACATGGCAAAAACGTACCGTCGGTATATTTGTGTAAATTTATGTTTAATTCGCTAATGCGAACCCCTATAGCTATATATTATATCTACAATATCGACAAAGTTCCTTCTCGCATAGTTGCTGAACATTTTCCTCTGTAATAGAACGCCTCAAAATCTTTAAACACAAAGGAAGCGACCGCAACGACTGCAGACGTGCTTGAACTGAGTATTTACACGTGAGTATGTGTACGATTTAACGGCGCTGTTATGCGATTTACATCTTATCCCTGGTCGAGTGGCAAAATTTTTCGATAGTACATTTTCATCTTTTGTAAGTGGACTATTTATTTTACTTTATCGTTTCTTGATGCTAGATATATAATGAAACAGGCGGGTATGAATTATGATGACATTACTAAATTGCTGCTGTGCTGCTGACTAAAGAGCTACAGGAAAAATCCTTTTATGAGGCTAGGTACTTGATTTTGTAAAATAAAAATTAAAGATTTGAAATATACATTTGAAGTAGGTAGTGCCAAATAGAACTTCACCCAAGGCTGTAATAATGAAAGTTTAATAACATTGGGTAGGTACTAAAATGTTTGCGTTCACTTTTCAGGTTTAATCCCCTTAATATTAACCTATAATATTAAGTACATATAACTAAATTCTCATTCAATCTTTTAAAATTGCATTTGAATGGCGCTAAAGCCGCTACATAAGTAATTGCTAAGCCGCGCCTAATTAGCACCTAATTATTATTTTATCTTTAACAAATCAACTTAACATATATAAATTCCTGAACTAATTATTTCCGTGACTTATTATTTTCACCTGGCAACATTCAACAATAACAGGGAAATACGTGACAGTGATGTATTACCGCGGGAAAATCCGAGCGTGTCTGCGAGCTCGTCATACGACCTCCCCACCGTCCCCAGCAGAGTCATGGCCAGCAGTCCTGTGGACATCGTTACTCGTTAGTGTCAACAGTTTCATGAACAATGCAGGGAAATTACAAGAGCGTAGCTGATAAGAAAATAAGTCAAAGGTCATTTCCTTGAAGCAAATACCTAGTTAAACAAAAGTAATCACAGTATAAGTAATATGTGTAGTGTCTATGGAAGTATTGGACACTTTGACACCACGTTAATCTAGTCTTGTAGTAAGTATTCTTGAACACAGAAACTATTGTAACTTTTGAACCTTATAACTCGAGGATATTTATTCAAATTGCAAAAGTGGTACACCGGTTCTGTCGGGGAGAATATTGTACCTTGTATCCGAAGTTCAAATCCACAACACTGCCTCAATACGTCGCATAATACCACTGAACCATAAGCGTTTGCTCATCAAAAACCGGCCAAGTTCGAGTCGGACTCGCGCTGAATGGTTTTCGTACCATTATTTATACAACTATTATCGAGCAAAATCAGATATTTTTGTGTATGGGGTTGGGTGCCACCCTTAAATATTTCTATTATTCGGTTTTTAGTATTTGTTATAGCGGCAAATACAAATACATCATCAACTGTGAAAATTTCAACTGTAGCTATCACGATTTACGCGATACAGCCTGGTAACAGACAGACGTACAGCGAAGTCTTAGTAGTTAATTTTTGTTTATCACAATTCACAGCTATCAGTTAAGTCTATTATATTATGTCCTTGCATATGAAATTGGCGTTTTGTCGTACTGGCCACTTTGATCTCAAATATATCTTCTTTGGTTAGGAATTCCAATTTCAAATTTATACCGCTATTTACTCATGCATTTGTGTTTAACCGTAAACCGTAATTCATTTGTTTTTTCCTCTCTTGGCTTTTTCTTTGCGTCACTCTGTTTACAAAATTGAAAACTTGACATATCGTATTATTTTCGAGTACGAGTTCCACCGTGGCTCCAGTGCTGCAGAAACGGCTCGAAGGATTAATGATGTGTATGACGGCAGTGTCGCAAAATAAAACGCAGTGCGTATTGGTTCCAACGTTTTCGTTCTGGAAATTTCGACCTGCAGAACAAGTCCCGTGGACGGCCGGAGACCATAGTTGAGAATAAAGACTTGAAGGCTATTGTGGAAGCGGATCCATCGCAAACTACGTCCGAGTTAGCTACAGGCTGCAGTGTTAGTGATAAAACTGTTTTATTCCACTTGAAGCAAATTGGGAAGGTGAAAAAGCTTGAAAGGTGGGTACGTCATGAATTGAGTGCAGAAAACCGACGAACGCGCGTCGACTGCTGCGTTACATTACTTAACCGGCACAATAATGAAGGGGTTTTAAATCGAATCATTACCTGTGATGAAAAGTGGATCCTGTACGATAATCGGAAACACTCGTCGCAATGGCTGAACCCTGGCGAACCAGCCAAAGCTTGCCCCAAGCGAAAATTGACTCAAAAAAAGTTACTTGTGAGCGTTTGGTGGACTAGTGCCTGTGTCGTTCACTACAGCTTCCTTAAATCTGTCCAGACGATTACGGTAAATGTCTATTGCCAGAAACTGCAAATCTTGATGGAAAAGGTAGCTGTTAAACAACTGATGTTGGTCATTCGCTCTAGACCACTGCTGCTTCAGGACAACACTATATACTTTGATTAAATAAATATATTATGTTTAAAAAAAATCGACTTTATGTTCCTCCTTTACAAAACTCCAATTTCATATGTAATGACCTAATAGTTAGTTTTACTTCGACGACCTCTGTGGTTAACGCGTCGGCGCTTAAGCCGGTCGAAGGGACAAAAAGTTATTTTTTGTGTTCCAGTGTCTTGGATGTGTATAAAATATTTGTAAAATATAATAAAAATCTTGAATATAATATAAATATAGCCTAAATAAATGATTGGTATCGGTGCTCGACTAGATACGGCGCGTATATCTAACAACAACGTGACTTCAATGTGACGGGCTCGGGCACGCCGTCTTGGGCGTACTATTTGTTGCCGCATTTTTTAAATACGCCAGAGGTATCTTGTCGAGTGCCGAGACCATGTGATCAATCATTTATCTAATGTATATTTATATATATAGTTTTCGGCCTCGGCGATCGGCTTCTATTTATATGGCTACGTTAGTGAGCCCTCCCGTGACTGACATATCCTATTTTTGAAGCACATGTGAGTCCACTTAAACTACAGGTCAGCACTCCTCCCACTTAATTGTAATTAATGACCACAGGTTGTCGGGCCTTGACCTCTTCCCGTTTCCGTCTTCTTTCAAACTCCGACACCTTAGAGTTCACTGTATACCTCCACTGAGACCGATCTGCCGCTGCTGCTTCCCAATGTGAGGGATTTATATCGCAGCGCTTCATGTTACGTTTCAGCATATCATTATACCGTAACAATTGGCCACCAAATTTCCGCTTGCTATCCTGAAGCTCTGTGTAGAAGATGCGGTTAGCCACTCGGTCCTCAGACATGCGAGAAAGGTGCCCTGCCCATCGCATAATAAAACACGTTTGGACAGCCGCGCCGCGAGAGTTTACTGAAGTGTTTAGGTGATGTGTCCAAGAGGGCGTTTTTCCGCGAATATGGAAGGACGGAAGGTTGATTGTCTTGCCCAAAGGCAACGGCAAGTCTCTTTCCGATCCTAAAGCCTACCGGCCCGTCACTCTGACGCATATGACGAGTGGTCTATCAGACTGCCACTGCAACCCATGCTGGGTTCACTAGAGGGCGATCGACGGTATCCGCTCTGGGAAGGATTCTCGGAACGGCTCGTGGGAGCTCGTCGAAATATGTTCAGGCGATCTTCTTAGATATCTCTGGGGCTTTGATAATGGCTGGGTGGCCTATGATCATGCTGAGAGCAAAAAGGGGGGGTTGTCCGCCAAACATCTATCGGATGTTGACAGGCTACTTCACCGAACGCAGGGTCGGCGGCATGTTCGTCGCACGCAGGGTAGTGTGGAAAGCGGCCACTATGGGCTGTCCGCAAGGATCAGTGTTGGGTCCCTCGCTCTGGAACATTCTGATGGACGACTTGCTCTGACTGCCCCTTCCTGGGGGAGTGACATTCGTGGCCTATGCCGACGATGTGACGATCCTAGTCGAGGGCGACTCACGTGTGGCTCTTGAGGCGAAAGTCTCAATTGCATTGCGGCTCGTTGCTGAATGGGGTGTCCGTAATAAGCTGGAATTTTTTCCGACGAAATCGCCAACCATTACGGCGATGGGGAAGTTCCAGCGACCCGCAGTCATCAAACTCGGGACAAACTCTATTGGGAGCATCGCGTCGACCACAGTGTTGGGAGTGATAGTCGACTTAAGTTTATCCTTCGCGCGGCACGCGGTATCTATAAGGGAAAGGGCGGCAAATTGCTTCGGCAAAATGTCGCGAATATCGGCTAGCTCATGGGGGGTTAGGTACAGGGCCCTTCGGGTGCTGTACCAGGGGACCTTTGTGGCTACTGCTACTTATACGGCAGCATGTTGGTATGAGCGGGCGACCTTTCACGTTGTGTGGAGTGCGCAAAAGCGCCTTGGTCCTTCTGACCAAGGCGTATCGCTCGACGAGCACTGACGCCCTGGAAGTTCTGGCAGGGATGCTGCCGGCCGACCTCGAGGCAATACGTGCTGGCAGACTAAATGTGATGCGCGAGACCGCGACTACCAAAGAAAAGCTTCGGAGTGCGAAACTCAGAGAATCTGAGTCCGTTTATACCCTATGGCAGGAGCGTTGGGACATATCGACAAAGGGGAGGGACACAGGATCAGATTGACGTGGTGTGGAAGCGTCCATAGATATTATTATTTCTACCAAAGTCTACAATTATTACGTCAATGATCGACCATTGTGGTGTAATAACTTTATTTATAAGCTGGGAATAAAAATAATTTGAAACTTACCAGCTATCCCTGTTGGCGATATGATCACATTCTTATCATCTTCCTCTTTCATCATCTGTGTTATCAGCTTGTGGCCAAAGTCGTTAACGTAATTTGCAATCGTGCCGGTTTTGTTTTTCGGAAGTTCGTTTGTGATATTCCTAAAACATTGTACAATCCGTTTTGGAAACATTAGAAGCTTACGTGAGACCATTAACGCCCGAAATTAACAATCAATCTTAATCTCATTTTAGCTATCTGAGATCAAGATTATAATACATTTTAACGATCCTAGGATTAACTTTACGTCAATTTACTTATCTCAATTTTTGTTTGAGAATCTAAGATTGAAATCAATCTAAGATTTTAGAAACGTTATTAATTTCGGGCGTAAGTTTAACACTTTTTTGAATAATATAGGAGAAGGCACTTAATCCCCCTTTTGTTTTTTATTAACCCTAATTTTCTAATTGATAAAAATTTTCACTGGAATACGTGGAATTTATCTGGCTACAAGAACAGAATACCTATCGAAAAAATACTAATTTACCAACTAAATACAGGGAAATCGTACCAAGTCTCCCCATATATGGGACACTTGAACCTCTAATCCCTATAGTCTAACAGTTACTATACTCGGCGCGGCGAACCTTGATCCCTATGACACTGAAAGTTAATCTCACGACATAACATTGTAGCGGCGTCACTATTAAATTAGGATCATATTGGAGTCTAAAAATGCCATTTATAAATTTTACGTAGCTTTATGCCATTACAATGATATTCCGTTGGAATTTTTAACAATTCTAAACATTTACAAGAAATTATCTCAATCTGAATTTACGTTTACGTCCTGCAAAACTTACGTCGTGTGACATTTCGTGTGACATGTAAGTTTTGCAGGACGTAAAATTAATGTAAATTCAGATTGAGATAATTTCTTGTAAATGTTAAGGATTGTTAAAAATTCCAACGGAATATCATTGTAATGGCATAAAGCTATGTGAAATTTATAAATGGCATTTTTAGACGCCTCCAATATGATCCTAATTTAATGGTGACGCCACTACAATGTTATGTCGTAAGATTAACTGTCAGTATCATAGGGATCAAGATTCGCCGCGCCGAGTATAGGAAAAGTGGTGTAGCATTAATTTCATTATAAAATTCCCCATACATAATACACGCAACTTTTTTTATGGTTTGGTACTCTTTCTTCGGTGACGTAGCTACTAAGGGGCAAGGTGGGGCAGTACCCCGGGGCCCCCGAGCTCAGGGGGCCCCTCGGACTCTTGACTTACAAACTAAAAATTGAAGTAGTAATTTATCCCACATTCGGAATATAAATAAATATTATTGGCAGCATGACTGCATGTGCTTAATATCTCAATTCACGCCGCCGCGCCGGCTTCAGTTCTATATAAGATACAGTACATTGTACAATAACTAAGACAGTACAGCAGGGCTATTACCTAACTTCGTTGGAATTCATGTAAATGCTTGTATAAATTATCCCAGCCAATAGATGTCGGGGTATTACGCAACTATGTAATTACCTATGAAACTATGACGGTCATGAAGAGTGAACTATTGTTGTATTGAAATTTGCGTTTTGTTGTGTGTATTAGCACATGTAAAATATTAAAATTTTATGCTATTAATTAATTGTAAAAACTAATAAGGACTTAAAAAGAGCATTTCAAACAAATTGTGTACTTTAAAACACCGCTGATGTTTTAATTTTATATTTAAAACAATTTATATCATTTTCGAAAAAGGCCATCATGTGTAATATCGAAACGCAATACTGTCGCTTTACTTCAAAATTTTAAACCATGCTAAACCAAAAATATGTTAAACATTTTCGCATTTAAAAATAAGTTAAATCAATTTAGATTTTTATAGAAAAGAAGTAAGTTTTGATATTATTAGATTATTTTCGATTTTCGGACCTATGATATTCTACGATTGAATTGTTTTGTAAACTCACAGGCCATCACAGGCCACAATATTTATTACGACTGAAAAGAACGAATAAATCAAGAGACAAGAATATTTGCGATTGAAGTGGCTCACAGAGTAGGTACAGCCCGATTCAAACTTTATGACGTCTCGGAACATCGTGCGCTAGGCTGCGCAATGTACAATATTAGGTATTAGCGGGGACGCAGAAGGACGCGACGGCGGGGCATCACCCCGAGATTGTAAAAATATGCTAAAAGATTAATTACTATATGTTTATAATCTAACGAAAAATAATGTGTTAATTTACAGACAGAATATTCACGTCAGAAATCTATAAACATTTTGCAATTTCATTAGTTATATTACAATCTAACGGTTTTTACAATTTTATGGTTACATATAAATAATATATTTTTGCGTGATGAAAGAAACACCCAAAAGTATTTTTAAAGAAATCTTTAATTTTACAGAAATTCTACGATTTTTACATGAATAATTTTAAAAGGTGCCACTTTATTAGTAATATAGGTAGGTAACTATATTGCGACATTAAAAAAAGCAACTGTAGTCAAATCATTGTTGATCCGACTGTACCTGCGCGCAACCACTCTCGAGGCTAACTTCCGAGACGTCATAAAGTTTGAATCGGGCTGTACCTTTCTATGAAGCACAGATTATTATACTGACTAGTTTATTATACAGGCCTAGTTTATACTGACTACTATATTTTACAGACCTATGTAATAATAATGTAATATGAAGTCAACATAGGATAACCGCCTCCTTTTTTGAAAGTCGGTTAAAAATATCGAAGCCGGGAGCATAATAGGTTCCTGCTTCGTATAACAGTTCTCATTTCATGGCTTATGTCAAAATGCACTACGTCACACGCATGGAGAATAGAAGTAAGGAGTACCATCTCCATACATGAAAAGTGTCCGTAAAATAGCGTTAAATAGGAGGCGCAACAGACGCAGACGGGAGTAAAGCGGCAAAATTTAAACGGATAATTAAATCTTAGCATCTTCTTCGGTTTTATATATAAAAATATTTTCGACTATACAAGTAATTACAATTTTCATGATTTACTGAATTAACTACTTTTAATCTACTAAAGTCGTCAAAAATTTTAAATAACTAAACTCAACTCACTTTACTTCATCTCTTATTGCTAACTTCATATCACACACCCTTGCCACTCTAGCGCCATTATGGCCAGTTTTGGAACTATTATTTAATTAATTTTGTCGGACACTTTTTAGCTTTTCTGCCTTAGAGAGATTGTCCTCCTTACCTAGAGGTAAGGTTCTCCATGGTCACACGATTTGATTGGCATTGACAAAATGGCGGACTATTTACATGGTTGGACATGTCCGTAGGCTTGCGCAATCTTTTTTTTTTTTTGAAGATTTAATGGCCTGGTAACAAGACCTTTAAGCCAAGTCTTATATTTTGCTTGCGCAATCATTTTTGACATTTTAACTTTTTAAATTGTGTTTTGTCAAAATGACCATGACCAACGAAAGTTAAAGTTCACAGCCTCGCAATTCGAAAGTTCATAATTTGCAATCTATGACTTATACTTGCCTTTCATTACGTACAAGCACAAGCGCGATGTAGGTCCGTGAGAGCGACATCTTTGTCAAAATCCGCTGCAACTCTTGACACAAATATTGTATTTGACACGCGTATTTTCAAAGTTCAAAACATCCTTTAAGACAGAGATGGCGAAACTATGGCACGCGATACAATATGGCACGTCACAGATAAAAAAATTCTATTAGTAAAGTAGGTACTATATGACAAAATGAATATCTCTTAATTGACATCTTTTTACAACAATAGAAATCACACTAACTGGAGTTTACTCCTAAAGAAATGATTTTAGAGCCCGGGGTATGAAAATCAGTCGGGGAAGTAAAATCGAATTCCCGATGTCTGACGGTCACACGGCGATTTGAGCCGAAGATGTCACATTTTGAAGTTCTACATTTATTTTAAGAAAATTTAATAAAAATTTATAACCTTAATAAAGTAAACAAATTAAAAATTATTTTTTTAAAAACAAAGTATAGAGTAGAAACTATAAAAAAGGTGTTTAAACTACGCTATGTATACACTAGAGTATTTTTTTATTTTTTGATTGCAATTATACTAAATTTTACTTTTTAAAGTAAACTCCAGGCGTGCGTCCTAGTACGGAGCTCACAGACACACTTTTTTTTTACTTTAAAATAAATTACAAAACTATATTTTTTTTGCAAAATGTTCCTATTTAATTTCTCCTATAAAATTTATTATTATTATTTTCCCAATCAGTTTGTTTACCCTGGTTCCGATGGAGCCACGGCTTGCGGCCGCGGCGGCGAGGGGAAGCGGAGTCGGCCCTTCCGAATTATTTGGGCGCTAAGTACTCGGTAGTAACATTGTAGTTTTTATTTTAATTGACAATAAAATAAACAAACGCTTTGAAGTCTAGTTGATACTTATATTTTTACAGTTTTTTAAGTGCAAATACTTTCAGATATGATTCTCTCCATTATTATTTTCTATGATGAGCAAAAGACTTCTCGCATGTTCCAACCGCCTCTGTTAATACCGTTAATGCGAAGTTTTTTCTCTAAATGCATACAATTTTTTTTCATTTAAAATTTGTACATATTTAACATGTAAAATAGTAAAAATATTTGCACGCTCGCTCCGCTAGCTCGCGTTTAAGACAAAGAACAAATTATATTATTCAGTACCGACATTCTGTTTGAACCGGTTGATTTAATTGTATTTTCTGTTGTTCGTCTTCTTCGCCTTTCAGGGTTTAAAGTTTAAACAAAGTTCAAAATGGGCTAAAATTTAAACTCGCTCGCTCCACTCGCTCGTGTTTGCTATTGCTATTGATTTTATTGTATTTTCCAAAGTACAGAGACTTTTAGGGTTTAATGTTTAAATAGGTTTGGTCAGGTAAAACATTTCAACAAAAGTAACATATTATTTAGTAATTTAAAGGTAAGTAAATCGGTGTTTGGTGTTAGATTTAAATGTATTTTTCCAAAAGTAAGTATTTTAGATAGGTTTTAAAGTACAATTAGATTTTAATCTGTAAAATAAACATAACATTTTGATATTCAAAAATCCGCCGCTGCTTAGTACAGCAAATTTAATTGGTCCGGGGACTAAATAAACGCCTCTCAATCACAATCTCGGTCATTTATTGCCCCAGTGCCCTCGGTTACCTTGCTACGCCACTGTCTTTATTGGTACCTTTTCTTATTTACAGGACCTTAGGACTATGTAAGTATTCAATTATTAATCAATAACTAAAAATATTTTAAGGGGCACTTGATCCATGGCGATTGGGGGATCAAGTCTCCTCAAATGCAATGTACAATGTGTACCCGGGACTCGGGAGTAGTTATAAGCTTAATGCAAAATAATTAATTAGGTACGAATGTCGAATACCTAATATGATTAATACTTTAAAAGAAACGGAAATCAGATAGATAGATTTGTTTTTATTCATAGATTTTTTAAATAGTTTCAAAAGTAATATAAGTACTTAGGTAGGTATTTTAAATTAGAATAAAAACTTGCAAAATAAAAGTTGACTCCAACAAAAATAGTTTTTCGTCCACCATTCAAATAAGGGCCAAAATCTGAGTTCTGACGATTCTACTTATTTGGAAAAAATTGCTGGCATCTTATATTACCGCCAAAGCCACTGTAAAAGTAGGTACTACCTTGTCTCCTATAAGGATCAAGTGCAAGAAATTAAACTTGCATATTTCATTATAATTTTTAAGTAATATTAATGTATGTTTCGTTCTTACTTATTTAAAATTCGTTAATAATTTAAAAAAGGGTTAGGTTAGTGGGGGGATATTAGTTGGTCGATTAGAGTCTAGAACTAGTTAATGACAATACTTATTATGAAAAAAAACTTACTTAATAAGTTGAAGCAAATCGTCCTCTCCATCGCCGCCATACGCCGGGTTTGTCAGCAAAAGGCAAGAAACAACACAAGTCCAATACAGTGGGAACCTCATGTTGCAAACTTTTTACGTCGTGTTCTCTTGAAATAATATTTTTTGTTTTTCCTATAACATAAATTAGAAACGATTGATTCCAACTAATATCTTATAAACCTATGGTAGGTATCTCGCGGCTCACAACATGTAAAATACTTTCTCCGAAGCGAAAAAAATTCGATTAAAATAAGTTGGTCACCGTGATAAACTTACTTAAGGCGCAACTTTTTTTATAAAATAGGTACCTAAATAAAGTATTATGCTGTACATAAAAAATTATGTACTTATCTAAATTCTACATACAATGTACATCACATACTACTTTTATTTACGAGTGACCTTTTAGCCTAATTATCTGTGCTCAAATTCCAATGAACACTTACAATTGACTATTATCTGTATTGTAAATGTTTAAAAACAATTTCAGTTTACTAAAAACTCTAACCATGTTTGTATTCAAATATAAAATTATCTAACATACCTGTTTCTCGTCTTGATATTATTTTGTCATCATTTTCCTTTAAAAAATATAAATGTAAATACTGTACCGTGTTCGTCTCTATCACATACTAGATATTTCTCACTGTCACGCGTCCGCTTTGGACGAGCTTACGAAGCGACTAAAGTTTATTTGTATAAAATATGCAATACCTGTTGCCACTTGGTCAGTTACCTTGTATAGGAGTTGTGCATAATAAGTATGGGTATTTGAAATACGGGTTCCGCACTTAACTCAATAAAAACGCGATGACTAACATGAACAAGCACCAAATTTTCAAAGAAATGTAAACACTGCGATACATACCGACATAGATGTATATTAAAAATACTGGCTATTTATGAATGACCCATTGTCTCGCTTAATTTCTGCCAGCCATGCTCGTTATTAGGTCATTTCTGGCTGACAAGAGGTAGGTAGGTACATAATAGAGTATTGTAAAGTTAAGTTACTAACATTAGTACACGAATACCTAAGTAAGTAAGTATATATTTTATGTCAGTAGTTACTTATATCGAAAAAAGTTGTAAGCAGGTAAGTAGGTTTGTCATTTGTATAAAACAACGTATCCCTAAAATACTAATTATTCCAATAATTTGTCAAATTACCATAAACATTCCGTTTGTCGACCTGTCTCTGTCTGCGAGTACAAAAAGGATGTAAGTATGTAAGTAAGTACCTATACAAAAATTATAAACGCACTACTTTTATGTAACGCCTGTTAAACTAGGTAAAACTAAATTTCAATACTTATTAACTAGTTGGTTGAAACCCAAAACAAAGAGGTCAAGTGCATGATATAGCCACTGATTAAGTAATAATTACCGGATCGGACATGATTTTTTACCTTAGGAGAGCCATCCTAGACAAGGCTCGATGGATGGATAGGCCGGCTCTGAAACCCCTACACCTTCACAGATAACCCGGTGAATAGATGATAAGTAACTAAAACCCGGTGAAAAAACGCTTGCAAGGTACTTAACAAGGGACCTGAAGCCTGAGGCTGGCTACGTTCTCACGAGTGGGTTTTAGTAGTCCTGACAAAAAAATAGCACTGTAAATAGAACTGTACGCTAATACAATATATCTGAAAATCGTGGTAGGGTTATCAAATCTAATCTTTAACACTTCGATTTTTCAGCTCTATTACATTAGTGCAGAGTTCAATAGAACAGTGCTGTTTTTTTATGTCGCGACCACTTAAAACACTCGTGGGAACGAGGGCTAAAGGGAGTTTGGGGAATTTTTAAACCGGGAACGCTCCTAATGTGACTCCTCTGGTGTTCCTAGAGCGGTGGTAATTGCCCACTATCAGGCCTGAAATCCGCTCGATTCCTAGAAAACTAGCCGCTAACCGTTTAACTGCTCTCAGAAAACTAGAAATCTTTGTAGTAATACATGGTAATGCTTATCATCTATGACTAGCAACTATTAAATCCGTTTGAATCCTAGCAATTACAGCTGTCGTGTGTTTCAATACTTACTTACACATAATATTTTTATTAGTAAACTGTAAAATAAGCTTGGCGAAAAAAATTGCATCCGACCTAACTGACGTCATTTCGGCCTGAACAGATTCGGGCACACACACGAAAAAATCGCATCAGTTCATTCTGGTTTGCCGCGAGCTACGGTCGTGTTTATTAATGTGACGTGGTGAGTGATGACAGCAGGAACTAAAACTGTATCATCATAAAACAGGTAGATTGGAATGACTTATTTAATTAAAATATTATATATACTAAATATAATTCCTATACCTACTGTAAGGCCAATCTAATAAGGATAGAAAATAATACATGCCAATATTTTTTTTAAAAGTGCCTCATTTATTCCACTCTTTTTTGCCAGACTGTGCCAATATTAGTAAAATATGAAGAGTTTTTACTTTACCATCTGCTAGTTTTCCTTGACATTCATAAATTAATATACTACTGGCTCTACTGGCATTTGAATCGTTTTTATCAGAGGAAATAACCAAATCTCACTTGCTTAGTTTGTATATGTAAATAGCAACTGCAAGTATTCCAAATAGGGAACATTTAGTTTTTTTTATTGGCTTTTCGAAAAAAGTACATGTTATGCCAGGAAAGGTTGTAATGTTGTCTGCAACGGCATTTCTACGATCTACCCTTGATGAAATACAGTCATCACAAATAAGTGAGATCGTTGGAGAGCATTATTTTAAGCTCTATAGAAATAACCTAACCAAGAGCATGGCACGACATGTCTAAGGAGGGTTCCGTAACTATTAACGCGCAATAGGTTTTATTTTAATTACTTCAAAAGTTATTGTCCGATTTCGCCTAAGAGATTTTAGCATGATCTATCAGCATCGAAACTTACAAGTTTCTATCTTCTATAGTTTAGAAATGCCAGAGGGACCAACTTACAAACCACTTTTGAGGACAAAAAGTCATTAACAAACCTTGCCTTTATTTTAAAAGACCTAATAGATAACGATACCCCACACGGTAGGGTAGAATAAAAAAATATTTTTCATACCCACTTCACATGTATGGAGAGCCACCCCAAAAATTTAAAATTATTATTATTTTATGATGCCAAAACCGCTATCTATACACAATATATAACTATACCAAATTTCATAATCACAGAAGCTAGAAGCGCGGATAGACAGACAGACAGACAGACACAGCGAAACTATAAAGCTGGGACTATATGCTCCGGAATCCGGAAGGCACGCGCCGGTGAAATTTCTGAGCACTGAAAACAGAACTCAGCGCTACACTAGAGTTGAAAATGGAAGTTTCGAGCGTAGAGCTGTCATGTATATGACATTGACATTATACTCGACACTCATGTGTTTGATTTTCAACTCTACTGTATTAATAAAGATTTCTATTTTCAATGCTCTGAATTCTTACCGGTGTTCCGGAACTCTAAAAAGACAAAAAACGAAGCAGCAAGCACAGCAGTTGAAAAAGTATAAATATGAAGTGAAATACAAAATTGATTTTATTTATCATAAAATAATATACTTACTTCGTTTAAGTAGGTACCTACATCATTAACTGAAAAAATGACAATTAACTTATGGATTTGAAGTTTATGTATCATAATTTAGAGTACCTAATTAAGATTTTCAATCATAGCAAAAAATCCATGATTTTTAGTCCTGTAACTTTTTAATTTAGCAATTACGGATTACTGTACTTTTTGCATTTATCCGTGCTTATTAGGTTGCTTTTCGGAAAATATAAGAATTTTGCTGATTTAAAACAACTGCATGTTTAGATAATCACGCTTTTATTTACATAACTTTGACTCTTTGTTATATCTTATTTAATATATTCAAAATCAATTCCCGTTTAGGTGAGAAAATAAAACACGGAAATATCAATGTTTTATAAATATTCATAAATGTAAGTCAAATGCAGTACAATTAAAATCAGAGGATTTTTTTTTCAACTTCATATAAAAAAGGAAACATGCACACATTGTTTTCTACACTTTATCATTAATCATAATTGTGGACTGTTAAAAATTACTTCATTACTATCTATAATTGTATAGGAACATCGGGAGATGGGGCTCTTCAGGCATCTTCGCTCAATACTTAATTGTCAATAGTGAAATGTGTTTTCAAGTAGATTATGATTTTATTTACATGTCATCCCCCTATCTCCGAAACACTGTGCACAAAAACTGTTTCTCAACACAAATCGAAATATTATGTTAACATAAAAACTAAGTACAAAATAAAAATTGAATTAATCATTTCTACCACAGGGTGGTTTCTAACATTTTTGAATGACAAATTCAAGATTACTTTGCATTGAGATTGTAAAACATACCTATGTATAAATGTGAATATAAGTCAAAAACATACAATGTACGATAGAGTGTAGAAAATGAAGAGTGAAAATCAGTTATGATCTGTAAATTCAGTAAAATGTAAGTGACTTCATTATTTTAGTGTCGCTTTTATTTCGTTATTTGCTCAGTTTGTTGTATTTGACTCCTATATATTTTTATGTTTGTTTTTATTATACATGCGGCTTATGTGTTATGTAGTTGAGTTAACTAATGAAACACTAACATCTCAGTGAATTTTAAAATCATAATATGACACAGAAACAAAAATATGATAATGATTGTTACAAACTAATTAATAAGAAATAACCATTTTAATACTTTAAGACATAAATAATAACACATTTTAAACAATTTAACTTGCTTCTTTCTTTGACTTAAAATCTCTTAATACCTAGGTATTTTTCTATACTCTAATAGTATAACCGAGTCCGTTATGTTACATTGTTAATTAATGTTAATAATAATTATTCTATACTGACGTAATGTAAAGGCGGTAGGCAGACAATTTCTTATAACTACTGACTCAGGAACAGAGTGAGGTTCCCAAGAGTGCTGTTTGCCAGCTTGAAGCATGTGGAGGGAGTACAGAGTGTGTAAAACTGATATATTGAACAATATACAAGTATATTATTTGCCCACTTTTAAATAATGCTCTTGCACAAATACTATGCATACATATGCATAATGCATCGAATTGATCTCACCTCACAGAATTAGTGAGATTGCTGACATTGTTACAAATATTGGGGATTGACTTAATTATTGCTATGTGTCACATTCCAAATCTCCATAAAACTGTGAGGTGCATGTATTTCCTACATTAACTTATTTAGATATAAATAGCTACATAATAAAAATTCACACACACATACATCATAATGGTGTCTTGAACTAGCGTAACTTAATAGTGATTAATGATCAGTCTTAATAAATCCATGTGGTCCGAGCAATGGATCACAGCTGTCCGTACATAATACATCATACACCACTCTGTTGCTGAGTCGAACTTAAAATAATGTTCAAACTTATTATAACATATTAACAAAAGCACTGCTGGTTAAATTTCAAAACAAAACTCATCAGCGAATATATGCAATTAACATACTGACTTAAAACATTCAGTCACACAAACTATAGCTTACTATGACTATGAAATCAATTATCATATATGACTTCACATTGCTTTATCCATATTATGAAGATGATTAAATCATCTATTTGTCAAAGATTTGTCTAGTATTAATATAAATTTCCATTACTAGTGAGGGTAGTTAAGATTCAAACCACACAAGACATTATTAGCTACATCTCTTACACAAAATTTTACCAACATCCTAATGTTACATAATTTGAGACAAAAATTGAACTAATTACACCAAATATAATGTGGTATATAATGCCAAGTAGCTAAAATGGTGATGATTAAAATTTATTAATGAATTATGACACTTTAAAAAGTCTTAATTACATAAAGGGGAACAATTGGACAACATGGAATGCTTACTAGACAAACACTGGTAATTTCACTTATAAAATGCACTGGGACTAACACAATTTACACTGGACATAATTTTAAAGAATTACAACAATCCGAACATGATAAAATTGAAATATTATGTATGTTGGCAATCATTCAATACAATTGAACAAAATAATATATATCAGAAGATTCAGTGCCACAGACATACTTTAAAGTGGTAGAATCTAACCAAAAAGCTTAGTCATAATAACAGTATTTAACAATTTTAGCAAGATTTTAAATTACATTCAATTTGGTTACTTCCGAAAGTATGTCGGTTAATCTCCAAGAATCTGTATTTTGTAGCAATTGATGACATTAGGGTATTTTTTGCACTTCACATAATTATATTGTCGGACAGTCAATTTTTTACTTATAATGTCCTTACTACAAAAACATTATACAAATATTCATGGAGATTGACCAATGTAGAATATTTTATCAATAGTTTTCACTAGATTACTTATTTTCAAATTAACATGTCAGTTACAATTGGCAAAGCATGGTGAATTTACACATTTCTCACATATACCCTCTTACACAAATCAGTCAATCCTCAATCTATCTCATGAGTTACCTGTGTAACTTAACCTTAACATAATTATATTGTAAACTAAACTAAGCACAGCGCCAATCAACATATGCCACAACTCATTTAACTTTACATTCATTTAATATGTAAAAATTAACAAAACACAGACTTATAATTTGTCACTTTGGAAAAGACAATTAAATAACTAAATATTTTAAAACTATATTCGAGGAAGGTCAGGAGTTTTCTTCATACAGATGTTAAACACAATGAGCCAATTGTCCGGGACTAGTTCAATGCAGTCACGAGTGCTTCACCACAATCACTCCAGGCCTCTGAGGGGGCGCGCGCTCCGATTTTTTCGTCAGTGCGAGTGGTGCATCTCCTGCTTCCTCTCTGAAAAGGTGATCGCCCTCCAGATGACGAATGGCTTCTACAATGGTTTCCAAGTTCTGACGACTTGTGCTTGCTAAATATAAACGTGAGGGTGTATCATTATTGGGATCAGGCAGGACCTCAACTTCCACACGAGGCTCTGCTTTTATAGCTGCCTCTAATAAAGGAGCTGGAACTACTTTAGCAGGTAATGAGGGTTCAACTGGTGCCGGTGGCGGCGGCGGCGGAGGAGGAGCCTCAACTTCTTCGCTCTCTACCTTGCACTCTGTTACATCTGTTTCTTCATAGTGAAGCACTTGAGTAACTTCTTGAGTTGCCTCTGGGTATACTTGAGACTCGAGACTATGAAGACGTTCTTCAAGAACACGTCTCAGTCGTCTTTCTCTCTCTAACTGAGCACGGAACTCACTATTTTCAGCTTCCTTCTTCTGTGCCAAACTTGAAACTTTAATAACTGCAACAGGCTCAGGTGATATAGTAGAGTTGCTTATTGCATCATCTGTTGAGTCAGGTATTATTGTGGGCACAAGGATTTCACTTTTTCTTTTCTTTAGTGGTATTTCACCTCCCTCGTGTTGGTTGAGCAATCTCTTTAGCTGGCAGTTCTGTGACAACAATCTAGTCTTTTCTTGCTCCAGTGAATAAATATATTCTGCTGTTTGTTGCAATATGGCAGCCTGCAAATATATATCATATTATTTTAATAGATGAATGAGTCTTAGAGATCATACCCCTACTTAGTGACCTGTTAAGGGGGTTAGTACTATGCTTGGTCACCAGCATAACCACTGTTGAAATAGATTCTTTCTACGGATTACAGATATTATCTGTCATTATGTAAATATAAAAATATTCTTGTGTACACAAAATACATTTCTATGGTAATGTCAAATGTGCAGGTGGGGAAGAGGATGTTTAGTTTTATGTCACAAAGTCAATCTTCTAGGAAAATCTGCATTACGGCCATGATTACCATGTATGAGTATATTTTTTTAACTTTATGTATGCAAATAATATTTTTAAACCATAGAGTTATAATTGCTTTTGGAAGGAGGTCAAAAATAAGTAAAAAGTGGTCATGTCACATCAAAACCATAATGAAGGAAAGAGAAGATATAGAATAATTTACCTTGCTGAGCTTCTCTCCCTCATGACGTGGCAATAAAGTTCTAAGAGCTTGGAATCCAGCATTTATACTCTGCATACGTCTACGCTCATTGCTATTAGCAATTTCACGACGGATCCTTTTTTCCGCTTCCATTGTTTTGCTTCCAGTTAGAGAATGCTTTTCACTCCTTTCACTCCTGAAATAAATGATAACAAATTTTTATACACTTCAATTATATGCAACCAATTTATAAAACTTGTTTTAAAACTTAAGTTTGTAATAAACCACAAAAACATACATAAAACTATGTAAAACAATAATCAAAGTAATTAAACATTTTAAATACTTTTTTAAAGTGATTACTAATTTTTTTAAATCAAAACAAAAAATACACATTAACATTATGATGAATTAAAATATCACATGAAACATGTGAAGTATGTATAGTAGACAACCGAGTGCATACTACGCCTATTTCATTGTACAAACATGGCGGCACAACAGCTGACTTAAGACCGGCACGGGGCGGGAGTGACCTTTATTGGTTTGTATTTTCCCGTAAAATGTGATATTTAACGTAAAAATAACATGGAAAACAGCATTAGCACAACAAAGGATCCAATTCGAAACGTTACATGGGCGAAATATAAAACCACGCCGGCTACACGAACCTGGGAATAGCGTGATCAGATGTCTCTTCTTCGTACAAGTTGTAATCTTCTATTTCTAATAAACACACATCATTACCGTGTAATGACATAACTTAGTCACAAATTAATGTTACTAAAGATAATCTACATTTAATATACACTACACTTGTTAAAAAGTCGAAAATCAAGATTTAGTTATTAAAAAAGCCACAATGGCGGGAAATGACAATGAGTCCAGTCAGGTGACGCTACAGCGAATCTACATTAAAACACTGAACAAATCACTGGAAACACTTTGGTAAGCACATTTATCAATTAAGACACACTTTTAACAATTAATAACCTTTTGTTACACAGAAAACTATATAGAAACATTAATTTTATGGATGGAGTCAAGGGCAACACGAGAAACACGACATATCGATGTATCCATAGACAATAAATGATTTTTTTTTATTTAAACATGGGTGATAGGGATGTCGCCAAGTGTCGAATAGGTCACATTTTTAAAAAATAAATTTTAAAATTGTTGAATAGAGATACCTAAATCTAAAAGAAATAGATATTTCGGTTGATGCGATTAAAAATTATAAGAAAATAACAAATATTTCCCATCTCTTTCTCGTAAAATGATTTGTTACGTCACAAAATTAGTTGGTCACTCTAAGAAAATGCCATTGCTAATGATGTAACGTATCAAACAACATAAGGTCCCAATGCACCAAAAGATCCATACTCACGGTCCAATAAGAACTTCAACTGACAAGGGAGAATGGGTTTCATTTTGACGTTTGAAATTTTTAAAACACAATTTATTATGATAAAATGTCAAAATTTTCATTAATGTATGTTTAAATTCAGTTTTAAAAAGTTCAAACGTCAAAATGAAGCCCATTCTCACTTGTCAGTTGATAAAGCAATTGCTGCAAATCCGAGACCGCAGCCTTGAAGCGGGCTTGTAGGCCAAAATTATAAATTATTGACACTAATGACGGCCATTACTATCAGTGCTGCATTTGTACGCTGGACGATGAGTATGACGCTTTACTTTTTTTTAATTATAATTCAATTAAGTCATTGGTATAAGTTCGTAGTAATGTACCAAAATTAAGCATTTTAAATTTCTACTCTTCTTAATATTAATATGATTTCATTTCTTTTGAATTTAGTTTTAGTAAAAAATATATCGTTATGAAGTCATCCCAAAATACCCCCAAACTTTAGGAGCATCCTGACCGTCCAGCCTGCAAATCCTGCGTCGTTACTTACGACCGTTTTAAGTGTCAATAATTTTTAATTTTTGTCTACTACTCCACTTCAAGGCCATGACGCTAGATTTGCTGGCTTCACCGTCAGTATGACCCTTAAAAACGTTGAGACCACAAAAAAACTCTCGCGGGAACGAGGGCTAAAGCTGGGACTATAATATGCTCTGGAATCCGAAACGCCGGTGAAAATTCAGAGCATTGAAAATAGAGTAACATTTAACAACAAATACAATAGAGTAGAAAATGGATCGAGTCGAGTCTCGAGTCTCGAGTCGAGTCGAGCTGTCATATATGACATTGACATATGGCTCAACACCTAAGTGTTCGATTTTCCACTCTATCGTACTAGTGCAGAGTTCTATTTTCAATTCTCAGAATTTTCTACTGCCTTCCGGGTTCCGGTGCATTAGTCCCAGCCATACTCCGTGATCGGCACTAGCTGTTGTCTATGTTTCCGACGTTCGTTTGTAAAAAATTGTGAAGTTGCAATCCTGTCAATGAATTATTATTCTTAAGTTGTTTGCCCTGAAGCGTCCCAAATGATTTGACCAATCATAGTGAGTTACATTTTTGAATTCATTCTCTGAGGGTGGAGATTTTATCTTGTCGCCATATTGTGTTCGGCTGTGAGTTCTGGGTGTGAATAATTTTGTTAACACAAGTGTTACTTTGCAGTCTTCTTTTATTGGATTTATCAGTCTCAAAGTAAGTTTAATTTATATACAAGTCTTTGTCATGGTTATGGCTCCTATTATGTATTAATTTATTTTACGAATAAGCCGGCTAGAATTTATGTTAAATTTCGTTGCTTTCAAATCGAGCATTAATTTGTGAAACTGGATAACTGCAAGACCGCCTTCCAAGTTGTGCATTTTTACATTTTAAAGTGAATTAAATATCATTAGACGTTTATGATAATGTTATTCCATAAAAGCTTAATTATTCATTTCATAGGTACCAAATTACTAATGCTGTATTCGTGAACGATTAAAAGTTTTATTTTACTTATAAATATAATGTACAATATCTATATCATAAAGTTAAAATCTGAAACATTTCCTGCAACTTTATTTACCTTAAGTTCATATTGCATTTTATGAAATCAGCGATGAATCATCGCTGCAACTCAAATTCTCGATGCAGTCAAACAAAGGTTTCCGCGATATTTTGTTTCTTTGTGATTAACCGAAAAAGTATATTTTTATATACCATTATTAAAACGTTACACATTTCTGATTTATGGATCTATTAGTTGCTTTGTTTCTGAAGAAAATATGATCGGCAAATTGCTTTTCGGTACCTACAAGGGAAAGGTGCATACTGTGTCGTGCTCCACCCATTCAGTATCGATTTAATTTTTTTTAAATGTACTAATCACGGAACAAAGAAGTATTTTATATTAAATTGAACAAAGATGTGACTAGAATTAGAATAATCTTGTTGTTTTTCGAAATACAGTAAGTAATAATATTCAATTGTTGAGTCGTAAGAAATAACAATCTATAAAGTTATAATATACATAATTATATGCCTTTTTTATTAAAATGCGTTATATTTCTATATACGTCGTTTTGAAAAATCCCTAATTTAGATTTACATAATATGTTATTTTCATAGTTAAGCTTACTAGAATAATGTTTGGCATGAGTACCTACCTCCACTTTTAGTTGCAAGTTAAAATAATTGGTTATCTGACTGGATAAAGTTATGCATTTTTCCTGTGTAGAGTTTGTTTGAAGATCCTATTGAGACATATCTATTAGTGTAAATGCAGTGAATGTAGCATGATTCTATACACTATTTCATTATCTGGGCTTTAAATTGTTGTGAAGAAGGAAGGCCCACAGAAGTAGTCCACATTAGAACAGTAATTTTGAGGGCTCAGAATTGGATAACTCTTGTCATTTCTTTAGCAAAACCACTTGCTACCAAAAAGTTGATGGTTATGATTATAAATTTAAGGGAATTCCTAAAAATGAGCTTGCTGTGACTAGGGTTACCAGGGGTTGCAAATCGAAAAGCTGGTTGCAAGTGTTAAAAAATCCTGATTTCTGTTAAAAAGTCCGGTCTTTGGTCATAAATAAAACTCAGTAGATTTTAACTATGTTTTACTTACTATCGTTTATTACAATATTATTTGTACAACACACAATATAATTTCAAACATCTGACTTGTACTTATATTTCTGTCCACTAGCAACTGCAGCTTTCAAAAAATCTTTTTTTTCTAGAAATTTCACTATTCACTATGTTTATAGACATGATTAAAAATCCGGTCTCGAAAGAAATCTGGGCAGAGTCTGGTCTATATCCTTAAAATCTGGCCTTGACTGGATTTATCCAGTCAGATGGTAACCCAGGCTGTGATAAACAGATAATAATTATTAATTACAGCCCTAATCACTCACTACAGGCTAATTAGTTTGCGATTATTTAGGGCCCTGGCTCATTGAATTTAAACGTGACATCTTAAGGGTGAAATTACAAACTATAAAATGAGCAGCATCTGGCATGTTTAAAAAAAAACAACACTTACAGGATCTATAAAGTTTTAATGGGTATTATATCTGTTAAAATCTGCATTTATTTTCATTTTATTGTTTTAACTTCGTGAAGAAGTAGCTGCTTTTTTAATAACTTTGTAGAATTGGAACACTAATTATACTAGCTGTTGATGAGCTACGGTTTGTATAAGGGTAGTCATAAACCATACTGTGAATATGAGCCTGACAATGCGCTTGTTGTTGTTGACCACAATATATACATTTACATGATACATGAAAAAATAGGTTGGGAAATCCTGGTGTAAGAGGAGGCAATACAGTGTGCAGCCATCTGCAGAGAGGTAGCACAGATTGGATTTTGAGCACTGCTAATAATATTTAAATGCAGAAACGTAATTTTATTACTTTAGTAATAAGGACAGGACATTTTTCTACAGTGACCAAAGATAAAATTAGGTTAGATACGTGATTGCTTTTAGATTACAATGGCATAGGTTGTATATCTGCACAAATACTGTAATATATGTAATATATTCGTTCCAATTGAGTTTAATAATTTAAAATATGACTTGACACTTGTTAGTCATATATTGAATATCTCCATTTCTCCATGGAATGAATTAAAATAATTACGGGAAAAGAAATGTGAATGAAAATTGTACAATCTAATTATCAGTATTTTATACCATAACATCCAATGTTTTTTACTTATAAATTAGTAATATTACACAGTTGTATCAAAAAAACGTTAAACATATTCAGTACTTATTTAAAAAGTACGGAAGCAAGCTGTTGACCTTCAATTAAAGTCAAGGTCAGCGTTGTGGCCCGCCTAAGTACCCTTATTGTCATATCGACAAGTTTGGTTTGTCCGAGCCGAAAATAAGTAAAAAGAGCGGGGGAACACTTGAGGGCGTTCAACTCGGGTCCTTGAATATCGGTTATTTTTAACAGTGATGGAGCCCTTTTGTCTGTGCTTTGAAATTACTCGGTAGCCATAAATATTATGCACAATTTCTATGACTTGCTGTTGTGTATAAAGTTTGCACTTGTGATAGACTAGACTTTTAAATGACTCATTTTCTACGTAATGACTGTGGTCTGGTATTCTATTGTTGCATTTGTAATGCTACGGTAGTTGACGATAGTGTACTTCTATTGTCGTGCTATCGTACCCATTATCGTGTCTGTGTACCTATTAATATTATCGTCAATTAAGTGACTGTGGTTGTTTACACGTAACGACCGAAGTATCCGTCGCGCCGTCGACATTCCGACTGACTGCCCATCGAGATAACGCCTACGTGACTCAATATCTTCTGCCATTACATGTTCTTAGTACACAGGACAAGGCATGACAGAGTTATGCCTGTCGATAACAACATAAACTAATTCAAACGAAGTCGTCAAATTTCGACTGTTATAACTTAGTTTGCAAATGTCAATTACTTCCCGTCTAGTTTCGAAATCACATTAAGAATATTCAAGAAGCAGCACTTAAAATTAGCGAGTGAACCACCTGATGTTAAGTGATTCTGCAGTTGCGTTGCCGACCATTGTGAATTAATATTATGCAGGCTGATTTCTTGAAGGTCGCAGGTTCGAGCATTCGAAAAAACATCTGCCGCTAACTGGTTTTGAGGAGTGATAGTTTGTGGCTAAAATTCTTGGTAAATGGTATAGTTGCAAATTCGCGGATATGTAGTAAAAATTTCGGCATTTGAAACATTAAAGTTTGGTAAAATGTTGTAGTCTTTTTTGGTCGTAGTCGCTGTGAACTTCTGAAGAATGCAGAATTCGACTAAATATTACTGTAATGTATGATACAAGACTCGAGCTTTTATACCAATAAAAATTTTTAGACCACATACTAAGGTCCTAAAAATATTCTAAAATGTGCAAGTTGGGTTGTACCTAGGTAACCAAGCGTTGCTCGGAGCTCTAGTTGATGAAAAAAAAGAATCCCAAAAATGTTTTACCGGAGTTCGAACTTCGAACCTACCACATTCCAAATTTCCAAACAACGCAAAAATTTACCAAACTACCAATTGGACTGAAATTATAGAGTCGAAATTATTGATTGATTGTTGCACGACGAAAGAAAAAACATATATATTATAACATAAAATTTTGAAACTTAGTTTCCCAAGGATAGGTTTTATCCTTTAAGCGCTATCGCTAGACCGATTTTTCTCTCCCCCAAAACTCCCTGCATACTAAATTTCATGTAAATACTTGCAGCCGTTACCGAGATTACGATTATATAATATTATATACAAGATTGTCTCGTTTAAAGTATATGATTTACTACTTATATAATGTGGTTATTAGAACAGTGTGTCATTTCGTGGGTAAAAGGTTTTCGCAGCAGATTGAATTGTTACGACAAAACACGGGGGGTGTTTTGGCAATAAAATGAAACCTAAATTATCTGTTGTAGGTATATCCTAATTCTTAAGTTATATCGGTGCAGTTAACCTTTAGACAGGCGGGTTGGCTCGATGCGCCGTGTCCATACTATTTCGGTCGTTAAGTTTATTTTAATGCTTCCGAAGCACAGTAACCCAATGACTGCACTATATTCAGAATCAAGTTCAAATATTTGGGCTTCCTATTTATGAAGCTGTTTAAATACGAATAAAATAATAGACAACTACCAAACCAAGTGTAATCAATAACTATATGCTGTACCTACTAATAACAATGTACATAGAATAAAATATTCTGAAATAATTTGAATGTGAATTTTTATTTTTTAACCCCCGACGAAAACAGAAGGGTGTTATAAGTTTTATGTGTCTGTCTGTCTGTGTGGCATCGTAGCTCCCAAATGGATGAACCGATTTGGTTCTAGTTTTTAGAGTTTCGTGTCCAAAGGGTAAAAAGTGTCCCGGTATTACTGAAACTTCGCTGTCTATCCGTTCGCCTGTCGCTAGGCTGTATCTCATGAACCGTGATAGCTAGAGAGTTGAAATTTTCACAGGTGTATTTTCGGTTGTCACTATAACACTAATACTAAAAACAGAATAAAATAAATGTTAAAGTGAAGCTCCTATAAAACAAACGTGAATTTTTAGCTGTTTTGTGCGGAACCCTACGCACGCGAGTCCGACTCGCCCTTTGTCCGTTTATAGGGTTCCGTACCTAAAGGGTAAAACGGGACCCGATTACTAAGACTCCGCTGTCCGCCTGCCTGCCAACATGCTGTATCTCATGAACCGACAACCGTGATGGTTTAGACAGTTAAAATTTTCACAGATTATGTATTTCAGATGCCGCTATAACACTAATTAATAAAAACAGAATAAAATAAATATTAAAGTGGGGCTCCCATACAACAAACGTGTTTTTTGTACGGAACCCTTCGTGCGCGAGTCCTACTCGCACTTGGACGGTTTTTTTGTTTGAAAGCTGACATGATCATATTCAGCGCGCTCGCTGCTTGAGAATTCGGGCGTTACTTAAAAAATTGAATTTGTTTATTGTTATGAAAGGAAATGAAATATGTATTATTGATTTTGTGTGTGATTTTTCGTTTCTTAAGCCTTTGGGATTATTAATCACTTCCCCAGTGAAAATAGCCACAACATAAATTGTTGTGACTTTTTTTTACATAGTACTTTAGGGATTGTTAACATTATTATTTTAAAAAATCCCTACCACAAAAACCTTATTGAATCTTATTTAATTCTATTTTATTTAATTCTATCGTAAATCTTAATCATATTTCCGTTGTATTAATTGAAGATTCCTATTTCCTAAAATGTCACTCGAGTTTTTGTCAAAATATTCCAGTAGGTACTAAAATGATCGTCACAATCAGAAATTAAATACAGCAGCTGTAGAATCTTTACATGAATTTCTTTGGATTTTAATTATTTTCTAAAATATTCTAGACTCACACCTGCCACTGGTTTTCGTTCGAAGTATTTTAGACGAGGCATGTTGAGGTAAAATCTCCCAATTAAATGGCCCCAATTTTAAGATTTTTGCGGCCATTTTGACATCCAAATGTCTATGTATGGTGAAAACCAAGATGGCGTAACTTTTTCTTGTATGAATATTTGTTCTGTCAAATGGACGTCACAATCTACTCACGTACCTATAACCTACTATCTAGAGCTGTTATGAAATCTTTGCTAATTTTACAACAATGTTACCACTGTTAACATAGAGTTCCATTATACATATTTTACCGTACGTTACGTTTGTACTAACAAGTAACGTATTTCTACTGACGACCTCAGTAGCTTAGTTGTTGAGCGTATTGGTGCTCCAGCCGGGAGTCGCGGGTTCGAATCCTGCCGAAATAACAAAAAGTTCTGTGTTCCTGGGTCATGGACGTGTATTTAATATGTGTATAAAATAATATGAATATTAAATATTATGTTCTTATCTTATATTAAATATTATGTATAATATAAAAGTATTAAATATACTTCCCGTTGTCTGGTCCCCGTAAGACACGTTCTTCGAGTACTTAGGACGTCCATAGATATTATTATTATTACACATGAAGAAAGAGGTCAAATTCTATACTTATTAGGTACATCGAGCTAGAAAGTAGAAAGTGTGAAAAAAGTGAAAACAATATCATAATGTAAGCTTTAACCAAGTTAACGGCTAGAAGAACTATTGACTGACTGGCAGATTTTTCGCTTTTACTCGTGGCTCCATGTATGTTATTGACTCCCGTAAGTTGTAGTCCGCGACAACATCTTGTCCGTCGCTTATTCGTGTGTTCGTGACTTTGGGGTATAAGCTTATCTGACCAACTTTGGAGTTGGTCAGATAAGCTTAGACAGAAAAGTGTTTTCAGTGGCGATGACTGATGATGCATATTAGTCTGTAGCTGATATCCCAAATGTTTGACGCTGTCTCAGATTGTATCATTTGTGTGCACAGGCTCGTGCAGCATGGGAGCTAAGCAGAGCAAGCGCTCGGTGGACATCAGCGGCAAGGAGGCCGAAGGCGCGGGAGAGGTGGCAGCAGCGGGGGCGGCGGGTGAGGGCCGAGTGGAGGCCCTAGCAGATGCTGATGTCAAGCCACAGCTTAACGGCGATGCCCACATCACAGAGACAACAGTAAGTGTTGTTGTATCTGGAAATACCGACGTCCATTCACGCGAGACGTCCATTTAGACCAGATATTAGAATTGTCGGTTCCCTTGTAAACACATAGCTACTATCACATATATAAAACAACTACGATCTTCATATTATCAACGTATAGTAGACTCGATCGTAGTTCATAAAATGACTGATAGATGTCAGAAAGTCATGAATTGATAGCCAGCATATTTCCAATTTACTGTTACACTGGAATGTAAAGGTTAAAGCCCCGACGAAATGGTCTGGCTTTATTTTTCCCTAACTCCTTTAACATTAAACCAACACTATATCATCAAATTGTCTCAAACCTATTTTTGGGATAAAAAAATTACTTTTCAATAATTTGTATATTGACTTAGCTCCGCTTCTGACCAGCCAGTCCTGCAGTCTCGTGTTGGGGCACAATAGGAGAAGTATAGGACAAGGTTTCAGCTTGCCTCAAACACCTGCTGCTCTCCATCTAACAGATAATGTGACCATCAGGCATTACCTAGGGGCCAGGGCGAATGGACACAGAGCTTATTTAGGTCGTTACTTTAGCCAGGGCCCACCCAGATTTAAGTTCAAAGTTCTAACCCCCACCAAGGGAAAAAGTTTCTTCGCTCCTGGGTCACCGATATGCAAGGTAAATAAATTTTTCAAACTAATAACTATCGTCTTGAATCTTGACCAGATGGAAGGACCGATGAAGCAGCGCGTCCGTCTGTAGCAAAATACAGCGTATTTTTATATCGAGTCTGCAGTCAAATTAGAAACTTGTTTAATAATTACTCGTGAGTAGTCTCGTAATCGCAAAGAGGGCAAGTCGATTTGACGGCCCAGTAGGACGCTGCCGGCGCCGGCGGCTGGCGTCTCGGTGTGAAGGGGCGCTGAGCACGCGGAGCTGCACAAACACGAGGATATTACTCTCGAGTCTCCGAGTCGGCGAGACGTGTCGACTTATCTCAAGGATCGTATAATGATAGATCCGTCATCTCACCGGCACCGTTAGCTTTCTGAATCATACAACGGCAACTTGCATATTGATCCTTTTATCGTCATACGTCTGTCACATATATGTGTATTAAAATACCGACCGCTTTTTATGGTTCTTATTCGTCACAAAGAAACTAACCAAGTTAATAAGGTGTACATGAAGTAAATTTACGGAATACGCAATCACATTTTACTTTTCATAAGAGTTAAAAATTGGAATTTAACCTATAATTAAGAATTTAAAATTCTTATTTAACATCACAATGTAATGTGCTGTGGCCAAATTAACATACGATGAAATTATAATATGTAACAATGTATAATAAGACTCGATTAGATGAACAAAAAGCCCACACGTGTCTAACACATTTACGATGGGAAAAAATACTTGCTATACTGCGTACGATCTAAAATGAACGTTGAACTGTGTCTGTTGTTGGCTGCTATGGAGAGTAGTAAAAAGTTTTTGTAGACGGTAAAAAGTTATATATAAAGTGTAGGTACCAAACAAACCAGTGTTTCGAACTTTCGATATACAATTACCGTCATCAATTTTAAGTTGAGCGTGACGGGCGCTCGTCTTTTTCGGCTCGCTACAAAAAAACTGACAATGAACAAGAGATATTATACGTCTTCGATTTACCTTTGAGTGTATACTAGTTATTATAACAAAAAAATTCTAGGAGAAGGAAAAGCAAATAGACAATGGAACAGCTGAAAACGAGAAGGACGCCACCACCGAGAAGGAGAACAAAGAACAAGAAGAAGAAAAGATTGAGGCGCCGGTGACGAACGGCGATAGCGAGCCCAAGCCCGAGAACGGCGAGACTCCATCGCCCGAGGAGAACAAAAAACCCAAGAAGGAGAAGGTATAGTTACCACTACTAAAATTAAATTAACTTTACTCCCCCACTAATTAAATAAAGGAAACATTTTTATCGGTAATTACAAAGTTAAGTGCTAAATTATGCTAAGCGTCACGCTTCGCTAAATAAGATTATGAATCCATTCAACGCTTCTAGTAAAACGAGAATTTGTGCTTGTGTGTGCTTGTTTACATCGGTTTAACTAGTGCATGTCGCAAAACAGGTCAAAAAGAAATGGTCGCTGCGGTCGATCAGTTTCAGTAGAAAAGACAAACCGAAGCAGGAGAAAAAACAAAAAGACGAGGACAAAACGACCGGCGAGCCGGAGAAAGTTCCAGAGGAGGTAAGTGGACCGATAGCTTCAGAGCATTGATCGCCCCAACTGCCGAGAGCTGTAAGTGGCTGTGCTAGCAAATCCCAAGTAACTTTAAATCCTTATGGGAGCTTCAAGTTCATTGTAACTCTTTGTGGGGCAGTTCGGTGTGACCAATGCATTTATTTAAGCTTAGTGCTATAAGTACCCAACCAGCATAACGCACGCAGAAATGTTCCAATTTTATGTATGTAATATGCGTTACTGCTGCATACCGCATAGCCGTACTTACGCTGTATTTACTATTATTATCAGAAAATATCTTTAAATTATTATATTAACACGTCAAGCTAAAACTTTTAGTACAGTTTTACGAGAATTGTGCCAACGGAGGAGTATGAGGCTAATAGCACAGTTAAAGTTTTATGTCGAGAAAGGTGAGCAGAAGCTAATATTTTTTAAAATAGGTAATGCTTATAAATACATAAAGTAAATAAAAATAACAACAACACACACTACCTCAGATTTTTAACACACTACCTATCGAGAGAGAGAGAGAGAGAGATAGAGAGATAGATATACAATGTTGCTACAAGTTGACGTTTGTCAATTTGTCACAACATTGTACATTTTTTTTTCTATGTAAGAGGCAAAACAACCCTAATAAAGTTCAAACTGAAAAATTATATTGATTACTATGGGCGAATTTTAACCACAGGACGACACGACGACGTAACTATTTGAATTTTTTATTGCGTTTTAATTATATTTTTTTTTATTAAACATCGCAAAACCAAGTTAATTAATTGTCATATTTTGTTTAAAATTCTGGTAAATTATGTTTTAATCATTTAATTATTAACGCCTCAATATATATATGTATATAATTTAAATTATATAATAAATACACCGAATTCTTAGAACTGTAGACTTAGTGTAGTGGCACATGGACCGTGGTTTATTTAAAAGTGAAGTATACAATAATTATAAATTCTAGGTCATTATAATTAGTAAGCTCACAACATGTGCAAATAAGACACGGCAAGAGTCTTTGTTTTAAAGCGGATCATCGTCGCCACTAAGATGAGTGTTTATAAGTCAATATTACGCGATTCTGACTAACCCATTGTGCGGTTCTTCCTTTTTTACAAGTAAATAATATGGTTTTGTAAAATCCACTTTGGATTTTTGGCAGAATTTTGTATTGCGCCTTTTGTGGCTTTAAGCAAAAGCTTTTTTGTAACTTGAGTTACAAAAATGTTTATTTTACATACATGCACCGACACCGTATTTATTTACTTAATAGATAGTGATTTTTTTTAAATGGTAATCCATATTCCATTCACTGGGGATTCAAAATTTAATCCGAGAGAGAATATTCAATTGAATATGCCTTTTAAATCGTTTGATGAACTCTGACATTGTCTGACACACTTGTGAGTCCAAATTGAAATACATTTTGCAAAAAACGCAGCGAGTGAAAAGCCACTAGTATTTATAGCGCAGTGAGTTTGCAATAAGCTGTAACTTTCTACCGCGTGCTGGGCTCTCCATCCTATTGGTATTCTGTCCGCGGTCAATAATGCATTGTACTAAAGTCGCTAGCCCCTCGATACTTTGGACCCGAGCGGCCATTATTACAGATACTTGGCCCACTTTCGCTCGACGTAGATATAGTTAAGTTATTTTTAATTATTTCAACCTTATTCGTTGTTATAATTACATGCGGGATAACCGAAGACGGTCGTTGAACTCGAGTTTCTCCTGTGACTTGTCTGATCTCATGTCGCTCGATACATATTGAAACTATACTTACAATATATAGATGGGGGTTCTGGTTAATATTTTCAAAGTTTGTCTCTATTGGGTAGTCCAGTAAATTTTTGGACCGGTGCAGTTTTAAATGTGCGCGTACAAGACGTAGCCTCGCTGCAACCTTGCGGCTTGACCGGCTAGACGCCGATTTCTATGACAAGAAACTATTGCGACGTAGTGCATTGCACCCGCGCGCGCCGCTAGAACAATGCACATTGTAATTCAAACCGGCGATGTATCCGCGCTGAGTGCTGACGATATGGCCGAACGTGAACCGATCTGTTTTCTATGCTAACATCGTGGCCATTACACATAATGCCTCCATTCACTGCCCCCGCCCCGCGCTCGTACACGGTTTAATCCGATTGTGACGGATTTTTTTCTGAGGCTACCCGTATACGAGTACCAGGTAGACGCATAAGTGTCTCTCTGGTTCCAAGTTAAAAAAACATGTTTTGAAATAAATATTTGACACCAAATATTTGTATGATCTAGGTTTATTACCTGTTTGTGTGGTTGGAAGTCATGGAGACTGATTGTACTTCTAATTTCTGAGTTGTGTCATAAATATTTTAAGCCTAATTTGAATATTTGGCAGGCATCTTTAAAGATAACAAAATGGCCTGGCTGCATAAGCTTTGGTTTTAAGAAAAGAGATGTAAATATTTTCATTAGATCTGGCTTTACACAGACAATGATTCGCGTATTTGCTGTCCTGCTGTTTGTCCCGAAATATGCACCACGTGTACACTTTACAGTGGAACGCGGTCGTTAATCCCCAGCCCACCACCGCGAAGACATGACCAAGGAGATCGTTTGGGACGAAGACAAGCTTGTAAATACAGACAATTATTTTTGCAAAGATAATCTCTAATGAAACGTAAATTCAAGATTGTTATAGTCCTTACTCCTACTCTTAGAGACTACTACTCAGAGAGTAGAGACGCTACATATCATTCGACAAATCTGATGACCGATATGTAGAGTCTACATTGACAACCTTTGTGGTTCAGTGGTTCAGCGCGTTGGTGCTCAAGCGGGGGGTCGCGGGTTCGAATCCCGCCGAAGTAACAAAAAGTTTTTCTGTGTTCCTGTGTCATGGATGTGTATTAAATATGTGCTTAATATAATAAAAGTCTTAAATATATGTATAGTATAAAAGTATTAAATATACTTCCCGTTCTGGTACCCGTAACACAAGTTCTTCGGAAACTTAGCACGGGGCCAGATTGACGTGGTGTGAAACGTCCATAGATATTATTTAAAAAAAAAAAATTATCTTAAGTGTAATTAATAATAACAATAATATCGGAATAATAATAATAATATATATAATACCCCTCCAATTTCGAAAAGAAAAAACTCCTCAATGTCCAAAAATACGGGTCGTGCTGCTCCAGTGATTTTATATCATCAGTGACGTTTAAATTGAATAATTTCATTGACAGTTATTAAGTGCCCCTACAAGTTGTAATGGGACGACAAAGCATCCTTTGTGCTTTGTAAGAGAGGATGTAAACTACTCTGCTATTTACTCGTTTATTTAACTGAGAATGGCTAAGCATGCAAAATGTCATAAAGATCTATCTATCTTTCAGTAACCTCAGTAAAGGAGGTTATTTTATGTCCGGCTGTGGATATTTTTTTTATTCGTTGGCCCCAATTCGGGGCCATTTTCGTCGTTGAGGAGTTTTGATTTGGCATTTAGCGTCCTCATTTAACATTTAGGGAATGTATAACATTTTTACCTTGTGGTACATTTACAAGATTTTTTACCTTGGAACATACTGTAGCTAACATTTCAGGAAAAAACGCAGTCCGTGTAGCTATTCCTAATGTGGTCCTGTTTATATTAAAACTCGTTTGCGCAAGCGAAATTACGAGTGTCCGGGGCAGGTTTGCCCGGGCAGTATGCGTGGGACAGGCTCGCCGTGTAGGAGGTTTGTGAAATTTACAAGTAATCTTACAAGTCACAATGTAGGGATCTTATTAAATTGGTAAATCCAAGTAATTTAAAAATCTCCTTCGTAAGATTATGTTCAAAAGTTGCTTACTTGATTAACCGTCTTCAATCTTCGTGGATATTATATCTTTTTTTCTACTATTTTTATTTATTTTTAAATTTGTTGGATCCATTTACACATCTATCTGGCACTAACATGGTAAATTAAACGATTACAGAGATAAACTCACAGAATACGAGTCGCAAATAGCGATGTTGGAATGTGTAAACGGAACCTGTTTATCACATTAGTTAATATTGCCATGTGAACAAAGGCGGGCTTTGTGATATGTGTATCAACCAGCAGTACTTGGAGTTGGAATTACTCGGAACTTGGAAGTATGAGAGTTCGTGTTGCATGTTTACCGGCCGCCGGTGACGGTCGTCCTCGCGGCGAATTATCTTCGTATTTTCATAACACAATGCCTCAATAACGCATTGATATAACAAGGAACGACTCCGTTTCGTATTGAGGCGCTCTATTGTTATGTGAACAGCTTTACTGTCGACGTGGTTTGATATGCTAAAGTTGTACGTACTTTACATTTTAGGTACCTTATATTTTGCATTCAGACAAACATTATTAAATTAAGCCACAATCCGTATTTCAAGAGCAATCTAAGCTTAAAGTGCATAGCGCATGATCCTATTATAAAAAATCGACCAACAGTTAGCATTTAATAAAGTTCCACATTCCGTGTCTGTCTCCCTTTGTAAATGGTTATCGTTGGGGTGTGCTTTACTTGAATATGGTTCTAGAAGGGTGCAATTGAATTAGACAGTGTTGCAGTTAACGAAAATATACGCAAGGGATGAATATTTAGAATGTAAGAGACTCCGAAAGTCAACGAAAGCGACACAAACCGAATCTTGTTCACGCAGTGGATAAGTGCAGTAATGTGAGGAGACGACGTTAACTGAGAGGCGAGAGCTATTGGATAGTAATCGCCGGGGCGACAACCTCCGATACCGGCCACTTACGTTACACGATAGCCCGAGATGCTACTGCTATCGCGACGGTTATTTATTGCCCATGCAAATTATTATTATTACTGCTCAGTGCGAGCTGTGCGCCCACAACACGCACTACAGATACTATCCCTCTCATATACCCTCTCATAACTGTTATCCACTTCGTACGTGCGGTGTCGAGTGAAATGGTGGTCGAATGTCAATCCATAACTCTACGGAAAATCACGTGAAACAAATTATTTATAATGTTGGTTATTAGCCTAAACAGGTAACACTGGATGACTGGACGAGGTAAAAAATCTATAAAGCACAAAGAAATAACATGTATTTATGTCGCAATAATAATTATAATATGTACAGTCGCCGACAGTTCTCATATACCACGGTCGAAATATGGTGCGCCGGATCTGTCGGTGACCGTACTAACTACCAACAATTGGTGCTGCTGTAATATAGAGCGGAAAATCGGTCCCATAAGCACCGTACACCATTGTGGTGTGCTGGTGAATCACCAGGGTACCGTTAGCGGATAAACGCACGCTCATTTGGGACACGAACATTTGAAATTACCAAACCTTTTGTTCTACGCTGGCGATGGAAAAGAAACTAAAGCTGTGAAGCTCTCGACCAGTCTGACGGAACGGGCCACTCGTCACAAATGCTGTACATTAGAAAAGCCTAAATTCTGTTTAATATGAAAGAAAAAGATTACCTAAATTTTTAAGTAACTGCCATCGGGCTACTGCGGAACTTGACCTCGGCGTGGCAGGTGTGTGGTTTTTTGCTGGTTTTTGGTGTTTTTTCTCGATCGTTACATGTTTTTGTGTGATAAAAACTCGTGAGTAATATTTAAATTAAAGCGTTGTTAAATGAAAAGACAAGTATTTTATTATTGTGACTCCAACCAAGGCGCCTGTTAAGCGCTTATCCTAACGGCGTTTTAATTGTTTTTAATTGTGCTCGCCTTGCGATAGCGACCAGACGCAATTAGGAAAATACAAAAGGCAATTTGTTGCCAAGGGACGAGCCGTCTCTCCAATTAAACGACCACTCTTTACTGTTTACTTGATAAGTATTTAGCCCTTCAATTGTTCACGAAATATTCGGTAATATCCTGTTAATCTTTTATCGGGCACCATTCCTGGTTCAAGTAAGTAATTAAATTATAAACAATTGCTCATTATCAAATGGGTCGATTGAAGTTACAATATAATTGAGGAAAAAACTAAAGTGATCTGTTTAATCAATATTCAGTACCCACATCCGGCTCGCCTACGTCATTTATAAACATTGCGTTTATTCGGTAATTTTCAAACATTTGCTCGTTACAATGTTTGTTGAACAACCATAAAAGTGTTGTGTTATATCGCTTACGGGGAAAAGAAGAAGCACTTTCAATATTTAAAATTGTATTCGAGAGGCATGATAAGACCGACACGGTTGGGACGATCGGTTATATAAAGTATAAAGTACACACACGTGGAACAATGGCCAGGTAGCTCGCTTCCTGTGCGTGCTGGTCGGATGTTGCTACTCGTGTGCATATTACTGCGTTCGTTTCGGATAATGGTTGCGTTCATCGTTTCGACCTTTATTTGAGCTTGGGGCGATATTTACTGTAATTAATCGCTGATTGCAAACGTTTATTCACCGAAATGCATCTGATGTGTACACTCCGTGAAAAAATTACACATTCATAGCTTTTTCGCGGTATCTTCTTCGCTATGTATTTTGTCTTCTGCAGCGCAGCTACTCTGCTTCATCGAGGGACATATTACGCAATTCCGCGGTCCTTTCCATAAATATTTTAGTTTCAAATTGTTAATTGGATATCTATACGAAATTGAATTCTCATTCGATAAAACTTAATGTTCATATACACTTTCCTTGTTCACGTTTTATGTAATTGCCAGTATTGATACTCAAGTTACTAGGTCACTTAGTGGTCCAAATTAGACCATATATAGTTTCATTTTTAAGTTACAACTTTACAAACTCTTTTGCCTCTTATGTGTAACAAAATAAAAGTAAAAAATGTAAATGTCGTCTATAGTGTTGTAGACAGATTGTGTCTTAACACTCAAGGGTCAAACCAACACTCACTGTTAATATACAAATTACTAAGGCATGGTAATTATTAGTTTAAGGTAGTTTGTTTTGTGTAACGTTGTTTTTATTAATTTAATGAAAAAAAAAACTTTTCTGCACACCTTCCTCCACATAAACTTTAAGTGTGCCAAATTTCATACTCCTCCGTCTGCATAATAATTTTTTTAAAGGGCTTAGTTTTTTTTGCTTTACTATTATGAATATATTTGATTATTTACTATGTACAGAATTTCATTCGAATTGTTTGGCAACGTTTACGTTATTACTAACGCGTATTACCGCGTATTTTCGCCGTTTTCCAACTGGATTTCTATAAATGACACACAATGGTCGGTCATGAAGCCCATTCACTGTTAAGTGTCGGTAGGCTTATTTGTATGCGTTTTACACTAAGTAAGTACGTGTTCCGGTGCTGCGCGAGAGTTGGATAGCGGCCGAAATCATTGGACAGGAAATCCGAGTCGGGAATGCGTGGACTATGGCGTATATAATTTGTTAATTGACTCGTGACTATCGCCCGCATTCGACGCTATTAACGCTCATTTAACGCGACGCAACAAACAAACTGTTCCGCAGACCCCCAGCCATCAGTTTTTGTCAGGAACTCGATGGGAATAGGAAATTCCATAGTTTTATGAAAGATTTTCGATGACAAAATGTACTAGGAAATAAGCAGTAGCAAGATATTATGCGTCACTAGTCACTACTCACTATATATATACCGCGAGAGTAACGCGGCTTCGTAGAAAACGTATGAATTACCTAGTAGTAGGGGGTGAGTCATTCATCATTCACTATCAATTTACTAACGTACAATGTCTTATTGACTGCCTGTTTACGCCGTGCGTTATGTTTTGCTACTTTTAGCAACTTGGCAGCGAAGCAGCTATGTTAGATGAGTATTGGCTATTGACTATTATGACTTAGGGATGGGGGATCTAATTCGATCTGACAATAGTAGATAATATTATTTCTAATATTATCTAGAAGAAATTAAATCATTCGTATCATGCCAAACAGGTATGGAAAATTATTTTTATAAAATATTAATATCTGCAAAAGTAGTTTCTAAATACGGTAATTGTATACCAGCATGATAAACACTATAATAATATAATATCTGCACAGCGTAGTGATGACCTTCAGTACTAGTGTCTATTTTCTTGTGCAACTTGCTATTGCGCCTTGAAGATTTTAAGGTTGAATTAGATTTTTTAGTATAATAATAGAATATTTTCAACTTTGTTATATTAGGTAAAATGTGGTTAATTGCTACATGAATTTAATATTAACATGGCCAACACAATGTTTTCCTAATATATTATATTATAATAATGGAAGCCTAATTTTCATAAAATAAAAAAATATTATACAGATATAAGTATAACAGGTTCGATTCCCAGGTTGTGGCGTATACCAATGAGACTTTTTCTGAGTGCTAAGTGTGAGTTTTTCTTTTCGCATTCGATCGCAAGCGCGTTTGGCGTTTACTAGGAATTTGTATGTGATTTGTACAGCGCCACCTAGTTGTAAACGCGACAACTAGGTCAATTTACATACAAATTCCTAGTAAACGCCAAACGCGCTCACGATCGAATGCGAAAAGAAAAACTCGCACTCAGATCTCAAGTACATTATACGGACGCTCTGACGGTGAAGGAAAACATCGTGAGGAAACTCGCACATGGTTGGCCCCAGACGTATTGACCAGTCATTCCTCTGGCTGACTATGTTGTGAGAATGCCGTATGGGCTTAGGCAACCGACATTTAAAAACCAACTGTCCCAGGCACCACAGTATTTCAAGAGTGCTTACTTCGCTCGGAGAATACTGTTTAAATCATCCAATAACGGATGAAAAGGCCTAAGTTTTTTTTTATCACTATACATATAAGTAAATCAACACATGATTGACTTGTATATTCTAAATATACATATAAAAATAATTTATTAAATGGATGCATACATATTATTTGGAAAATGTAATTAGTAGATACATAGTATTTTAAAATCCATTTTGTCATAAGGTTTTGTATAATACACTTAGTTGTGGTACTACTAGATGTTATTCTTGAAAACACAACCCTGATGATTTGAAATATAATCGGACTCAATCAATGATTATAGTAGCATTTTATAAACTCTGATCTACTCTGAATTATTGTCACAAAATACGAGTACGGCGGTGCCCACAGGTGACAGGTGTATCGTCTAGATACGAAGTCATTTAAATATAATAAATCTATTTAAATATGTCACAGATTGTACGTATCCATGAGCCTAATATAATAGTAACGAAATACAAGAAGTATTTTGAAATGATATTGTTTATTAAAAATACGATTTGTTTATTTTAGAGTGCAGAAACTGTTGCCGAAACCGAGAAGAATGAAGCAGCTCCGGAAACTACTACACCGGAAGCTAAAGAAGACAAAACTCCTGAAACTCCAGTTACAGAGCCCCTTACTAATGGAAGCAGTACACCCGAAACACCAAAAGTGGAAACACCCGCAGAGGAAACGGTTGAACCAAAAACCGAAATCGCAAATCCCGAAGCGAAAATTGAACCAGAGCAGTTGCCAGTCAATGGGTTATCTTTGGTAGAAACCCCAAAAATCGATTCTGAATCAGATAAAATTGAATCCAGCAAACCCGAGGAAATTAAAGCTGAACCAATCGTCCCAGCTACTGAGATTCCCGTGAAAAACGAGGTTTGTGTTGAACAAATGCCTTTAATAGAGCCTACGCCTCCACCACTTCCCGCTACTCCTCCTCCTTCGTCTGTGGCTTCCTTCGCCGCTAGCACTATGGCACCAGAACTGACTGATGCTTCACTCGCTAATACTGCTCACGTCATTACCGATTCAACCGCTGTCCCAGACACTAATACAGATACAGACAAAGAAATTGTAAACGTCGTACCAGAACCGGCCGTCACACCCAAAGATGAGGTTATTGCTGAGATTGATACTGTAAAGGAGACCCCAGTTGTGCCAGACAATTGCCCGCTCGAAGAAGTAAAAGCAGAACTAGAGCCAACTTTTACAAATGGTGACGAAACGTCTGAACCAGAGAAATTGAATCATCACTTGGACACTGAAATTCATGAAAATGAAAAAACATGCTCCAATACAGATAACGACAAAGAAGCAAAAATGTTACTGCCTCCACCAGAAGAGAAAGAAGTAGAAATTTTACCCCCACCACCTGAAGAGCTAGTAGACGCTAATGTAGTTGAGAATGTTGAGGATAATAAAGACGATGAATTCAAAAATGAAGTATCCACGGACATAAAAGCTAGCGAAAATAATGAAACCGACATAGAAAATCTTAAAAACAAAGCCAAAGATTTACAAATTACTTCAATCGCCGGTCCGGAACAAAACGGTGATATCAACATAGAGCCCGTGGTGGTAATGAATGGGGAGTCGGAAGTCGATGCGCACTCAGAGTCGCCGAAACCCATAGCGACCCCCGAAGATTCGATGCCTCCGTCACTATCCGAGACAATGGAATCCTTACCCCCACAAGGTTGTGACTTTGCAAGCAATGATGTGTCAGAGTCGTTCCCGGAGCCACCGAGCGAAAATAACTGTCCGTCTGAGACAGAAATTACGCAACCTAGCACCCCAGAGCGAAACGGCGAAGCGCCCTCAGATCCTACACAGGTGAATACCGCCGGATAGTCTTGCCCTTGTAGAGGATTAGTTACATTAGCAGGTTTCGACAGACCTTTGTAATTAGTTACATTTATTTTTCCAGCATGTTTAAACTGTCAATAACAAGAATTACGACTAAGAAACGAGACAAACCAAAGTCACCACATCCTTTTATATGAGACCTCCGTCTATCCTAACTCCAATCCATATTACTCCTCCATACTTGTTATTTAATGTAGAAATTTTTATTCCTTTGCATGTATTTAAGCTTTGTGCTAACAAATAATTTTAATATAGTTATAATGTTTGTAATATAAAAAATTAATAACATAATTCTTAATCAATGACACGGCATTATTGATTGTAAATACACTTTGAATAAAATCTCTTGCAGTATACTAATCACTATTTTCATTTTTGTAGGAAACTGTATTAACGTCTGACAAGATGGCTGATTTAATACCAGAGGTCCCCGTGATCCCCGAGCTAAATTCCGAATCGGTATGTAAAATAAAATTTGTTACTCCAATTATTTAGACATATGACTCTGCTGTTACAGTACAAATAAAATTGATTTCAGGTGACCGCTACCGATGTGGAAGTAGCAAATTAAAAATGCACTACCGACGGCCACAGTACGAGCTTCGCGAGACTCCGTGCGCCTTTATTTATTACGTCGAGCCGGCGAGCGCCCCAGTCCGCACTCAGCCGGCGGTCGGGTTTCAGTTGCTGCGTACGTGGATGAGTTACGTGACCTTATATATAGAACGATTGTAGTTTAAGTTTAGCGTGCTTTGCTTCTGTAAAATTAAGGTTCTATATTATGTTCTAAATTCGCTAGAATCGATCTTTTATTATATACGATAACAAAGTTACGTAGGCAGTATACGGTGCGATAAGTTGGTGCCATTATTACAGGGGTATTAGTTGTGGCGTATCTCTCTCTCGAATAGTTTGCTAAAACGTTATTATGTGCGTGTCGTTTACAATCTTTTGATTGATTTATAAGAATTATATTGAATTGAATATTATTATTGACTTTCGTGACATTATTATAGCACGGCAGTTGCTATCGGTGGCATCTTATTAATAAATTATATCGTAAGTAAATAATTCAATCTCTAGGTTTAATAACGTTTGAAATGTAATGTCTGTGTTACTATGTCCAGGTCGATAGATGCCTCTCATTCCTGTCAGATATAATATTCCCAACTATTAGAAATATATCTAATGTGAATGGAAATATTACAATATGAACACAAAAAGATTTTTGAAATCTTAATCGATTTCACTTCAAAATAACATACAATTGATTTGATATATCACATAAGCACATAATCAAATATTTCATGAACATATTTCATGAGTTTAGGCTTAATATATAACTATTATGTATATATGAAAAAACATTCATACTTTTCAAAAAAAATCTTCATTTATGTTAATAAGAATATTTGTATATTGTTATAAATTATGTAATGAACACAAATATTTTATTACTTGATATTATCCGTTTCTTTAATCATATTTTACTCATAATTCGTGATTATAATTTATAAAGTGTAAAAATTTTAGTTCTTTAGCTGTCTTTGCAACAAAACAAAATCATCAATGTTTAGAAGGCATAAGTTTAGTTTGAGTAAAAAATTTGCATTGTTAGGAACATCATAGATAAGGGGGTCTTGAATAAAGAGTGATTTTATTAATAATGGACTTTGTATCAGTGGCCAAGTTTTTGATTAATGTATACTATTTTTACGAATATACAAACATACATTTGATTATATTGTACTATTTAGATGTGTAGTATTTGTAACATGTTAGTGGCTCCTACTGCTTATGTATGTTTTCAACCTAATACATATTATGCAATTAAATTTATGTAGGGTTTGATATTATTATACAGGTATTGATATTTTTGATGTCCATTGTGATGGTTTCCTAAACAATCTTTTTTTGTAATTTTATACATTTTTATGAAATTTAAAGTGACACATCTGCATAGAGGGATAACTCTAAAAATTAGCAGTATACAAGTGAGACATTCCATATCTATAGTAATTCTGCTATTACTACAGTAGATATTCCGTAAATTACGAGTATGATGTATATATTTATTATTGTACCGTAAAACTGTTTCACTAATCCGCGGTAGAGCTTTAAATGCTATATTAAAAGCTAACAACTAACAACAAAATGTAAGTTTACTAATGTAAGCTGTCCCGCAAGAGTACTTTGCTCGCATTTTTGTCCAGAATCAATTTTCCACATAAAATTTATATAATATTTTGCTGTATGGACAAACTTTTTCACAAGTTGTCTAAAATAAAATATATGCGTAATTTATTGTGTGTATACATTACGTAATTACTAATTAATTACAATTTTATCGACTGATATGTGAAAAGGCATTAAGACTATAAACCCACCTAAGGCATGTCACCTTTAGAAATTTGCTTAGTCATTGCAGAAGTGATACGGATTTCTTTGCTCACTTATAACAATATGTAATTATGTATATGATTTTTAAAATGTACTTTAATTATAGCGTTTATTTTTTTTATGAAGTCGATGTGTGAATGTCTCTTAATCAATAAAATTTTAAACATCATTGCTTTTTTTATCTAGTAGTAAGTTTAAGAATCCTATTTTGATACGAAATATTAGCACGATCATAGAGATCCCAATTTCACCAACGCCGTTAGTGTTTTTTGTTTATGAAAATGCCTTCTCTTTCATTAATACAAAGAACGAGAGTGATGACGTGATATTTATTATTATTATATTATTGATTAAATATTATTTAATCAATATTAATAAAATATTATTTAAACTTTAACAGGTGTTAGTGAAATTGGCACTTAGCTTGGATAAATATTGCATTAAACTCCTTTGCTCCATGCAAGGGTCGATTCATACTAGCACAGTCAGAGCGAAATTCTGAAAATTTAATATAGCAAATTCACTCTCCAAGTCCTGCTGCATATCCCTTCTACGATAAAAAGAAACATTTCTCGTCTTCATCCCACACATCCGCAACAACATATTCAACTAGCGCTTTCTTGGTCTTTGCTGCTACTGCAACCGCCAACCCTTCTTGGGAGTCTGATCTCCTTCCTCGGCGAAACAAAATGCAAGCGTTATTGCATGCCGGTTTTCATTTATGTTTAGGCCATACTTGCTGAAAACTTATGACAGGAAAATAAAAACACAACAAAAACTGTAAAAGTAGTTTTAATGGAATAATCTTATTAATGTAATACTAATGATTCAACCAAGTAATAAGAATATAATAGTGCATTTAATTAATTGTATCTAAAACATCGATTAATCTATTTAACATATTTTTGCTTATATCAAATGTCTTTTGTGATTGGACACAATTTTTGGTAGTTGTTAATGTAAGTTGAAGTAACGGATACTTTAAATTTTTGAGTTCACTAGTACCATTAACAAGTTTCACACCCCAATCAAAATCATAAACAGATTCACCAAACTTGCTATTATAATCAATCAAACTTAAATATAACAATTCATTTTTCTTACTTTCGATGAGATTCAGAAAATAAAGTACTCTTTTTTTTTCAAAACCTTTGTCTGATAATATTTTCTCTAGTTCATGTGAATTACATTTAGTCTTGAGCATTATAGTCTTCAGTTCCTCTCTCGCTGGATGAGTGTTGTTAGTATTAAAACAATTTATAGTAACATCTTCAATTAGCTGTAAGGGTTTTTAAATGTTTTTATTGTTTATTTCTTTGCAGAATAAAAATAATATATCTTTAATTTATGATCTTATTATGATAACTAACATTATTGTCTAGAGGAAACTGGAGGCACTAGACCTTTCCTTAATTTTTAACTCAAGGTTTTTCAATAAGAAAGAAACATGTGGAAACAAACTGCTGGAAACAGCTGAGAATAATTGTTTTCATGTTGATCCCGCACCAATAACTGAGTTTGCATAAACAAACTTTTTGTTTTCGGTTTGCTAAAGGTGCAATAAAAAACGTATAGGGTCGATTTGTCCTGATACCGACAGGGATGAAATTTTTCTTCTAGTGCGGATATCAGGTCCTTTCGACCTTATACCTGACAATGACCTGACAGCCGCACTAGATTTTGTCAAGTGCAGAGCTTAACACGACAGTTGCAACACGATAGATACAACTACCAATGCGATTTTATCAATAATAATTGAACATTACAGTAACATTTCAGTGACTGATTAAACATCAATTATAATTTGTATTTTATTAATAATAAAAATTATTCAGTTATAATTTTTGTTATCTGACTGCCAAAAAGGGTATTATTTTTAATTAATAATTATTTAAAATAGAAAAAGTAAAATATGTAGACACACACAGTAGACAAACTTTGACAGAAATATAATTTTTTATTTTATCATTGTTTTATTTGCATATCATTAAAACTGTATTGATAATTCATTTGTTCTCACACTAATAGCACACAGGACTTCTTGCACTATTTCCACTTTAATAAGTATTTTACATTAATTTTAATATATTACACAACCAGTTTTGACAAAGTCATCAACAGGTCTTTGTCTTTGGGCTTTGTCGAAACTGGTTGTGTAATATATTAAAATTAATGTAAAATACTTATTAAAGTGGAAATACTGCAAGAAGTCCTGTGTGTTATTACTGTGAAACATGAATTTCCACCAAGAACCCTACAGTACAATCAATAACATATCATTCGTCATAAGATCGAAAAGATCTGTATTTTTTCCCATTATCCGATTTGCAAACGGCCCAAGAGGTAGGTAGGTAGGGTATGTCAAGTTCATTGAAAATATAATGTCAATACATTAAAATAAACTGAAATTATTACCAGCAAGTAAATTGTATATAAACTTAAGCAGATTCATTCGACCCTATGACACTGCATGGACTAGTTTACAAACAAGACCTGTTTGTATGCCTGATAGAGTTCCAATTGAAAGTTAAAGAGAGATAGGCTGACGCAATGAAGGTGTTAAAAACCATACCTTTTTTTAAGGGCAAATTAATGTTCACTGTTGATAATAATAATTTATATTTTAGGTGATTGTGGTACTGTATAAGATTTAGAACCATTTGTATACAAAGGATCACTGATTCTATATGAATTTAGACGATAAATGTAATTAATAGAATATATTCGATAAAATTTGCATAACTTACACGTTCAAAATCAGACCAGTTTTCTGTTTTAAATAAGGAGTCCATTTTATTGAATCTCGTTCTTGCTATAACTTTTCAGTTTTGATTATTTTTATAAATAAAAAAGAAGCTTTTCATTTGTATAACGTTTTCTATTTTATTTTTATTTGCTTGAATTCAAGACTCGAGAGTCAAGGCAAGACAATTCATGGTTGTTATTTGTCAATGTCACTGGTATTTAGTTTCCAATTCCTTCTTTTCATCCATGGCTACATTTTTATCGAAAATTGCCAAGAAAAACATCAATAGGCATGTTGCCTAAAAAATTTTCTTTCGCCAATTCGATATTTTTAGATATTCGAACATATATATATATAAAAAAATAACGAAGATACAAAGAATTTAAATTTACAATATGAAAGAGCGATATATCAGCCTGTGACGTCACGAGTGCACCCGTGACCCGCCATACACTTGTCATTACAAAATGTATGGCGCATGGAGAATAGAGTAAGGAGTACCATCTCCATACATGAAAAGTATCCGTAAAATAGCGTTAAATAGGGGGCGCTCATCAAAAAAATAAATGACTAAACTCAACTAACTTCACTCCATCTCTTATTTCTAACTTCATATCATACACCCTTGCCACTCTAGCGCCATTATGGCCAGTTTTGGAACTATTATTTTATTACTTTTGTCGGACACTTTTTAGCTTTTCTGCCTTAGAGAGATGGTCCTCCTTACCTCTATTCTCCATGGTATGGCGGTTGCAACTTGTGACGTAACAAATCGTTTTGTGAGAAAGAGATGGGCAATATTTTTATTGGCTTATATTTTTTATCGCGTCAATCTAAATACCTATTTATTTTAGATATATCAACAATTTTAAAATTTAATTCATTAAAATGTCATATTCCACACTAGGCAACATCCCTATTATTAGTTCTGTTTTAAAATAACTAGGTATTGTAACACGTGAACCCTTCATTTTGCAGCGAACAAATGGCCTTTGTGTAAATCCAAAGCCTAAAGTACTCAGTTCAGGCATTTGAGCGTGAATGACAGCCAAACATACACACATTAAATAGAGTATGTCACGGGAATACTGTTCTTTATTGAGATAAAAAGAAGCCTATGATTTATGTGTTAATCCAGAGTCTAAACTATTACCATATCAAATTTCATCGAAATCCGTTCAGTAGTTTTTGCGTGAAAGTGTCTGTTACTCTCATCTATTCAGACATCCTCACAAACTTTTAAATTAATGTTATTAGTAGGACTAGCTTTTGCCTACGGCTTCGTCTGCGTAAATACAGCATCCCAAGGGAATGTATTTCAGGATAAAAGTTGCCTATGTGTTATTCCAAAGCTTAACCTACTACTATACCAAAATTGATCAAAATCCGTTCAGTTTTTACGTGAAAGAGTAAAAAACATCCATCAACCATCCTCACAAACTTTCACATTTTTATTATTAGTAGGATAGCATAGGATTATAATGCGTTATCTCTCTCGCAGGCATCTTCTCTGTAGGCTGTAGCTTTTGGAAGAAAAAAAGTTATATTATGGTATCCGTATTCCGCATGGCGGACCAATCAGCGCGCAGGACCTAGATCGCCTTTCGGATTGGCCCGACTTATCTCTTCTTTGTCTACGCCTAATTTATTAATTACCTTTATTAATGCAAGAGAGGCAACTATTAGAAAATTAATCAATATAAATAAAATGCGCGTTAATATTAAAAATTGTATTTCTTGTGATTATTACCTAACAGTAAGAAACAATTGGCATAATATTATGTACACATCTTCTCATTACGTCTCTATAATTTTATGTTTAATTGAGAGTACTGAACCACTGACCACATACCGAACCTTATGAACACCTTACAATATAACTTCAAAATGAACACAATTACTATCCGTACAAGTTAACTGCAAAACTGAAAATTCTATTATTTTCATTTAAATATTTAATCCTCAATTTTAATTCCTTCTATGATGCATAGTTAACAGTTAACTAGTACGGACTATAGAATAATAGGTAGCGGCAAGATTACAGAACTATAATGTATAAGAACGGAAATATACGAATTTAAAATGCTGTTACATAATATGTGTATAGTATGTTTTGAAACAAGCTATAATCAAACACAGTTTTCTATAGTAAGTACCGAATGTTACTTAAATTCATACAGTGCAATAATAATTATTAATAATTATAATAAAATATTAAAAATATATTGCTATGGGACCTTGACCCTGTGAGGCGCAGGTCAGTAATAGGTCAGAAGAATTTAAGTCTATAGGTTTCTTACAGTTCTGTTACAATCTAGTTCACGAAAGTAGTAATATCTACAAAAAAGTATTTAAATGCTCCTAATTATTGTTACACCAAAAATATATAATAATTAATCTAGTGGATATTGGTAGTGGATGTTGTTCGTAATACACATTAACATTTTAATCAATAAAAAAATCAGCATTCTGTAATTACAACAAAAAAATAAACATCAACAACAAAATCTAATATTGTGCTGTGCCATTTAAGTTTTAAGTTATTTTTTGCAATTTTTACCCGACTGTCAAGTAGGGTATTGTTTTTTTAAATATGAACATGGATAATCACGAGAGCTGACAAACAGCCACAATAATCTCAATTTATAATTTAAATGATAACAAACACCTACGTTTACAAATATTCGAAATTAAAGTGACATTTAAAATAGATCAACATTAGGTTCTATTTCTGTACATAATATGTTTAAGCGAAGTTGTGATATAAGGCACGTAATATGTTTACAATACATAGATATACTCTGCTGCCACATTTATAAACCCAGTAAGCTTACGTTGGTATGTTTTTACTCACTTGCTTTACAATAAAAATATATACAGTTTAATAAATATTTACCGTCCAGAAACTGTACAAATCGTGTGTGAACATTATCTGAAAACACTGGGTATTGAAATATAATAGTCTAGTTAGAATAAGTGTTCAGTAGTGTCTTCTTATATTAATCACCACAACTTATACGCTTAATACTTTAAAATAAGTTTGTACAATTCATATTTGATTTACAGTACATCGCCGACATTTTTTCAAATGAGTATTTAAAAAAATACCATTAAATAAAGATGAAAATCATGAATAGTACAACGATTGTATTCATTTTACTTATCACACTAGAGGTAAAAAATTTATAACAAAATTCAATAAAAATTTTCGTATACTATAAGTTTAGTGTAAAATAAAGGAACTAAAATAAATAGTTTGATTATTATTGGTCAATAAGTAGTCATTAAGTAAATACAAACATTAAGTAAAATTATTTGAATTATTTCGTAATACCGAGAGAGACGCCTGCATTTTTTTATTTTTAAAATAATTACGTGTATAATAATTGATTCGATTTTTTTATTCGAGGTTAATCTGAAAAACTATACAATAAGATATGTAAAGCCTACATTATGTGCCAATTCATTAGTCCTGGGCATTGGGTACCTACTTAGGTCACCTAACAACATCGTAAGACATCAGGAGCTGCACTACTAGGAAATAAGCAGTTATCCTACGCCAATTTTGTTAGTGTGTTACATTTACTTAAATCTTTATAAATTCGAGCACAATAATTGAAGACAATTTTTAATAAATATATCGTTACACGGTATAGAGCCAAAATAATCACAGCAAAATATTCAAAAAGGCTAAACAAATCAAATATTAGTATAAAAAGGTTTTTATACAGTTAAAAACAACAACAGAACACGGAACAGAGTTTGATGACATTGTGGCATATACTTATAATAAACTAACAAGAATGTACCATTGCTGAGATGCTTAAATTTATTTATAGTTTTTGTCTAATTTCTCTAGTGAAGTTAAGTGGCACTACCATTTGTTAGTAAATGTTAAATCAAGATCCTTCCTAATCAAAAAAATTAACGTCGATTTAGATTACAGTAAAATCACATTGAAATCAACTTTCATTCGAGAACCCGGATATTTGTTGTCAAAATCCGATGAAAAATGTTACTACTTATTACATTGTCATACGCAGTACTTGTAATTGACGAGGTTTCACGAGTAACTAACACCGGCAGTATGTCTTCATACCATCTTAAAATTTCGCAAATGTAAAAACAATATAAATTACTGAAGTACCTTATGTAAGTAACGAATTTGGGCGGCTCAGTGGTAACTACGTGTAAGTCTAGTTTAAAAATAAATGCTAAAACACCGGTCATTCAGTAAAAACTTATGCTAGACCACCTTCATATAATCTGTGAAATCTAAGGTGTCATCCACGCCCGAGCAAACGAGGACAAAATGGTCGAGGACCACTGACTTATATACCTATAGATGATACACTGATTTACAAATCTATATACAATATAGAGCAAGGCTCCATTAGTGCGTTGCGTTGTCTGAGCGTCGACGCTGCGTCATTTTTCATATTTTTTTTATGACATGTCCTATTAATGCATTGCGCCGTCGAACGCGACGTTTCAGCGGAACGACGGACAGGAGACGATTATCCACCCTAATGCGTTGCGCTATCACCCTCTTGCATTGTGATGTCGTGCGTCGACGCAACGCAGGTGTGGCATGCAATGCGTTAATCCGACGCAACGCGCTAATGTGGCATCAGCCTTAAAGGTACTTCGGACAATAACTACGTTATGAACACGTGAAAAAGTGTGGTAGCTGCCGCGAGACACTAGCTTTTCTTATTATTTAAAGTGAACAAAAATGTAAGTAGATTATTAATTTTGCCATTATAGGATAGAATCCGAAAATAAATTAAGTAGACTACTCTGAACGTAAAAATATACAGATGAATATATAAATCATCAGCTCAAAATAGAAAAACATCCGCTATTTGTAAGCTCATCTCGGGATTAGTTTAGACTGGAGTGGTTTATTACGGTGCATAGATCTATGAGTTATCAGTTTTCAGTATTTAGTAAATCACTTGATTTTTCAATTATCAAAAAACCTGTTTGCAGATATTTGACACTTAAGTTGTCAACAAGCGGGTGGTATACACTTATCTAGTGTTAACAACCGGGTAGAATACATTAGCGAGTAATTACAACCGCGTGATATTTAGTTAACAAGGCCGGCGTCCTTGGCCATGCCGTAGAAGATGGAGTTCTTATCCGCCAGGAGCTGCTCCGGCGGCGCGAACTCCACCAACTGTCCCTTGTCGAGTACCATCACGCGCGTGGAATCCATGATAGTGTTGAGTCTGTGTGCGATCGTGAGCACTGTGCACGACGCGAACTCAGAGCGGATCGTTTTCTGAAAAGATAGAATGAAGAAATAGTTTTTATTGTTTAACAACTGAAAGGTGTATGTTTATGACATAACACGAGCATATAATAGTAAAACTGTTCCTAAACTGTCGTAATGATCTTTGATAGATTTGCACAGGTTTTATAATATAAGATTAATTAGGTTTCTTCGCCTTATAAAAATAATAATACTTCATGTGTACGTGTGTAAAAAAATACGTACCTACGTGTGTGTATACATAATTCACGTGTCAACGTATGCAAGTTATTTGCGCATTTGCGTATACGAAAGTATACGCATATACATATTATGTGCACACTGGTGTTACATGCATATGCCTTCTGTGTGTATATAGGTGGAATCCGTGTCTTAGTGCATACACATATTGCGTATACATGTATCGGTCATGTTAACGAGCGCATTTTAATCGACTCCTATAAGGAGGTTAAACCTGTATGAGATCATCAGTCTCGAGGTCAACAGCAGCGGTGGCCTCATCCAAGACGAGCAGCGGTGTCTTGCGCAGCAGCGCGCGCGCCAGGCACACGAGCTGCCGCTGCCCGACTGATAGGTTCTCGCCGCCTTCCGACACCTCGTGTAGCAGGCCCGCTGACAGACCTGAGGAAGGATAGGTATTGAAATAAAGTAGTTCATGTAAAAGTTTTATCTATCTATTTATATATTAAACTGACAGTTCTTTTTTTTATCGGCAGTTCTTTCACCGTCAGCTTGGTGAAAGAACTCGCAAAAACTCGAGGCGACTTTTTCATGTTGCGAGAGCGAGAAGGAGCCCAGAATGTCTTCATTGCGGTTTTTAAAGGTCTCTTGATGGCGATTTATATCATAAAATTCCGACATGGGAGTGTGGAGAGGCCAGTAAAGTGGGCCTAGATTATCACTCACCCTGCACGAAGGTCTTCAAATGCGCGTGCTCGAGCGATCGCCATATGTCGTCGTCGGTGTACACGCCGAAGGGGTCGAGGTTCATGCGCAGCGTACCGGAGAACAGCACGGGGTCCTGCGGGATGATGGTGATTCGGGAGCGCAGCTGGTGCAGGCCTATGGTGGATATGTCAACGCCGTCGATCATGATCTTGCCCTTCAACGCTTCTACTATCCTGTAGAGGAATAAATGGAGTGTGAGGTTTTTTCCAGCCCAATAGATAATACCGGGTGTTTTTTTTTCAAGTAGGAAAGTTGATTCCATAGTAAAAGTTGCTTAAATCCAAGAGTATATTCACTCCTGAAAGTTTGGACACTGACTGGAAAAACACCCCATATATTTGGTTATGTTATAACCAGTAGAAACGTTTAAAAAAATACATGCATGTTCCCTACTATGTCAAAGCACGAAACGACCAGCGGCCAGCCCTCAACACGAAAGGCCTGGCTTGTAAATACTCACGTCCCTCTCGCCGCAAGCACCCCCGCCGCATACGTATAGCCAAGCACACATAGCTGCGAGGTGTCAATCGTGTGAGTCTATTGAATGACGGTTCTTTACGTTAGTGATATATATTCTTTTGTTAGGGTTCACTGGCAGTGAGTCAGCAATAGACAAATTCGTATCACTACACTAGTAATCACTACACTAATACACGAGTTCCTTAGGATCCTTGCAGCTCATAGACCAATACGCGCTGCGAGAGGCATGACGTCCATTAATATCACGTGCAGTACCAAATTTTATAACGATTCAAGTAAAATTACCTGAACAGGCCAAGCGTGAGCGTGGACTTGCCGGCGCCGGTGCGGCCGACAATGCCCAGCTTCTCGCGCGGCGCCACAGTGCAGGTCAGGTCGCGCAGCGCCGGCTCGCCGGACCGGTAGCCGAGCGACAGCTGTTCCAGCTGTAGCGCGCCTGTAGCCGGCCAGCCCGCGCCGGGCCCGGCGCCGATTGTCCACGGTGCTTCCTGCAACACAAATATATGTGTTACTCATACAGGGCGGTGTCAGTTGGGTGCAATATCATCCCAATGTAAATATTCCTCGCCCTATACAAATAGTTCAGGAGATAGCTCTACCTGTTTAGTTTCCGCGTACTCTTTTATCCTCTCGACGGCAACGATGTTGGTCTCCACCTCGGAAGTCATTCGCACTAGCCAGTTCAGGGTTTGTGTGATCTGCAAATTTACATTTATTTATACTTTTATATATAGTATCCATTATAATATCTATTGACGCTTCCACACCACGTCAATCTGGCCTCGTGCTAAGTATTCGAAGAACTTGTGTTACAGCCTACAGGCACAGTATAAGAACAGCATAACATCTTTATACAAAAGGGCCGCGATCGGTTTGAATGTTTGCGTGCGCGCCGGGCACCTATCCGCACACAGGCACACATCTCGTATAAGGAATGGTAAGGAGCTCTCAGTGCGTGCGACTGTGCCGTGACCGATCGTGTACGTACCGTGAGCACGCGCATTGCATTATTTTAGCACTTATTTCGATCACGCCTTCGAACAGAAGCAAAAAAGTGTTGTTCCATGATAGGGAAATAAAAATATTTAAATACAAATTTGAAGTAACGACTGACACTCCTTGCGCCAACGCGAGAGTAGACAAATGATTCGCCGGGCGGCCTTAGATGTCCTACGGTTCTCTGTTTACGTGCTACAGGTGCCAGACTATGGCAGGTATAATATTATTTAAAAATTTTCTACTAAACATATATTTAAGATTTTTATTATATTGTACACATCCATGCCCCAGGAACACAGAAAATTTTTGTTTCCTAGCGTCGCGGGATTTAAACACGCGACCTCCGGCTTGAGCGCCAAAGCGTTAACTACTGAGCCACAGAGGTCGATATATATTTAGTTTAATTTATGTATTGTGTAAATGTTTAGTTTTCTAATGAGATTTAACATCTAAACATTACACAATTTTTTTACAAGTTTACTTCCATCACATAAAAAATATTTATTATTGTAAGTATGAACTTTGACACACAACTTTGGGAGATATTAGGTCTTTACCTATGAAATTGCCGTATTGTATGAAAAAATTTAAAAGATTTTTTTTGTATTTTTTATTTGTATTATTCGAAGTAACCACCCATGCAATCAATGCATCTATGCCAACGAAGTGGCAGTTTATTGATGCCGTTCTTAAATAAAACAGCTGGACGAGAGGCAACAAATTCTTCAAAGGCATTTTGTACTGCCTCTCGGGTATTGAATTTTTTTTCCCGCCAAGAAGTAATCCGTAAAAAAAGTAAAAGTAGGCGCAAGGTCTGGTGAGTAGGGCGGATGACGGAGAGCTTCCAACGCCAGTTCTTGCAACTAGGAGTTCGTCTGCTGTACAGTATGAGGTCGCGCGTTGTCGTGCAGGAGCAGCGGGGACGAGCGATTGACCAATTCTGGTTGGAGATGTGCCAGCTTCTTCATCATTGTGTTCAGTTCTTCACAGTACATATATGCAGTAATGCTTACCCCGTTTGGTAAGAAGCTGTGATGAATCAGCTACAATTCTTGGGACAGCTACATGGTACCGTCGTTTTGTACCTAACTTTAGCACTATCGCTGCTCCCCTTAATAAATTAACCTCTTGCAAAAAAGGAGGTCCTCCGTTTATATGGTCTCCAGAAGCAGATTTAGCTTTTCAAAAGTTAAAAGAATGTTTAGTTTCTGCTCCAGTCCTTACCTGCCCTGACTATGACAAGCCATTCGAGGTGCACACTGATGCCAGCAATTATGGAGTGGGCGCTATGCTTACCCAAACCATCGATGGCAAGGAGCACCCAATTGCTTACATGAGCAAGTCACTGTCAGCGGCGGAAAAGAACTATAGTATCACGGAGCGAGAAACACTTGCCGTACTTATAGCCTTAGAACACTGGAGATGTTACTTACAGAATGGTAAGCCTTTCACGGTCTTTACCGATCATAGCGCCTTAAAATGGTTCCTATCCCTAGATAATCCAACCGGTCGTTTAGCCCGCTGGGGCGTTAGGTTGTCTGTATTTAACTTTGAGCTGAAACATCGTCGCGGTGTTGAAAACGTCGTACCAGATGCACTAAGTAGGGCTGTTCCCGTTAACACGATTAGTACCGCAGGAACCTTTTCAACAACAACGGACTCATGGTACAAAAATATTTATAATTCTTGTCTTACTAAACCACAAAATTTTCCTAACTTTTACATTAAAAATAATTCCCTTTTCAGGCTGACAAAGGACCAACTTAACTCGACCGACTTAACTTCAGAATTTGCATGGAAGGAGGTAGTACCGAAAGAATTAAGAGAGCAGGTTATTTTAGAAAATCACGCCGAGCCCACGGCTGGCCATCTTGGTATTTTTAAAACGTATCGTCGCCTTGCGCTACGTTATTACTGGCCAGGAATGCACCAGGACGTTGTTAAGTTCGTCGGTTCGTGTACTAAATGTCTTACATATAAAGCTCAGAATCATCAAACTTTAGGAGAAATGGGTCGACCAAAACAATGCTGTCGTCCGTTCCAAGCTATCTCTGTGGACCTTATGGGCCCTCTTCCCGTAACTAGGAAACAAAACAGCTACATTTTAGTAGTAACATGTTGCTTTTCCAAGTTTTGCTTAATTTCCCCTTTGCGTTCTGCAACCGCTACAGCCGTTTGTAAATTCCTAGAAGACTCTGTCTTTCTCATACACGGAATACCACAAACAATAATTATGGACAATGGGACTCAATTTATAAGTGCCGTTACTAAGGAGTTTTTTAAGAAATACAGCGTTCCTAACGTTTTTTATACCCCGAAATACACACCTCAAGTCAACACTGTCGAGCGTTATAATCGTACAATTATAACTTGCCTATCAACATTCGTGGAGGATGATCACCGTTCATGGGACACTTATATTCCCAAGGTGCAATTCGCGATTAACAACGCCGTTAACGAGGCAACGGGCTACACTCCTTCATTTTTAGTGTACGGCAGAGAGTTAGTGGTTTGCGGCACTCACTATGTAGAAAGTGATATAGGCAAAGAATTAGTTTTCCTTCCTCGCGATTGTTATGCGGAGAATTTGGGTTGTCTTGTGGATATTTTTAACAACGTTCAGGCAAAACTTTGGCATGCTCATGCAAAAAATAGTTCGCAATATAACTTGCGTCGTAAACCAATTGAATTTAAAGTTGGCGACGTAGTGTTAAAGCGTGCGTATGTTTTAAGTGACAAGGATAAGTATTTTTCCAAGAAGCTGGCACCAAAATTCATTAGGTGCAGAGTCAAAGAGAAAAAAATCTCCCTTAGTTTATATTTTAGAAGATATGTCGGGTAAGAATCTCGGTACTTGGCATATAAAGGATTTAAAATTAATTGGCCTAAATAAATAATTATCACTTTCTAAATATCAATATCTTAGTCCGGATTTTATTTATCAGAAAATAAAATCCTTTTTGTGAGCCGGGGGGTAATGTAACGTTGCACGTACATGTACCATACTAATTAATAAAATATTAATACGTAACATTTTTATTGCTCACTGTACATGCTGTAAAACCAGTCGCGCTCGGCAATGTTCAGATATACCTAGTGTTCGATGCGTCTGCGCCCGGCGACCAGTCGGCCGCGCTCTTCGGTCAAGAACAGTTACCACTGATTATACAGATATATTATTTAAAATTATAAATCACGTCTGTTTTCGTAGGCACCGCGATCCTCGCGGCCTTTTAAATTTAATATTTATTTTCTCAATAAAAAAAGTTACAAGTGTCGCCTGTACCCCGATAGGGTAAGTGTTGAACATCGTAATAATAATGTTTTATTTTTTCTTTGTAGGCAGTTAATCATTGGCCGCCGTTTTATGATTAACTGTGTAACGGAAAATTGGTTAAATGTAAGCTGTTTCTTTCTTGCCAATCGTAATTGTACGTCTATTTTTATGCTTTATATTTATTTTATTTTCTTATTTTGGGTCCCGTACCTTCTTTTTTTTGTTTTTAGTATAGATCCTATTATTTTTTTGTAACTCCGTTCTGGTAGTATCACCTCTTCACCGGCTACCTACGCTTCTTGATATTTATTTTTTTCCCCCCGGGGCGCGTCGTGCAGAGGGTTGTTATCGGCGGAGGCCTGAGGAATGAATTTTAAAAGTGGGCGTTAAACATTCCAGGGTCCGACTTTTGGAGTAAGCGTTGGCTGGGAATAACTGAGCCGTATATCTTCGGCTGACGTGAGATACGCCGACCCAACCGCCATCGCCCCGTGTTCCCCTTACGATTACGACCGCTACCTTCGGAGCCCCCACTACAATCAGGAGAGTAGTGAGCAAACCAGATCGGCCATTCAACCCACCCCATTTTTAATTAATTAAAATATAATATAAATATTACTTTGTCGACGTTTTACTCCGGCTTCGGTTTCTTTTAGCTCCGGCTAGGGCAAAACGCAACACCGGCGCTATACCACTAAACAGTGACCATCACTTTTCTAGGGGTAAGTTTTCGTTTAGGGCATTGTTTAGGTGCTGAACCAAGATCCAACCAACTTGCTGAGCGCTTGCGGTTATCAAACAGAATCCATTTTTCATCGCAGGTAACAATGCGGTTCAAAATTCCTTCATTTGTGTGTCTGTTGAGCAGTGCAAGGCACGTCTCGACGCGTACTTCGCGCTGGCGATCATTGAGTTCGTGGGGCACCCATTTGTCAAGCTTTTTTACCTTGCCAATTTGACAAAAATGGACCAATATTATTTTGACGCTAACGTCGAAAGCTGCTGCTAATTCAGCCGTAGATTGTGTATCATCAGCTTCCACAATCGCCTTTAATTCGTCATTGTCGACCAGTCTTCGGACGACCGCGAGGTTCATTTTTCAGGTCGAAATTTCCAGAACGGAAGCGAGCAAACCAATAACAGGTGGTGCGTTGGTTTGTAGTGTTAGCTCCGTAAACGTCGTTGATGTTGCGTGCCGCTTGTGCCGCGTTGCTGCCACGACAGTAGTCATATTTCATAATTACTCGAATTTTTAACGTATCCATGATGACGAAAAAGATTGAAATGAGATGAAAATGTAACACTAATCAATAAACAAATGACTACTTTTGGAAAAAGAATTCCATGTTTTTAAAATAAAATTAATTTGAAATTAGAATTCTTAGCCAAACAAAAATTATTTTGATTTGAAATGGCCAGTACTGCATAACGGCAATTTCATAGGTAATTCTGTTTTAAAACCTATTATTAGTAATTCTGTTCCAATTTTAGCATTAAGTGGCGTCGTAGCCACGACTTTTGTATTATTTATTTGCGCAATAAAAAATCAGTCAACAAGCCTGATTGTGACAGATTTGGCAAACTTACCTGCAACGCGTAACTGACAGACAGTCCCACCAATCCGGCATTCATAGTATCTCGGCCCAGCACGCTGAGTATTGCGGAGAAGAATATGATGAGGTTGCCGATCATCTCGAGGCGCACGGCGAGCCAGCGGTTGGCGATGCAGCTGGGGTAGTAGCACGACTGGTTGTGGTCCACACCGCGCTCAGACTCTTCCACGAACCTGTGGGAATGGGATAGTACTTAGAGAATATTATAGTACAACAAGTCGAATACTTTTTTCTTTTTCTTTCTATTTCTTCTCGACAGACAGACTCAACACACAACAGGGTTGGTTCGACCTTGCCATTTATAGATTTGTGATTTTGTCATTATTATTTTCGTCAAAAATTAAGTCGTCGTGCCAAATATTTTCAATTTGCTGTCGTTTCTTCTAAGTGTCAATTCTTTTTTATTTCCGCCTTGGATGTTGTGCCGTGGTCGGTTCCATTGATATGGCTTTTCTTAGATGCTCCCTTTATCTGTTTGCCTAGCACGTTATTACTGTCTTCTGTGTAGGACGAGCATTCTAGAGTGTTACGCGTTAGGGCGACCACAGCATGGGATGCGTTGTCATGCAGTTTTGTTCGCCGATGATTCTGTTGCCGATGAAGCCAAATACTATGGACATTGGAAAATAAAGTTCATAGTATTCGGCTTACTTGTAAAATACGTTACATACGTTGGAAAAGTCACATGAGAGACGAAGAAAGACTTTGATATTATAGTATTATGCTTAAATTACTACTAAAAAAAAAGTAAAAAGTGGTCTAATGTCTATGCTGCGGTCATTGCAAACACATCCATTATTATTATTTCATTTCCTATGAAATTAACTAGAGTACAAAAAAAAAATTCGTAATTAACCTCAAACGGCACGCATTTAAAAATGTCACATAGTACTAACCTTTCCAAAACACCATACGCGCGTATAGTAGACGCGCCCGTGATACTCTCACCGAAGTGTGAGTATATGGGCGAGCGGGACACAGACTCGAGCCGCTTGAGCTGGCGCGACGTGGCCACGTAGAACCGCTGGATGAGGTAGTACACCACGCCGATGGGCACGATGACGGCCATGAAGATAGGCGTGGAATAGCTGATCACGAAGAGGGTGCCTAGAACCTGCGCACAAAGTTTTCGTCAGTAAGGGGAATCATAATCATTGTAAAACGTTCACATAACCTGACCTAGGTGTTTAAATTATTCTGAAAATTGTCATAAGGTGAGACTATCTTAGCATATGATCGTAATTTGGGATCAGTTTATTTTAGCGCCAAAAAAATGAGTAAGAAATGCAACACAAAATTGTTCAAACTATGATTTTGTAGTATTGCATAAAACCTACAGCTATTTTGGTACATAAAACTGTATCTGCACACACTTCTGTTCCCAAATCCTAGCCACGTCCCCACATCTATAAAACTTAAATAATATTTACCTCGAAGGCACAATACAACACGTCCGTTATCTGCGTCGGCAGCTGCGTGTCCACAATGTCAATGTCTTTGGAAAATCTACCGAGAATTCGTCCTAGAGGCGTCACCTCGAAGAACTGTAGGGGCGTTTTGAGCACATTGTTTAAGAGACCGGCGTGCACTTTCCGCGCGGCAGTCACGCACGCCAGGTACGGCATAAGGTCCGAGAACAGTGACGAGATCACTGCAACAATGGAGCCTTTGAAGCTGGACGCCGCGGCGTTGAAACTAGTCTATGTCTAGACACTATGCGTACGCGCACGCAAGTTGAACGCAAATGCGTACGTTCGACAGTGTTAAAAACTCTTTGAACGATAAGTCGTCCGAAGAAAAGCGGTCTATAATAATGAATACATATTTACGACGAGTGTCACTAACGGAATCTACCTACAACGACGCCGTGCGGCTAAGTAGGATGTTACTACCATGCGTTGTTTTGAGTCAAGGCCAAACACTAACTGCACTACAAACGGAAACAAGAAAAATAAATATCAAGAACGAGACAGAAAATGCAAAGCTGGTATAATCTGATCCCAAATACAACTCACAAAAGCTCCTACAGAATTCATGAACGAACCGATGTATGTTTTGAACGTAATAATAATTAGTGTCTTGTTAAACGTACAACTTCTATCCTATATGAGCTCGGTTGGCAAATTAACGATGTGATTGATACGAAATCATTAGCAGGGTTATTGTGCAATGACGATATATTTATTTGTTAAGACAAACCAGTGTTAGTAATGAATAGACCCGGGAACTCTACTCTAGTTACTAGTCTAGTCTACTCTCGCTAGGGAGCTGTAACAATAAATATTACTTATTTACCCCGAAGGCATAGTAACAGCTATGTTATAACAACAGTTACGACTTGCTCGTAGGGTAGCGTTCCCAATTCCAGAAACTGTCCGATCCGATAAGGTCTTTGTAATATTGCTTCGGATTGGACAGGGTCATGTCGCGCGGACGTACCGCGAAGAAGCAGGATGTCCATCCTCGCAGCGTCATGGGCAGCACGTTGTCCACCACGTCGATGTCCTTGCTGAACCGGTTGAGCAGGCGGCCCACGGGGGTGCAGTCGAAGAAGCCGATGGCGGGCGCGCGCAGCACCGAACCCAGCTGCGCGGCGTGTAGCGCGCGCGCCGCGCCCAGCGTGCCCAGGTACAGCGCCAGCGACGAGATCGACACCGACACCACTGCACCGCACCCCGAGTGGGAGGTTTTTATTATTATCGCGTTTGGACCTCATTTGTATGGGCTTTACTAGCCACACATAGTCGGCCCCGGACGTATTGACCGATCCTTCTCGACTGGTCGATACGTCTTGGGCCCGAATATGCCGTATGTTTCCCGCCTGTCCCAGGCACTACAATATTTAAAGAGTACTTTGCTCGGAGAATACTGTATAAAGTATCCAATTACCGATGAAAAGGCCTAGGTTTTCGCTAGTGGCCATCTACATTCTACAGCCATAGAAATTGAACGGAACGCAAACGCGATGGTAATAGTTTAAAACTCGCACTTGGAGTACCGACCACTTAGACCGCGTTCACGAGCCCAATTTGCTCCCAATGGGCCTACGCATACTAGTCCCGCTAAATTGGCGTCACCGTCTCCTCGAGTAAAACATAATATGTCAATGTCAAATTACTAACGACACCAACGGACACAAGGTGAGCAATACATCACCAGCCCCGTATTAATAAAAATATTTACATCACGGATAGGCGAATCTATGTTGCTGTCTTTGTCAAGTGGGTTTTCCAACGTATTAGGCAAAGACAGAAGCATGGATTAGCGTATCCGTGATGTAATTATTTTTATAAATAAGGGGGCTGATGATGTATCGCTCACCTGGTGATCGTTGGTGTCGTTAGCAATTTGATATTGGTCTTACGAATAGCCTCTAGTGGTGCCGCCGTAGCGTCCTAGTGGGCGTGGCCTAAACGTGAATTCACCGAACGTGTTGTGGGCGTATGCGTTCGCGCCCCTACCCTCGTGAACAGGGCTTAGCCTTGACACACCGCGCGGCGGCTAGCAGTACAAAAGTACATAATATATCACGGGATAAATAACGCAAAGTGCTACATCGCTGCCGGCCGCCGCAATGTTGATCAAGTCTGACTTGGATGCGTACATAATAATATCAATTAGGACATAAATCTTAAAAGATTAGTTTAGAAGCGAGAACGTACTTATTGAGTGTTATAATTATTATTATTAGTACGCATCCAAGTTGGTAACGCACACAAAACAAAATTATGAAACACATTAACTTTACTAACACATTAACTAACACATAGTTTTAACTTTTTGCCACCGAGAAAATAAGTTTTTCGATTGTTCTAGCAAATATTTTCGATAGAGACGTTGAAGCAAATTTTTCAACAAATTATAGTTGAATATCAACGTAATATAGAGAAGAAAACAAAACAGCATTTTTATATAGTAAAACATGCAGATTTTTCATATACTTACATAATATTATGTGAAATGTTGTATAATTTTATACATGCTTAAAATATTTCAGTTCTTTACAAAACAATGCATGCTCTCATGAAGTAGAAAAAAAAATTAAATCCATACCAAATAGTGGAAATAGAGATAGAGAATAAAGTAAAGAGAAGTAAAGAAAAAAGTAAGTACAGTACGACCACGACCTGAATGGCATTCAGTAACCGTCGTTTTTCATACATTGTCTATCATTTCCATAGAAAAACGATGATCGCCGAGGACCATTAGCAACATGATTTTACTGTATACGTAAATAATGTATTCATTATTATAAAATATATTCATAAATTAATATATGATTCAAAGGGAGTTTATAGTGATCTTATGATTAAATATTACTAGATTTCATAGAAAAGTTAAAATCAGTCACCGCGATTAAAGGTTTAAATGAATAAGATCTTAGAAGGATTTCAATAAAGCTTCAACCATTATAAAATATATTTATTGAATGAAAATTAATGACATACTAATAACTATGTTAAGGATCCAATGTATATTTTGCATTTAATAATGAATATTAATTGTGACGCAAAGCTTGTGTTAGTTTTAACTCGATATTATAGTTATATATGAGTTAAGATGGTGCGATACATAGAGTTCTGCTTACCTTGTCCAACGCCCAAGCCGCCGTACACGCCGAGGTAGAGATCCCGGCGAGCCTTGTCCACGGTGCCGTTTACCATCTGCAAATTACAAGATTCATTGATGACTATATAGGGGTTCTAAAATTGGCGTCGTGACACTAACTATTTTCGATAGGTATTGGTTTATTAGGTGTAACTCCTCATATATTATGTAACCAATGTTAGCTTTAAAAAAATCACATAGGGCGTGTCCTACAAATTACACAAAACATATGTTTGATAACAAGGTTGAAAACAACCCTTTCGAGGGGATGTATAAAAATATGTGACGTGACGTCTCACATGACATGTCCCTCCTGGTTAAAAAAAATATATAGTAGTAATATAAGAGAGAGAGAGAGAGAGAGAGAGAGAGAGAGCACTATGTCGTGTGTGTAAGAGAGGGGGAGAGAGAGGGCACGCACCATATCCTTGTCGTTAGACCACTCGGCGAGCCAGTAGTTGGAGCCGACCTGGAACAGCTGCAGCACGAGGTTCATGAGCACGGTCACGCACGACGCGAACACGCCCACGCTCATCAGGTAGTGCTTGTACACCGCCCATTTCACCTGCAAGCGGACAGATAAGTTTGCAAGTGAAATAACATCTAGAAATGATTACAGCTTCAGGTCTAAAATTGCCACATCAAGCGAATCGCCCAGAATTAAGTGTAACAGCAATATGTCATTAAAGAAAATTCTTCAAAAAAATAGAAGAAGAAAAAGAGCAAATGCTCTTACAGACACTTCTAACAATTGTCTTATTTGACAAACAAAGCAATTTATGTTATCTCTTTTATTATGACTTTCGAAGTGGTTTAACACAAAAACAGTGTGTTGACCGGATGATTTCTGCATTTGGTGATGAAGCCCCATCCAAAACCACAATTTATCGCTGGTTTGCTGAATTTCAACGTGGACGTGTCAAGCTCAGTGAACTCAGAACTCTCGAAAGATTCCACGCAGGATCCTCAAATGCTGTATACAACATCGTATCAGGTGACGAATCCTGGATATACGCGTACGAACCCGAAACAAAAAACCAGTCACGAGTTTAGGTGTTGGAAAATGTGTTAAAGCCAACAAAAATTGTTCGTTCACGGAGTGTTGCAAAAAAAATGGTGGCCACGTTTGTCTCCAAAACCAGCCATGTTGCGACTATTCCTCTTGAGGGACAAAGAACGGTTAATGCAGAATGGTATGCTAACATTTGTTTGCCACAGGTCGTTTCTGAACTCCGTAAAGAGAACTGCAACCGCCGCATCATTCTCCATCACGACAATGCGAGATCTCACACCGCGCACAGAACAAAAGAGTTTTTAGAGCAAGAAATCATAGAATTATACATTAGACCATCCGCCGTACAGCCCCGACCTAAGCCCTAATGATTTCTATACTTTCCCTAAAATAAAGAATAAATTGCGTGGTCAGAGATTTTCATCACCTGAAGAAGCTGTGGACGCCTACAAAACGGCCATTTTGGAGACCCCAACTTCCGAATAGAATGGTTGCTTCAATGATTGGTTCCATCATATGGAAAAATGTGTCAAATTTCGCGGAGAATACTTCGAAAAGCAATAAATACATTTTTAAATAGTAATGCTGTGTCACTTCCTTGATTCCCGAAATTTTCAGTGCCGCCCTCGTATATTCATATTTTATAATGACTCACCTGACATGTACCAATTACAAATAATTTCCTCTAAGTGCCTTTACACTAGCGTTGTTGAAAAGTGTACAATGTCATAATAATATAATCCCATCATACACAAGAATGAGAGTCCATATTAATTTTACGTAAGGATTTAAATACGTGAAAACACATTTACGCACACGTGCACGCACGCGCGTATGCTTACTTTTCTGTTTTTATTAAATACTTACGCTTCCCGTTTCAGCCTTCTCCGTTTCAATAAGTTTGTTCTTCTCTTTAAGCTCGTTAGGTGTAATTTCTGGGGTGCGTTTCTTTACACTCTCCCGCGGATCTCCTGACAAAAGAAATATTTAGAGATTTGTACATAAGTATTTGTCGAGGATGACAATTATTTTTCTGTCTAAAAATGTATGATAAGCATATATATAATATATATAATACATATATTACATATGTACCCGAAGTTCCTTGGTTTGTGGAAACATTATATTAGTAATTAGTATCTGGGTAATCGAGCTGTGCTAGGGGTTCTGGTTAAAAAAAATAAATAAAAGAATCCCAAAAAATGTTTATCTGACCGGGATTCGAACCCACCACATTCCGAATTTTCAAATAAAGCAAAAATTATACATACGCATACTAAACTGCCAACCGGACTGGCATAATATAGTCGAAGTTATTGATATTTTATTGCACGACGAAAGAAAAAACATATAAAGCTTAAAAATGCGCAGTTTCCCAGGAATAAGACCTAGCAAGATCGATTTTTCTCCCTCAAAACTCCCTCCATACTAATATACATATACATTTCATGGTAATACTGACAGCCGTTTTCGAGAAACCGATTACATATATACAAGATTTTGTTCGATTAAAGTATAAGATTTATTAATATATTAGGTCCTTACATATGAAATTGGCGTTTTGTCGTACTGGCCACTTTGACCTCAAATATATCTTCTTTGAATAGGAATTCCAATTTCAATAATAATAATAATAATCGTTTAATTCAGGCAATAGACCCATAAAATAACACAATACAAGTTTAAAATAATATAAAATTTAAAATAAAAGTTAAAAAGTGACAAGTTTAAAATAATATAAAATAAAATATAAATTAAAATAAAAATACATTTAAAATGTTAAAATCTAAAATCTATATTTATACCAATCTATATTTATATCAATATTTATACCGCTATTTACTAATGCATTTGTGTTTAACCGTAAACCGTAATTCATTTGTTTTTTCCTCTCTTGATTTTTTTCTTTGCGTCACTCTGTTAACAAAATTGAAAACTTGAAATATCGTATTATTTTCGAGTACGAGTTCCACCGTGGCACCAGTGCTGCAGAAACGGCTCGAAGGATTAATGATGTGTATGGCGGCGGTGTCGCAAAAGAAAACACATTGCGTTTTTGGTTCCAACGTTTTTGTTCTGGAAATTTCGACCTGCAGAACAAGTCCCGTGGACGGCCCGAGACCAAAGTTGATAATAAAGAATTGAAGGCTATTGTGGAAGCGGATCCATCGCAAACCACGTCCAAGTTAGCTGCAGGTTGCGGTGTTAGTGATAAAACTGTTTTAATCCACTTGAAGCAAATTGGGAAGGTGAAAAAGGTGGGTACGTCATGAATTGAGTGCAGCAAACCGACAAACGCGCGTCGACTGCTGCGTTACATTACTCAACCGGCACAATAATGAAGTGATTTTAAATCGAATCATTACCTGTGATAAAAAGTGGATCCTGTACGATAATCGGAATCGCTCGACGCAATGGCTGAACCCTGGCGTACCAGCCAAAGCCTGCCCCAAGCGAAAATCGACTCAAAAAAAGTTACTTGTGAGCGTTTGGTGGACTAGTGCCTGTGTCGTTCACTACAGCTTTTTTAAATCTGGCCAGACGATTACGGCAAATGTCTATTGCCAGCAACTGCAAATCATGCAAATCATGCATGGAAAAGCTAGCTGCTAAACAACCGAGGTTGGTCATTCGCTCTAGGCTACTGCTGCTTCAGGACAACGCTAGACCACAACGGCTACCAGATTAGAGGAGCTTCAATTGTAATGTCTAAGACATGCACCGTACTCCCCGGACCATGCTCCAACATATTACCATCTTTTTCGAAATTTGGATAACTTCATGCAAGGGGAAAAATTCAACTCCGATGGGGCAGTCCAAAGCACCTTCAAAGATTTTATTGATTCCTGTCCGAATGGTTTTTTTAGTAAAGGAATCAATGAACTACCTATGAGATAGAAAAAGTGCATTGATAGCAATGGCAAAATATACTTTGATTAAATTAATATATTATGTTTAAAAAAATCGACTTTATGTTCCTCCTTTACAAAACGCCAATTTCATATGTAATGACCTAATATTATATAGACGTGTTCCGCGACATGTTCACGCGCAAAACCAAACCTCGCCGAGACCCGTACATTATCCTGCCTACCTGCTAGCACTTGTTTCCTGCTAGCACCCCGTGGTCCACTCTATATCTGTGACAAATTTCAACAAAATCGGTCCAGTACTTTCGGGAGCCTATTGAATTTTAACAAAGATACGAACAAACAAATCTTTCCTCTTTATAACATTAGTGTAGCTGTAGATAACATACCAGCGCCCGGCTGCTCGGACTCGGCCGTGCTCTCGGACAGGGAGCGGGCGCGCTGCAGTTTGTTCTGGAAATCCGAGCCCAACTTGCTCTCTAGATCTTGCTTAATCTTGTCCAATTCTAAAACATGAATTGAAATGATATTATGTAGTGTACATATAATCTATAAGACAGAGATTATATTATGTATTTTTATTGTTTAACATCGACTATTGCTACAATAGGTAATATGCATGTGACACCAAAATGGATGTGACACTAAAAAAAATACCTGTACAAATGTTTTTAAAATTTGTCATGAATTAATAGTGAAATATAATCATCAAAAATTGTTTTTTTTTTAAAATCCCGCGCAAATTTTTGTATAAGGCTGGGACTATATTATGTCCGGAATCCGGAAGGACGAAGAAAATTCTGGGCATACGAGGGCGGCACTGAAAATTTCGGGAATCAAGGAAGTGACACAACATTACTATTTAAAAATGTATTTATTGCTTTCCGAAGTATTCTCCGCGAAATTTGACACATTTTTCCATACGATGGAACCAATCATTGAAGCAACCATTCCATTCGGAAGTTGGGGTCTCCAAAATGGCCGTTTTGTAGGCGTCCACAGCTTCTTCAGGTGATGAAAATCTCTGACCACGCAATTTATTCTTTATTTTAGGGAAAGTATAGAAATCATTAGGGCTTAGGTCGGGGCTGTACGGCGGATGGTCTAATAATTCTATGATTTCTTGCTCTAAAAACTCTTTTGTTCTGTGCGCGGTGTGAGAACTCGCATTGTCGTGATGGAGGATGATGCGGCGGTTGCAGTTCTCTTTACGGAGTTCAGAAACGACCTGTGGCAAACAAATGTTAGCATACCATTCTGCATTAACCGTTCTTTGTCCCTCAAGAGGAATAGTCGCAACATGGCCGGTTTTGGAAACAAACGTGGCCACCATTTTTTTGCAACACTCCGTGAACGAACAATTTTTGTTAGCTTTAACTCATTTTCGAACACCTAAACTAGTGACTGGTTTTTTGTTTCGGGTTCGTACGCGTATATCCAGGATTCGTCACCTGATACGATGTTTTATACAGCATTTGAGGATCCTGCGTGGAATCTTTCGAGAGTTCTGACGCACCAAGTAACGCGAGCCTCTTTTGGCTCTTCACAGAGCAAATGCGGTATGTATCGGGAAAACAACTTTTTTTACACCCAATTGTTCATACAAGATTATTTGTAATTGACTCATGCCAATGTCTAAAGTTGCCTGAATTTCGCGCTTACGCACAGCATCAACGTTTTCTTGGGTGACTGCAGTTTTTGGACGACCTTGACGGGGATCATCACTGAGCTTGACACGTCCACATTGAAATTCAGCAAACCAGCGATAAATTGTGGTTTTGGAAGGGGCTTCATCACCAAATGCAGAAATCATCCGGTCAACACACTGTTTTTGCGTTAAACCACTTCGACAGTCATAATAAATCATCGTTCTAGAATTTTCTCGAGTCAATTCCATTTTCTCAACGACTAAACAAGTTTGACAAGACCTTGTGACAAGACCGAGAATCTTTTTTTTAAATAAATAAACGGTATTTTAAAACCAAGGAGTTTTAAATTAAAAAGATTTTAATATGACAGGAACAGTGGAAATATTCCATTCCCGATACTTTTAGTGCAGCCCTCGTAGAAAAGAAAATTCTGCGCTAGTACAATAGAGTTGAAAATCGAACTCATGAGACAAATGGCAATGTCATATATGACAGCTCGACACTCGTAACTTACATTTTCAACTCTATTGTATTAGCGCAGAGTTCTATTTTCAGTGCACTGAATTTTCCAGGGCCAGGCGGATTCCGGGTGATATAGTCTCAGCGTAATAAATCTAACAGTAGAAAAATCTCGATCCTCGAAATTTATGTTTTTTTTATAATTCGTATAATGATAATGTAAATAAATAATACCGAAACAAAAACTATAAATTCTCGACACTGGCAGAATGGTGCAAAACCTTTGCAACCGCCATTGCCATAAAAAAAAGAAAAGTTAATTCATGTTTTCTATGGTTTGTTGTTTTCAAAATATGAATATTTATTTATTAGATTTATTTAGTACTTATCACTAGGATATTATATAAAAATGAATGAATTAAATATGTTTACGAACTTTTCGTTAACTAGGTTGTTTTCGTCTAGGTTTGTAAATTAAACAAGTATGCGTAATCTATTTCAATGTACGGACTGATCTGAAGATCAGTCTGTTGTGAACACCAGTATAAAGTGCTCAAACAAGATACACTGTCTCTTATCATCGCCTTGCACCACTTTTTCTTACATACTTGCACCTTTCGGCATACGAAAATAAACTTTGTCAGGTGCAGTTTTTGTGTTATTTTCGCACATAGGGACGACACAATATTTATAACATGGGTTGCTGTGCTTTTCCATGGTAACAAGTTGATTTTATCACTTATTTTTATAACTTTGTGAAATAATCACTTCGTTGTTTGTCTACATCGAACTTGTGTATGACTGAAAGTCAAACAATGATTTTAACTGTTATCTGTCTATTTTAGGTGCGATGACGTTGTGACGTCATCACACACAACTCAAGCGCGCGAAAATGGCGTTTTTAAATCGCCCAAAAATGATTGTGATTATAACACATTTTTTCCAGCCTAAAGTTAAGTATACACGACGACACCGACACTTGACACAAATGTCAACACTTGTGTCGCTTGTGTCTACGCGATAAGCAATGTTTTGTGTCGACATTTGTATATACATCGAGTGTACCGGTTCAAGTGTATTTGCCGTCTACATATTCAGTGTCGTACATTTTATCGCAATGAATAGACGTGCTGCTGCCGCGGTTATCGCAATATGTTTTTCCATTAAAATGCGTCGTCGTAAGAGGAGATCGATATGGGTTAAAGATTGGATTAAAAGAAGAGCGCAGCTAGGGGCATATAGTCGATTGTTGACTGAATTGAAAAACGAAGATCCAGAATGTTATAAAAACTTTCTTCGGATGAAACACGACGATTTTCAATATTTATGTAACAAGATTTCGCCTGCGATTAAGAAGCAAGATACGAATATGAGACTAGCTATCATTGTAGAAGAACGTTTGGCGATAACATTGAGATATTTGGCGTCAGGTAAAACATATTTTTACATCATAAAAATATCTTTAACCACTTTTTTAATGATAACATTTACCTTATTCGTTTCAGGAGATTCGTATCGATCGCTCTCATACCTATTTCGGGTACCACAACAAACTATCTCCAAAATAATACCAGAATGTTGCGATGCTATCTATAGATTTTTAAAACCGGATTACATGGAGGTAAAATTAAAAAAATACATTTTTGTTTAATTAATGATTTCTTTACTTATTAATAGGTACAAACATTTTAAACTTGGTCAATCAACAAACTATTTACAAATTTTCGTAAGTTAGATTTGTGTCTTCGGAACTTTCCCAAGTCACATTTGGTAATGAAGTAGATTGTGAAGTCGAAGGACGCGAATACTGCTCGGCTTCATCCAATTCTTCAATGTCTATAATAATACGTTGAATTTTTCTTTTTAGTTCTCTTTTTCGGGATTCTGACCTCATATTGCGCATCGCAGCAGCCACAGAATCACCAAAAACGATTCACCATCATCAGACGAACCAGCATCATCAGATTTGTCTAACACGCTTAACGCTCGGCTCTAAAGCTTCGTCTTCCTTCTTTCGTTTTTTAGAGGTTCGTTGAGAATGAGAGAGGGTGTTGGAGTTTTGCGAATCTGTTGATTCCAAATTTTCGCTGTTGGTAGGAGAGTTCTGAAAATAATAATAATAAATGTTTATTTCAGCCATAGATTAATTTCGCTTTTAATATTTATTACAGGTACCTTCATCTGAAGATTGCTGGAAAAAAATTTCAGAAGATTTCAAAAACCAATGGAATTTTCCAAATGCTCTTGGAGCACTAGATGGAAAGCACGTGGTCAGAAAAGCACCCCAACATAGTGGGAGCGTGTACTATAATTATAAAGGTACATTCAGTATTGTGTTAATGGCATTAGTTGATGCTAATTACAAATTTATTTACGCAGACATAGGATGCAATGGGAGAATCTCCGATGGAGGCGTGTTTGCAAATTGTTCACTTTCAAATGCTTTAAGCGACGGCAGACTTAATATACCACCGCCAAGGCCACTTCCCGGTAGGACCAAATATGTACCCTATGTCATCATAGCCGATGATGCTTTTCCATTGAAACCTTATCTTATGAAACCTTTTCCTTTTCGTAATCAACCTGGGCCTAATCGGGTTTATAACTACAGACTGTCGAGAGCTCGACGAGTAGTAGAAAATGCGTTTGGTTTACTTGCAAACAGATTTAGAATATTAAGGAAACCTATAGAATTATGTCCTGAAAAAGTTATAAAACTTGTATCCGCAATCTGCGTGTTGCATAACTTTCTCTTGGAACGAAATTCAAGGCATGTGTATGCACCACAAGGCACCTTCGACGAGGAAATTGATGGTATAGTAACTCCTGGCCGTTGGAGACAAGATCCCACTCCGGATAATGTATTTTTCTCAAATAGACCAGTGGGATCCAACATGTCTAATGAAAGTAAAGAAATCCGTGAAGAATATAAAGAATATTTTGTATCTCCTGAAGGCGAAGTTAGCTGGCAGTGCAGGTACATAAGTGGAAATTAATGAATAAACCAATAAATAATAAAGACAACTCACCAAATTTTGTTGTGTTTCATTTGCTGGTACGGTACTTGGCATTAAAAATTGTAAACTTGTGAAGTATTCCCAAGTGCTTACATAATTTTCATCTGTGCCTTGGCCACTCTTCTTTTTTTAAGTTTTCTTACTTCATTATTAAACTGCGTTCGTAAATTGTGCAGTTTTCTATTTATTTCTGATGCAGAAGTATTAAATTGTTCGGCCAAACTTTCTGCCGCAGCTGCTTTCTTGGCTCGATTTTTATAATCAGGATTTGATATTTGCCATAGTTCTGGCAGCGCTTCAAAATATAAAATCAATGATTTTATTTCTTCAGCTGACCACGCGCATGACGTCATTAGTGTATCCAAAAATTTTGCGTACGTGTGAAATACTGACACTCGTATCGGACAGCGCTTCGCGTCCTGTCTCCACGGCAGCAACACAGACACTGAGCGACACTGACACTATATCTGCAACTAAGTGTCGCGACGATGTACACACACAGACATTCGATGTATACACTCAGTGTCTGGTGTCTAGTGTCGCCGTGTATGCTTACCATAATGGATAAAATTTTTGATGTGTTATAAATACGAGGGCGGGTCAATAAGTCCGTGACTTTTGGAATAAAACACAGATTTTTTGATAAATAAATCATTTTATTTTTCAACGTAGTCCCCCTTGAGCTCTATACACTTTGTCCAACGCTTCTCCAATTTTTTTATCCCTTCCAAAAAATATGATTTGTCGAGGTCCTCAAAATAGGCCTTTGTTTGCGAGATGACTTCATCATTGGAGTCAAATCTTTTTCCACCGAGCCATTTTTTCAGGTTTGGAAACAAGAAGTAGTCACTCGGAGCCAAATCTGGAGAATAGAGTGGATGTGGGAGCAATTCATAGCCCAATTCATGGATTTTTGCCATGGCAACTGCACATGTGTGCACCCTTGCATTGTCTTGGTGAAAAAGAACTTTTTTCTTGGCCAAATGAGGTCGGTTTTTTTTCAAATCCTCATTGAAGCGGTCCAATAAGATGGCATAATATTCCCCATTAATTGTTCTTCCCTTTTGAAGATAGTCAATGTGGATTATCCCACGTGCATCCCAAAAAACAGTCGCCATAACTTTATTGGCTGACAAACCCACCTTGGCCTTCTTTGGCGCCGATTCACCCTTAGAAACCCACTGTTTTGACTGTTGTTTGGTCTCTGGTGTATTGTGATGGATCCATGTTTCGTCCACGGTTAAAAAACTCCTCCATATTGTGATTAAACAACGCCAAACCTTCCTGTGAAGTTGTTACACGATTGCGTTTGTGGTCGACTGTGAGCAAACGCGGCACCCATCTTGCGGAAAGCTTTCTCATGCCCAAGTGATCATTCAAAATTGAAACCACTGAGCCATGCGAGATGCCTATGGCTTTCACAATTTCTTGCACTTTCAATCTTCGGTCGGCCAACACCATATCGTGAATTTTTTCGATTGTTTCGGGTGTAGAGACCTCAACTGGGCGTCCAGGACGTTCGGCATCTTCAGTGCTTGTAAGGCCACAACGAAATTCAGTAAACCGCTTTTTTACCATTGAAATCGATGGTGCAGAGTCCCCATAGTATTTATCAAGCTTAGCCTTGGTCTTGGTAATGGTTTTTTTTCGCAAAAAATAATGCTTAATAAGCACACGAAATTCACTTTTTTCCATTGTTTCCTTAAGTTACTGGATAGTCTGATAAAGATAGCTGTAAAACACAAACTAACTGACGCAGCAAGTTCAAATTTTGATAGGAGTCAACTGACAGATGCCTGTGACAGGAGGACATAGTGTTGCTTTTTCAGTAAGGAGGTTAGAAATTCAAAAAGTCACGGACTTATTGACCCGCCTTAGTATATTTGGCAACGTTATAACCAGTAGAAACGTTGAAAAAAATTTAAAAAATACATGCATATTCCCTATTATACGAAGGTCGAAAGTAAATTAAAATAAGTAATTCAATACTTTTATGCAACAGGGTGCCTAGCGGATTCAATGAGGGTTTTTCATATTTTTTCTGCCGCTAGATGGCAGACCCAACTCACACAAAGCGTCACCTACGTCAGTGGTATTAAAAACGGTCAATAAAAATTTCCTATTCCTTTTCTGTCGCCAGGCGGCGCCTGTTAGCACGACGGTCCTTGTCTTGTCAAAAAGCTGTCAGATATCACGAATTTAAAAACCCTCATTGACAGGTGCGTAAACGTAAGGTTATCGAAAGAAATTTGTATGAATATTGTGACAGCGCCTATACAATTGACATTCGTTAACGTTACGTTTGCACAGCTGTCGATTCTTCCTGCTAGGCTTCCCTGCACTGTAAACAATCGCTTTTCGCTAGCCATATCTTTATACTTAATTCACTTTGATTGAATTTGATGCCGGCGCTCAGGGCTGCGTGCGAGACACCTAACCGAAATCTTACCCTCGGGCTCGGCGCGTTCCGCTTCGCTCAGGTGGTGCAGCAGGTACTCGGCGAAGGCGCCCTTCTTGTCGAGCAGCTGTTGGTAAGTGCCGGCCTCGCTGATGGCACCATCTCGTATCACAAGCACGAGGTCCGTCTGCGCCAGCTGTGACACCTGATGCGTGACCCACACGCGCGTCTTGTCGCGGAGCAGGCCGTTCGGACCGATCACCTAAATTTAACAAGGGAGGTTTTTCCATCTTTTTCTTAAACGATGCTATCCCTTTCTTACATTTTGTACATTTCACATGACATATAAAATTATTTTATAAAGTTGAGATTATACATAATATCATAAAAGCATCAAAAATATAGATTAGAACGGCAATTTTTTTATACATTTAATCAATTGCGTTTTATATTAATGCCAATCGAACACGCTCGTCGCGTCCATCGCCTTGGTGTATTCAGTACCACAAATGTAAGCTATGCACGAATTTTAATTTGCATTTGTGGTAAGAGTACCGACGCATCTTCTGTCGACCTTCGAGGTGGAGGAGTACTGGCCGACGGGTGTGGTCCCTCCGGTAGACCGGGGGAGACAAGTCGTAATAAAGTGTAGTTTTTAAAGGTATAATTATAGTAATAATATGGGCCTACTCAGCCTGTAATAAACGATAGTATTTAATTTAATGTAAGAGACACTCGTCACTCAGTGTAGGTATATTGTATAAGCCGCATACCTTATCAAAGATGTGTTTGCCGACGTGCGAGTCGACGGCGCTGAGCGGATCGTCCAAGAAATAGTTGTCGGCGCCATAGTACACCGCGCGCGCCAGCGACACGCGCTGCTTCTGACCGCCAGACAGGTTTATACCTGCAGGTGAGTATGAAGCTATGATTTGCACTTGTGAACTTTTAACTCCATATTACATAATCACATTTAAATATAATATCTTTGGATGCTTCACACCACATCAATCTGGCCCCGTGCTGAGTATCTGAAGAACTTGTGTTACGGGGACCAGACATCGGGAAGTATATTTAATACTATAAATATATTTAAGATTTTTATTATATTATACACATATTTACTACACATCCATGACCTAGGCACACAGAAAAGTTCCGGCGGCGGGATTCGACCCCGCGACCTCTGGCTTGAGCGCCAACGCGCCACAGAGGCCGTCGAAATCACTAAATAACTTTTGATCTCATAGTTAGAATGCATCAAAAGCAGGTTCTAGCTTACGACTGCACAATGTACCGCGGTGTTCCACTTTGAACCTTATTGCCAAAGTAATAGGGTCAAAATTATCTCACCCTTCTCGCCGATCTCGGTCTGGTCGCCGCCGGGCAGCACGTCGAAGTCCGGCTTGAGCGCGCACACGCTGATCACGTGGTTATAGACGCTCTTGTCCAGCAACTTGCCGAACAGGATGTTGTCCTGCAGCGTTGCGTTCTGGATCCACGCCTGTTGCGGCACGTACGCGCATGTGCCTAAAGGAAACAGTTGTCATTTAAAAAGTAAAATATTATCTTAATTCAAATTAGGGCTTCAGTAAGCCTCTTACGAGTGATCCATCATTACAGTCTGCATAAACAAAATAAAAAATTGTCAAGGAGCGATGGTAATTAATAATTATAACCTTAGAACTCTCTCGATCATGTCTGAATTCAATAAAAAAATAACTAAAAAAAAATCGGTTCATCCGTTTGGAAGCTAGGATGCCACGGACAGACACGCAAACTTATAGCACCCTTGTTTTTGTCGGGGGTTAAAAATGGAAGAATAATAATAGATCCCATCTATTGGGTCAGTTTTGAAGGAAAAATAGACGCAAGCAACAGCGCGACTCTACCGTATGGCTCTCGTGTACAAAAATTCTCAGTCTAATGCCCGCTACACATCACAACGATAAAACTGCTCAGTTCGGTCACAGTAGACGTATGCAGTACTACATCTTCATACTAGACCGCCCGAATCGGCGCACGCACGCATACTAAATATGTATACTGTGCAGTTGTGACCGAACTGTGCAGTTTCATCGATGTGGTCTGTACGGGCAATAGGAACCATATTTTTCAGTCCAAGGAACCATTTTTCATAAAAAAGAGGGAAGCAAGAAGAAGTTTTGTATTACATTAACGAATAAAATTAATTTGAATTTGAAAAAAAGATGGAAGGTAAAAAAATCAGTCAGCACTCAGTAAATGTGGAATGTACCTGTAGTATTAACCCTTCCGGAGACTTTGCTCATCTCGCCCAGCAACGCGGCCAGCAGCGAGCTCTTGCCGGAGCCGACCGCACCCACCACGGCTACCAGGCTGCCGCGCGGGATGTTGATATTGATGTTCTTGAGGATGGGTTCAGCGTCGTCGCCCCATGAGAAGTTGGCGTTTTCGATTACAAGGGGATTCTCTAAAAAAATAAGAGTTTTATTTTATATAAAGAAGCAAGAAAATGTTATGTGGCCAAGCTTAAATCACTAGCTAACAATTTCTGTTAAAATATCTAGGTATAACACACACACAAATGCATGCACGCACGTTCGCCGCGTCGCACTCACACATCCAAATGTAACTTTTATTGAATTTAATATTATAATATTTACAGAATTTTATATTTTTTTTTATTCTCTAAGTTTTATAAATAATAACGAACTGAATCTGTACAAAAACTGTTACTCACTTTCATTAGGATCATGTTCCACGTCGCTCAGGTCAAGCTCCTCGCTGTTCATAAATTTGTTTAATCTCTTTATACCCACTGACGTCTACAAAACAAAACACCCTTGTACTTTACTTGAAAACAAAATTGGATTAACGGTATCCATTAATCGATAGTGTTATTTAGTTCAGTATATTTGATTGTACTACAATCATTTTTTACTGTTTAATATTGCAATTTATTTAGTTAAAAAATTTTCAAATTTTAAGATTGAAACAGTTCCTGATCTATTCAATTTAGTAGAACCAAAAATTAAAAAACAAACTGCAATACTAAACATAACTTGTCAAGTCATAATTTTGGTGCAAAATAAACTATTATTCAAAGCCTGGCCAGAAATATAAAGCTAGTTATATATCATTAAAGCTATTTAATTATATAATATTGACAAAAGACTGCGATAAAGGTCATTTTTGGCCAAGCTTCACATGATTTAATTTTCAACGCTTTACTGGACTCAAGTCTCACAAGTTCTTTAAAATTAATAGTGATTCGAAAATCATTTCACTAGTAAATCTATGTATTTATTTAGCGCCTACTATATTTATTAAATAAGCAAGACTCGGCCTGTAAAGGTTAAAATCAAGCACCACTCATGCAAATATTAATTGAAAGGAAAGAGTTAGGTATGATGTGGCATGTTGTGTGTTAACTGTGGTACATGGACACTAGATATAAGGAGGACAATCTCCGGATGGTGGACTGACCAAAAAGTGTCCACTGGCCATAAATAAAGCAATAGGCAATACGTGCTCGATTAGCCGAAAATGTTCGCCAATCACATACATATTGACAATGGATTAGCTAATTTAATTAATATTCTATCTAGCATATTCCGCGAAAAAATACCCACAACCTGCAAGCAAATATGCGAGTGCATGCATAAGGCATAAGCATGCGTAAAGCACCTCCCTCCACACTGCTTATGCGTACACTCAAAACAAAGTTCGTTAAGTGACTTAACGAACTTTTGTCGCAGGCGTGTGAGGGCGCTCTGGGGTGGAGGCGAAACGCGCGTCGAGTTTTGCAACCCGCATGGTGGTGTTGGGCCTTGCACGATCTTGCTGATATTGTTGCTTATGTGGTGGTGGTGGTGAACGATCTGATTTCTTCATAAGCAGTGTGGGAGGAAGGAGGTGATTTACGCATGCTTATGCGTGCACTCACACATTTGCTTGCAGGTTGTGGGTATTTTTTCGCGGGATATTGCTAGACATAATATTAATTAAATTGTATGCTTTGGATTTCCGCAAAGTAACGCCTTATTCTATTAAATAATAGATTAGCCATTCTTTTCGCAATTTCCAATTTCTTTTGCAACAATGGCGCCTCCTCGTTAATACAATTTGATGGACATTTATTTTATATGGTCCTCCTTGTCTCTAGTCTCCGTGGTGTGGAACATTCTAGACTCTTACCTGGACCACGTTCGATATGACGTTAGGCAGCATGGATAATGGGAAACGCAGTATGTTGAAGAGAGACAGCGCTACGAAAGCCTTCTCCGAGTCCAGTACCTCTTTATCGTTTACTAGTACAAAGCACCCAAATGACATCAGCGACACCTATACCGTGTCATAAAACCTTATATTAGCTTATTCAATCTGCCATTATATTTTTGGATATGGGGGGCGGGGGACTGGAGAAGGAGCAAACGGATCGCTTGGGGAGCGATTTAACCGTTGCTCACGGACACTGGCAACACTTGAGGGCGTTGCAGGTCTGTTAAAGACATATAATCTTAGAGATTTTTAATATATCATCCTGACATACAAAAACTAAATAGTAGGTACCCCCATAAATAAGTTACTTTTCTTCTACAAGCACTTGTATTAGTACGTCTGTGGTTTATTTTTTATCTTTAATTTATATGCATGGTTCAATTTTATAGTTTATTTAAGCTAAATATTTGCATATCAGTTGTGATTCGTAGTTTTACATGTATGTAATAAAACATGTAGAATCTATTTATATTATTTCTAAGTTTACTTCTGTGTAGGCATGTAATTCTATAATAATTGTATTGAAGTATCGTTACGTCCAAATATAATGGCAGTCACCTTGGTGGGAGCGGTCAACTTTGGCCTTTGATGATTCAATGACGTTTTTTAGATTCCGTATACAACAACCGACTATTAGAATATTCGAGTATAAAATAATTTGTATATTTAATGATACACACAAATTATTTAATTGAAGTATATTAATATGTACATAAATCTGAAACGTCGAGTGAGTCATCTCTCATCATAGGAAGGCCAGAGCTAGCGCACACCACCACAAGCGCCGATAGTGTTCTGATGTCCAATTCACGTGATTATTTTTATTAAACTCGGAGCACGGTTATAATTTCAGTGATATCGCACCCACACACGCATCACATCGAGTATGCACGAGAGCGATATCATGCTCCGACACTGGAACGCAACTGCGAATTGAATATGTATAATTACGTGAATTGCCCCGCTGTTAGTGAAGTACCGCAGCCTGTATATTATGTGGTGTCTCTATTGTCTACCTCAATAATCGAGACAACGATGAGCGGTAGCAGACCTAGCGGCATGTGCATTATATAGAACAGGGACATCGACACAAATATCCTCTCCGGTGTCAATATATTGTTCTCGGGGTCGCTAATCACATACGTGAAGAAAGTTAAAAATATCACCTTAAAATAAATTAAAATAACATTAGTACTTGGTAATTGGTATATAATAATAGTCAAGAACAGGCAACAGCATAATATAATCAAGTGTATTTAAGATTTTAATTTATAATTCAGGTTATATAAATAAGTCATTAACCCCTAGTGTCTGTCAATGAAAAAAATTTGCAAATTTTCTCATGGATACGTACATACTAAACGATAATTAATTAATTTGATTCATTATTTAAATTCAAGGCGATGCCAAAAGCTAATCACGTTACACGTATGCAAGTTAAAAAAAATATTGTAGAACGTTTCGATAAAAGAAAAATATAAAAGATGTTTCATGATCAGCCCTGTATAAGCCAGGCCTTGTAGTTTCAACGACCGATGCACACCAGTAATTCGTCAAGGTATTGTTGCTATTTTCTATTAAATTCAATCGCCTATTGAGCACTTTACTAGATTAGGTTATTGAATTACAATACTTAGCCAATTTGGTGTACAAAAACCTAGTTATTATACCGATCGGGCTGAATTGCTGTGGGTAAATGTAGTGCCCCATTTGCATTTGCAGTAACATTTTGCGCATTACATTTTGATGTAAATTGCACTCGTATGAGGGTAACTTTTATTGCAATAAAATGTATGAGAACGATACGATTACGTTTTCCTCGTATTTATAAAGAAAGCGGATAGCTTTACGATACGAATGGGGAATATTCAGCATATCGAGCTTAGCCGGAATCTACGAGGAAAAATTATGTTAAATTTGATTTATGTAATAACAAAAACTCATCTCCGACTAGTGTGTGCCTCAAGGGCGTAGAACGTGTTTTCATTATAACCGTACCTATTTCCAGATCACACACAAAATCACCAGCCGCAATTGAAGTCATATGCTTTTCGATAACCTTCCAACGACTAAAGAGCTTCCATCGTATAATGCTAACGCAATACCAGATCGGCCCAGCAGGCAGCATTCTTATTTCTAAAACAAGGTTTCTACTAATAGTTTTTGGTAAAACTAAAAAACTTAGGCCTTTTAATCCGTAATTGGATGATTTATACAGTATTCTCCGAGCGAGGTTAATAATAATAATTAAAATAAAATAATAATATTTTTTGGTAAAACTTAGAAAACTTAGGCCTTTTCATCCGTTATTGGATGATTTATACAGTATTCTCCGAGCGAGGTAACAACCATTCTTGAAATACTGTTGTGCCTGGGACAGTTGGTTTCTAAATGTCGTATGGTTGCTCAAGCACATACGGCATTCTCACAACATAGTCAGCCTAGTCCAGTGGAATGACTGGTCAATACATCTGGGGCCAACTATGTGCGCGGGTTTCCTCACGATGTTTCCTTCACCGTTAGAGCGTCCGTAGTCCGTACTTGAGATCTGAAAAAGTCTCATTGGTACACGCCACAACCTAGGGATCGGACCTGCACTCTCTCGAGTGCGAATCAAACAGTCTACCCACTAGGCCACGGAGCTCTCTGGAAATATATATAAATTTTATATTACTTAGCCCAGGGATACTCAAACATTTTTTTACGGGGCCAAAAATTGCAGTCATGGTGTCGTCCGGATGCATAAAAAAAAACTATTTAGGTTATGATCAAAACGTAACTCCATGTTAACGACGACTACCTCTGTGGCTCAGTGGTTAGCGCCTTGGTGCTCATGCCGAAGGTCGCGGGTTCGAATCCCGCCAGGGAACAAAAAGTTTTCTGTGTTCCTGGGTCAGGGATGTGTATTAAATATATGTATTATATAATAAAAATCTTAAATATAAGTATCGTATAAAAATATTTAATACATTTCCGTTGTCTGGTACCCGTAACACCAGTCCTTCGAGAATTTATCACGGGACCAGATTGATGTGGTGTGAAAGAGTCCATAGATATTAAAATTTACTTTATTAATATTAATAAAAAAAATAGTCGGTCTCGCGCACGTAGGTTTCCGTTCCATTATACCAATATTTTAGATGTTTACACATTATTTCGTTATGTTTGTACGTACGGACGGACGGGCGGACATGACGAAACCATAAGGGTTCCGAAGTGAACTACGGAACCCTTAAAAAAAGTTACTAAGATGTTAAATATGTTTTAATGAGATTTTTTAAATTGTAAACACATTTTTAAATTTTTATCAAGATTTAAATAAAAAAGTGGCCACAATGTCAATTGGTGTACTTTTAATTGGTTTTTATACATTTTTAACTTCTGATGAGCCAATAACAAGGGTTCAGTGGGCAGCGGGCCACATGCCCGCAGGCCGCAGGTTGATTATAGCTGACATAGCCCTTAGTCAGCATTACTGGCACAATTCATTTGTCCTCGGTTTTGTATGACTTATAATATGTCGAGATGATAGATGTATAGATTATAATCAGACAGATGCTGTTATCAGTTATAGATACATTCATTGAAAGCATCGGAGACATAATATATATCTTATATTATGTAGGTCGTTTGTTTTCGTTCGTTTTTCGTCGGTGTAGGAATTTATATCGTCTTATCTATTGATTGGTTTAAGCCAATTAGGTAATTATTGATCGTGATCATATTGTACGGATTACAACACCGATTGCAACAAAATGATTGATATCTACTGATAACAAGAAACAACAAATTCTTAGACATAGCACAAGTGTGTATATTTTGTTCTTTGTAGTCATTATGACACGTAGTATTAATGACACTGTGAGGCCAACAATCAGGCCGCTGCCATCAATTACCAAGTGAGTAGCCAGCGAGTAGTCATCACTCATCGCTTGACAGGAGTGCTCTTCTGTCAAGCGGTGACTGGCGCCCGCCAGCCGCCCGAGCGCCGCGCGCCGCTTGCAGCGATGTTAGTAGTTCAAGAAAATTAAATTCAAATGTATAGAAAATTTGGCAAAAATAATGTAGAACTTTTATCTATCAGGATATGTAGGTTACAGAGTAAAGTTAAATTTTATCTAACCCCCCCCCCCCCAAATATGACGCTGATTTGCTCACCGTTACAACTGCCATCGAAGAATCTAACCGGCACAAGCAAGTCGTCGTAGTTGGACAAGACATTGATTTGCTGCTCTTACTAATTGCATTAACTCCCGAAGATAGAAACATAATAATGCTCAAGGAAGCTCAAGGAAAAACGAAAACAAGAATGTATAGTTCCCGAGACTTACAGTCTTCTGATTTGGTACCCAATATCAAGGAGTCAATCCTTTTCTTACACGCTGTAAGTGGCTGCGATACGACGTCAGCTTTCTACGGAAAAGGTAAGATGCAAACAGTAGAACTGTTTAACAAGATACCGGATTTGCACTACATTCCCACAGTTTACAACAATCCAAATTCATCCAATGAAGAGATCGAAAAGGCTGGCGAACGCATTATTCTTGCGCTATACAAAGCTCGACCCGAAGAAGTGGATTTGAACCAGCACAGATTTGTCTGCTTTAACAAATTAGTGGGACAGGCGAAGAATGCTGTTATTTTGGCGAAATTGCCGCCTACATCGTCTGCCGCTCGCCATCATTTTCGGCGAGTCTTTCACCAAGTGCAAAGTTGGAGGAGTAACGTATTACCGCCGGAAGAATGGGGCTGGAAAAAAACTGTCAATTGCCTACTGCCCATTATAAATACGGAGCCACCAGCAGCCTCTATATTGAAAATAATATCGTGTGCATGCAAAGAAGGCTGTGGTAGACGATGTGGATGCGTGAAAGCCGATTTGCGATGTACCGCTATGTGCAAAAATTGTAGAGGCCTGAGTTGTGTGAACGTAGTCGAATTAGATATTGAAGATGAATAATGCTGATTTTTTTATGTAATAGTTAACACATAAATAATAATAGTATTAGTAAATACTTAAGAAAAAATAAACTTAGAGAAAGATAAGTTAGCTGGTTTTATTTGCAATTTGCAATCTCTCTCCAGCAGAAAATAGGCCCTGTAGCTGCAGGTACCGATTTTCAATAAATAAGAAAAAACCTGGACAAAAAATACATTAAAAGAACTCTCCAGGCCACACTTGGACACACCGTCACCACGTATCATACTTGGTTCCGTTTTGGGGTACATTTTTAGAGCTTTTTTAAGGTTTCGTACCTCAAAAGGAAAATCGCAACCATTATAGGATCACTCGTGTATCTCTGTCTGTCCGTCCGTCTGTCATAGCCAATTTCATCCAAAACTGCTTGACCGAATAAGTTGAGATTTGGTACACATATGTAAATTGATGATTCAAACACGGATGTGTAACGTAAATAAATTAATTTTAAACATGAGGGCCAGTTTTGGGGGGTAAAAAAAAAATAAAAAAATATTGCAAACTATATCGTGTGACCTATCAAATTAATGGGTACTTTATAAAAATCTCTAATATATTTTTTTCATAATTTTAAATTAATCAGTTTTAAAGTTATTTAAGAAAATAGGCGAAAATGAACCATGTCGCCACACCCTCCTTATTTCTAAAATACTGGGCCTAAAAATTTGAAAAAAACATAGAGAATAGTTCTATACCTACCTATAGATTACTGGTAAACATATAAAAAGTCTATGGTGTTTAAAGTAACACCGTTTAACGAGTACGAATGCTCATATTTCGCTGAATGGCCGCATGAAATACATTTAAAAAATAGCATAGCAACAGTAAATAAAAGAGTTTAAAAATAAATTATACCTTTTTATAAAGAAAATATACTATTCTTCACTTTTGTCATACATATTTTGGCGGCAGGTGTGAAATTATTGAAAAAACTGAACGATTAGCAAATAAATTAGATAAATTATTAAAATCGTTTGTATTTGGTGGCAGATTGCGCTGAAACTATAAGTGATATCGCTTTTGTATGTATGAGATGCTAATAGTACATTTATCAAGGTTTATTTCGATCCTACATACTTTTTATGTATCGGTTTCTTATTTAAGTGGAAAATACCACGTTTCGGGACATATTCGAGGGCGCGGGGGGGTGACGCGCGACCCGGAGCGGGGGGGAGGGTAGATAAAATTTAACTTTACTCTGTAACCTACATATCCTGATAGATGAAAGTTCTACATTAATTTTGCCAAATTTTCAGTTAATTTTCTTGAACTATAGAGGCAGTGCAGCGGCTTGATTTTGGGTTCTTATTACTTGCGAGCTGTAATATTTGCTTACATGATTCGTCATCATAATGTTCATGCATTCAATACTCATATCAAACTGACTTCATCTTGGGAGATAACAATAAGTATCTCGTGAGTTGTGCAAAATAATATCTACATCTACCTATTACATAATATATTATTGTTACGATAATTAGGGCCTGTTCCACAAGTTTGTAACAATAAGTGTCGGATAGTTTATTCGCAATTGTAGTCGCTGTTTTAGAGTTTCGTATTTTACTTTATATCGTGTGATAGAGACTAAACATGCAAATAATTGTGTGACTATGTAGTGTAGTTACAGAGCTATTAGCTATGTTAATATGTATTACACAACAGTTTGAAATGTGTTCACTGTGATAAGACTGTGGCGGTCAATACCGAAACGTACGAAATGATAACAACCTGTAAAATCTCTTATCAGTCGCTATAATCGCAGCAACCTGGCTCAAAAATATCGGTCATTAGTTACTACAATTTGCCTATTTATGGTACAATCCTTGAAACGAGCAAACGGATCGCCTGATAGTAAGCAATTGCCGTTGGCTATGGACACCGTCAATACCAAAGGAGATGCAAGAGTGTTGCCGGTCTTTAAAACTCCCAACCTCCCCTTAGGCCTGCGGTACCCTCCGCCCACTCGACGAAACAACGAAAACGTTATTTCGCGCCGGTTTTCTGCAAGACCAAGGCATGCTCCCGATCAAACAGTATTCTCCGAGCGACGTAGCCACTCTTTAAATACTGCAGTACTCGGGACAGGCGGTTTGATATGTCGTATGCCTTACCCATAACCCAGCTATGTGCTGGGCTTGGGTCGGCATTCTCCCAACATAGTCAGCCCAGCGACCAGTCCAGACACCAGAGGAATGATCACATTTAAAGTTTTAGCAACACGCTATAATAATCAACGTGTGATCTAAATATCCGAGTCCTACATTCATAATTATTGGGAATAAGAAAGTAATAATATGATACTAGACTGATACATATAAAAAAATCTAAAAAATCGCATCTGTCATCTGTTGCCAGCATTTGTTATATAAATGACCATGATATGAGCGAAAAAAGTTTTTGATCTATCTCTTTCTAGCAAAACGAAATTAAGTACTGTGACGTCACGTTACACATCGGATCTCTCTGTCTAATTGACTACTTTAAACATTAATATGTTATTTTCAATTAAATCCAAAAACTGATTGTACTATACGATTTACCAATCATGATAGATTTATTTAAAATTTAAATTAATCTATCTTGATAAACCGTGTACTAAAATCAGGTAATATGCATGTATTTTTTATTTATTTAAAAAAAAATACATGCATATTATCATACTAATTAATGTCATTAACGGTAAAAATGTAGTGTCTAACGGACGCGTGTGATTGTAGGTATCGGCTAATGAACTTGTTTTAGCAAAATTAAAACCCCTTATGTATAGTGTTATAAATATGCAAGTGGTCCAAACCAGGAAAAGCTTTTGCCTATTCCATTCCGAAAGGCCGGACTTGTTGCAGTGTTCACGAGCGACAGTAATCACTTTCCATCCGGAGATCCGTTAGCTCGTTTGCCCAATTTTATTAAATTAGTAGTGGTAGTAAATTGCCGCGACTTCGCGCAAAAGCGGATCTTCCCCGCCAAAATCGTAAGGTTTTTTTTTTCGGGATAAAAAGTAGCCTTGTTACAAAATATCTATGACGACCTCCGTGGCTCAGTGGTTAGCGCGTTGGCGATCAAACTTTTTCTTTCCTTCCGCGCCTTCCGGGATCGCGGGTTCGAATCCCGCCGAGGGAACAAAAAGTGTTTTGTGTTCCTGGGTAATAAATCTGTATTACACATATATATGTATATAATATAATAAAAATCTTAAATATTATATGTAAATATACGTCTGTTGTCTGGTACCCGTAACACAAGTTCGTCGGTTACGTAGACCGGGCTAGATTGACGTAGTGTGAAGCGCCCATAAATATTATTATTATCATCTGTGTGCCCAATTTCAATAAATGAAGCATTTTTTGCAAAAGTCTGCCAAACACATACTTAAGTATTTATAAAATGACGTCGCATTTAAAAAGTATAGTGCGTCAAAAATAAGGTTTGATAGATAACTTACAAAGTAGTAAACGATTTGTTAACATAGTCAAAACCATTAAAACTAATGACTACATCATTATGTGCCCGGTGCCGTACAATAACTGCAGAATCGCGAAATCACAAGTAAAATGTCGAGTCGATAGAATCGTATGTAGTTTTCTCAGTGTATCATACTTCATAGCGTTATCAAAACTCTATACTCATCGTGAAACTGCTGCATCCCTGCGACTGCCGTACTGGCATCACAACTGCAACAGTCCCGTCACACTTCATATTTTAAGCAAAGACTTCAAAACTAAAGATAGGCTATGACGTACATTTGACAGAACAAATCTTAATACAAGAAAAATTTACTCCGTCTTGGTTCTCCACCATACTTCGAAATGTCAGCCATCTTGATTTCACCATACCTCAAATGTCACAATGGACCCAAAATCTCCAAAAGTGGGGACAGTTTTCATCTCAACATGCCTCGTCTATAACACATATAGGTCTATGATTTTAACACTACTTTATTTGACGCTTGTTGATCATTACTTTTCATTATTCATGTTTGATAGTCACGTATGACATCAAGTTTACGTGCTATCTAAATATTGCACCTATTTTTATTTGATAATATGCAATGTTAATGCCTTTTTAATTGGTAAAGACTTTTTGAAGTGAATTTCCTTTAGAGAGTGAAATTTCAGTCGCGTCACGTCACCAACACGACACGATTTTGGATATAAAGCCATTTATCGAAAACTACTTATACTTCTTGCACAAATACTTAACTGGCTCAAATACGGCTCAATACACAGATGGCGCTAGGTGTACAAATTTAATTTATATATATTTTTTAATGATGCTTTAGGCACGATGAGAGTGTTTTTGGATTTTAAATAATGACTAAAGTTTCACTTTTGCTACGTGTACTCTCTACACGTCATGTTTTTATTATAGGCAAAACTTACTTTATTGCACTATTTTTATTTTAATCTTGAGTCGACTGCTATTATCATTACAAGGAAATACACATTTTCCGTGGCTAAAGACATATTGATAAAATGATTTATTTTGAACCACTATCTATTTGTATCTTTTACAAACACATACGTACATTATACATCATTGGGCAATGTGCATGGTTCACATGCCTTGCAAAAATATTACCTTTTGTTCGTTGTATATGTCGGCATGATTAGTGTTCGAGGCGTCAACAGCCACACTATCTCATACAAACTGTCCCGATTCCCGATCCGTTGCTGTATACATGTTTCACAACAATGATAGTCGGTCAAAAATATGTATACGCAATGTCAATGAAGAGGTGTATACTCACTAAGAAAGGTGCACAAGACCATATGAATGAAGTAGCGGAGTTGAGGTAGGCGGTCTGTTTCAGCACGTTCATTTCCTTATTCCTTATCTTTAATATTTGGTCCTCGAAGCTAGGCTCCCAGGCGTACATCTTAAGTACCTGCAAGTTGAAAAATTCGACTGAAATATAAGGTTTTCGTAGAGAAATGTCAGAAAAAAAAAAAAAAAAAGTAACAATCTCTGAAAAAACTCGCTTAAAATTTACAATTGCTTTGATTTGATAGATAAAATAGTGATACCGGCAGTATTTAACAATAAAACAAATTAAGAATGTAATCACACAAAATGTAATAAACAAGAGATAAAGAACAAACATTTGTCGAAGGATTGAAAACAGAAGTGAACAAAATTAGTTTAATCATAGTTTTGTGTGTATTTGTTTGATTTTAATTTTCATTGTTATAGGTGCTTATATAACGTTTTGTAAAATCAACTACAGAAAATTTGGGCGATTTCCAGCTTATGTAAAGATGTTTAGGCAGAAAAAAAATTTAAATACGAAAATAAAAATCTAGTAATTGTCTACTCGACAAGATGAAAATGGTGGCAAATAGAAAGTTGAAAATGGTGACAAATAGAGATACTGATCCTACAAATATGTGTGATACCGATACCTCGTTGGTCACTAAATTATTGTTTTTTTCAACACAGAAATTTTGTAAGCTTTACCTACTTGAAAAATTAAATGAAAAATTTTACTTGAAATAATTTAACATACATATAAATTTTCAACGGAAATAATTTATCTAAAGTATCCAGATTACACCATAATTATTTTAATTTTTTTTTAATTCACGCTTCAATCTTGCTTGCTTGCTTGCTATCTTCCAAATAACCTTAAAAAATAAATAAATGAAACTAATATTGAATACTTATAAATTGAAAAAAATATATATTTTTAATATAAATTTTTATATTATAAAATTTAATATAAATTAAAAATTTCCTCTCCTCTCAAAATCCCTCAAAAAAACCTCTCAAAATTATTACTAGTATAATAAAAAATTCATCACAAAAAAGTAAATAAAACCCGAAATTAAAAAAGAAAATAAAAAAATAATAATAACCTAGATAATAAATAATATTATGCTGAAGCAATTTATGCCCGTGTGTTTCCATTGTGTGATGAGGATGCGGCCGCGCGGTGTATTGCCGGTATTGTCTACCTACGGGTTATGACTTTTTTAGATTTCGTAATTATTAGAATACATATGTGTAACCTTAAAATATATTGCTTAACTTAGTAATAACATAATTAAGTTATAAATAAGCATTGTCTAACTAAATATAACTAGTTATTAAAAGTAAAATGAGCTACCGACAACGAATAGCAGTGTGCGGAAAAACCAGCAATGGTTTACGTCACACTGTATACAGTCTATACTACACTAATCTATAGATTAAGCTTAATGTTTGTATTCTTAGTTTATAAATAAATAAATAAAAATCACAATCTTCTAGACGTCATTACGAATCCAACGAGATGTTACCTGTATAACACATATTCCAGGTCCATTTTAGGACCAGCCTCCATTTATTTTTACCAGATATATTGAAACGAACTTTCACCGCTGAGGCCAATGACCTGACTGATTTTAAAACATAAGTTTATATGTAAATAAATTATGTGCCCAAATTATTTGTAATTGATTGCACATTATATGTACAATGCGTAAGGTCCTCATCTAATATAGTGTTATTTTTTTATTACAAAAATAAGATATCAAATGTAAGATAATTCATGAGAAGAAAAAAGATGTTGCAGCAGCAACAACAAAATATTATAATAAAGATAGATTCTGCGTTTTATATACAAATTAAAATAGCAGCTAACATTGTAACTGTTATTCTTGACGGAGTCTTAAGCCGCAGCAGCCGGTGTAAAACAGAATAACCACTTTCTGTATGAACTAATAAAGTGCTCACTCTTGTACGTTTTATAGTAACGAGGCTAGCTACTAAACTTATCTTACCTTAATTCCATTCAACACTTCGTTCATCAGTTTAACCCTCTCATCTTTGTACTTCATCTGCCTAATCTGCAGCGTTTTAACCCTGTTGGCGATCAACCCGTTCACCGGAATGAGCACTATCATCACAGCTAACCCGGCCAGCACCGAGGGGCCTAGAATACCCCATAGGAAGTACAGCGCTAGGGCGATTTGAAGCGGCGCCGACCATATCATGTTCAGATACGCCGTCAGTTCAACAAATCTGAAACGAAGCTGTTCTAAAGTTTTTTGTTAAACATATATATATATATATATATATATATATATATATATATATATATATATATATATATATATATATATATATATGGATATTCCATTATAAGGTCAAGGTGTGTGGCGGAACGAAACAGTTTTCCAAGAAAAACCGGCTAATCAAAGTAGATACTTTTTGTCGCTGGCTGCGGTCGAGAGTTCCTACGCCTAGACTTGCATGACGTAATTATTGGTGCTAATAATAGTTTAGTAAGATCCAACCTTAACTTGTTATATTGCATCTTAATTACATATAATACATAAGTACTTCCAAATATGGTTTTCAATTAATATGATATAATGAGATAACGAAATTTAATTTGTTAAGAAACCTAAAGTACTCTTTTTAAACTAATAAGGCACATAATTAGTGCACCGACTTCTTTTTGTCCGAAGTACTTTGTGCACTGCGTTGTGGACTTGAGGATGAATTTGCTATATTAAGTTTCAGAATTTCGCTTTGCTGCGGCTCTGGATTAATTGACCATAGTATAAATACGCCTAGATACGGGGTACGCGCATACAGTTCCGACAATTATAAACATTATGACGGTTTGTGTGGTTAATGCCTAATGAGTGTCACAATGCATGGGATAAAAATAAAAAGCTTCGGACATTATATTTCATGTGTAAGTTCTACGATTTGACTTGTATGGTGCCAATAATATTCACATTTTAAAATAAAATTAAATAACCCGCCATCTTGCTGCCATATTGTTATTGTGAAAGTGTTACTATTAATAATAAATTAATTTCCCTATTGGTCTAAATAATAGTAGCAACTAAGACAACGTTTTTTAATTTACTTTTTTTTAAAACTATCAATTTAAAGTGTTGCCAGTATTAAGATAATTCTTAATATTTTCCATAATACCAGTTTTAAAGTTTAATGGTATACAATGAGACGTATGGGGGTCATTCATTTATTACGTAAGACGATTAAAGGGAGAGGGGATGATAACGTTTTATTTATACTTGGTTTAAAATAAATGGTTTTGTCATCTTTCATTTGTTTTAATTTCATACTCATACCTAGTGTTTTTATTACGAAGGTTTATAAATCTTCTTATCTTATCTGATATCATATAAAAATGAATTGCAATTCCAATGTGTTGCTAGAGCTCGAGAACGTCAGGACCGATTGAGCTAATTTTGGTCTTGAAATAACTGTGGGAAATTTCAAGGAAAGTTCAGGGATGGTGTGAACGGTGGGATATATTGGAGAAATTGCAGGAAAATACTCACAACGATAGTTGATTATTCCCATACTAACTTTACACTGTGTTCAATTTGTCACTTGACTGTCAAATATTTATAGGTACGTTCAGTTTACCTGTTTCGTTTATTTAAAAATAATCAGCAGGCCCCAGTAGGTGTAGGTATAGTTATAGGACCTATAACTGGTGGTAACCTAATATACGTTTTGAAGGTTGTAAAGGTAGATATTGATGCAGGTTGTCGTTGTAGGTGTAGATGTTGTTTAAACGATTATATAAATGTATAAAAATAGTTTAAACAACATCTAACAAATTATATATATTTATTTTATATATATACATTATATGTATTTATTAAAGGAATTATATGTATTTAATGGAAAGTTGATTGGGGGCGGGGGTTTATTTGTAGTTAACGTACCACCTCCGCATCTTTCTCCAGTCACTCGACGTATATAAATACACGCAACATTTACACGTAAGACAATTTTTACTATAGTCTATTCCCGTGAACAAGACAGTCAATGTCAATAAATTTTGGGTCATAGACTATAGCTGACACCCTTCCTCCCCTTAATCGTCTTACGTAATAAATGAATGGCCCCCTATGAGAAGTTCCTAAAAATATTATTATATTCCTTAGAAGTGTATAAGTGTACTACATATTTATTTTCATACTAATATAAGTACCTAGTAAAATAAAATATATATAATTATATATACTAAAATATAAGTTATATATTTACACCTCAAGACATTAATAAGAACAAATTCATACATTAATTCCAATTTTAAGAGCAACATTTTCCCACTTTCGGGGAAATTGCCCCTTAACTGCCAACATTAAAGTTTTGTTTGTGTATTTTTTTTATTACATACTTACGTTCGCCGACACGCGGCAAACGTAAGTACATTTGTACAGCCTGTTGCTTGCTTCACTTTGTACGACGCGTTTGCATGAAGTCTATCGATCTTTGCGTTATAAATCTAATATAATTGACCCTAAGCAAACTGTGTAAATAAATGATTGAAAGATTCCTTACCTCTGTGCGTCAACAGACATGAGATTGACAATCTCTCCGACCGTGGACTCTTTTCTCGCAGCGTTCGATATCCTCAGCGACTTCCTGTATATAGAGCTAGTCAGGGCGGTCCTAATCCTCATGCCGACCAGGTACATGCGCGTGAAATAGTGAGCTAGGAGCATGGTCTGGGCAGTCGCGCACAGAAGTAGAGCTACGGCGTACAGGTAACCCTTCCAATCCGGCTCGTGGCTCTTCACGAAACCGATCAATAGTCTGGAGAAGTAAACGAAATAAAATAGAATCTTAAAGTTTATGCAATAAAAAATCAGTCAGGCGAGCTTATTAGAAAATACAATATGCTACAACTACAAAACTTTACGCACCTATTTTATAGGTTCATTAACATGTTAATTACAGGTATTAACTATTTTGATTGCTACAATTATATGTTTTATGTCTTGCCTTACATGTTTATTATGGAGTTAGGAAAACCTTAATACACAAGCGAATTTAAATTTATGTAAAGGACTCTTGAGACCTAGGAAATACGATAAGTTATAATAAAATTTTTGCCCGTGGCAGACGCATGGTTTTTACAAACCGCGCCCATACAGATATCGAGCAAGTTTATACCATTAATAATATTTAATAAATAAAAACGAGCCTCCAATCACCAAAGGAGAGTGCGGTCACTCGTTCATCGAAATATAGTACGGTTTTTGTAAGAGAATATCTATGAAGGCACTCACTTGAGCAGCTGCGGCGAGATGAACATGAGACAATCGTTGACGAGCTTCATGAAGGCTCCAAACAGGAACTGTCCTCCGAATGCCATACAAAGAGCTGGCAATATTGAGGCAGGCTTCCTGTCATTCTCAGGCTTGAAGTTCACGCTCGCTGATGTCTTGCTGTACGTCGCTTTTGGGTTGTTCTTTCTGTGGATTAGATGCGTTTTAATCGTCTTCTATTAAAACGGGGGAGATCAGGTATTCAACTTCAGCAGGCGTAGCATAACTACAAGAAGAGAAATGCCGACAGATTGCATATCCATGTGTCATTTTGTCTGTTATTCCGTAGAATGATACCCTAATTTCTACAGTGATTAGCATAACGCGTGCTGGCTGACTGGTTTGGTATTCTTTCGTTGCGAATCCACAGGAACCTTCAGCATGTGTCCAGAGGCGTATTATCCCTAAGGCAAAATAGGAATGTGCCTAGGGGCGCGAGGGTACAAAGGGGCGCGCGGGCGGAATCGTAAAATAAAGGTAAAATATATAATATAGCATAAAATAAATTGCACCAGTAAGTGGGCTACTTACACAATAAAAACTATTTTTTTTGCTTACAACCTCAATTTGCTTCAATTTATAACTAAAGATAAATTTACGCCTACAAACAACACATGTACATGAAGTTGGAAAGATACGACAAGTAAATCAAAATTAGCAACTTAAAAAAAAGTTTCTTAATTAAATTAAATAATAATTAATAATTTAATTTTTTACTTTAAATAATTTCTGAAAATAATTCAATTATTTCAAATTATATCTAACTTTAAAGTTACAAGAGTGCCATTAAGTTCACTTTAAGTATATATAAAAAATCAGATCGTGTTAAAAATGTAACCCTGTATAAAGTTTAAGTCAGTCCCGGATTAGCCATAAAGGCGGAGGCAGCAAGAGCTACGGGCCCCGCGCTTTGGGGGCCCCGCGCTCCAACGTCTGTCCGGCCGCATCGACCGCGGGAGCGTATAAAATAATTTTCATATATAGTAAAAACAGCGCTGAATATATATATCTCTGCGCTAATACAATGATGCTGAAATTCGAACACACGGCAGCAAATAAAAAACTCGCTTGTGAGTTCGATTTTCAGCTCCTTGTATACAAAAAGTACCAAACTAGCTTTTTAACGTTCCATATTAGCAGAGGCGGTGCAAGGTGTGGGCGATGTGAGCAAGGGCCTACGAGGCCCCTTGGGGACCTTGCGCCTCACAGCGCGAAAAAAAATTAATAAGTATGGAATATCCAAAAGTACACGCCACAAGTTTTTTCTTGTAATGAAAACATAAGAATTAATTGTCAATTTAAAGATATTTCACGAAGTCATAGAACCTGGAAAGTAGGAAAAAAATTTGCTCGCTCGCTCGCATTTAACATACAGAACAAATTATAATATTTAGTATCGACGGTCGGTTTTAGGCTATTACTTGTATTTTCTGAAGCAAACTGTCTTTCAGGGTGTAAAGTCTAGTTTTGGTAGTAAAATAGAAAAAAAATTCATATAAAGAGCATATTATGCTCTCTCCGCTCGCTCGCTTTTGGCTCAGGCTCCCCGCGGCAGAATTTGTTACGGGCCCTGCGTGGGCTTAATCCGGCACTGGTTTAAGTAAATAATTCGTAGCTTGATTTTTTTTATTTACCAGGTATTCATAAATTATTTAAATTAATAAAAGCGTCAGACATTTCACGACGACGTTCGTTTCGCAAATTTGCCCGACCGAGAAAGAAATCCGCGGGACCTTCCGCGCTTACGGCAGACATCGAGGTCGAATTAAGTAAGTATAATATACTAAAGTTAGTTAATTATAAAATATTTTTTTTTATCCTGTTCAATAATTTAATTCATACGACTGGCGCGGGCATGTAAATGAGAAATTATTATATAGAAATTTCATAATTTTGAGGCTTACATGCCAGTCGTACTATAAACTTTTACAATATTGTAAACCGAAATCATATCGTATCGTAAGATCTGTCCGACAATATCAATCTCAAATTGTCAGCTCATGCTCTTTTTTCCTTGGCCCCCATCTCACTGCGCTTTCCAAAGGCGCGATACAGCAGTTTCGGTCAAACTATAGTACGAATTAATTTTAATATAGGGGCGCCGATGAGATGCTCGCCTACGGCGCTCTCAGCGTTTAATCCGCCTCTCCTTTAATTTAATTTAATTTAATACAATCATTATAATAATGCTGTAGTAACTAGTTTATCGGATTTTATTTTTTATTCAATTTTTGTGCGTTTCTTAATTATTATTTGGTATTATTTTTAAATATTACTGTACTATAAGGCTAAGAACTAACGAAGCGGTTTTCACGCGCGCCCGCCACGGTTGCGGGCCCGCAGCTTCTGTGGAATGCAGATATGTATGTAAATAATTAAAGCACATCTCACGACGCGTTTTGCGCCCGCGGTGTGCGCGGTTGTTCGCGGCGCCCGCTGCACCGGCGGGCAACTAGTAGAATCGCGCAGGCCGCGGTCCCCCGCAGCCTCGGCGGTTTGCGCCCGCACGCTATGCGTTCCCCGCGGCGGCTGCGTAAACGCGCAAGTAACCGGTCTCGTGAGTTTAGAAATAAAACCGTAGTTCCACGAACGCTGCGGGCGCGGGAAACAGCCACTCCGCGAGTTCTTAGCCTTACTATTGTATTTTTTCGCACTCCGGAAAATTATCCATTAATTATGAAATAACATAAGAATAATTCATTATTTTTATTTATAACACAATCATACTGATATTTTAAACCACGATTTAAAATTTACATAAAAACTTCGGCTATGCTCAGTCAAACCTTTTGAGTTTCACTGTTTTTGCACATTATTTTATTTAAAAAGTAGTTTCCTTTCAGGTATATTTTTTACAAAAAATTGCATAATACATCGTACACGGGAACATATTAATAAATGCTAATATTATGACTTAAAGTTTGGTATTTGGTAACTAAATATTCATATTAGACTTTAAAAAATCTTGTTTTAGGAGTGCCCCATGAATACTGCGCAATCCACAGTTTGAGATTATATAATATTAAATCATGCGTTTAACATTTAAACACAAATATATTCGAAATAAAGTTTAAAAAATACCGACGCTTAAAAATATGTCTTATCTTGACACAAAATTGATAAAAAAAAACTCACTGTTCACGTTTCCTCAGCGTCCTCTCCCAGAACTTATCGAACTTTGGCACGACCTCCTTGGACGAGTCGGGTGGGTTGAGCGCCCATAGGTCAGACTCCGTCAAGCTCCTCCGGAACCCGGTCAGCGCGAGTGGATCGAACCAGCTGAACGTCAGCCGACTGGGGAAACCCGACGCGTTTTCCGGACATTGGTTCTAAAAAGCACGAGCTATATAAGTAATAAACAAAATTTAAAAAATTAAGTACACCCCGAATTATCAAATAGTGAGCGAGCTGACGGTGATGAATTATAGTTAAGAACACTCTCGATCATGCCAGCATTCAGACAAAAAAACAGCATCTTAATTGAACCTTTCGTTTAGGAGCTACGATGCCATGTACAGACAGACAGACATGTCAAACTCTAACACCCATATTTTTGCGTCGGCGGTTAAAAACAGTTCTAAAGCTCTCGAGTCTAGCCAAAGCCGCGATAAACACGTCGACTTTGTCGTGGGTCGACCGACATAGGTAAAAATTGTCATTTGACACCACATTTTTAAATCTTTTTGGAACGAAGTTCCTTATGGCGCGTTGCGAATTGTATTGGGGCTGGACGGATTATAGGCACGACACTTTTTGCCACTCGAAATCACAATGTAATAACGACTATTAAGAATGACACAAAAAACGACATCACCTTGTCAATAATGTAGAATTTTGCAATTACACATTGTGACTGTTATGTATGACTGTTACATATTGTGACTAGCTAGCCGGGCCTTAGGTAGGCGAGCTGTGGGACAGAAGAGCGCTTGATGTTATTACTCAGTACGGAGCCGGACTTCGCGGCGGCAACACTGAGAGCAGCAAGCAACCCGCCCCCTCACCCCTGTCCCTACCTAAGGCGCGGCCAACTAGTTCCGCGCGCACTATATATACTTAGTTCAACTATTTGTTTTGTATAATATAAAATATTATATCTACATATATACACTACACACTACACTACATATATACATATACATATATATATATATATATATATATATATACACTCCTTTACAAATAATAATAGCTCCCCCACCGATTTCGGTGACGGTGGCCTGTTTCATTGAAACCAGGCCAGCTACGCAGGAGTTATGTTATAGTGCCCAAGTGTGTGCGCAGTACACAAGAGCACTCTCTCCTCCTTTTACTCTCATAACCCAGTGGGACGGATAACCGACACGACTGGCGAGAGATTAGGCGCAGGTCCGACTTTTTACATGCCCATCCGACGCATGGATCATCTTTCTTGTCAGACAATCAGGTGATCAGCCTGAATTGTCCTAACCAAACTTGGAAACAATTTTTTTTTTTTTTTGTTTTTTGTTTTGTTTTTTTTTTTTTTTACCAAACCTTTACAAATAACGCAGTATCGTCTAACCAATTTTGCTAACTAGAAATTAGCACAATCGACAGTTAATTCGGTAAAGTTAACAACGAGTTGCTAATGTATGTATATTAGTTCTCGATTCGGAGGTCGTGTGTTGGATTACCGCGTTGGACCAACAAAAAATATAAGTTTCGTTAGGACGATGCAGGCTGATGACCTGATTGTATGACAAGAAAGATGATCCATGCGTGGGATGGGCATGTAAAAGAGAGTTCTCTTGTGTACTACGCACACACTTGGGCACTATAAAATAACTCCTTACGTAACGTAGCTGGCCTGGTTTCAAAGAAACCGGTTATTGTCACCGAAGTTGGTGTGAAGAAGGTGAAGAGCTATTATGATTTTATTCATCAACGACTCTACAATCTTACTCTACCGTTTTCTGTTATGAAGAACATTGCCCAAATTCAGCATTTTAGTTTCCATTGTCTATATTACAACTCTACACTTATACTCCGTCGATTATGTTATCTTTCTTACGTCATTTATGAATCTGTTCCTATGATTTGACAGAAGCAGATAAAAAAGTACAAGTTTAAGACGAGGGCCTAAAGAAACCTACCTTCTCGTACTTATAAGGCGTGTCCTTCGGTGGCAGATCCGCGAAGCAGTTCAATACAAACATCAGCAACACTAGCGGATAGTATATCATGTAGCTGACGAAGTTGTACTGGACGTTCTCGTCGTCCGCCCTTCTCGAATGTTCCCGAATCTCCGTCCGCAGCTGCGGCATGCCCGCTACGGCCAGGAGCAGCCAGAAGAAGAACATAACTCCGGACGCCCGCATACCATACTTGCGGTTGTAGTATAGGAGTGTCGCTGATAGTATCTGCAAGTAATATAGGATGTTGAGGATATTGCAGCGTGCATAAATTATTCAAAAGACTAGATTCAGGTCACAATGTAGAAACTGAAAATGATTTTTTTTTAAATTCCAAATGAAACTTAACGCTTTTTTCGGAAAGTTGACATAAAAAGCTACCACCGGTTCAACCCTAACCCTCCGAGAATAACCGGCGTAAGAAACTCGCAAACAAACCGCCCAGATTACCCAGACATTATTAGCCCCTTATCTTATATGCAAGATTACAATTTTGAAATTACTAGAACGAATGCGTTTTTAGGGTTCCGTTATCCGTAGCATCTACAAGGAACCCCGCTAACTTCGGTAATTATGAATATAAATAAACGAAATTTTGTATAGTTTCAGATTGCGTTGTGACTTGTGTCTTTACTTTTGACAGCATAAAGCGGCTTTCAGACTACGCTATAATATAATAACATGTATTGATCATAGCACAACAATATCGGGCACCATACATTGTTGTGGACACGTTCACACGGTACTGTATAATATTGGCTTACTATACGCTATAAAATAGTGCGATACGCCGAGTTCATGCTGTGCTATATCGCGAGCCGCCCTCTTCCTCCTCCCTCGACCCCGGCCGTCGTATACTTGCGATGCTTGCGGTAATATCGCGTAATGTGAACGCCATGCTATATATAATAGCATTAGGCAAACAATAAAAACATATATTTTAGGCGGGGCTCCCCAATCCTCATACATGTGAAGTGAGGTGATTTTTTTTTCTCATTCTACCCCATCGTGTAGAGTATCTACGAATAGGTTTTTTTTATAGTGCGATCTCTCAGTAATAGGGTCCCGTATTTTAACCCTTTGGGTGCGGAACCCCAAAACGCATTGGGAAATTTCTGTCTGTAAGTATATTATAGTCGTGTAGTCATGCATGCATATCGCAAATCGCAACAACTACTTTAAAATGTGGTTTTTAAAAATTATTTCACTAGCGATATAACTTTTAATCTATTGCATTGTTTCAATAATACATTGCCTAAGTGCCGACTTCTAAATATTTGAGACTAGATTCACAAATTACTAAATCACCGCAACATCCCGCCTTACAGGGTATGGCGTAGTTTTGCTACATGTGTGTGCATGACAATGTGTAACTAAACGGCGAGGCGTAGTTTAGACCGGTCTCACTTTGTTCGCTGAACTCTGCCTTCACTTTTTCATTTGGCCAGAGCGTGTAGTTAAAATGTTTACAATTCACACAGACGCGGCATCGCAAGCAAAAGGTGTAATAAAAATCATAGTTGAACATAGTTCAAGTTTACCAATCACCAGCCGTCCGACCGTGTTGAAATATTACATCACTATTTATTATTATTATTATTTAATACAAATTTATGTCAGTAGTATATACAATCCGTAACCCATTGCGGACTAATGGGCGGCGGGAGGAAACGACGATTAGGTTGATAACCATAAAAATATTCTCTGGCATTGAGTCACCCAGTTGACATTACCGAAATGTTAAGTTAACCTGTACACATTTGTCACCGTCACCATGATCATCAGCAGCTGAACTAGTCCATAAAGCAGCATTTTATAATGCCAAAAATCATGTATGTGTCTATTTATATTCATAATAGCTGGTAGCCGCAATTTCGTTTGAGTAAAACTAACTGAAACGGACCCCTATTTTTTAAACGGAACCCTAAGAAAAAAGTAGCCCTAGTTACTCCTTATGACATTTAAATAACATAAAAATATCGTTTTTCAATCAGAATTACCGTCTATGGATCTATAACGATTTCAAGTTAGTAGGTAACGATTCTAACTTAAAATAGGCTTTAAGACCGAACGATATTGTTACGGTATATTGTAATGGTCTTGAGGAAAAAGAAAGACAAAACGAGAACATAAAAGTGTAAAATAAAATTTGTCAATTAAAAAAATAAAAAACCCGACTGCGTAAAAAGTGAAAAGAAAAAAAACAAGAAGTTCCAGCAATATAGAGATTATAAGATAGATGGATGTTTGTTACTCTTTCACGCAAAAACTACAGAACGGATTTTGATGAAATTTGGTATGATAGTAGTTTAAGCTATGGGTTAAAACATAGGATACTTTTTATCCCGAAAAAGTACAGTGTTCCAGGGGGATACTGTACCTACGCGGGCGGAGGCGCGGGCAACAGCTTATTGAATAGAGCTATACTTACCATTGAAATAGTTTCGTTATCGATACATTCAAAACGAATACATTCCATTAGGGAAAATATTACACAACGACTTCAACAATCTGGAACCATAATATAAGGAAGCCGGTTTTTTGATGGGTCCCGAGTCTCGACTGTTAAATTTTGTAAAATCTTTAAAAGTCCAAAATCTCGTTAAATAATAATTTTGGAATGTTGGTTTCATTGAAGAAAATATTGGAAATGATAGGAACTACAACCCCTTAAGGCTGCACTAGTCAGTTTTTTCTCCATACAAACGCCTTTGGCGATTTACCCTAAAGTCAAACATCGTAAACCCAAATTTAAGCGTAATATCGAATTACACTTATCCAGGTCGGTCTCCAGACATCGGATTTTTAGCGCAACTTTGACCGTAAATAAAAACACGTACCGACAGTTTCATACATAATTTTACTTCATAGAAAATAATATTATAATAAAAATATCGTTTTTTCATAAAACACCAGGAGCCGAGTGTCGATTTGCGTAATTTGAGGACGCCTTTTCTAAAATACTTTACAAAGCGGTATAAATGTGCGCACTATTACAGCTTCTCTTATAAGTATTAAGTTACTATTTTATGGGTATATCCTTTTTTTCTCCGATGTTAGGTAAAATAAGCATTTTCCCCGCGCGCCACAATAAGTTCGAGCCGTTGACTAGCGCACTCATACGCCCGAAATTAATAACGTATCTACAATCTTACTTCAATCTTAGATTCTCAAACAAAAAATGACGTGAAGTTAATCCTAAGATCGTTGAAATGTAATGAAATCTTGATCTTAGATAGTTAAAATGAGATTAAGATTGATTATTAATTTCGGGCGTTTAATGGATCAACATCGACTTAACCTACAACCCTGTATATAATAAATGATTACTAGGGCTTTCTTTGCTACGGTGACAAATTAATTCTTTACTTGTCCTTTGTAACATCAACGTGTTTACATTACGAGATCTTTGTTTTTATTATTATTCCTATACAATACTCAACAGTAATATATAATTATAGTTTAAATCTTACGTAATCACTAATCATGCGAAGCGCGAAGATGCTTTTAGTATAATAGCAACAAAAAATTCAAGGAAGGACAAAACTTTAATAGAATCTTAGATGTTACATGTACATTGACGACCTCTGTCGCGTTGGCGCTCAAGCCGGAGGTCGCGAACGAATCCCGCCGAGGGAACAAAAAGTCTTCTGTGTTCCTGCCGTTCCTGGGTCATGGACGTGACATATGTATTATAATATAACACAGAAACTTAAATGTAATATGTATACTTAAAATATTAAATATACATCCTGTTGTCTGGTACCTGTAACACAAGTTCTTCGGATATGACATGGTATGAAGCGTCCATAAATATGTTATTGTTTATATGTATGTAACGACTAACGCCAAAACGGAATTGATCTACATTAAATTGTTAAACAGAAAGTAAACTATTAAACTCAAAAGGGTACGACGCGACGCCGGCGCCGTACATATTAATTAGTAAACTCCATGATTGCAGTCCTCATCCTAAAACACGCCGAATAAGCCGCGCGATACTTCTAACTGGTAGGTACAATGTTGAGTTGAAAAGTTCATGGACCGGCATGAGCTCTAGGATATAAAAAGCCGTTCAAAGACCTTGAACGAATTGACTATTTTATAATATGATTGGCTGCGTAACGGTTAAGCCACCCGGGACCGGTTATTCTAGTCCAGAGAAGTATTTTTACGAGAATCAGAAAGTCATACGACGCAGGTTTACTTCGACTTTCGGATCATTCGCGACATTGTCATCAAAATCTCTAAGGCCCACTTGCGCAGATCTGGGTTAAAGTTAAGCCTGGATTAAATATCATGTTATCCATCTCGTTTTTCGTATTTATTAAAGAGAAGGCATGCTATTTTAACCCAGAGTTAACTGCGAAAACCCAGATCTGCGCAAGTGGGCCAAAGTCTCGTTTCAAAAAACAAACCGTGTGGGTTATCATCATCACCGTTAAGCGATAACAAACGATTTTACTGTTGGGGCTTAGATCCTCTTACTTTTTAGATCCCCCATGTAAGGAATAGGCTGAGGAGGGTTAGTCCCTAGTACCCGGGAAGCATACACCGGGCTGGTCAAGAGTGTTCACTAGCTTTTATGTACTATTTCTTTAAATTTAAGCACACGTATTTTGGCCTTATGGTTTATTTGTAATGTTAGTAATCGACACGGCAAGGCATTTAGTTAGGCAGATATATTATGTTTTGTTAGTTCATATGATAGTCTTTAGGTATTTTATATATTGTATAATTAATTGTGAAGCACAATTTATTTGAATAAATATTTTGAATTCGAATATGTTTATCCCGATTCGAATCGTAATCAAATAGAAGATTCTATATTCAGGCTTCAGCGATAAAACTGTCGTTATAAAATTGGGATTATACGACCTTTCAAAATAGACGGTGAGCCTCGGCCTACGACTTATCAATTGATAGACAAATTGAGACCGATTTTGATTTAATTTACACAAGGAAATTATTTTTTACGAGGTATTTGCAGGTCACATATTTTGTAACATTATACACATAATGACTATTGAGGCGGTATTCGTCCGTCGAAATACTTAAAGTTAGAACCGGACCAAGGTGACCTTGGACACGCCGCGCCGGCCGATGCTATTAATTTTATTATTATTTAATCAATGCTATCAAATAAAGGAAAATAAATACAAGAATTTGTATACTTAGTACCTTTACTACGGTAATGTTACGTTGTAACTATTTGGTAATCTGTGGTAATGTGGCCAACGAAGAAACATCAGAGAGGTAGGTAGATACCTACTGTTAAAACAACAAATAAAGAAAAAAAAAAATTCTCTTTCAATTTCACGTTTTTGTTTTTTTTTTTTTTATATCAGTTTATTTATTTTATAACAGTTGTTTCATAACAATCAATTTCACATTTGATTGTTATGAAACAACTGTTATAAAATATCTGTGTTATGGTAAAAAATTGATATTGATTGTTGCATGAGAACAATTAAAACACAAGCTAAAATAAAGAATCAAAACAGACAAGGTCTTTGCACAAATATCTCTCTGATGCTAAAAATAATATTTTACATTCAAATGTTTATGGTAAATTAAGACATCAAGGATGGCAAAGATACTATAATATTTTATGTTATTATAAATATTGCTTGCTGTATAGAAATAAAGTTTGTATGAACTATTACAGACGGCTAAGATACTATATATTTTCATATTACAGTACAGGCAGGCATCTTAAGATAAAATATTATACGACTTATCTTCGCCGTCTTTGACACCCTTAAGAGATATACAAATTAAAAGAGGTAAATGGCTCATTGCAGCAAACAGATGTAGACTTCAAAGATTAAAATTCCAACATTCATACATAATGTCTATGTTTAGGTATGTTTTAGATTTGCAGTAACTAATACTCAGATTTATCTGACTGCATTTAGTCAGTAAAATAATAGCCGTAATGTGATTCTAACCACTTCTGAATTGATAAATTAGGTATCTCTTTACTTGTAGTGAGAAAAAAACTTTATTTTCATCCGGTTTCTGAAAGGCTAATCAAATAGTTGATGAACTAACACATATGTTGAGTTAACAGGCTAGTTAAATCAATTTGCGTTTCTGATACGCTGATTAGTAAAAAAAAATCTAATCATTGATCATCTGACATTCCACATTTACGCCATAAATAGCTTTACACAAACCGAAAACAGCGTCATGTGGTTTGACATTGGTTTTGATAACTAACACGTTGATCAAATCAAACGATTGATCAAGCCTTTTGCAACTCAATTTACACTTAACAAGAGATTCGTGCGCTGATTAGTTAATTTTGCATTGATAAGCTTTACAGAAACTGGGGATTTGAGTCTGAGATTACAAATGGGAGTAGAGTAAATGTAATGAAATAAAAAATTATATATATATATATATATATATATATATAAAAATTATATATATATAAAATATATATATATATATATATATATATATATATATATATATATATATATATATATATATATATATATATAAAATTACTTACAAAAGTAGCAATCTTCACTAGAGGACTGTAGTAATCCGCACTGAACACATCTTCATCTTCCTTCGATGACTTATGTACAGCGACCCCCAAATCCACAAGTTTTAACAATATTAACACACATGTTACCACTAGTTTACTTATATTCAATATGTTCCATGGTATATTTCTTTCCTTGCTATGGAGAATGTAGTATGTGTCTAGTAATGCCGCCAACCACAGATACGCACAAGGTACCCATAATAACACTGTCTTCTCGAAGCATTCTGTAAACTCTGGATCTTCTGTGTACCATGTAAGATTGCTATCCTACAAAGAAAAAATAGATAATGTTAGCAGTCTATTTGATTTCCAAAAACTTTGATTACCTTATTAATAAATATATTTACACCTGCTGTCTTTGTCTGTGATACATTGGAAAACCACTTCACAGACAAAGACAGCAACATGGATTAGCATATCTGTGGTTTAAACATTTTTAATAATAAGTCTGAATTTATTCCATGGCTTAAATAACTCGGAAAGGCCAAGCAGACATATTCTAAAGCTTTTCTTCTATTTTACTATATTGCTGAAAGTCACAAGTGAGCAGAAGAGTAAATACTACTACTATTCAATAAGAATGAAGGCACAAATGGGCCAGCTCAACTGAATAAATACCATGGCTGTACAGAGAGCTGGCGTGAAATAATGCTTGTGTTGTGTTTCGACGAGTGAATGAGGTTACTGGAAGCCTAAGGCAATTTGGGAATTTAAATGACCAACACCAAAGAAATTACAAGGGTAACTTCTCTGGTGTTGCAAATGTCCATGGGTGGTGGTAACTGCCTCCCTTCAGGAGATCCATCTGTTTGACCACAGAAATGGTTTCTCCCTATGGAAGAATAGAAGAAAAAAGATTGATAACAAAAGTCTACACAATCTGACAGTATGTCTATTCTTGTGTGGACAAAACACATTTCTACAGTGGTTATGCTAAATGTGCAGGTTGATTTCATTAATAGTTATTAATCATAAAATTAAGTTAACTTTTTTTATCTTTATCAGTATTACATAATGTTATGTATTTGCTAAACATGACAGCTCTTAGTATACTAATGCTACAACACATTACAAAAGACATATATTTATAGCAATGTATCTCTAGGTTTATATTGCAGAGTATTTTAAGCACTGCTAACTTTGCTTAATTAATAATGAAATTAACAGGCCCTAGGATGGTTCTTAGATGCAAATTAATGTGTGTACTACAAGATAAAATTTAATGTAATTTAAACATGCACACTTTACTCAAATATATCATAAATATTATAGCATGATTCTGGTTTTTTTCGACAAAATAAGGTAAATAATTTTTCTCACTAATTTAGATTTTAAAATACAGTAATGAACATCTGGCTATGAAGATACTTGATACAACATCCAGAATGTGTTATACAGAAGAACATTCAAATATTATAATTGAGCGAAGATTATCGGTCGATGGAAAAAGCACTTTACTATTTAATGCCAAGGTCGAGCTCAACTTACCCAAAATTTTGAGCCACAGAAATCATCAAGCGTGGAATTGTATGACGTCATGATGAATTCCACTATTGCATTCGGCCACGACTGTTATGAACACGCACCAGGCCCTAACTCAATCAAAACTCGGATGTTTAGCATCCATTCACTGTTTGATTTACAGCTTTGGACTTGACAGTTTTCTTTATAACCTTTTAAAATTTATAAACAAAGTGGGTCGTCCAGTTGCGCAACTACAAACACCGTATTAATAATCACACTTTTAACAGAGCGAGCCGACGATTCCCACAACTTAATAAATTAAACATAATTATATACCGGTCGTAGTCGGCGCTTAGCAACTTGTTCGATGACATGAATTCATCACACACCGATACACATTCCTACCGCCACAATCAGAAACTGAATTGACAATTTGACAGCACTAACTTCGTTTTTATTTAAAGTACCAACGATTAGGGTTGTCGAAATAAATATTGATCGATAATCATCATCAATCTTAAGGCGCGTCTCCTGCGCGTGTTTTTTTTGAAACATTACACAAAACGTCGAAACATTGGGGCGTGGCTATAATGTAGGAATGCACAATGCTTTCGTCTTCCGAGACGGACGGAAAAATTCCACGCGCGGGTAGAGAGGGCAAGGCATGTTTCATTTCTTATCAACTGTTATGTACACCACTCATTATGACTATTAAAATGAAATAAGGAAGTAAATATTTATCAATCTTAAAATAACGTTTTTCTATTCGTAACTCCTGATAAATACTAAAATCACATGTCAGTAAATATGGCCTAACTCGAAATCTGGGGGTCTAAAAAGGCCACTTAAGATGTTTCATATCATGTTTCATTTTTTTTTTCCATACAAAAATCGTGAAATAGTAAAATGGCTACATTATTCATCTGCTTTCATCATATTAGAAAACATCAATTTTGACAGTTTTCAATAGAAATGCGTAAAATGGTGTACATAATATGAGTGGAAAAAAATATATGAAAGACCTAAAGTGGCCTTTTTAGACCCCCTATGTTTTCTCCTAGATTCTGCATCTGCAATCGCTAAAACTGCGAGTGCTTACGTCTTCCTCATCGGAACTCATGATCAAGTACACAAAATGTTTTGTTTCAATCAAAAACATTTTCTATAGCAAGAGACAGCTTGTATATAAAAACAAATGTTTTTGTTTCATGTTTTCCTTGTAATGTTTAGAAAAAATATGAGCAGGAGATGCACCTTTATAGTTTAAACCAGACAATCTTGTATATATATTATATTAGCTTTTTCCCGCGACTCCGCCCGCGTAAATATAGTAAAAGGTATCCCACGGGAATACTGCACTTTTTTGCGATCAAAAGTAGTCTGTTTTAATCCAGAGCCTATACTATTACCATACCAAATTTCATCGAAATCTGTTCAGTAGTTTTTGCGTGAAAGAGTAAGAAACATCCATATGTCCATCCATCCATCCACACAAACTATCACATTTATAATAGTAACTAGTAGGATTATAATCGGTTTCCCGAAAATAGAAAAAAAAATTAGTATGAGTTTTGGGGGAGAAAAATCGATCTAGCTAGGTCTTATCCCTTTAAACTGCGTATTTTTTAAATATATATGTATGTTTTTTACTTCGTTGTGCAACAATAATTTTGACTGTATTATGTATATAAAAGGTTCACTTTAACAATCAACTACCTCTACAACTCTATAACGCCAAAAAGCATCGACAAACATGCATGAATTAGGCTAATTTTTAGATTCTTACGTAGGTACAGTTCTTATTTTTGTTGCTTACATGCGTTTTAGATGTGTCTTTATCAGATGATAATAATAATATTCAGGGTGTTTTGGTAGAACGTAGTCAATGTGAAATGGAGATCCGGGGCTCGAAGACAAATCATTTGAATCTGCCCTTCGTATGGCCGACATTGGACCGTTTATGAGATATTTGCCGTTTTGTATTGTTTTTAGTAGGTTGTGTCATAATGATGGGTCAAGATTTAATTTTTTTCGTAATAACGTAATTTTAATTAACTATACTAAGCCCAATTTGATCATGAGAATTATATATTAATCTTTTATTTTACTTAAAATAACTTATCATCAATTAACATTATTTGTAATTTTAATCGCGCAATATGACGCTAGAGTAGGAAATACAAAACAAAACTTGATTTATTGATATTAACTACGTTTAATGGTTTTCATTTAAGATAAAAAGTTATCATAATGACAAACAAATCATCGACAGCCCATCCGTGTGCTTGTTTACAACACTAATTTGTTTTCTTAAGTTGGTAGACACAAGACTAGAATTGTCTTGTGTCTACCAACTTAAGAAATTTGTCAGTAATCGCAGATAGAAAAATCTATAGAGGATAGAGGAGGAAAGTCTATGGCAAAAAATAAAAATAAACTGAGATTAATATTATTATTTTGTTGCCGAACGTCTATGTTAAAAATATAAAAAAATTGAGCATGAAAATAACAGTATTGGAATATAAAATTGTTATGATTTATTACGTCCACTGTTATGAGGCTTTCTCTTTGCATGCTGTTCTAAAAAAGTAACAAACTGAGTATTGACATCTGTCACTTTTGGTCTGCACTCTGCCATTTGTAATTCGTTTCCCGATTTCCCATGATTTCGGTCATCGGTGCGATTAATTACAACGAAAACACATAAAAATAGGACGCTATAGTAGACAAAAAGTTGCGTAAAATGATAACGAATCACTCAGTAATGAGATTTAACTGAACTTTATCAATATTTTCTTACCTTTCTAACGTTTAACTTGAAACGAAAACTTGTAAACGTTAGCGTTTGTGATCATGGCGGAGTATTTAGCGGCTATTTTTGGCACTGAAAAGGATAAGTGAGTAAATAAATGTTTTATAGTTCTTGTTTTTAAAATCACTAGTTGTAAATTGCAAAATAATTAGTCGTAGAGTTAAAATGTCTAGGTTATGTTTAAAATATTCCATTCCATTGATCAACTTGAAAATTTTTCAGGGTTAACTGCTCCTTTTATTTCAAAATCGGAGCTTGTCGACACGGTGATCGGTGTTCGCGTATTCATAACAAGCCAACTTTCTCCCAAACTGTTTTACTGCAGAATTTGTATGTAAATCCACAAAACTCCGCCAAGTCAGCTGATGGAAGTCATTGTAAGTTTTTTTTTATTTAAAAGCATGATGGACAAGTCTCTTATGTATACTCAATTCAGGATCAAATTAATCTACACATAGAAAAAAGGTTAAATTCATGCAAATGAATGTGACAATGTATTTCTTTATTACAATATGGTAAGTGACATTTAAATTGGTAACATTATGTTCTATTGTTCTCTTTGCTTGGATTAAACTGGATCTAAAAAAATATTATGTTAAAAACAAAAACTATTATTTTCAGTGGTTGTTGCAAATGTCTCTGATGAGGAAATGCAGGAACATTATGACAACTTCTTCGAAGATGTATTTGTGGAATGCGAAGACAAATATGGGGAGATTGAAGAGATGAATGTTTGTGATAATCTGGGTGATCACTTAGTTGGAAATGTTTATATCAAGGTAATAATGAAAAATTCATATTTATAACAGGCATAATAAACAATTTTAGAGTATTTTAAAGGCTTTGGTGGATTTTTTTGTGTCAATATAGTAGTTAAATTGTTATCTTGTTTTATTTTAGTATATAAATGTATCCATTATGAATCTATGCATTTTTATGTAAGTTATATTTGTAAAATTGCAGTTTCGTCGTGAGGAAGATGCAGAAAAGGCTGTGAATGACCTAAACAATCGTTGGTTTGGTGGTCGTCCTGTATATGCGGAACTCTCGCCAGTCACCGACTTTCGTGAGGCCTGTTGTCGTCAGTATGAGATGGGTGAATGCACTCGCAGTGGGTTCTGCAATTTTATGCACCTGAAACCCATTTCTAGAGAGTTGAGGAGGTGAGTACCTGTGATGTGACACAACTTTGATGAACTACACACTCGCTGCAACACCCGTGGCGGCTAAATCTATCTAAAATAAAAAATCAGGCAGCTGAGGCGGCTTTATAGTAACTATTTCCATTGCTATTCTATGTTTAAATCCTTTGGCATATTTTATTAAAATCTTTGGGATAAGGTATATTGGTTTTTGAACTTGCGTTTCAACATCAACATAATTTTATAGACTTTTAATTTGTCCTATTATTTATAAACACATTTGCTTTGCAGATATCTGTACGCGCGTCGCAAGGGAGGTCGCAAGTCGCGCAGTAAGTCGCGCGAGCGCCGCCGTCGCTCTAGGTCGCGCGAACGTCGCCGAGACCCGCCGCGCAACTCACGCTCGGGCCGCTACTAGGTCGTGCAACTGTTGGATGCCACAACTACCACCGGTGTGTGGTACCACTGCACCACTGCACAATCGTGACCACCGGGTTTATGCGTCATAGGTACTAATAATAATAAAGTTATACCATAAGAGCTAGTGACTAGCATAATGCAGCTTATTCCAACAAGTAGTATTTTTTGCGGCAGCAAAAAATAAATTTAAAGTGACTTAGATGTGTGGATATAGTGTTCACGATTGTAAGATATAAATGAAATTAATGAAGTGATTTGTAATATTTCAATAAAAATTTATATTGCAGTGGGATACTTCCAATTATATTTAAGATAATTCTACAATGTGTAATATAAATTTTGACATAATTTTGTTTTTAATTGAAAACCTTTGTTTTATGTGGATACAAAATAGATAGGATACAAATTTTGTAAGAGAAGGGCTTTTACTGAAAATAAAATAGAAAGTACGACACAAGCAAAAGTATGTAAGAAAATGAAATCTTTTTATCATAAGTTTTTTTGATTATCATTTATAACTTTTGATATATCTTCTTCATTGTAGATTTTTTCCCAAAACCGTATGTGTTGTCTGTCCACATCTGCTACTAGCTTCATTGGCTTATCTATAACTAAGCAACTTCTTTCTCTTTCGGTAAACGGTTTCCACTGTAATGAGCTATTTGTAAATGTGGGGTTGCTGAAAATGAAACAAGTTTAAGTTAATAATTAACGTAAAAAATATTTTCATTACGTGTCTCAAAGTAGGTATGACATACAAAGCATAATACGTACCTTACTGACGCGAAATTAAACCACAGTTCTACAACTTGTTTAATAATGGGTTTTGAGTCTTCCGTCAAAGGGATACCCATATTCGTTATGTTGAAGAAGTATGCTAAATCGTCTGCATGACAAACTCCTTTAAAATTTATTTTATACTTTTTCTTATAAAAATTTCTTTCTGTTTCTGTGCAAAATTTGTAAACATATACCGGCTTTGATGTGTGTTTTATATGGTAGCGAGCGAACCTCAAAATATTGTATTCAAAAAACCTGTACGTCTCAAACTCGCATGCCTCCCGTATCATGGTCTTATCAATGTCTCTGTTACGAAAATGATGTTTACGTATTCGTTCATCTAGTTCTTCTAGCTCTTCTTCATTTACCTTTAGTTTTAGCTCTCTCGGCACAATAGACCCGACAGTTGAATAATGTTGTGCAGTGTAAGCTATATTTCTTCCTACTTCGATTCCTTCGCAGGACGTGAAACCGACAATGATGGGTACTTTTGCCATGCCCCCTCCTCTTACTATATCATACGGGGCCTCCGATATAAACTTTTCTGTATTCAGACAGTCTTTTTCTATGACGGGCCCAAAAGCAATCGAGTCCGCTAAATCGACGTGATCACGTTCTAACCTCGGCAGAGCTATGTTCACTAGTGTATCTGGCGGCACCTGTCTCAAAAAGTTTACCAGCTCCACTGGATCTTTTGTATCTTTTCCTAGTAATTTACCGAGTTGAAACGCTCTCTCTTTGGCGTACAAGTTGTAGGCCCATTCGTTTAAGCACACCCCGCTCTGACAAATAGCCTTATCGAATAGGCCTCGGCTCATCTTTGATAGCAAATGATATGATGTCGCCGCCGAGCCTGCGCTGCAGCCGAATACAGTGATATTATTCGAATCGCCTCCGAAAGCGCTTATGTTGTTTTTAACCCATCTCAGTGCAGCTACTTGGTCCTTCAGGCCCGCATTGCCGGGAACGTCCTCGTTGTCGAGGCACAGGAACCCGAAAACTTCCAGTCGATAGTTGATAGTGACGAGGACCATATCGTGCGCCATGAAAAACTCCGGGCCGTAGAAATCAGAGTTACCGGAGCCCGTAAAGAAAGACCCGCCGTGTATCCACACCATCACAGGCAGAGGGTTTGAAGGTTGTATATGTCTAGAGTACACGTTGAGGTAGAGACAGTCCTCGCTTCCGACCTCGATGCGGTCCAGCCGCTCGTTGTACTGCGGACAGACGGGTCCGTGCTCCGAGGCGTCGCGGATGCCGGACCAAGCCTCCGGCGGCTCGGGTGCCTGCGAGATAATGGTAGGTACATAAGCGGTAAGACATTCAGTAGCAAGATACTATTTTCATAAATAAAACCTGCAAAGTAATAAAGATTCAACTGTAGGTGAAGCTTTGGAAGCATAATATACTAATTACTACTGAGTACGGGAGCTTTCAAACTAGCAAATACCAATGGAGTAAATGTGGCATATGCTTTGGGTCCATGAAGAGGGCTTGCTGCGTGGTAACAAAAATGTGATTCCCGTCGTGCTACGTCAACAAGTGCTAGAATCGGCACATGAGGGTCATCCGGGTATTGCGGCCATGAAAGGCAGATTACGGACTAAAGTGTGGTGGCCCAAAATAGACAAAGATGCTGAAAACATCGTTAAAAGTTGCAAGAGCTGCACCTTAGTCTCGGGAGCTAACCCTCCTGTGCCGATGAAGAGACGTGAATTGCCATCTCAGCCTTGGGTAGATATAGCGGTAGATTTTCTAGGTCCACTTCCCAGTGGACATTATTTGTTTGTAGTTATAGATTACTATAGCCGTTATAAAGAAATCATAATAATGAAATCGATAACATCTCAAGAAACTATAGGAGTCTTGAAAGAAATTTTTTCAAGACTAGGAATTCCAGTTACTTTAACGGCTGACAACGGACGGCAATTCATTAGCGAGGAGCTCAAGTCTTTCTGCTCAAGAGTTTGGCATTGTACTTTATCATTCTATACGTGGGTAACACTGAAAATGTTTAGAACTGGCCAGTTAGAAACATTGCTAATGAAAACTTTTTTTGAATTTCAATTTTAGAACTCTTTGGTAACCTAATGTAGTATATTGCATTCATTTGTCATTTGTGATCCGCGTGAGGGACGTCCTTTTAACAGCGACTACTGAAGATAACGTCAGTGCTGTGCGACGCATGATAGAGGAAGATATGAGAGTGACCTATCAGCAGATACGGGCAAGCCTAGGCATTGGTATGAGTCATGTTCAAAAAATATTACACGAACACTTAGGCGTCAGGGAGCTTTGTACCAGATGGATTCCCCATACTTTAACCGACGACCAGAAACACCTTCGCATGGACTGGTGTCGCCAAATGTTAGATAAGTTCAACGGCGGTGACTCAAATGCTTTATTTGACATCGTCACAGGTGATGAAAGCTGGATATATTGCTACGAACCGGAAACCAAAAGACAATCAGCTCAGTGGGTGTTTCCTTTCGAGGATCGGCCAACTAAGGTAAAGAAAGGAAGAAATCAAGGAAAAAAGATGATTGCCTCATTCTTTGGTCAGAAAGGTCATTTCGCGACAGTTGTGCTAGAAGATGGAAGGACAGTTACTGCAGACTGATATGTCAATCGCTGTTTGCCTGTTGTCTTGGAAAAAATTCGACAGCAGCGCCCTCGAAGCAGGATCCTCCTTCACCACGACAATGCTTCAGCGCACTCCGCAAAACGGACTGTTGAATATTTGACTATGGCAGGTGTCGAGATAATGAGTCATCCGCCATACAGTCCTGACCTGGCGCCCTGCGACTTTCATTTATTCCCAAGAACTAAAGATAAAATTCGAGGTATTCGTTTTACGAGCCCTGAAGATGCGGTGAAAGCGTACGAAAATGCCATAGAAGAGACCCCTAAGGAAGAATGGGCCCACTGCTTTTCTCAGTGGTTCCATCGAATGCGACGATGTGTAGAGAGGAACGGATATTACTTCGAAAAACAATAAAAGTATTGGCAACTTTCTACATTAAGCCGTTTTTCATTTTCTAAACATTTCCAGTGTTACCTAGATACCGTACTGGCCGCAGCAAAACGGTGAAGCGGCAAAACCGCGATATCATTAAAAGATTGAAAATTAGCCAATGCCAAAAGTCTGACTGGAAGGACGACTCCCACGAACTATTTTTTAAGAGACAGTTCCGAGACAAAATCCCTTCTGTTATAGATGTAGAAAACAGGCAGGTTGATTTAGAAGTGCAAGACAAAGATAAAATTATGAAAGAGAAGGGGAAGAACAGAGAAGATTTGAAAAGAAGAGCAAAACATAGCTACATAAATATTAGAGAAAAGGTTTATATAAAAAGGATTGTGTGGTTTTATGAAACCACGGTAAAAGTGAAACTTAATAACAATAAAATGCGCTTCTTGTGTCTTCGCGTGAACTACATAACGAGTTAAATGCGGTCTTTATAAATATACAGACTGTTTATGCGTTACATTTTAAGTTAATTTTCTTAAGGAACTTTGTCATATGGCATACTAGATGACGCTGATTTGCCGCTAGATCAAGCTTTAGGTAAAGCGAACCTATTTGCATAAGATGTTTGTGAGGGCCTTACTAATGTGAAATATTTTTGGGTTGTAAACCAGTCAAGAAAAGGATTGTGTGGTTTTATGAAACCACCGTAAAAGTGAAACTTAATAACAAAATAGCGTGGAGCACTGGCACAAATGAGTACTAGTTTATACACTACACGGTCAGCTGATGCGAACTATAGGCGCCGTCATATTGGCCTCGGCTGCTCTGACGAGCGCCTTTCACTTTATCCCTACTCCGCGGCCGACCGTCACGCGACATGCAATATACAGACGAAAAAGTTTGAGACGATGTATGATTGTATGATGATTAAAGAAAATAAATTAACACCAAATTTTAGCTCTATACCACATACAGTCATTAGCACCCATGGAGGAGATATAAATATTAGAAATGATGAGACGGAATTACGAAGAAATATAATACATCTTAAAAAAGTAGAAGGACAATGGAAGATTCAGAATGAGAATGGAAATAAGATTCAGAATGAGAATGGATGTGAAACAGATCAAGATTAACGAACAAGTTTTAATTTAGTTTTCTTATACTTTCATTATAATTTTTTTTTTTTTGAAGTATAGTAAATCAGTATTGTATACTTTCCGATTCGATTCTTGATGCTTATATGTAGTAAATAATATTTCAATCAATCAATCTAATGAGAGTGTATTTTTAATTATTTTGTTAAGAAATGTTTTTTTATTAAATTTTAAATGGAGAGAGATGTGGCATATAGCTTTGGTTATTTGATTAAAGATTGTGTCTGAGAACCGCCCACTCGCCCCGCACTTCATACCGAGCTGTGGAGGCGGGACGGTGTGTCGCAGGCGCATTGTAAACTAATTTGTGTTTTACTCTTTTGGCCCGATATCCTACATAAAAGATATAAAGACACCACAGTAAAAATTAAAACTTTTGGAAAATGTTCACAATAATGGGTAATAACACCGAAAGAATGTTAAATGAACCATAAACTATATCTGTAAAATTTATGCTTGTTTTTATATTGTTGATATGCCAAATAAAAAAAAACAAGTCACAATGTAATCGATATCAGAGTGAATTAGGTGTGTTTATTCATAAGTTACAACCTCACCTTGAATCTCAACTCGCCCAGCGGCGGACGTGCGTATGGAATGCCCTTGAACGCATAGTATGTGACATCGCCTCTGCGAACTATTCCTTTTAATAACCCCTGTTCTATGCGTACGATTACCATCGTCTCTATGCCTCTGAAATTAAAATATAAATTGTGACGTGACACCCACACGAACGCCTCGTTAATACTAATTTTAAATTATTATCATTTGTGACTTAGCTCTGGCTCATTTAAATTCAGTAAACAATAATAAAGTAATTAGTAGGTAAGTCGAATTGGTACTGTTTGTACGTGTCTTTATTTAATTTTATTGCTTAATTTTCTTTTAACCATGTTTAAAAGAAACTTAAGCAATAAAATTAAATTGCAATCGGAAGAATGATACATAAATAAATACAAAAAACTAAACAAATTACATTAGACAAACTAAAAAGTAATGTTTAACTTTCGTCAAAACAAGAGTCAAGAGTAGTTAGCTAGAGGAGAATTGTCTGCCTGTCAAGGAATTAGAAGGTGTTCCGTATTTCGCGAGTATCTTGTGATGACAGACGAATACCGAAATTTCGATTTTCGCGTGTATTACTTAGTTTTCACTTGGTAGTTGTTACGGAAGGAGTTTTGGTATACGAGAGTCGAGAAAACATTGCTAGTTTTAGGTACTGTAGTTGCGAATATTGTAAGGTATGTACGGTCACCGACAAGCCCGGTGTACCACATTTAAAAATTAATACTATTAGGGCTGGGACTATTTATATTCTCCGCAATCCGAAAGGCCGAAGAAATCGGGGCATTGACATAGAACTTTCCGCTGATACAATAGAGTTGAAAATCGATGTGTGCAAGGTCGAGCTCTCATAGACATTGACATTTGACTTGACACTTGTGTGTTCGATTTTCAGATTTAATGTAAATTTAATGCAGTTCTATTCTAAATGCTCTGAATTTTCCCTGGCCTTACGGATTCCGGACAATATACCTGTGTTGTCGGCGACCGTACCAACCAACTAGTATCTACTACACTTGTATATACTACACGGGTATATAAGTAATAATAAACGGTCGATAATAAGCATCTCAAGTACGCTTTACCTTTTATGATTTATGGCGTTTTTAAAAATAAATATTGTTTTATTGAAAATATTTTCGCTCCCCTTCAGATAATGCTTCGCCCCATCAGAGGGTAAATTCAACCACCTCGTTCGACTAGGGTGGCGAGTGGCGACGCATAAAAAATAGATAAGGCGACATAATATTTGAGTGCATATTATCTATTAATATTTGAGTGCATAATATATGCTATAAAACTTTTTGGCGCGTACATATTTAATCTCTTTTAATAAAACCAACATCGTAATTTTTATATGCTTGAAATAAGCACCGACATAAAACCGATATTTAAGACTTAGATTAGAAGTCACGGAGAATGGAGTGTATAAATTATGTTTTAGCTGTCCTAATGAAATACCATAATTGACTAGAATATAATTTACGAATTGGACCAAGTTTTATGTTACTATCAAGTATCAATCAATAGTCAATAGTCACTCAGTACCTAGACCACAGTGCTTATACTTTATGTGATAGAATGGAGTTTAATGTATAACCTACCTGTCAGGTAACACGGTCCACGGGGTTTAACTTTTACACAAAAATTATATACGGTTGCTCAAAAACAATAACGGACATTTTGGCTACATGATCTACTACATATAATGTCAAAACGTCTAGGCTGAAAAAAAAACTAAATATAAAATAAATGTACCAAATGAAATAACATTGCACTCTCTAAGGCGCTGAGGTTATTAACCTAACAGAAACAGATGATTGAAACGGATCATGGAAGCGAAGACTTTTGTCTTAATAACATCAATAGAATCAGCTGAGTAAGGTCAATAACATTAACAGCGCCGTAAAGAGCGTAATGTAATTTTGTTTAGTATATTTTTTTCGAACATTTTAATTATTTTTCAGCCTAACGTCTTGACGTTATAGGCAGTAGATTAAATGCCCAAAATATCCGTAATTGAATTTTAATAACCTTATAATAGGTATGACGTTATATGATCTGGTGCATGCTGCCTATGGCGCATTATGATAAATGTCATAAGTACTTACCAAGCAAAATCAGACAATCAGAAAAAGTTCATCAGAATTTATCGGTGTTCTGTACATTGTACAATCCCCGACAAACACGGCTTACCACGTTTCGCCAGTTTTACAATTTATTTATTAAGTCTCAGATAGCTATATTTGCATGTTTGTCTCTGTCGCGCGATATAAAGTAAGCAGCGACAAAACATCCTTATATGCTATTCAACACATACCTAATTGAAGATTGTGAAACAGGCCTGAGTATTTATTCTCTTATTTGTAGCTATGTAGGTACTTATCTTCTTCTTACTGTGTCAGGGTTTTGAACAAACTAAAAGCACGAATAGGATTTCACGCTTATCTTTAAGTACTCTAGACTAGGTACTGCTTTGCGATAATAATTACTTCCTCACCAAAATAGACTAATTGCATGCCTGACGTAATTTAGAGGTCGTCGCGTTGTCAGTTCAAAGTCTAAAATCACAAAACAACTCTGACGAATTTTTGATTGTGAGAAGTGAACGTTATTCGTGCCGTTTCTTTCACTTATAATATTATATCTACATAGATCATGATTCATGACTTTAACGAAGCAAAAACAATTTGTTATCTACTAAGTAATTACAGCGTTATTCTCAGATTGAATATACTCATTTGAATTTAAAAACTTGATTCATCTTTTTGTTTTTTAACCCTAATTACCTTCATATAGGTTCGATTATACAAGAATCTTTGACAACCAACAGAATATCAATGAAAAAATACTAATTTACCAACTATAACTAATGACATGTCTTACTTACCATGTGTACCTATATAACATCGTATAATATTCGTTAACCTACAGGGTAACATGTCGTAACTCGTAACTCGTATCTCGGATCCAGTTGTACCTTGGCCAGTTGGCTTTTTTCGAGCTTTTGAATCCTAATGATTATGGTTTTCGCTATGTCTGTATCGACCATCTCATCTAGAGTTGGTCGATACAGACTCATATATTATAGAGTTCTGCCGTTTTCCGCCATTAAGCCAGTCTATGATTTTATCGACGTTTGAAATTTAAAAAACCAAATAAATGCTATACCTAGCTAATTATACCTATTATGTCGATGTCACTAGTCGTCAAAATATTAAATTTTTTTAAGCTATTGCATAGCTTTTATCGCGGGCTTTGAGCGCAGCGACCGAATCAAGAAATTCCGTAACGAAAATAAACCTAACACCCCCCGGCACATAACACTCCGACCGGCACAGCGGTGCGGTGTTGAAAGCCGTGCATCGTCTAACCGCGTCGTTTCAGTTCGGCAGACTTCGGCACGGTGTTTGTGTGCGTGCGACTAGACGTATGCGTGTAGACTTTCTATGCAATAGCTTTAGCGCGGCAGTCCCCAAGTGCCACACGTTTTTTTTAAGTATCTACAATTTTAACCGGAATTTTAAGGCGCAAAATGGTACTGGCCAAGGTACATCGTGTTACATGTTGTGCCTTGACCAGTTTTAAAACTTTTTTTAAAACGTCTTCAAACGTACTATCGAACAAGTTACCCCTCGACCAGGCATAACCTCGACTTATCTAAGGCGTTTGACCTGGTCGTGTATGATAAACTTTGGAAGAAACTGGAGAACCTTAGACTGCCACATGAGTGCATCCGAATATTTAGGTATTGGTATGTGCACCAGGCGCATACCAATACCTAAATATCAATATATAATATAAATAGTCAATAACGTTAGATGAGCTGAGCACGCAGTGTCGGAGCCGTATAGGCTTCAGTGCGTTGTGAGGCAGGGGGGTGGACCTCGCCAACGCTGTTCAACATCTACGTGGACGCGCTCATTGGCGAGCTCAGCGGCAAGCATGTCGGTTGATGACATCTGTGTCAATAATATCAGCTACGCGGATGACATGCTGCTGCTGAGCGCGTCGGTCTGCGGTCTGCGAGAGTTGATACAAGTCTGTGAGAGGTATGCCGATGGTCACGGTCTGAGGTACAATACGAGTAAGAGTCAGTTTATGGTATTTGAGTCCGGCGGTGCTAGGTGTCCCCAGAGCGTACCATCCGTGTGTTTGAATAATGCTCCCTTAGACAGAGTCTATGAATTTAAATACCACAGTCACCGCCATCCTCAGGGATGACGCTGACGTGGAGCGGGAGAGGAGGGCGCTGTCTGTACGGACGTATATGCTGGCCCGCAGGTTTGCGCGGTGTTCCGACGGGGTGAAGATCACGCTTTTTCGTGCGTACTGCACCTGCGCTCTGTGGGCCGACTATACTTGAGTCACCCTAGAGCAAACGGAAATGTTTAGAAACTGGTCGAGCAGGAACTGTGTCGATATTTTACCTAAGCATAATATGTAGATACATTTCTCATAATATTTTGGTGAAGTATACCCAAATACTTAAGGGCTTACTATATCTTAAATGTAATGGGTATAAAAAATTAAACATAATATATCTTTATAGATTTTTACTTAAAAAATCGTATTTTTATTTTAAATAACTGTTAAATCAGAATTTTAATTTACTTACCTACAAAACAAAAGTTGATTACAACAAAAATGATAATAGAAATGTTTTTTTTTTATTCTTTATTTAAAGGCTCTTCATCATATGATTATGTCAGCCATAGAAATGTTAATATTATATAAATATAAATATTACATACACTATCTACTACAGTCACTGTAAATAGCTTGAGTTCGACTTGACTTCTTGGAGATCACAAAACTTGTTGCGGCTAAAAGACTAACCTACCTTTTCCATTTAATGCTTTCGGTGTGATATCTTTGTTCGATGGTCGATACTCGAAATAGAATAGGGGTATTCTCAGAAATAACAAAGTTTGGATTCAAAATACGCGCTTAAGGGGAAGTAAACGAGTTGTATCAAATCGAAAACATATCGGAAAAGAACAGCGACCCCTGACACTGGAGCGTACGCAAAAGCGCGTGCGGGACGATATTAGAAAAACATTTACAGAGCTTGAGTTTTATTCTTGATCGTTTAGTGAGAACATATTGAGGGTTAGGATAGTTCACCGAATTTTTTCAACGTTTAGCTATAATTGAATTATTGAACGTTTTCCAGGAAATATCTTGATGCGTATGATAGAGTATTGTAGAGCCAAGGCTGTACCATAGGTAATCCTCTCTAATATTAAAACATCTGCGAAACAAATGTTCTTGTTCAAAAATCAGAGTTACTCTCTCAGAAGATTGTAGAACATGTGCAGTGGGGTTGAAAAATATTTTTCATTCTACCCCATCGTGTGTGCTATCGACGACTAGGTCTTTTTAAATAAGGGCAAGGTTTTACACGTGACTTTTTTACAAAGTCAACCAATTTCGAGTAATCGGTCTCCAAAGTGAGTAAGTATAAGTTGGTTCCACGCTTAAAGATCGTGCTTAAACTCTTTAGGGAAATTATTTTGAACGAAATCGGACAATAACTTTTGAAGTTATACAAAGAAAACCTATTTCGCGTTGATAGTTACAGAACCCTCCTTAGACATGACTCAGTGGCGTGCACAGGATTATGACACTGGGTATGCGGCAAAGTACTTGGTCACAAAAACTTTTTCGTTTATAGATTTTTAGCATAGCTACAGCCAAGCGACGGATCTCTAAGTCGAAACCATACCAACAGAGCAAGTCTTAGATGTACTACTATTCATGTACATCTTCTAGGGCAACGCAGACAAAACAGCGATCGATCGTCGCGGCGGAAGAAATTCTAATAAGTAAAATAATAAGCATATTTCAAAATATTATAACTACTCACCAGTCAGTCAGCTTCAATTTTCACATATTCAAGGTTCCGGTTACTTGAGATTACTATATTCCGATGTAAATAATATGCAAGGAAAACAATATAATTTAATCGTGTGTACACAACCACACAGCCAGTTATACGTTTCATAACTTTTTATTTTTTTGCTGGTTTAATTGTTGTAACTCGGGTACACACCTACCTTTAGACAGAATTTGAATCTTTTCACTGAATGACAATTGTGAGAACTTGTTATTTTTAATTTTTAATAAACACACATTTTCAACACAAACCTCAAAATCAAATAACATTTTGATAAAATCAACAAACGCACTAGTAAACGCAAATCACTACAATTATTATAGAAACTCAGTAATAAACTGTTAAATGTACACACTTTCAAATGTTAAAATGAAAAATATTTTAAGAAAACTATAAATAAACTAGAGCGATTAAATTGTAAACAATGCTTATCACATGAAATATGCAATATGGCCCCCGCGAAACACAAAACGTTTCTTCTATTTAAACAAATAAAACCTTACTAAACAAAAATGCATAATGTGCATACTTGATTTATTCGATTTCCGTCTATTATTTTTACTCGGATCATAGGCAACGAATAATTTCCGACAAGCCAGTTCGGCGGTTTTCGGAAGCGATCGGATAGCCGAGAGCCATCGCCTGCCGCGGGAGTTGCCGCTATATAATCATGTCGATATTCATGGGTGTGTGCGTTTACGAAGTATGAAAATTACACAAACCCAAATTTTTCTTCACATTCCTCGGTCAAACATAACATCGTGAAAACTGTGGAAAATAAAATAAGTGAGGGAGACATTAAGGGTGCAGCGCGGCTCCTGTTTTCCAATGACACGGTCGCCCCCGACTGCCCAGAAACCCTCATCGCCCTGCAAAACAAACATCCATCACAATTCAATCCTTTCATAGTTTCCGATGACGCATTACCACCACTACAAACGTCGACAGACAAAGTATGCGGAGCCATCATGTCCTTTCTTCCAGGTTCAGCTGGCGGCCTTGACGGTCTCACCCCTCAGCATCTGAAGGACCTCACCAGCGGTTGCTGCGGGGAGACCGGCGAGAAGCTCCTGCATGAACTTACAAATCTGTGTAACCTGATGCTACGTGGAGAGGTCGCATCAGATATCGTGGACATTCTGTATGGAGCTAACCTCTGCGCCTTGAGGAAGAGAGATGGTGGCATTCGTCCGATTGCTGTCGGCTCCACATACCGGCGCCTTACAGCCAAACTAGCTTGCAAATCGGTCACTTCCCTCGCGTCATACTTCCAGCCAAAACAGCTCGGTTTTGCCTACAAAGGGGGTTGTGAGGCCGCCGTTCACTCTTTCAGGACAGCTATTCACAATCAAGGCGATGATGTGTTTCTGAAGGTCGATGTCAAAAACGCTTTCAACTCAGTTGGCGCCATGTTGGCCCAAATTAAATCTAAAGTACCTGCCATTTTACCATTTTTGCTCCAGTGTTACAACGACCCCACCAAACTCATTTACAAAGACCACCTCATCTCATCCGAAGTGGGCTGCCAACAGGGCGACCCTCTAGGTCCAGCAATTTTCAGCCTTGCTATACACCCGGTCATCGAGCTTCTAAATTCAAAATTTAATGTTTGGTATTTGGATGATGGGACCCTTGGAAGCGATGCACCCACTGTATTATCAGACTTCCGCACTCTGATCTGCGAGTTCCAAAAAATAGGTCTGCAGCTGAACCTAGGTACGTGCGAACTTTTTGTGCCAGACAGTTGTGGGGATAGAAACGCGATTATATCCAGCTTTGAAGAAATAGCTCCACAACTGTCTGTCATTAACAAGGATTCGCTCTTCCTTTTGGGTTCACCTATTTTATACGAATCTCTCCCGGACTTCATAGATAACAAATTACAAAATTTTAGTGAAACTTTAGACCGCCTCCTCCAAATTAACTGTCACATGGCCTTTACTTTAATCCGTTTTAGCATTTTCGTACCTAAATTGACGTATGTGTTACGGTGTTGTCAACTGTGGAAGTTCCCTCAACTTCTCAAACAGTTGGATGATACCATAAGACTAACGCTCTCCAATATTTTGAACACAAATTTCGATGACCGCGCATGGACTCAGGCAACGCTTCCAGTTAGGTTCGGTGGCCTGGGTGTTCGAAAGCCCTCTGACATATCGCTTCCGGCCTTCTTGTCCTCAGTCCATGCGAACAATAGTCTTATCTCCAAAATACTACATCACCCATCCTACTCCAATACAGTTACCTTTCTGGACGAGGCCAAGGACGCCTGGAGCGCAACTAGTGCTTGTAGCGAATTGCCTGACAATACTTTTTCACAAAGGCTCTGGGACGAGCCACTCTGCAGACTGGTACGGAATAATCTTCTTAATACGTCCTCTTGTCCTGTGGAGCAGGCTCGCCTGTTAGCTGCGGAGAAGTGGGAGTCGGGCCTTTGGCTACAAGCATTACCGTCACCCAATACGGGCACATTGCTGGATCGAACAGCTTTCCGATTAGCCACTTCCCTGCGTCTTGGCACCCCCCACGTCGTCCCACATCGCTGTGTTTGTGGCGCAAACGTGGACAGCCTCGGATACCACGGACTGTCCTGTCAACGAAGCGCCGGCCGCATCTCCAGACATCACTGCCTGAACGATCTCATCCGTCGGGCTCTTGTCACCGCCGGAGTGCCAGCTGTGCTGGAACCCTCTGGTTTGGCGCGCGACGATGGCAAGAGACCAGACGGTATGACCCTGGTCCCTTGGAGAGTGGGACGGGCTCTTGTACGGGACGCTACTTGCGTCGATACACTTGCTCCGTCCCATGTCCAGGGCACTTCGAGTTCTGCAGGTGCGGCCGCCAATCAGGCGGAAAACCTCAAGCGGCGCAAATATGAAAACCTTAGTGGGGATCTCATATTTGAACCGTTTGGGGTTGAAACCCTAGGTACATGGGGTCTGGGTGCGCACAAACTTTTCAGAGAAATCTCCAAAAAACTCATTGAGGCCACCCGAGACCCCAGAGCCGGCACCTACCTGGCCCAGAGAATAAGTATCGCAATCCAGCGAGGAAACTCTCTGAGCCTTCTAGGTACTCTGCCTGGTGGGGACGACCAGGGAGATTTCTTTGTTTTGTAGCATTTTAAGTTTTGGAGTAGTTATTATTGTTTTTTAGTACTTACCTACTTGTACAGTTTGTAAATATTTTATTTCCTGTATGTATTAATATTGCTCTGTATATATTTTTGTGTGTCTGAATAAACAAAAAATCTAAAGTGTAAAAGCTATGCAATTCAAACTTTATATATTTGAGTGTGTGTGTGTGTGTGTGTTTGAGGCAGTGGCAAAATATCCCGAAAATTTTGTTTATCTGGCATAATCCAAACCCAAGTTATGAGGTTTCAAAAAACGACAAAGCCCTTCGAGAGAAGGTAGTCTGGTAGTGCCCTTGCGCTTTGCTTGGTTCGTCTTGGCGGGGGTGCTACCTAGCCCCCAGATCAAGCAATTTTACGACAAAATTCTCACGAAATTTTACAAACTAGTGGCTCCCACAAAACCATCTTTAGTCAGACGGCAACCCCGAGTCCAAAAACTTTTAATTTTCTTTCAAACAAAATGTAATATTACAACTTCAACTACATACCGTGTGACCGAGTAGATAAATCATCAGAGTCTTCAAAGTAATAAGTTTCGAGTTGTTTTTAACTAATTGAGAAGAGACCCGAGCCGGTGAGAATATTAGTGGTCAATGTTGTTGATGATAATAATGAGCTCTTGTTCTACAATAGTTGGTCGTTGGATTTCATTGAGGCTCGCAACGATCCCTCAGGAATATGATGTGTCAATAATACGAAGTTCCTTTGACGAGTTACGGTGATATACAGAGAAAGTTTACTGATTACTGCATGTTGCTCGCCACTTCAAAATAGTACATGAACCGTACATTTTGCCGCAACAAAATGTAGACTAAAGTCTTTCATCGTGGTCTATCGTCTACGTCAGTAATATCTAAGGCAAATTTCATAAAAAGCGGTCCAGTAGTTTCGGAGCCTATTCAATCCAAACAAACAAATATACAAAATGATCATATCTTTCCACTTTTTATGTGAGTAGCTACAGAGAATCACTGCGAAAATAAGTAATTATTAATTAAATAAACAGCTATCAAACACAGGTGACTTAAACTGGATCAGCAGGTGTCTGCTAAACAGCCGTAAAGTCCTTGGAGATCGATAAAAGGACGACCTAAAGTTGCATTTTATTTTGACTTGACCGCGAGCGAGATCCGGGGACAGATGTGTTTTAAGTTGTTTGTCTCGTCCATGCCTCGTCGGTGAAATCCATAACGACACACGCCCTTATACTACACTAGATGTTTCCCGCGACTTCGGACACGCAAAAGAAAATCCCACGTGCACTTTGCCGGAATAAAAAAGTAGCCTATATCCTTCCCCGTGGTCTACTCTATGTCTGAGCCAAATTTCATTAAAATCGGTCCAGTACTTTCGGAGCCTATTTGATGCAAACAAGCAAATAAACATTTATAATATTAGTATATAATATATCTACTTAAACAACTACAGCTGTAGCACCTACATTATGACTTTTAAGTAGATTTTATTAGATATATTTAATTTTGTACTTATGAAAAACTACACTAAAAATAACTTGTGTTTCGAAGACGCTTATGTAATGTTGTAGGTAGGTAAGTACTACCAACAGTGTAAAAGATTTCCCTTTAAACTTTTACCTGTGCTTTATGAATTGTAACAAGGTGATACCAGGGCCTTTAGTTAAGATGCATTCGATAATTTCGACGGCGGAAGTTTGAAATAAAAATTTATGGCATTTGACATATTATGTCTTCGCTAGTTATGTCAAATCCCATACTTTTTGGTTTCGAACTTAGCGATCGAAATTATCGAATACATCTTGACTAAAGGCCCTGATAAGTGCTTAATTGTGTAGTACTGTACACCAATATTCTATAACAGAATTTAAAAGAGAGTAAATAATGTGATCTGAGAATGTAATTGTTAGGTCAAATTTAAAGAAATATTAATGACTAGCAATAATTATCGCTAATTTATTTAGTTCGATTTTAATTTTACGGGTTTTCTAATCGTTAGATCAAATTTAAAAGCTTTTGTTATTCAAATTGTGCAACTGTCAATTATTATAAATTGCAAAATGTTAAATCTAAAACATAAATTATATAACTATAATCGCATAATTATTTGGCTCGTATTATGATTTGTCCAAAGTTAATACGTTTTATTTAGTTTATTTGGTTGACAGTTGAACATTTCACTTTTCACCTTTAGATGAAGTAACAGATAATTTGTATTAATTAGATGGACTGTGTAAAAATTAACAAATGTTATTATAAGAATTTTATAATTATGTAATATTTATTAAGATTGTGTCAGGTTTTTTCTAGATTGTTAAAATAAAACTACATTTATTTCTAAACGGAAGTTATATTTGAATTCCTTCAAAGAGGTAAACGCTGATAACAGTTGGAGGGAATTTGAAGGGATATTTCAGTATAAAATAGGGGGTTTGAGTCCTTTGAGGTTCAGTTCTGGTATCAGCGTAGACCTCAGCAGTTCCTATTGGTAAGTCATTAGTCTCGAAATTCTTACATACTGATTATTATTGTTGCGAGAATTTGTTAATTAATTTTATACATAATAGGATAAAATAAGACTACTATTACAATAACTAAGTATAACTAGAATTCATATGTGGTTTATTGTGAAATTATTTCTGGGAACAATTTATAATAAAAATACTATTTGTGTGATCTGGAGTTTTACTACATAATCATAAAGTTCACACTCCGTATTAGCAGCTCAATATCGATACTTCTGTTTGTTTTATAGCTAAATATTACTTCGTACGCGCAAAAAGAAATCACCAACTACTACCATACCAAACATCTAAAATCCGTTCAGTAGTTTTTGCGTGAAAGAGTAACAAACATCCATCCATCCACACAAGATGTATATGTATTAAGCATTATGCATATTCTTGTTCTTATTATATTCTTGTATCGTTATATTAAGTGTAAAAGAAATCATTTGAAATATTTGTATAACCTCTAATTCCTGAAATTCTTATTTTAGACAACCTAGCCAGTAAAAGTTTGAATATTTTAATATAAATGAAAACGGAAAGGGAAACCTAATTCTTTTAACTTTAAGCGACCTTCTCAGACCAAGAGATAATCTGCCCATTTAGTTTAGGTAAACGAGTTTAGTTCCGTTATAACCCGACTGCGCGACTCAAAGCAGTGGTTATGTGTTTATTAGTCTATAAAGATTATTACGTACGTATGTTTGTACCTTTGTGGCTCTATTTAGAACAAACGCGTAGGCCGTTTTTGATAAATTATACGTCCATTGTTTTATCATAACGCGAACGGCGCGAATGTCATAGAAAACATAAAAATTTGGAATAATCAAAATGGCCGATTTTGGACGCCATATTGCGAAGAAGAAAAAAATTTAAATCGACTAAGTCAAGTGGGGTATCGTTGAATATCGTCTAATATCGTTTTTTAATGAGAATTGCAGTTTAGGATCTATACCGATTTAAATTTGGTTAGTAACGTTCACACTTATAGGCTGATATTGATACGGTGCTGCTAACTGCTGGTGGTCTTGAGATTTATCTTTCTTTTAAGAAAGACAAACAAGTGTAAAATAAAATAAATTAATAAAATGCCCCGTTTGCGTAAAAACTGTAAAGAAAAAATATAGTTTAAAAAAACTTTAAAAAAACACGCTTTTATAGAAAATCTAACTAAAAAATAAAAAATAAAATTTAATAAATTTGGATTAAGAATAGTGTAAATGAAAAATAAATGTTTATTATTGTAAAAAAAGCGTGGGGTGCAGTGTCTTCACCTGTACGTTTGTTTGTATGTAACCAACTCCAGTGGATTTGATTTTGATCAACTTCAAACGGTCAGATTTCATTTAAAGTGATTTTTAAGATGTTATCAAAGTGAAGATCCTTCTCATATATCTGCCAATAAAATATTTATAACTATTGACACTATGCACCCCACGCTTTTTAAACATTTATTTTTCACTTACCTACACTATTCTTAATCCAAATTTATTACATTTTATTTTTTATTTTTTAGTTAGATTTTCTATAAAAGCGTGTTTTTTTAGTTTTTTTAAACTATAATTTATTTTTTGCTTTTTAGTACGATTTGCCAAAGAGTAAGCCTGGAACTGCACGCATAATTATTTATTATAATAATTTATAATTTTAATTTTTTTTTTTTTTAATTATTAAAATTAAATTAAATCGAATTATTGCATTGTCATCGGTCTTTGACAGGTGTGCAAAGTTTGAATTAAATCTGATCGTTCAAAGTAGAACAAAATCGAGCCCAAAGGAGTCGGTTACAAACAAGCATGCAAGCAAACCTGTATGTTTACAGGTGAAACTAATAAAAGCGTTATAATAAAAAGAAGAAAGTCCTGTATTCTACATTTTGTATACGAATATAATTGAATAAATAGTTACAACTGAAATAGTTTTGTGATCGATACGTTCAAAACAAAAACATTTAATTATGGAACGCTAAAAATTTTAACAGTCGGGATCTCGGGACGGTTCAAAAATCCGGCTTCCTTATAATGGGTTCCGATTGTTGAAGTCGTGTTCCCTTACATAGGACGTTTTCGTTTGAACTATGTCTCGATTACTGGACTTTCTTGGCTTTTTCTTTTCAGTTTTCACGCAGTCGGTTTTTTTAATAATGTTCAGTGTGTGGATCCTTTTTATAAATAATAAAATATATTTTTATAACTCATAAGCCATTTGAAAAAAGAAGGGAAATCAAAAAACATATTCATGTAAAATAATGCCACGAGACCAAATGACGCGCACTGTCAAAAAGTTTTTTTCTTTTTTATTTATATATGGCATCGGCTTATAACCATTTGCCAGTGTCAAGTTAAAAAGGCGGGAAATAGAACTTTCGTTTCAATTTTTAACACCGTATTCCTATATCGTCAAGTCTAAAGTCTAGTCAAAGTCCAAATATATAGTCAGTACAGTCTATGAGTCATGTCAGTCGATTCAGTAAAGTGGTAGAAGCTTTACTGAAAGTTCTTAGGGAGTTTTGGCGGGAAACACAAAATAGCATGTTTTTAGAAGTTATACCACTTGCCCACACTTGTGCACGATAACGAATATTTAATAGTTAATATTCTACCAATATTACACATTGAGGACCGAAACAACAGAAATTTATGAAGTTTTACAAATTCCACATCACTCATTGAACTCCCCGGCAAAACTCCTCAAAAAGTTTTCAGATTCAGATCTCATTTAGAGCCAAGCTTACTTGACTCAATACGCCCTAACGCTACAAGGCCCAACTTCACAAACTCTACATCTTAGTCAAAAAGTATGACAGTATACATGAGCAGTAGTATAACAGACACTTAATGAACAGGTAAAATAAATATTTATAGAGTTTACTCCTTAAGAAACAATTTTCATATATAAGCCCGGGTGTGAAAATCTATGGGAGTAAAATCGAATTCACGATGTCACCAGTGTGAAAGTTCACACGGTACGGTGTCACACGATATTAGCCGAAGATGCGTATGTCGCTTTGCATTACTCACCCAATTTTTAAAGTAAACTCCACGCTCCACGGAGCGCTCCAGTCGGAACTGACACACAACCCTTTTTTAATCACCTTATGTTTTCACGCTACATGGCGAAATGGACAAGCCACATATTTTAACTCGATACAGAGTTTGTGAAGTTATGTCTTGTAGAGTTTGGATGCGTAAAGTCAGAAGCATAGCTTTAGCTGAGATTTGATAATTTAGTCTCATCTTGGCATCATTTTACATGAACATGTTTTTTGTGGGATCCTTATTTCTCATATTAAAAAACAAATGGTACAAACTCCGAAATATTAAAAAAAAAAAATAATAAGAAATATTAAGAAAAAGTATGCATATTGCATGCCTATGTACAAAAGCGTTAAGCTATCAACTATGCACATAATTAATTATTCAAAAGCTGCGCTAACCGAGCAGTTCACTAGATATTTGAAGGTATATAAATACTTAGTTACTATTTTTCATATAATTATGTATTTGCAAATCTTTAGATAAGCTGCCCCATTATAGGTGTTGCTCCAAACTTTAAACATTACTGTCACGGTGATTTTTTTATATCGATGACTATGTAGTTAAAAAAACAATTTTGATTGAAGGGTACCGGGGTTGTTCCCTCCTCCCTGTGGCATTATTTGGGTCTGGCAAACTGCAGATACTATTTGGCATTCCTTAGGGAACAAAGGGGAGTTAGTGAAATAAAAACTGCTCATGTGAAAATGCTTTCATTGCTTTTTACCCAGCCACAGGCAATTCATGATAAATTGTTTCCCAAATACTATTAAGGAAGGGTGCGCAGAAATATAGATTGAAAGAAAACAATAATTTGTTTTCGATTGTTATTTAACTTTCGTGAACCGACAAAGATTACTTGGTAACAAAGTTTGATTTTTTTATTTTCCGTCTTGTTTTATATTCCTAGAACTACCTAAATAAGGCTGAATAGGTACCTAACGAATATTATCTATATATTAATACGTATAGACGTATATATTATAGACGTGACATGTTGAGGCAAAGTGTCTCCATTTAAATGGCTCCACTTTTGTGCCTTTTTGACATTTGAAGTATGGTGAAAACCAAGATGGCTAAACTTTTTATTGTATGAAGATTTGTTCCGTCAAATGTACGTCAAATCCTATCTTGAGTTTCGAAATCTTTGATAACACGTAAAGGAAACATTTCTAGTACAGTTTTACGAGAACTATGCGTATGGATGAGAGTGAAATTTGGCATAATTAAAGTTTATGCTGAGGAAGGCGTGCAAAAACCTTAAATTTCTTAAAATAATGCTTAAAAATACATTAAATTAATGAAAATATGAGCAACACACGCTACCATGAATTTGATTTACAGATACAACACGTATTCATTATTGTCAATGCATATTATGAGTTTTGACGTTCGGTCTCAGCGTGAAAAACATGAGTGAAATCTTATTTTTCGTAATTATAATAGAACTGGACTGATATTCTTTTAATTGTTACATTATTTAAAGTTAATATTAGATTATTTTATTAAAAGTTATTAAAGTTAATATTTATTATCGCTACCTCAGTTAACTCTCACTACCTACCGTGCGTCTGATATAATTTTATTACAGGTTGACGTTTGTAAATTTGTCACAACATTTTTAAGCTATTGCATAGCTTCTATCGCGGGCCTTGAGCGCGGGGACCGAATCCAGAAATTCCGTAACGAAAAACCTAACGCTCCGTGCATCGTCTAACGTCGTTTCAGTTCGGCAGTCTTCGACACGGTGTTTGTGTGCGTGCGACTAGACGTATGCGTGTAGACTTATTGTTTAGTGACGGATTGGTTTTGAACGTGCGATATATTATTTGTAATGTGTTTTGAACCTAGGCGGGCAAAATACCACTAAGCTATGAAGCACATTACGTGTTAATTGAAATTACGATTCTATATAATATCAACATATCACTTTGACGTAATTCACGCGAAGCACCCCGCAGTTACGGGGGCGGCGCGTCCCCCACTCATCTCCTTCATCCCCTTGTATACTTCATAGTTGGGGATTCACCTCGCCTTAAGTATTTTTTTTGAAAAACAGTTGTATTACCTCATCTAGCGGAAAAGTTTTAAAACGAAAGGAAACTGAAATTAATGTTACGCCGCGATGTTAAAATGTAACATCATTTATAGAAGCTAAATTTAATATTTAATAATGAAAAATAGCATGTTTAATGAACAAATTAGAATGAAAAGCAATTTATTATTATTAATAGTGTTCAAAAACGTCTTGTAGCACCATCTATCGAGTACATCTTGAACTCGTTTACTTTACTTAGCGAGATAATAGTTCGACAATCTCGTAAGAGATGGCGCTAATAATTTAAAAAAATGTTTAAATAAACAACTAATAATCTCCCTTTGACTTTATTATAATATAATTTTTAGGCTGAATTTTTGTAAAAAATTACAGTTGTATACTTACTTTAGATATAAACGACCTCGTGATTAATTAGATATAATATATTAAAGTAATTAATTTAATTTCTTTATCGAAAGTACCCAATTACTTTTAGATAGGTCTTGTCTACCTGCTTTCTAACTCGGGAGAGAATGAAATTCTTAATTGAAATGAATTGAAATCCAAACAGTAATTGTGTACCTAAATATTTTCAGTAGGGAAATTGAGTGAGTAAGCATAATAAAAATATGAGGCATCAAAAAATGCTACAAAGGAACCATAATATCCGTAAACCCGTTACGAGGGAGAAATGCACACGTCGTCTACAATCAGGACATATTAAATGAAATTATACAGTAGAATCTACTCTAGTAGAGTTACTATACTCTAGTACTCTAGTACCCATCTATAATATACAAATACATTAATTAATGTTATTATATTATATTATTGGAGAGATTTAAAACTAAATTAAAATTAAAGATATAATAAGTATTGTATATACCTAATCAATCGGTGAATATTTTACATTTTATTAATATCACAAATGCAGTATTAATTTTGAATTGAAAATATAATACTGCTATAAAGATAATGCACATGAATGCCGCGCAGAGAAAGTATATATGATTTTATATCTATATAAATGTACATCGCGCGAAATTCGATAATCACTTCTTAATATTGTTATTTTTTTATAAATGAATAATTTTGTTTTGGTGTGTCATTACACTATTTATACCTAATTATTTATATGTATGCAATAGCTTTACCGCGGCAGTCCCCGAGTGCCACACGTCTTTTTTTTTTTTACTTTTAACTATCTAAGAGGCAAAATAATAAATAAGAAGGTAGGTTAGGTTATATGTTTCAATATAAAAAAATAATATAGCTGGCTCTTACATACGCGCAATAAGCGACATCGTATCGCATAATTTGAAAACGCTCTATGAAGTCTAGTTTTCACGGTTTTGGACCTATTTTAAGAGCCATCGTCATGGTCCAGTCCGCAAATCCAGCAGCTTGTCAATAATTTGTTTTTATATTTTCATGCGTTATCTGTAAATAGTAGTAAATATCCAGGCGGATTTACCAGAAGGCTGAGTAGGCATCAGCCAAAGGCGGCAAATTTTAGCGGGCGGTAAATGAGGCCTAAACATTTTTTGCTACTATGTAATATTATGATTTATCCAATTTTATCCTGCGAAATTGAGAAATTTTTGCTCGCTTTTAACGCACAAAACATAATACATTATAATATAATTTGCCCTGTTATTTTTATTTAAAGTACAAAAGTACAGTTTAGCTATTCTACCACGACATTTGTAAAACTACAATTATTGTACTCTTGATTAGTTTAAGAAGAGTAATTTTGAGAAGGAAGTTTGGGGGGGGGGGGGGCGGAAATTTAATAGCATAAGGGCGGCAAATGTCTGACGGAAATACGGCACGATCACACATGATACAGGACGATCTCTAGTTATTATTATTATTACTAGCTGGTGCCCGCAACTTCGTAATGGAAACGGAACCTTATTTTTTTTAAACGGGACCCCTAGATTAAAATAGCCTGAGTTATTTCTTATAACATCAGCTCCATCCAGTGAAAGACCGGTTAAAATCGGTCCGGCCGTTTCAGAGATACTTTCATATGCTTATAGTGTAAAGCTGTTAATTTAAAAACAGCACCCAAATTGGTTTTGTTGACATCAAAGTAGTGATCAATGTGGTTGACACACCTGATGATGGGTCCGTGAGGGAGCTCCTCGAAGTTTATATGGACACATATGGTGATTTCAACTTTTTCCGAAGTAGTCCAAGCATATGCTACCAAGAAGTAAGATTTTGCTCCAAGATATACCCTGGATCCAAAATTACTGAAAAGAACCCCTGACCCCTTATAGATTTTTGGGGATTTCGGCGTTGTTTAAAGAACTGTAAGCATATGTGCCAGGCAAGTCTCCTGTGCTTCGGCGTACCGGTCGGTCTCTCGAAAACATCGCTTCTGTAAACGAGAGTGTCGCCGAAAACCCGGGAACATCAATTCAGCATCGTTCACAACAACTCCAACTTTCGAGGAACACCACGCAGTGAATTCTAACGAAGGACCTTCACCTTCATCCTTATAAGATTCAGCTGACCCAGGAGATTAAACCAGCAGACCATGCACAGCGCCGACAATTCGTTGAATGGGTGTGGGAGCAAAATGAACTAGATGCCAATTTTTCGAAAAAAATCATCTTCACCGATGAGGCGCACTTTCATTTGAACGGGTTCGTTAACAAACAAAATTGTCGAATTTTGGGGCTTACAAAATCCGCACGTGATCCAGGAGAAACAAATGCATCCCCAGCGAGCCACTGTTTGGTGCGGATTCTTCGCAGGCGGCGTGATTGGATACTTCCTCGAAAATGAGGCTGGAATTGCTGCAACTGTCAACGGTTTGCGTTACCGCACCATGGATAAGAGTTCTTGTGGCCCCAATTGGAAGGACTGGACCTGGACGACATGTGGTTCCAACAGGATGGCGCGACCTGCCACACCGCCCATGAAACAATTCATTTATTGGAGGAAAAATTTCCGGACCGAATAATCTCCCGAAATTCCGATGTCAACTGGCTATCGAGATCTTGCAATTTAACGCCTTGCGACTTTTTCTTTTGGGGTTTTGTTAAATCTCAGGTCTATGCGAATAAAACACGAACAATTCCCGAGCTAAAGGCCGAGATCCAACGCGTCATCGGTGAGATAGAGCCGCTACTCTGTGAAAAAGTCATCGAAAATTTCATGAAAAGAGCAAGGGTCTGCTGCCAGAGCCGTGGGGGCCATATGCAGGATATTCTATTCCATACTTAACGGAACATGTGTACTTTATAACGCAATAAAAATATCACCTCTCGCTCAAAAAAATATGTGTTTTTTCTTAAAATTAAATCGGGCACTCTTATTGGGACATTCTTTATATAAAAGATAAAATAGAACTTCTAACCTTTTAATTTAAGCAATAAGTAGTATATTTGCTCCTGCAGCCTGTACACTTCCAAGGACATGCCGAGTGGCATTACACTTCACAGCCTTGTGCATAAACTACGAGTCTAAGACCTGTCGTGATCTCAATCCTCAGCTTTATTTGACCTTTTGTAATATTTTCAAGACCGAGTACAATCACCTTCAGATTTCAGACTATATCTATTGTAATATTGATTCAAAGTACTCGATGCATATAAAATTTATGCAAACACTGCGGCCCTTCTCAAATTATGACATTTGATGTGGTGTTTGACGAAGGGGAGGATGTTTAAGAGCAGTTGCATAAATTTAGGCAATTTGACACGGAGCATAGTGAGGGCCGGTCCTCTGACGGAGGGTGACCGGCGCCCGGGGCGCAGCACCCCCCCAATCATTGTAATTGCGCAACCGGCCCCTCTCCAAAGATAACTATTACGCTTTTATTGAGATCACTAACCAGCGAAAGGGATTCTCGTAATTTAATTACGGCGAGAGACATTATATGGTGGTAACTGGTAACGAGCAGGGGATTGTCTAAAATTCTTTTGATGTGTGATATTGAGATGTCTTGCTTGAGAACAATTATATTATAATGTAGGCTGTCTCCGCCGACAGTAGTCACGTCTGCCAGAAAACCTTTGTATTTAAAATTGATTTCTTTTTTTCACCGTTTCATATTTGTGTTTTTTTAGATTTCTTACCTTAGAGATCAGGGGGTCTAAAAATGCCAGGCGGCATGCCATGCTTTAGGTGTTTCATAATATTATGATTCATATATTTTTTCAACTCATATTATGTGCGCCATTTTACGCATTTCTATTGAAAACTGTCAAAATTGATGTTTTCTAATATGATGAAATCAGATGAATCATGTAGCCATTTTCCAATTTCAAAATTTTTGTATGGATAAAAATATATGAAACACCTAAAGTGGCCTTTTTAGAACCCTGATCTTTCGAGCTTTTAAAAACTTTTTTGGGATGTTTCTTCAAGAGACAAAATTTCGTGGTTTTAATTATTTTACTTTTCACTGTTAATAAAGAAATACAGCAGTGAGCAGTCTTCGGCATTTCGGCAGCTCAAATTGTATTCACTATTCACATATGACTAGTACTGCTACTCCTAGAATATAATATATTATATGGCTTACTGTGAATTTTAGCGTATAGTCGAGTCGAAAATCTTGGACAGAGGATTACTATGTAGAACTAAATAACTAGTCTTTGAACCAGATAGAGATTTCGACAAAAATATCGCCTGTCCAATCAGAGTCGGGAAGGAGTAGACTCAAATCCAGAGTTTAAGTCGATAGACAATACTTAAAGTCCATAACGAACTTTGTTCGCAGGACCACTTCCTGAGGATGCTCCGGGTTCGGGGCGAAACGCGCGTCGAGTTTTGCAACCTGCATGTTAGGCACTTTTTTTTTTTTTATTGACACTATCATAATAATACATCGTAGCATTTGTCCGTAATTTGCTTAAAACTACCCGTTTAATTGCCATATATACGTAATATTTCCTAGTATATTTTAATTTAACGGTAAAATTTATAATAAAATTCAATAAATAATAAAATTTTAATGTAACAAAACCTAAAATGCTGTGGTTTTTGGGTGCTTTCCTTTCCCTACTCAACAATGGAATCCTAAGTTGAGTAGCTTTTTTTGATAGTTTTCAGCATTATTTTAGTAGTTTTTAGTAGAAATCGGCGCGAGTTTAGTAGTTTCGCAAAACAGAGCTGGTAACACTGGAACGAATCGCTTCAGTCCATCCAGCCGACTGATGTGATCTCGAAATTGTACACAGACGATACGATTTTGCATCCGTTCAGGCCGAACTTAAGGAAAACCGGACCGTATATAGAGCCCTTATGTATTAAAATAAACGAAATGTGTTACATAATAACATAATAACTAAATACATACAATTTAATTACTATTTTATCTAGCTAGGCCCAACAGGTGTTGGGCCTTGCACGATCTTTCTGACATTGTTGCTTGTGTGGTGACGGTGGTGCACGATCTTGTTTCTGAGTGTACGCATAAGCTACCTCCCACACTGGGAGGAGGGAGGTGATTTACGCATACTTATGCGTGCACTCACACATTTGCTTGCTCGTTGTGGCTATTTTTTCGCGGGATATTGCTAGATATAATAGTAATTAAAGTTACAATCCTTCTAAAAGTCTGTGCACTTGAAAAAAAAAATGTGGGTAAGTAATGTCTACTAGGGTTCGAAGCATTCATTTGTGTGCGTTACACTAAGGCCCGTATTAAGTAATAAACCGATCTTATCGCTAAGACAATACTCAAGAAAGTAAGATGACGTTGTTTTAATTAATAGATCGTACATAAGTACAGGTGTAGGTACGGCGTATCAAGTGAGTGCGAACGTAATAATAAACGATACTTGTTACTCAAGTACGTTGTCAAACTGTTACTTCTTCCTGTGAGACGGTTCGTGAGTACAGTCAAACCCATAGCTGGGCATTAACTCGTTAATCCGTTAATCGTTAATTAACGAAGTTAACATTTTGATTAACGGATTAACTTTTAAGTTAACTTTTAAACATGTTAACGGACACGTTAACTTCCGTTAAAATGCAGAAGTCCGTTAATCGTTAATCCAATGCCTAATAGTTAGGCACCTACAAGTGCCGGGCGGCGTGTGGCAGCGAGTGAAACAAAAACAAAACTAGATATATTTTGCCGGCGCGTGCGAGTGAGAAAGAAAACTGCGAAGAGATTTGTTTCGTTTGATCATTTCATTACTTAGCGCCGGTGCTTAGAGTGACGAGTGTTTTGTTTGTTTGTTTGTTGTTATTATAAATTACTGTCAGTGATCATTTGCGTGTTGATAATAATTATATAATGAATTAGAACCTAAACCAACAGGTTTTATAAGTTCGTAAGTACGTAACGATATAAAGATGCAATTCTACACATATTAACGAATTAACGATTAACGTTAACTTGCGTTTTGTAGCGGATTAACGATTAACGAAGTTAACTATTTGATTAACGGTGCCCGGCTATGGTCAAATCTTAACTTGAGTACGGCTTGGGATACAGTACAATATTATTTGTTGTTTTTTTGGTTGTATTACAATTATGTAAATTTAAATCGAAATACTTACGATATAAATTTACAAGTGCAGAGTTTGTCTATTCAATGAATTTACACTACATACTCAACACAAAATAAAGTTATGAATATTTTTATTTTTTTATTTAAATATATGGCGTCGGATTATAAACAATTGCCAGTGTTTTTTTTTTCGTTTCCTAAATCATCAAGTATAAAGTCTAGTCAAAGTCCAAATGGATAGTCAGCGCAGTCAATGAGTGAAGTCCGACACATGAAATAGTGTCCGTAATTAAGCATTAAATAACAGTCCCAAAACTGGACATAATGGCGCTAGAATCATAATTGGGTGTTATATGAAGTTAACAATAAAAAATGGAGTGAAGTTAGTTGAGAGTTAGTTTTTTTTATTTATTTAAATATATGGCGTCGGCTTAAAACCAATTGTCAGTGTCCAGTTAAAAAGGGCGGAAATATAATTTTCGTTTAAATTTTCAACACCGTATTCCAAAATCTTCAAGTCTAATGTCTCGTCTAAGTCCAAATAAATATCTAAGTCTAAGTACAGTCAATGAGTCAAGTCAGTAAAGTGGTAGAAGCTTTACTGAATGTTTCTAGGGAGTTTTGGAGGAAATACAAAATAGCACGTTTTTTGAAGTTGCCCACACTTGTGCACGTTAACGAATATTTAGTGGTTAATATTCTTCCAAAATTACACATTAAGAACCGAAATAATACAAATTTATGAAATAAATACAAAATCCACAACGTCACCCATTGAATTCCCCGGCAAAACTCAAGTTATGAATAAAAAGACGTTTGTTGATAGTTCTTTTTCTTCTCTTTTTTGGCCAATCGCGGTTGCAAAGCTTTTGCACCATTTTGCCAGTGTCGATTGTTGTATTTATCGAAATATAAAATATTATTAGATTTTATTTATTTATTTACATTCAACGAATTATCTATTTGATTTATAATGATAGCGCTCTATACCAAGGATAAAAGTCTAAACAAAAGTGACTTGATTTGACACTTGACAGAACTTTCTTTTCGCTGTCCAAAAAGCAATCCTTGGCTATTCCTCAAGGGAGGCCATTATAAAGAAGAAGAAGAAAACCAATCCTCATTAAATGGTTACCTCGCTTCTACAATTCCTCGCCCTATCAACCTTAAATCTGTTCTGTGTTTTGTAAATACTCCTTTTATTGAAACTTTATGTACATATATTATTCTTACTAACAAAAGAAAAGTTCTTTGTCGTGTAGATGACGCTTATGAATATGTCCAGAAAGCGCGTATTTATCGCGTAATTAGACGCACTTAAGGCCGACGCGCGTGTCGAGGTTCTAGGCCCCCATACGTTGCGTCCAGAAGCTACGCGCGTATTTTTTTACTAACGCGCATATCGTACTAGATTGCAATATTGAACCGCTTTTGTTGATTCAGACGCGCATCCAGCTTTTAAAAAGAGGATGTGGCCCGAAAATCTTGATTTTATTACATTTTATGCTGTGTAAAAAATAAACTTTCAATATACATTTAACAAATTAACATCGACTACATTATAAATTAATGAAATAAAATATATATATGCATAAATAGTACAAAAAACATACACAAATTATAGATTATAATAATATTACATCGAAAGGATTACTCCTTTAGAAAAAATATTACTTTGTTTCATTAAAAATATTACATTTTTTCTTAAATTTGTTTGTTAATAAATTTGTTGCTTAATGAATAAAAAAGGGCCGAAAATTAACGAACAGATGACAAATTTTGCGCTCTCTTCAATCTAGCTGACTAAAGGTCCGCTTTACTTATTTATTACTTTACTTTACTTTAAATATGTATGTTAACGCTGACCAGCAAGTAAGAAGCACCAGATAAGACTCAAAAGGCTAACAATACCATTACAACTACCTACTGAACCTATTTTGATTATAAATTAATAGTAATAACACACAGGACTTCTTGTACTATTTCCACTTTAATAAGTATTTTTCATTAATTTTTATATATTACACGACCGGATTCGACAAAGTCATCATCAGGTAACATATATAAATTAATAGACCTTGAAAGTTTTCAGTCACAAGGCTGTTAGGGTTGTGGGCAATGGGTGGGGCAAAGGTGCTCCGCTCCTGACTCAAATACGCGCGGCAATCCGCATGCATGACGACGTGACATCGACTCGCGCGTGATACGGAGCGAGAGAAATATGTTTTTCTCGCTCCGATTATATGATGTATGATAATGTGCTCCGGAATCCGGATGGCCGTAGAAAATTCTGAGCATTGATAATAGAACTCTGCGCTAATACAATAGAGTTGAAAATCGAACACATGAGTGTCGAGTCAAATGTCGTTGTCATTTAATTTCTTATCTATAATATAATCTTTCGACACTCGAAACTTCCATTTTCAACCCACATTATTAGCACAGAGTTCTATTTTTAATGCTCAGAATTTTCTCCGGCCTCCGGAATCCGGAAATTCCGGAGCATATAGTTCCAGACTAACAGTACGGTACCCTTCGTGCACGGCCGGCATTTTCCTACAAAAGAAAGATAAAAACTACTATTTTTGTGTGTATTCTAAAATCTTACACAATTTTTTATACCAATGAGTGATAGGTGATTAAATAGCAGAATGTCGGCTATAATTTAATAATAATAAGTAGGTAAGTAGGTACTAAAAATTTGTGTGCTGTTATTATACATTTTACTGTCTATTTACTTAAAAAAACAAATTTTTCTTCAGGCTCTCATATTTCTAAATATTACCTATCTACAAGCAGAATAAATGCATATTTAAATGAAAAAAGCATATATAACCCTCCAGAAACATTATCTCTCTAAATTTAGAGAAACAGTCCAAAGTTGTCATCACAGTTAGACCGACTGACATTTTGTTTTGATAAGATAAGAATCTCTACGCGCATATGCTTATGCACGTATTTTTCCTTTCTGGACTAGGTCTAAAAGTTGAGTACGTGATCTCAATCATGATCTCAAAACCGTACGGTTATATACTTGAGACCGTCTCAACCAAGATAGGTCTTGAGAACGAGTTTCAGAACCGGTCGTGGTTTATTAAATATAAAAAATAAAAATTTCACAAAAGAAATCTGCGAGGGCCGGAGTCTGCCGTTTGGGGCCATAATGGACCTAGAGCACGGGCTGCACCATTCATGGCAGCGAGACGCAGATGACGACCACGAAGCTAGACCATCCAAATTTCCTTCGATTTATATCTGAACATAGATTGATAAGCGACGGGGCGCTAAATGCCTTGTTGCATTGTATTGGAGCTATACCATTTAGACGAAATTCAAGTCCACGACATTAGGTACGGCCCGTACGATTTGGTGGAATTTACATTAACTCAATTGGGACTTGGTGAAAATTAGCTGAATAGCCGGCCGCAGCCGCGGTTGTGTGGATTGTTCATCGTTTTGTATGTAAATGATGGGTGTCTCGCACCGCCCACGAATGTAATTATTCAAACCAAACGCCTTCCACCAGCCTTTGTCTTGAAGAAAGCGTGATTGCCAAAACCAACAGTTTTAATGACTTTCTGATGTTAAAAAGTACAGGTGGATGTTTAGTAGGTATTTATTATTATTTATTTATTATTTAAAAAAAAATTAAGTGTCTCCTTGTAATTTCAAATTAACAGCTTTGCACTAAATTCCTAGTATGATAGTACGAGTAATATATATATAAATACGGTACATATACCTAAACCATTTTTTTTTTAATTCTGTCAATCTGTGTGTCCGGCTAATCTCTGAAACGGCCGGACCTATTTTGACCGGGCTTTCACTGGTAGATAGCTAAGATAGCTGATGTTATAAGGAGTAACTTAGGCTACTTTAATTGTAGGATTCCGTTTCCATTAGTAGTTCCACGCAGACGAAGTTGCGGCCACCAGCTAGTATTTAATATTAATTCTATATTTAAAATAGAAATGGTACCATAAGGGTGTGCCGTGTGACAAAGTTCAAATATAGGCAAAAATATTACGAAAGTCCCGAAATAATGCCATACTTACATGTAGTGGCGCCAGTCTGCCAAATGGCAGCTATTAGCTAACTCATAGGCATCTCAGGTGAACGCCGAGGCAACTAAACGTGATATGTATTATTCTGTGCAGTTGAGCCTGAGCTTAAACTGCTGCTAACGTATGGACAGTGCCGTCAAGTGCCAGCATTTACGAGTCAATCAACGTAGCCCATTCAACGACCCGACGCGCGACGCCAAATATTTCAGTAGCATATTATACAGACAAGCGTCTAGGTCCAAGGGGCAAAATATTTGCCCGGAATAAGAATAAGAAATATTTATTTGCAGCATTAAAAAAAAAGGCTCGGGGTAAAATGGATTTTACACGATATCTTTATACTCTACAGTCTGTACACTCACAAATAACGTGGCTTTCTATTGGTTAAATTATTTTCAGAATCGGTTCAGTAGATCCAAAGATTACCCCTAGATAATTCCTCACAAACTCACAAACTCACAAACTTTACAATTTAGCTCGTACATTTAGGGTCAGTTCACACCGTGACGATACGCGACGCGACGCAGTGCTGCATTTTTAAGATAAGGTGTTCGAAATTGAACTTTATTCAATACCTACACAAAAAGATACACGTTTTGTATGACATCAGTCATACACTGCACATGCGCTGTGCAGCGCGGTGCAACTTGACATTCGAACTCTTACAAGGAAAGTGTATCTTCTTGAATCTTGTATAAAGAATAAAGTTTAATTTTTAACAGCTATCTTAAAAATGCAGCGCCGGGTCGCGTTTCGGTGTAAACTGACCCTTAGAAACGCGTTACATCTTTAAGTTTAGGAGTCACGATCTGACCTGCGATATAAACGTTTTAAAATTAATTAATTAAATTAATTAATTAAATACCGTTTATTTCAGGCTGCATAGGCCCATATTATAAAATGACTAGAGGTCGGCTAGTGGTCGAAAATCGACCATAATTCCTATATATACCTAATGTATTTCTAAGCATTATTAAAAGAATATATCTAGCTTCCTCCACATAAGCTTTGATTTCCCGCCAAATTTCATACTTCTCAGGTTGCACAATTATCGTAAAACTGTTAGTGAAAGTTTTTGCTTCACATGTTAATATAATAATGATGATACATAATAATAGTAAACGCATTAAAATGTGCGAGAGCTAGTGTCTACTGTCTGCCACAGAGACGCTTGGGCCTTGGCGTAATACTAGCAGCAGCCCATGTAGTGGGTTGGTCTTGGTATGTACGGTGTACCGTGTAAGAGACGCGACTTGATTATTAAGTTGGCGCATTCCTTTTGCGAGACCCGCGTACACAATACTAAGGCGGGTCAATAAGTCCGTGACTTTTTGAATTTCTAACCTCCTTACTGAAAAAGCAACACTACTCCTGTCAACAGGCATGCTACTCATGTCAGTTGACTCCTATCAAAATTTGAACTTGCTGCGTCAGTTAATTTGTGTTTTACAGCTATCTTTATCAGACTATCCAGTAACTTAAGGAAACAATGGAAAAAAGTGAATTTCGTGTGCTTATTAAGCATTATTTTTTGCGAAAAAAAACCATTACCGAGACCAAGGCTAAGCTTGATAAATACTATGGGGACTCTGCAACATCGATTTCAATAGTAAAAAAGTGGTTTACTGAATTTCGTTGTGGCCGTACAAGCACTGAAGATGCCGAACGTCCTGGACGCCCAGTTGAGGTCTCTACACCCGAAACAATCGAAAAAATTCACGATATGGTGTTGGCCGACCGAAGATTGAAAGTGCAAGAGATTGTGGAAACCATAGGCATCTCGCATGGCTCAGTGGTTTCCATTTTGAATGATCACTTGGGCATGAGAAAGCTTTCCGCAAGATGGGTGCCGCGTTTGCTCACAGTCGACCACAAACGCAATCGTGTAACAACTTCACAGGAAGGTTTGGCGTTGTTTAATCACAATATGGAGGAGTTTTTGCGCCGTTTTGTAACCGTGGACGAAACATGGATCCATCACAACACACCAGAGACCAAACAACAGTCAAAACAGTGTGTTTCTAAGGGTGAATCGGCGCCAAAGAAGGCCAAGGTGGGTTTGTCATCCAATAAAGTTATGGCGACTGTTTTTTGGGATGCACGTGGGATAATCCACATTGACTATCTTCAAAAGGGAAGAACAATTAATGGGGAATATTATGCCAACTTATTGGACCGCTTCAATGAGGATTTGAAAAAAACCGACCTCATTTGGCCAAGAAAAAAGTTATTTTTCACCAAGACAATGCAAGGGTGCACACATGTGCAGTTGCTATGGCAAAAATCCATGAATTGGGCTATGAATTGCTCCCACATCCACCCTATTCTCCAGATTTGGCTCCGAGTGACTACTTCTTGTTCCCAAACCTGAAAAAATGGCTCGGTGGAAAAAGATTTGACTCCAATGATGAAGTCATCTCGCAAACAAAGGCCTATTTTGAGGACCTCGACAAATCATATTTTTTGGAAGGGATAAAAAAATTGGAGAAGCGTTGGACAAAGTGTATAGAGCTCAAGGGGGACTACGTTGAAAAATAAAATGATTTATTTATCAAAAAATCTGTGTTTTATTCCAAAAGTCACGGACTTATTGACCCGCCCTCGTACCATGGAGCTTCCACATCGACGGTTAGGGCTGACATTCAATGGTTTGTTTGTTTGTTTATCAAGGAACTAGGAACACTCAATCACATACAAATTAATACTTCTTCTCTCATCTCCGGGTTTTTCCATCAATGTCGGGAAACGTAGTCGTATCGCCTGATGGTACGCGATTACCGCCGCTCATGGACGACGGAGGAGTTACAAGTGTGTTGCCGTTCGTTATACAGTGAAAAACCAGACAAGTGCTATGGCGAGCGGCAGCCCTAATGAGAAATATGGCAACTCACAATTTTCAATCCGAAAATTTAATTCCCATTCGATATTTTCTGTAACTAGGATGGGATAATATGTCATATGATATGACGTACATTTGATCAAAAATCTGCATTCAAGAAAATGTTACGCCATCTTGATTTTAGAAGACCGAATAGACTGCGGAAAGCAAATTATGTCAAAATGTCAAGATGACAAATGTCAAACCTAAATGGCCCCAAATAACCCCATGTTTGGGGCCCTTTAGGTGGAGACACTTTTTGCCTCGTCTATATTGATATGCGAATTTTTGTTCTTTTCTCTTTATTACTTGATCACATGTCAACTAATGGCATGGGAGGTATCAAAATGCGGGAGCAACTCGCCGAGTGCCGTGCCATCCAGTCTCGTGAAATATATTTTTTAATTATGCTAATGTGCTGGTCCCCCTGCTGGATGAAGTCAGCAAAACGGTGCCGCCCTCATCATTCGCCACTTGTACCCAATACTTATTGCTATAGTTAGATATTGTAGGACGTCCAACACATTAAAGATCCGTCTGTCGAATTTTAATTTATTATTTAGACGAGGCCACTGGCATAGGAGCAGACGAATCGCTTGGTAAGTGATTGCCCCATCAGATTAATACGGTGCAATCAAATTGAAAGCGAACCATGCTAACTATGTATGTAGCTATTTATCAGATCGTCTTTCTTTAATCTGTGATAATGGTATTAAGAATAATAGAACAGCTACATAATAGCTACAAAACTACAAAAACTAAATACTTACTTTAAAAATGGAAAGCATACCTATCTATATTTTGAAACAAAATATACAGAAGAGAGGAAAAAAATTCATAGCCTAATTCTAGCATAATATTTATTTTAGTATGTTTAAATTATGGGTTTCATTTCATGGACGAAAATATAAGAAATGATGTGAACTAAATACAATTCTATCAACTGCCAAACTGATAACTTGGGCTGACCCAAATAGTGCCTTGAGGCACTCCAGAATACGAGCTATTAATATTATTATTATGATTACAATAACACGGTAAAAAATACAGGTATTTAAAAATATAAGTATATCTACCTATGTGCTAATGCGCTTAGATAGGAGTTTGAAATAAAACTTCTTTTCAAATCCAAAAACTTTGTCTCGACTCTCGAGTGTTTACAGTTGACTCTAGTAGTACACAACTACACACGAAGAAAAGGAACAACATTCAAGCAATCAAGAAACAGCCCAATATTATCTTTTATTCGCTCTAAGGTGATGCTATCTTTTTCTATCGTATTGGTGGCATGAGACAGCGACTTGGTTGGGGTGACCATACCTTAAAGCACACGAGAAATGTAGCGAAATTATACTTTATTTAACTATTAAAATAATATTATCATACATCATACAAAACAAAAAAAAAACTTAAAACATCGGTTTTATAATATCGTTGTAAAACTTTTATATAAAATTATTGAAATAAGGTTTGTTCTATAATTTTTAGAAATTAAAAGTTTAAATTTAATAAATTATTATCAAAATATCTACTACTAGCATTTGCCTGCGGCATCGCCCGCGTGAAATTGCGTTTTAAACAATATATTTATATTAATTTTTAAACTTTAATCCCCTGTTTTACTCTCTTAAGGGTTGAATATTAAAAAACGCTGAAATATTAATTAATATTATTTTTTCGTGCTCAATTCATACGAAATTTCATGCAAATATGTCCAAGGAATAAAAAGTTTCATACAAACTTTTAACCCCTATATTACCCCCATGGGGGTTGATTAAGGTTTTGGCCTATGCGTTGATACATCAGTCTATCAGCTTTGCCTTTTATATAATATAAATATGAATAATAAAAGCTTGACATGCTGTCTTTGACTTTTTTGTAACCATTATCAAGCTCTACAACTTTTATCTAGCACTTAATCACATATCACCCATCAGTAAGGCACCGTTCGTAAGAAACGTTTTCGTTTTTTTCTCCGAATTATTATGCAAATCCGGTTAATATGAAAAAGTATTTTCATTTTACGGGTTAATATATAGCCGATGTCACTCAAAAATAACTTCGCCTTCTATTTGTAAAATAAATTTTAAAATCGGTTCAGTAGATCCAGAAATTACCCCCTACAATCTCACAAACTTTACCTCTTTATAATATTAGTATAGATAAAACTCTTTTGCTTGATTCGTCGCCAAACATAAATAAAACAATTATTTCATTAGGAAAATGTAAATGTAATGTCCTTTAACAATGTCTTTATATATTTTATTCCTTTTAAAAAACAATAAAAACATTGTGTCTAAATAAAAAATGATATCATAATATTAAATTTTTGGCTTTATATAAATATTCAAAAAATATTATATGTGGCGAAATATTTTTGTTAAAGTGGGCAACATTAAATTCGGTTTGGTTTCAAACAAGTTGGTAGGGATGCATTAACGCTCGACGCCAGCATTGTCGGTTCGGCAGCGACCGTTACGACTTGGTACGGTCATCGCGATCGCAGTGAAGTACGTGAAAGTTTTCTTACTTTGAAAACGAACATGAGTTAGTGCACAACGAGGATTACTGAACGTATCGAATTGTACAGTGCTCATTTGAATAAAGTTCATAGACCAACTTAGTGGCAGTGTTGAGTGTATTCCAAACGTTTAACTCGGTGTTGTAGTGTCTCAAAAGTTGTTTAGAGTTTAAGAAGTTTACGAACAAAGATGGGCGCGTAATATTTGGATAATACCTGGCTGAAATTGATTAGAAAGTTGCACGGCGTTGACATGGGGATCCTGCGGCTGCTTTCTCCGTTTACTTTGTTGTTGGTCTGTACAGGTAAGCGGATTTTAGATTGTAACTTTCTGACTCACCTCGCGAGTCGCGGTCTCGCTACAGTCTACATTCTTGACTCTTGAGCGAATAAAGTATGTACTTAATAGCCTTGTTTTCTAGAGTTTCATAAAACAAGTTTGGGTCATATTGGACCTGAACTTGTTTTATTAAATATAGTTCTGTTATAACTTAAAACTATATAAAGATGTATAAGAACCAAATGAACTAATAGGTACATAGTTGAATGTTGGAACAAACAATCTAGACTACAAAAACGGCCAATATAAAATAACTTTGTTTCTTGCTGCTCACTACTCAGGTACATACTTATAATATTACTATTAGGGTTGCCAACCGTCCTATATTCCCACTACGTGTCCTAGTTTTTGTAGCGTCCTGGGTATTTATATTTCAATATTCGTGCCTCAGGCTAAAACCCAAATAAAGCTAATCACACGGTGAGGCCGGTCTAAACTACGCCTCGCCGCGGCGCCGTGTTATTACAGTGCCACGCACACACATGCGCTATCGCTGTGTGTGATTTTTATGTACGTACTACGTAGGTAGTGACTGGTGAGTAGCTACACGCACTATGTGTTTAAATAAAAAAAACCGGCCTCAGTTTTAGTTTGACAAAGCTGTCTTAATTTTTTTGTAAATTCGATATCTCTTTTTCTCTACGATTTAAAATCTATTTATAACTTTATTAAAAAATATGCTTAATGAAATTCAAGTACCTACATAATTAATTATGTACTTGAATTTAATTTCACCTTTTTTCAGTACATAATATAAATTTACTGCAACTCTATTAGAATGCGGCCTGTTTTTAAACTGAATTGTCCGTGTGCTGAGTGCGAGTTTTTGTCACTACTCGCAGTGAAGGAGTTAACTACAATTAGTATGGCATCGAATTAGTTGCTGTTTGCCACTAGGAGCGTTGTTTCAATGTCATACAAATTGTAGTTAAATGCTTCACGACGAGCAGTGACAAAAACTCGCACTCAGCACTTTTTCAAACTTCAATTCCTTGTCTTTTAAATTTGAAGTTGGCAACCCTATTTTAAATACTCGTTGTCAGTTGGGGCAAGATGATCTGTGGGTGAAGTGTTGTGTCATGTGTGTGCCTCTAGGATAATTTATAAATAAGCTATACAGCCTAGGATGTAATGTAAATATTGCTGTACATTATCCATATTTAAAATACCCCTTAAGACCTTTAAGTTCAAAATAAGAACAAATTCATAGCGCCACCTTACTAATTACGCTTTTCGCGTGATTCGCTTTTATAAATTATTCAGTTTCATTCAACTTGTTCTGTTGTATGTGCTCTCTAAATTGAAACCTTGAGCAATCCATAAAGTCCGACGGAAGTGTGCGACTACACGGCAGTTACTTCTAATTAAAATAAAACGAACGAAGATTGGCTCATACTGAGAGTTAGAAGCAGCAACTTGCGTTACTGTGCTTTTATTGTTCTGTAGCACTTAATCCATTTTAAAAGCCTTTATTAAGAAAAGTTCTCTGATTTAAGTTTAAAGCGAATAGTACGGCTACAGTAGTGTATTATGTTATATTTCAATCATCCAATTATGAGTGAATTTAAAATAGTCAAAGAGATAGACAGTTAGGTACATTTAAAAGTAAATCGGTATTATATAATAATTTATCAACGTGTTTTTAATGTTTTGTTTATAAAAGTTTGACATTCCTTGATGATTTCGTTGTTTTTGGATGGTAAGCGATTACCGCCTTTACGGCCAGCTGCAAGTTGTAACACCAGAAACGTTGCAAGTGCGTCGGACTTAATCTCAGGGCAATCCAGGCATGACCAACTGCGGCCAGCTTCCCTTTGCTGTGCGGCCCCTGAGCTAATTTAAATTAGAATCGTCCAATCGGGATTGTTTTCAAACACAATCTAATGAAAAATCTATATAAAATATTTAATAATAATAATAATATCTATGGATGCTTCACACCACGTCAATCTGGCCCCGTGCTAAGTATCCGAAGAGCTTGTGTTACAGGTACCAGAAAACGAGAAGTATATTTAATACTTTTATACTATACAAATATTTAAGATTTTTATTATATTAGACACATATTGAATACACATCCATGACCGAGGAACACAGAAAAACTTTTTGTTCCTTCGGCGACCCCCGGCTTGAGCACCAACGCGCTGAACCACTGAGCCACAGAGGTCGTCAAATTTGCCTAGTTTATGACAATATTTAAGAAACGTAATGTTTAAGAAACACTGCTTTTGTGGTTTTGTTGCTGAATTGTGGATTTTTATAGATGTGCGGCCCGTTAGGGACTTGCTAAAAAAAGGCACGCAATCTTGTTGGTTAAAAAGTTGGTCATGCCTGCCCTGATCACCGATTACCGAATATCATATAAAGTCAAGGATAACGTTACGTTTACGCCGCTGTCAAATGTTCCTGCTAGGCCCCCTGCAGCTTAAATCAAACGCTTTCAACAAGTTCCTAGTAGGAATTTAGGTGTAATGTACTAGGTATTATTTTGTGTTGCAATTTCCTCCTCACTCTTGTAAGTTTTAGTGGAACAATATTTCAATATATCTAATAATTCCCAGAATCATAAATAGCAGGTCCATTAAAGCTTTAAATGCTATTGTCTGCCCTGTTTTCGGCATTTGTAGGCCTCCTATTGTTGTAACTTGTATCTCGCACGTACCTAATATAGCACTTGACATTTCTGGTAGGCAATGCTAAAATTACCCACAACAATTAAGGCTAAACGTGGGCCAATCGCGGTGGCCCATTAGACGTGAGTCCATTACATCTGAGATTGACATAATTCCTGATATCGTAGCAAACTATCAGAGTAGGGCCTGTATGGTGTGCCGTGTGAAGCAAGTAATTTATTATTTAAATGACTTATTTTTGAGCCTTCTTCACTTAAATAGGTAGTTCTTTCTTTCAGTCTTCACAGTAGGGCTGTGATAGTTATAAATAAATTCAAAGAGTATAAATATAGATCAATTTATTCGGAAAACAAAAGAAAACTAAGAAAATAAACAACGCGAACTGTTGACCGAAAAGCTTGATTCCTAGTTTTTAACTGTGATGGCATAGTTTTTATATCCGTATCAGAAAAACCAGCGACAGAAGAAATGTTGAACAGCAAAAAATCTATCGCGTTGTGTTTTTTTAAGGCACGACGCGCGCGTTCTCGGCACGCCGCGCTGCACGCCCGGGCCAGTGCAGCTGCGGTCACACTTCATAGTCATATTTTGCTTAATCCGAATGTCAGTATTTACACCTACCTAATTTTACACCAGCTCATGTATTATTGCAATGTATTTATTAAATGTACTCGTGGAGTTTCGATTTTAAATTCATTAAAATTACCTACATAGGAATACATGTCGTGTATATGCAGGAATATTTAGTACTTACTGTCTATGTAAACAACATTAAATAACTTAATTCAAACTTCACACGTCTTAAAATAGATAGGTAGCAGTGGCGCGGATTTCATATAACTCCATTCCTATCGGCTTCACTTAACACTTAACTTTTGAAGACCCTCGTCCAAATCTCTACCTGTTATACGGACTGGGGCTTCCCTATGAAGGAGAACCAACCTTCGCCACTGTTACTTACCTGAACAATATGTAATTGTTACCAGAATTGAGGAACAATTGTAATTGTATCCCAGTTCTAGCGAAATTAATTTAAAACTCTGGTTTTATTATAGTTCGGTTTACGAAAAATGTTACCTAAAAAAAAATTTTTTTTCAACAGAACAGAAACAGGTAACTTAGGCAGAGCGAATACTCCGCCACAGAGGAAATTCGTAGCGCCAACCCCAACCACATCGTTCAGTCTATGAGCAGGATAGGCCTGGGGCAGGTACTATAACGCGAAGGAGTCACAATAGATCCACTCGCAGTCACGGGTCACAATGACGACAGGCGTCGATTATGATCTGCCTTCGATTAAAAAAAAGTAAATAAATAAATAAATATCTATGGACGCTTCACACCACGTCGAACTGGCCCCGTGCTAAGTATCCGAAGAACTTGTGTTACAGGCACCAGAAAACAGGAAGTATATTTAATACTTTTATACTATACATATATTTAAGATTTTTATTATATTATACACATATTTAATACACATCCATGACCCAGGAACACAGAAACACTTTTTGTTCCTTCGGCGGGATTCGAACCCGCGACCCCCGGCTTGAGCACCAACGCGCTGAACCACTGAGCCACAGAGGTCGTCTAAAAATAATATTATTAATTCTGGTTGTCCACCCGCACCTCCATGTGAACCGTAATATGCCTTCTAAAAAGTGGTCATCTTTCGTGAACTGATCTGTAAAAGAAAGTTAGAAAGACCTTAAAACCTACAATACCGATGAGATGATAGGTTTCGATGCATTCGAATGTTCTTAGTATTTCGAGTGTAAGTCGATTAAGACTGAGGAGTTAGGACTGCGGCCCCATTAGTGCATTGCGTTGCGTCGCGTCGTCGCAACGAATTAACGCATTGTATGCCACACCTGAGCTGCGTTGCGTCGACGCACGACATCACAATTCACAACGCATGAGTGTGATAGCGATGCGCATCCATCCACTCTCCCTCTTCGTCTCTTGTCCGTCGTACTTATTGTTGAAACGTCATGGACGCAACGCATTAACTGGGCATGTCATAAAATACCTATGCAAAACGACGCAGCGACAGCGCACCATAACGCAACGTAGCGCAACGCACCGCAACGCACTAATGGAGCCTCGCTCTAACGGTGTTTTAATGAGATGAGATCTCGGCGCGCGCTCGACCTCGATTATTACCAAATATGTCTCCCCCTCAACGTCGCTGTATTTCTGTATACTTTTAGAAATGTATAGAAGTATAGATCAACAATCTCATACGCTTAAATCGCAGCTTTATTTGGCTATGCCGAAAGCATTTAACCTTAAAAGCATGTAATTATCAAAGTCGATACATTATGCAATAATTACGCGTAACATTCAAACGTGATAGTTGGAAATTGAAAATCAATTTGAATTAAAATGTGGTTAACATCAATTATTTGGACGCTCGAAATCCGTTTGTGTAAAACGGCCGCCGCAATATTATCAGTTGTTATGCGCCTTTGTTCGCAAAGTGAAGGAAAGTTTTAAGTAGGCTGCAGACGCAGACAGTACGGAAACGCCCAGTAAAGTAAACAGTAAGTCCAATCGATTTAATAAGTACCTACTTGTTTCAATTTATTCATGTAGAATTATGTAAAATCCCGGATACAGCTTGCAGCTTAACATATAATGTCCTTTGATTATAATAATACCTAATTAATAATGAATACACATGATATTATTACATCAATGCAAGTTTTATATAATATATTGCATTAAGGAAAGCTTTCATGGCATGTAAGCTGAAAATATTATTGTGTAATGTATATCCATTATTGTATATCCCTAGGGCTACATATTGTGTTATGCCTGACTTACTTCAGAATGGAAATATAACTATTCCCCAGGACGCTATCACGAAATATAATAAACGCAATCGGTAATTATTATTTCAGTTGATGCCTTAACTGCCGCATAGGCGTCAATAGTTGTTTTGCTTCTCTATTAATTTGGGCTCCTGCCGAGCGCGCAGTGTGTGACGGAATTCAGAGTAGTCAATAAATTAGGCGAGGCGATGTGTCGAGAGAGTGAAATCTTGTTTTTCAAACGAGTTTGGGGTACAGGTGCAAGCGAGGCCGTAACGCCATATTAACGAAACGCGTTTCGAAGTGGAATATCCACCAAGTCTATCGAGATAAAAAAGAAAACTGTATTTAATTAAAAACGACTTGGTCATTGGTTTTTTAAACAACGCTGACGCGAATTCCTTAAAGCACGAAGCGAATTGAAAATATCCACTTTATTAGATTTAATTTCAGCTTAAAGCGGACTCGGCTTTTATAAAATTTTAACGACTTTAATCTTATTTATTCGCACTTGACTTTGAATGAAAATATACTTTTTAAATGCTTAGAGCGGTTTTTATTTGTCTGAATGCTGGCATGATTGAGAGTTCCTAGCTATAACATCATCGTCAGCTCGCTCACTGCTTGACAATTCGGGGGTTACTTAAATTTTTTAATTGTACCGGGCATACCTTAGATGACTCTACATTGTACAAATTTCAATTGCCCTTGAGAAATAATTCAAAACTACTACTTGTTCCAGGCTACAATTTTACTAATTATAAAATTCTCATACGTACTGAGATACTCTCTCTTCGCGTGAAACTTTTCACGAAATTTTACGAACACACTGTTGCCGACATTGTTGTTTAAAAGTTTTGAATGCAGTTGCATTAGTCAGTCCATTATGCAGTGGTCAGTGGTCGTGTTGATTTTCATTAAACCACAAAGAAGCTGCAGGTCGACTTTTTCTCGTGGAGCGCTCGCGAGTCCACTTTGCCTGGATATTTATAAACATGATATAGTATCAAGTATTTTGATGGATACTAGCTGTTATACATATTTGATAAAGCCTTTCCCCTGCGAGATCAAAAAAGGCACGGAGGGTCAGCTCGCACGGAGACGCTACGCGGCTTTTTAAGATTCAAAATTGATCTTTATTCACTACTAGCTGACCCGGCGAACTTCGTACCGCCATATTTTTTTGCCGTCAATTTGCTATAATTTTTTTTTCATAGAAACCTCCTGACAATAACGAACACATAAAAGAAAGATTTATCCAATTTGGTGCAGTCGTTTGGAAGTTATGCGCGTACAAACATTTCGATATTTAATTTTTATTTATATAATATAATATACAAAAAGATGGTACACGTTTCATTGCAAGAGCGGCGCCGCGCTTTCAATCTTGAAAAGTGCGCGTCGAGCGCCGTGTCGCATGAACTGACGCTTGCAGTCATAATATTAAGCTGGACAAGTAGACACCTCAAATTATTAGTACCTGGCTAAACGGCAGACTTCAGACAGAAGCCGAGAGTAAACAGAACATGAAAAACACACGCTCAATCAAGCTATAATAGATAAGTTTATACAATGCTTCATTACAAAGCTTCTAATTTAAAAAATCAATAGATTAATTAAATTGGCGATTAAAAGTGAAAATACCTGGGTGTATTACGTAGACCACGTCATTACGTGTAGGTGATTTGATTCCATACTTATTATAGTTATTTAAGTCTCTACTGTGGTTACAACTCGAGCTATCAAGACCACCTAACTAGGAATAAACATTCGATTGCAACATCGATTTCGGTGACGGTGGCCGGTTTCATTAAAACCAGATCAGCTCTACGCAGGAGGTTTTTATAGTGCCCAAGTTTGTGCGCAATACTCTTTTCCTTTGCTCTCGTAACCCAGTGGGACGGGACATACCTATAATCATAAGTTAAAAACTACAATTACCCGGGCCATTATAACGGATCTATTGACATCACATTTATTAAAATCGGATCAGTAATTTAGGCGTTACAATGAAATATACATACATAGACTACAAAAAATTTCCCTTTTTAATAGTAATTAAAAACGATTTTTTATTTAAAGAATAACGTTAAGAGCCCTATTAGAAATCTGCACTCTGCGAGATTAGGTATTTGAAGCGTTCCCGATTTCATTTCGCATTTCGTATTTATCGTTTTTATTGAAATCGGTTAATAAATTCATGCTTTAAAATTATAAAATCTTAATTACTCAAGAATTAGAAGTAACAATTGTGGTATAAATTTTTGCTTAATAATATTATCGTAGATAGGAGTAATTCACACTTAACTTAAAGCGATTTTTAAAGTTTATTTGGCTCAGAATAATATTTTTTTCTATATTAAATCAAAGATATTTCAAAATTCGAAGGCCGCTACGAACTAAACGACTATGAAGGAGATAACATTCTCATTTGCTTAGAACAGTAGTTCAATCCAGGAGCTCGAAAAAGTGCCTTCGCGCATTTTATGGAAATCTTTCTCTGCAATTTTGGGTTTAATTAAAAAGTTTAGCAAAATTTACAAAAAGCGAGGCCGCTACGAACTAGGCCAATAGCTATTCTGCACTATTCAATATCATGTATCTTTGTTTCTGAGATCTAGAACGCCATAATTGGCCATTTTACTCGAAAATCACAGTCGAGATGATTACATACACAATATGCCTCTTAACTAAAAGTTGCGACTTGCGAAATTAATGTTGACGTTTAGTCATTGATTAATCAAAATTAATTTACTAATGTGGAGTTGCGGCCCGAAAACGAGTAGTAGGGAAAACGAGCACTATAACTCAAGATGTTCCCATCAATGTAACGTATTTTTTGTTAGTCAAACGATCAGCGCAGAACACATTGTGGTCTTTGTTTGACGAACAAAGGGTAATAGTCTATGAAAAATATAAAAGCTCCTATCTTTTTACTATATTTTAGTAATAAACGTGAAGAAAACAATAGGACGAGTAATACGAAAAAATTAAAAAGCTTTCAACCTCAGACCAAATAAAAAAGTGAAGACAGAGTTCTGCGAGGTGCGAACCACACAGTGAGGCCGGTCTAAACTACGCCTGGCCGCGTAATTACAGTGCCGCGAATGTATGTACTCGTGTATTACATTCATAAAAACCGGACTCCGTTTTAGTCTGACAAAGGTCTGATTTCCCTTTTTTATTTGGTCTGAGCATTCAATGAGAATTTTTCATTAGCTTTGCAACCCTGATTAATATGCTGCTATTATATAGCGCTATACCATGATAAAACCTGCCCCAATAGCCTTTACATCTAAACACGCACTACGCTCAGGTAGCTTTTGTAAATTAATTATTTGAATACATAAATACATACATACATTGAATACATATATATATATATATATATCTTTACAAGAATCATTTCGTCAATCGTTTGACTGAAACTTACAAAAAAATATAACAACTAATGTTATATTTTTTTGTAAGTTTTGTGGAATTGAGTAACATACGTCATACGTAGACCGTAGTAGATTTTTCTGACAACAGTTTTTAGCTGAAATTAAAATTGAAATGTTTTCCCAGGTGTATGATTATTATTCGTAACCCAGTACCCACCCACTCACGACGTTGCACACATTATTACAAAATGTGTTTACTGTTGAGTCGCCTCACTACGTCATCGAGCTCTGGGTTCCGGACCTTAAGGTCAGGCTGAGACATTTCCTTATGTGTGCATACACTATTTTTGTTTGTTTTTAGAATTTCATATTAAGTCTAAACTTAAATTCTTGAAGACTTCCAAGTGCCATACAAATTACTATTTATTTACCAATTACGATTTTCAAAAACACTTTCTTTGATAGAGTATTGAAAATTAGGGTCAATTTACACCGAAACGAAACGATACGTGACATGGCACTGCATTTTGAAGATAGCTATTTATAATTGTAAATGTTAAAAGCTAAAATTAACTAAAATCTATTTAAAATATTTACTAACTATAACAGTAGGTAAGTACTAAAAAAATAATCACTACTCCAAAACTTAAAATGCTACAAAACAAAGAAATCTCCCAGGTCGTCCCCACCAGGCAGAGTACCTAGAAGGCTCAGAGAGTTTCCTCGCTGGATTGCGATACTTATTCTCTGGGCCAGGTAGGTGCCGGCTCTGGGGTCTCGGGTGGCCTCAATGAGTTTTTTGGAGATTTCTCTGAAAAGTTTGTGCGCACCCAGACCCCATGTACCTAGGGTTTCAACCCCAAACGGTTCAAATATGAGATCCCCACTAAGGTTCTCATATTTGCGTCGCTTGAGGTTTTCCGCCTGATTGGCGGCCGCATCTGCAGAACTCGAGGTGCCCTTGACATGGGACGGAGCAAGTGTATCGACGCAAGTAGCATCCCATACAAGAGCCCGCCCCACTCTCCAAGGGACCAGGGTCATACCGTCTGGTCTCTTGCCATCGTCGCGCGCCAAACCAGAGGGTTCCAGCACAGCTGGCACTCCGGCGGTGACAAGAGCCCTACGGATGAGAATTATTATTAAAAATAATAATAATAATTATAATATATAATTATAATTTATTAAATGGAACTTTTTTCATTACACAAGAAGATTCACAGATTTCGAATGTCAGGCTGCACAGCGCACGTGTAGTGTATGACTGATGTCATATGAAATGTGTATGTCTGTTGTGTATTCAATAAAGATCAATTTTGAATAGGTAGCTATTTTAAAAATGTAGCGCCGCGTGGCCTTGCTTATCGACGCGCGCGCGTCGTGAACTGTCTAAAATATTAGGTATTAATAAAAATAATAAGTATAATTTATCATCCCAAGTAGCTTTCAAAATATATAGCCCCTAGCTATAACCCCGCGTGAGTAGCTGCTAGAGTTTAGAGTCTAGAGAACGTAATACTCCAATAATATTACACATATTGTGTGTAAACATTAGCATTATTAATTTAATGTAATAAGGAAGTTTTGAAAACAGACGAGGAGAAACTCTGACGACAATAATGAATCTAGATCAAAATAGAGCTTCTGCGTCTCTGATCTCCATTTACGGTAGACACTCCCCATAGGACATGTAAAATATTGAGTTTAATCGATGTAAGGTTCTTAAAAATTAATTACGGGCATATGATCTATTGCTTTTGTAAAGACGTTTAGGAAGAAAAATAATAAAAGATTTCGAGAACAGAAATATAGTAAATAAAATTACAGTACGCTCTTTACGGCGCTGCAAAGGTCATTGGCCTGACAAATCTGAATGTATTGTTATATGTTATTTAGGCAAAGTTGCCTTCCTTATAAATCAGCTGCTTCTGTAAGGTTAATGACCTTATCGATTTAGAGAGAGCAATGTATCTTTTGTTAAATTTTTAATTATGTTTCGTCCTAAACGTTTTTACATAAGCAGTAGATCATATGCCCAAAATATCCGGAATTGATTTTAAACAACCTTATATGTTCACCAATATTGAGTTATTAGTTTATTACTACTTGATAAATGTAAAAAGTATATAAAATATTAGTGTAGTTTTGTAATGCATAATAAATTACAAAAAATATTAAATATTTTTTTACTATATTAATAAAAAAACTACATCATTAGTTTACTTACATTAAATACAAAAACATTTATTAAAGTATGAACTTATACGCACAAAATATTTCGGAGATATTAGAAGCAATAATTATTTTGTTCTTGCGACCTGTATCATAACTTTAGGCACACGTGACGTCATATCTAGGGCGACTTTGGTATGGAGCGTTTTCACGAGACTAGCGAAATTCTGTAAACAAATCGCTGTACTTTTGAAAATATTGATTTTTAATATATACTGTTTCCTCTGAGAACTTACATCATATTTTAGAGTACCTACTATTAATTTATGCAATAAAAATCACTTCTCTAGCCAATTGGGTGCATTTCTTATTTCATTAAATCTTTAAATTCTAACTTATGTAACTATGTAACTTATGTAACTATGTATGTTAATTATGTAAGATGCCTTCAAAAACTATTTGATTGATTTAATTCTCGGCCAAAATAGGAAGCCGTCAATCTCGCACAGATTTCCCCACTAGCAATATTAATAGCTCAACAAACCTAGAATAGGCAGATTGTTAGAACTGAACCAATTTAATTTTATTGAGCTAAGCATACCATCCATTCGCTGTACAGCTCCGAATTTTCAATTCGTCAAAAAAAGAAAGTTCAATTCGTTCGGCCTGAATTAAAAATATACTGACGATTTTATAGTACTAATGAAACTAAAACAGACCGATACATCGTTCAGAAATCACGGACGGGCTTTTGTGATATTTGTTTAATTTAATATTTGACGAGCCCTGTTTATTGGTTTCGATTTGCAGTTAACTAACGCTTTTTAAATATATTTACTATTTAGTTGCAAATATGTATTGGCAAATATTTTCCTCGGAACTCGAATGTTGTCCGGTATGTAAAATATAATTAACGGAATATCTGGATAGATAAACGTTTATAATAATAATTTTACGAGTAGTAAATAATATTATTAATTAATTAAAGGCGCTAGGCTAGGTTTAAATATTTAGGGTTCTTTTGCCTCTTACGTTGGAACCAAAAATGCACTGTGTTTTCTTCTGCGACACCGCCGCCATCATTAATCCTTCGAGCCGTTTCTGCAGCACTGGTGCCACGGTGGAACTCGTACTCGAAAATAATATGATATTTCAAGTTTTCCATTTTGTAAACAGAGTAAAGTAAAGAAAAAACCAAAAGAGGAAAAACAAATGAATTACGGTTTTCGAAACACAAAAGCATGAGTAAATAGCGGTATAAATTTAAAATTGGAATTCGTAACCAAAGAAGATATTTGAGATCAAAGTGGCCAGTACGACAAGACGCCAATTTCATATGTAATGACCTAATATATATTAATACGTGAAAGAGAATGTCAAGTATAATATAACTTATTTAAACGCACTACGCGGCAGCGGAACTACGCGCTGCTGCCACCGCGACACTCCATTGAGGAATTACTAGTAGGGTGGCGTCGCGTCGCTCCACCGCCGCCTAGTGCGGTCTTACCTTTAAATAGACTTAAGTTTTCATAAGCACTTTTTGCATTTACCGCAGAATATTTCTGCTGGATGTAATTTGGATGCTGTACTGTATCCGTATGTTAGCTTTGAATTTATTTTACTTCCATCCTGTGTTGTGATTTGCGAGTGCACAAGTTATTATTTAATAGTCTCTACTTTGTTGGAGTCGCCTGTACCTACCTGGGTTCACAATGGGCGGACGCGGCGCGGGTTGCACGGTACCTGCTCGGTACTCGGCAGACAATGTCTGTTGTTCCCACTATTTTGCGCGACATTTTCCCATAATTCCACTTTATTTCTGCGCCGTTATAGAGTTGATGTCAGTGTTCCTAAATCAGATCGTGGCGTCAATATCCTCTCTTCAACTTTATGCTCTGTTTAGGTCCAATTTAGTAAGATAGGAAAGGGAGCTATTTAGCTCGCTTTCCTATCATGGCATTATGGCTATTTAGCCATAATGCTAATTTAAATGTCGCTTATTAATCATGCAACAAAGAAATGCAACGATGTTCGAATTAAATCTAAATTAAAACAAAATCATTAAATTGTAACTCGGAAGAGTACACAATATAGAAATAAGAAGCTATTGATTCAAATGAATCATCAAAATGATTTTTGTTGTAAAGCTCAATACTCCGATCCAGCCTGCAAATCCAGCACCCAGCACTAATGCCTAATGGATTTACAAAAGTTTACGGCGGACCCTTTACAAAAGTTGAAATTTTAACATTATCTCCAAACATAAATCACTTTATTCCCGAAATTTTGTTTCCCATCTTACAGTTTCTACCAAAAAAGATGAATAGTAAGTACTAGGTCATATAATTGCAGTTCAATGTCAAGATAATTGTAAAAAATAAAAATGACATCCGAATATTAGTTGGGCTGTTTAAAATAGACAATATTATACTTTCCGATTCCCGAAAATGTCCCCCGCCCCCCGGCCGCGGCAATCAAACTTCGTCCGAAGTTGTTGTTAGTTGCAGTTTTTGAACATTTTCAGGAAACAAGCATGTTTGGACCTCATGTAAAACTTTGTAATTAGTTAGCAACATTTTTAATGAGTTCGTATTATAATGTAAAACTTCGCCTTGACAGCAGAATATCGAGCTTTTGTAATAAAATTATTACAGTCTTAGAGTGTGGCTCCATTGGTTTGTCGCAGCGTAGACGCTGCATCGTTTTTCATTCCTCGAAGAATGAGGGTGGATTGTGATGTCATGCGTCGACCCAACGCAGGTGTGGCATACAATGCGATAATCCGTTGCGACGACGCGACGCAACGCACTAATGGGACCTCAGCCTTAGTTTTCATAAAAAATATTTTTATTTTAACGTGATAGAAAATATTTAAATTTAGAAAGCAATAAATTAAAATATATAAAAGAATATAATATAAATCTCAGGATATCAACAAAAATGCTACCAGCTATTTCTGTTGACATTCTGAGAAAAACTTGTTAAGTTGCATTCAAAAAAAAAACTTTCAATTGTACTTATAACGAAAAACTGATTCCCAAAAACAAGTAAAATGTGCAACACATTACAACAGAGTAAACTTAGTGGCAGGCTTAGCAAAGTTGGTACCAGTTTTACCGTGTGTATTCAAGTTATGTTTATTTTATTAGAGTTTTATGTAAATCATATATGCATACGTGAAGCAAAAACTTTCAGTGCCTACAGTTTTAGGAGATTTGTGAGAACGGTTCGGTATGATATTTGGCACACTGAAAGTTTATGACGTGGAGAAAGATGTGTAGAAAGCTAATTTTTTAAAAAATAATGCTTAGAAATACATCAAATTAATAAAAACAATATCAACACAGTAAGTACTACTTGAGATTATTAACAAACCTCAGAAACTTGAAAATGACTGAATTATGACCACATACTAATAGTTACTACGTAACTGAAACATCACTGCCATACAATAGCGAAAAAACCTACGCTATAATTGCCTACAAAATATTTATAGTAATATCTGCTTTTCGCAGCGAGAAAAAAAGTACCATAAGTACATGTACAAAGAGTCGAGATTGTGTTTCCGGCCGTGCGACTCACGTTACACGTGAGTCACGCGCGACTGCTCACAAATGCGCCAGGGATGTTGTACCTATGAGGATTATTGTAATTTATTTGTCAATCAAATATGTTATAAAATAATTTATACAATTTTTACCTTCATTGAATTCTCGATTATTAAATTGTATAGTTGAAAATATCCTTAATCGCGTAAATAATTTAAATAGGTATATAGGTGGTCATAAGGAAAACAGCAAAGCGGAGAAAAATCAGTAAATTCTTAAATAAGTAGGTATTGCAATTTTAAAATTTGCAAAACTTATTTAAGATCGCTCTTTGTAATTTTTTCTGGCTGAAGGCTATTTCCTACAAAAAAAAACTAAGAACTAAATGCCTTCTAAAGAGGTCAAAAACTACTAAATTTAGTAAACTTCTTCAATTCAGCCATCCACTCCACAATAATTACATAGCATTTCGACGCGTAAGCGCGGGAACGTGCGGTGCGAGTGCTCTGGCGGGCGTGCGGCGTGCGACAGCCGTTTGTCGATTGCATCTTAATTCTTAGGAGATACGCCGAGCGGTAGGCAAATAACGCGTATCCTTGAGCGAGTGACGAACGCCTGTTATGACCTTGTAAGAAGCTACTGGGTATAAGACTTGAGCGCAATATCTTACCCCGTGTGTTGAACAAGTAATTCATCGACTGATACAGTCCAAAATTCCAAATTCATCGTTTGATGAATGACACACCAAACCCTACGGCGGATCCATTTAAAAATAAATGTCCGAAAACCTCTGAATGCATCTTAAATTCTATGTTCAGGTTGAAAACATTTTAAGGGGCCGTTGATGATACAATAAACAATCTGAGCCAGCATATGGGATAATGAAACATTCCAAAGTGTTGCCTATTAGTAAGAGGGGAATCGGATTTGAGTTTTTATCGTTTTTTGTAGTCGCCTCGACTCTCGACATGTGCACGGAACGGGGATTTTGTTTCTCGGAGTAAGCCGACATGTGGCGTCCTCTGCTCGCTGGTGTCGTACATCCGGTTGTGCTCTATTTTAAACCATAAGTGATCACACTTCGCCGTTTTAATCGCTAGCCAAAGCTGTTCTTGCTTTACCTATTTGCTATATACTACTATATATACTCGACTAACGTTTTAATATATACACCCGACTACGGCGAAGCCAAAAGGAAGGTTGACTATTTTGGCAGTCTGTGTATGTATTATTGTTCCACATCAGGGACTACTGATCCGATTTTTATGAATGAGGTGTCAATATATTCGAAATAGTCCGGGTAACATTGTAGTTATTACTCGTTTTTTTAAAGAAATGGACTAGGAAACGAGCAGACGGATCGGCTGATGGTAAGCGATTACCGCCGCCCATGGACACTCGTAACACCTCTGGTGTTGCGCACTTGCGTTCTGGTCCTTAAAATCCCCAACGTCCTCCTGGGCCTCCGGTAACCTCACTCACACGGCGAAACACAACGCATGCGTTGTTTCATGCCGGTTTTCTGTGAGGCCGTGGTATTTACCCGGTTGAGCTGTGAGCCATCCCATTCGTGCCGAAGCATGACTTTCTGACGTTATCGTCATTGTTCGACGTTCGTAGGCAGAAGGTACATTATATTTAAATTGTTGAGGTATTGGCGTGGCGTGGCGTATTGTAGAGGTCGCCGTCATGTACATAACGACCAAATCTCCTTTTTTAAAATTTGATTACGAACAGTAGGTGTAAAATATGACAGATAGGCTTGTTGAGGATATAACAAGCTGGTAAAGCTATGTAGAGCTATGTAGCATGTGATGTAGTTTCACCTGAAGCTTGAATGATTTGACCATGAATTCTGAGAAGTAAGCGTCAGTTCACACCGAAACGCGATGCGGCGCGGAATTTTTAAATTAGCGACTCAAAATTGAACTTTATGCACTGCTTATTACGTCGTAATATCATATAATATATTAGTAGTATAATAGTAGATATTATATATATTATATTATATTGTATTATATTGTAATAAGTAATTCCCAGTACAGTTTGTGACAAGCTTAGGGTCAGCTCACATCTAGACCGCGCTGCACAGTGTATCTTCTTGCGTAGTGCATAAAGTTCAATTTTGAGTCGCTATCTTAAAATTCCGCGCCGGATCGCGTTTCGGTGTGAACTGACGCTTAATTCTGAGAATTCATGGTCAAAACATAGATTTTGAATTTAGAACTCTCGAGTGTCTAGAACAAAATATATTAATATCAAAGACGAATACTATCGTGTGAGACATGATCTTACGTCCTCGTAAATTATGCACACATCATGTTGTTTACTATTTTAGTGTATGTGACTATTTTAATAACTTTACTATCGCCCGAAATGATAGGTATTAAACTGAAAATAATAATATTTTTGATAGTAATCTTTTGTATGAAGCTGTAAATTAAATGCATGATGAAACACATGTATGAATCCCCCCACAAAACCAAAGATGATACCATTGATACGAGGGCGGGTCAATAAGTCCGTGACTTTTGGAATAAAACACAGATTTTTTGATAAATAAATCATTTTATTTTTCAACGTAGTCCCCCTTGAGCTCTATACACTTTGTCCAATGCTTCTTCAATTTTTTTATCCCTTCCAAAAAATATGATTTGTCGAGGTCCTCAAAATAGGCCTTCGTTTGCGAGATGACTTCATCATTGGAGTCAAATCTTTTTCCACCGAGCCATTTTTTCAGGTTTGGGAACAAGAAGTAGTCACTCGGAGCCAAATCTGGAGAATAGGGTGGATGTGGGAGCAATTCATAGCCCAATTCATGGATTTTTGCCATGGCAACTGCACATGTGTGCAGGGTGCATTGTATTGTCTTGGTGAAAAATAACTTTTTTCTTGGCCAAATGAGGTCGGTTTTTTTTCAAATCCTCATTGAAGCGGTCCAATAAGTTGGCATAATATTCCTCATTAATTGTTCTTCCCTTTTGAAGATAGTCAATGTGGATTATCCCACGTGCATCCCAAAAAACAGTCGCCATAACTTTATTGGCTGACAAACCCACCTTGGCCTTCTTTGGCGCCGATTCACCCTTAGAAACCCACTGTTTTGACTGTTATTTGGTCTCTGGTGTGTTGTGATGGATCCATGTTTCGTCCACGGTTACAAAACGGCGCAAAAACTACTCCATATTGTGATTAAACAACGCCAAACCTTCCTGTGAAGTTGTTACACGATTGCGTTTGTGGTCGACTTGCGGAAAGCTTTCTCATGCCCAAGTGATCATTCAAAATTGAAACCACTTAGCCATGCGAGATGCCTATGGCTTCCACAATCTCTTGCACTTTCAATCTTCGGTCGGCCAACACCATATCGTGAATTTTTTCGATTGTTTCGGGTGTAGAGACCTCAACTGGGCGTCCAGGACGTTCGGCATCTTCAGTGCTGGTACGGCCACAACGAAATTCAGTAAACCACTTTTTTACCATTGAAATCGATGGTGCAGAGTCCCCATAGTATTTATCAAGCTTAGCGTTGGTCTCGGTAATGGTTTTTTTTCGCAAAAAATAATGCTTAATAAGCACACGAAATTCACTTTTTTCCATTGTTTCCTTAAGTTACTGGATAGTCTGATAAAGATAGCTGTAAAACACAAACTAACTGACGCAGCAAGTTCAAATTTTGATAGGAGTCAACTGACAGATGCCTGTTGACAGGAGTAGTGTTGCTTTTTCAGTAAGGAGGTTAGAAATTCAAAAAGTCACGGACTTATTGACCCGCCTTAGTACCTCCAAGTGCGACGCTTTAATATAAATTATTAAAACATATGCCAGACGCCGAATATTGTTCAACATAATATTGTGAGTTTCTCATTTATTAGGGTTCCGTAATACACAAGGAATATAGTATCGCTCTGTCCGTCCGTCTGTCTGTCTCTCCGCGCTTGTAGCGTCTGTAATTATTTATATAAATAGATGACATGTAGTATAGTTATAGACTATGGTATAGATCTCGGTTTGGCATCATAAAAAAATATATATTTTAGGGGTGGCTCTCCATAATGTGAAGTGGGGATGAAAAATATTTTTTCATTCTACCCCATTGTGTGTGGGGTATCGTTGAATAGGCCTTTTAAAATAAAGGCAAACTTTTTTTTTACAAAGTCGACCATTTTCAAGTAATCGGCCTCCAAATAGGTTTATAAGTTGCCCCCCCCCCCCCCCCCTAGCATTTCTTAACTATTAGATAGAAACTTGTAAATTTCCATGCTGATTGATGCTAAATGCTAAAACTCTTAAGGAAAATTATTTTGAACTAAATCGGAGTCATTTTTGAAGTAATTTGAAAAAAAATCCTATTAGCGGTGATAGTTACGGAACCCTCCTTAAACATGTCCTGACATGGTCTTGGTTAGGTTTTTTGTTAAGCGTACAACTTTACAAAGCTTTGATGATTGTCTAGATTCTAGAATCTAAATAATATAGATTGTTTAAAACAACCATCAAAGCAGATTGTGCTAGAAGGGGCGAATAACGTACCACCACCACTTTTGAAAGTTATTGCCAAGTAATAAGGACCAAAAGTGGTACGCGGGATATGTGAAAATCTTGCAATATATTTTTAAATGTAACAAAAATATTCTTATTATAGTTTGTTACAATTTTTAACCGACTTCCAAAAAAAGGAGGCAGTTATATTACGTTCGGCTGTATATATTATGGTTTGTTCAATGATAACTCCGCCGTCTCGTGGACCGATTTTCAAAATTCTGTTTCTGATCTAAAGGGTATATATTCCAGGGTCCAGTTGTCACCAAAGTGGTGACCTGATGATGGGATCCATGAGGAATCAAGGAAACTCCTCAAAATTTATATGGATACATATTATAGACCAAGTATATGCTACCAAAAAGTAAGATTTTGCATCAAGGTTATACACTTGCTCTAATAGTACTGAACAGAACTCCTGAGTTCTTATAGATACATGTTTGAGGATTTCATCGTTGTTTAAAGAACTGCAAGTATATCCCAATTCCCACTATGTCAATTACAGTAATTATTATCACCACCATCATCATACCATACATTATTGCATGATAATAATAGGTACTCGTCATAGTCTTTTACACCGACACATATTATATCTTTGAACATACACACGTATACTCTGCCTTTTGTGGACCCATTTACAAAATTATTTTGTTGTTATCAAAATTGAATACCTATTATTATTGCAGATAAAGTTTAATAAAATCCTATCGGGAACACTGACCATTTTAGAAATTCTTTAAAATAGACAACGTTGAATAGACGTATTAGCTGCTAATTAATGTTATCATGTCTGTCCCATGTTCAAAACGCGAGCGAGCAAATTTTTACAAATATTTACCTATTAAAACTGTCCATCTGAAGACTGCACATAAGGAAAAAAATTGAGTATAATATTAACAGAGAGCGAGCGAGCTACTGAGAACAATTTTCTCTTTATTATAGAATTTGACTGCCATTGTAACTGAACGACAGTGCAGTTTTTAATGATTTTTAAAAAACTACTAAATGTAAATAAATAATAATCTATTTATAATCTAATGAATTACATTCAAAGTTACTCAATCGTTACTTGATAATCTTTTTGTTTTATTTCTGCAAATCAAAACAAAAGGAAAAAAATACCCCTCACTAAATCTGTCTACAGATAACCCGGACAGAAAATGAAGTCCGGCCCGGACGCCCTCTAAACTAGGACAAATCCGGGGAAACCCGGACGGATGGCAACCGTACCTTCGGACGAAACTCACTTTAAATATTATATCTGTGCAACTTGTTCATAGTTAAGGCAGAACAACGTGTGTCGGGACAGCTAATATATAAATTTTTTCATTTGACTACTTTAAATTAATTACTTGTACATAACTTATTATTATAACTCGAAGTAATAATAAATCCCCCCAAAACATTTTCATGTTAAAATGATGCCAAGACGTAAATTATAATAATAATGGTAAATTCTTATTATTATGGTAAATACAATAATTAATTTAAAAATAAAAATAATTACGAATATCAGTCACATTATTTTTAGTTCCAATAAAATTACGAAAAATACATTTTCATTCGTGCTTTTTCCGACGAAGCGGAACTTTAAAAGTCATAGGCATTGACACTAATTAATCGACCATAAATCGATTACTTTTTGACAATTCAAATACTCGTTTCCGTTTGACGGCGATAAATATATTAACATTCATAAAGGAACAACATTACAAACTTCGAATGCGATGTGTCCAAAGTAGCTTTAGCTTTTACATACACTATAGGTAAATTGTATATTTGTGAGTCTTCTTCGTCGATATAATGAGTTGTGGAAACGAATCTTAAAGGGAGGATCTCTAGGATAGGTACATCAAAAGTGTAATCACTAATCGCAACTAATTACGCTTAAAAGTCAGCAGTCAACACTCGCGAAGATTAGGCGATTAACGTGACTATCGGGAATGTAGATATTTATACGCTAGGAATCTGCATTTCAGATATACAACGTTAAGCAGAAGTAGCCAACAAGCTTCAAAGAATTTTTAAACCCAGAACTTAAACTTTTACAGATAATAACGAGTGAATTGTATTATAAATGTTTAGTAAATCCACAATAGGGAAAAAGCTGGATGTAAGAAACATATTGTGTCCGCATGGGGCAGGTAAACCGATCACGTTTCACCGTGGCTGCACGCTCGCAAGCTGCGTGTGGATACCTTAGAGCGAGGGAGACAGACTCAACCGGGGGCCGAGGGTGGAAGAGAGACGGGAGAGGAACCGGCCCAGCAGGTAAACTGCGTTGTATGCCTTGTGCTGTGCATCCAAATCAAAAAAAATGCAACGGCACTCTGCCTCGATACTCGCCCGGAGCCAAGTTTTATTCTGCACGCTCTCCTGAATATTGTTTCTGAATACTTTTTGGATCGTATCAATAAAGTGCAGCCGTATTTTCTGAAATGCACTCAAAGCTACCGACTTTTATGTTACAGTAAATCTTGGTTTGATATTCGGTTTTATAAATTTTCGTGTTGACGGATATTTTAGCGCTGTTAATTATCACTTTTTTACTCGTTCAACCATGATACCTATTAAATTATCACTAGAGGTCGGCTGGTGGTCGAAATCCGGCCATAATAATTCAGTTAAAGTTAATTCAAAAGTTTTAGGATTTAACTTTTTAAGGGTCGTTTGCATCTTAGATAGAAAGAATATAAATAAAATTAACTGTTGTGACAGATTGACAAACGTCAACCATCAAACTCACGGTTGTGTGTGTTATAATATGAGTGATGTTTTTTTTTAAATTTTATGTTTCTAAGCATTATTTAAAAAGTTTCTGCATACCGTAGGAGTATGAAATTTGGCCGGTAAATTAAAGTTTACGTGGAGGAACGTAAACTTTAATTTACCGGCCAAATTTCATACTCCTCCAGTTGCACAATTGTCGTCAAACTGTAATGAAAGTTTTTGCTTGACGTTTTAAAATAATGATATGATAGAAATTTCAAAACGTTTCAGAGCTCTGTCTGAAAGACTGAGACTCTATGTACAACCAGATCTTTTGTTCTACCAACATGAACAGTATTATTTTATCACGGAAATGGTGAATTATTTAGTAGCACTTGTACTGGTTTTTAAACGTAAATATTTGATGGCACAACGATCAGATTTTGTGCGTAAGTACTGAGGGTGCAACCCCACTAATCGGTGTATCATTATGAACATAAGGATGTTCTATCTATACTAATATTATAAAGAGGAAAAATTTGTTTGTGTGCTTGTTTGCATTGAAAAGGATCTGAAACTACTGGATAAATTTTGATGAATTTTGCAGAAATTTAGATTTAGATCTAACTTAACCTAACCTAACCTGTTTGTTAAAAAACTATAGAATTGGTCAACAGCCTCCGTGGTCTAGTGGTTTGAGCTCGGCTCTTGACTCGGAGGTCGTGGGTTCGATTCCCGCATTGGAACAACAAAAATGTTGGTTCCACCTTTGGTTAGGACAATGCAGGCTGATCACCTGATTGTCTGACAAGAAAGATGATCCATGTGTCGGGCGGGCATGTAAAAAGTCGGACTGCGCCTGATCTCTCGGCAGTCGTGTCGGTTATCCGTCCCACTGGGTTATGAGAGTAAAGGAGGAGAGAGTACTCTTGTGAACTGCACACACACTTGGGCACTATAAAATTACTCCCGCGTAACTGGCCTGGTTTCAATGAAACCGGCCACCTTCACCGAAATCGGTGTGGGGGAGTTATTATGGTTATTTTTTATATAGAATTGGTCACGGCGGACAGTTAGGGTGCGTAAATCAGCCCAACACCCAGGAACACGCCGCGCCGCGCGCCGCCGCGCTAACCAATAACGAAATTCGCAATTCTTTTGCCTTTCGTTTGGATTTATTAACTTGATTGATATTTCAGATTTATTACACTTCTAAATCTCGTTTTGATGTATTAAAAAAAACATATTGTTGAAGATTTACGAGCGTGTTTGTTAAGTTTGAAGTGGCGTCGGTATTCGGCCGGTAGAATTTGAAGTTACGGCAAGTGTTCGCACGCAGTTCAAACGTGCATGTTGAATAGGGTCTTCACCTTGAACTACGAGTACGAGTCACGCAGCATGCTCGCAGGATGCCGATTGCTGAGTGTTGCATGCATTGTAATTTGATTGTACAGTCAGCAGACAGCAACATACCAACGGTTAATTAGAGCTGGAGTTTTGGAATAAACGTAATCCTCCTACTATTATAAATGTGAAAGTTTGTGAGGATGGATAGATGGATGTTTGTTACTCTTTCACGCAAAAGCCACTGAACGGATTTCAATGAAATTTGGTAAGGTAGTAGTTTATGCTCTGGATTAAAACATAGGCTATCTTTCACCCCGAAAAATTTAGTACAGTGTTCCCGTGGGATACTTTATTGACGCGAGTGGAGGGCGGGCAAAAGCTAGTAACTTTTATAAAAAGACTGACTGACTGACTGACTGACTGACTGACTGACTGACTGACTGACCCCACCACGTAAGTTAAATCGAACCACCAGTTTAGGCGCTACAGCGGAACAAACACACTATACCTAAATATAATTCAATTTTGAACAGCTATCTTAACAACGCAGCGCCGCGTCGCGTCTCGGTGTGCGCTGACGCTTAAGGGGTGCGCTGGATGGAACTGAAAATTGGAGTTCTTTGAAACCTTTTTTCTCAGTCATGGTCGTATTGAAAAATCCCAACAAAAATATGTTAATATGCATTATATTTAGCCGAGGACTGTCTTTTTATAAATTGAAATTTTTATTAACATATTGATTTAAAAATATGCTAAGTCCACCCTTTTTTTAACCGACTTCCAAAAAAGGAGGCGGTTATATAATCGGCTGTACCTATACACATATTGTGATTGTTATTTCGACTTTTTCTGAAGTAGTCCAAGCATATGCTACCAAAAAGTAAGACATAGGTAACTACTAACTACTCATCAGAGTGTTTGTGAGTGATTTGTGCAACGATATCAATGTCTTTGAAATCTTGATATTGCCAAAATTATGTTCGTGATCATCATTATCACTATAGTATATTAATTAATGCTTACTGCTACATTTTTGCCGCCGACTATAACATAGATAATAACAATTATTTAATAATATAGTATCTAATCATTATCATCACTGGTGATTGCTTAGTAGGTCAGCAGATTGGTAATGCTTATTTTGGGAAATACCACTGCCTCTCAGAAAACTGGCACGAAATAACGCTTATAATAAAAAGGTCGTTTTAGTTTTTGCAAAATTTGTTTCAAATATTTATAGCGATTTTTTATCCGTTTTCAATACTCACCGGTCGGCGCGATACGCCCTTGTCGCTTACAAAATTAGTATGGGACTTGACGCTCAAGTTAGCTGGCGTTATACAGAGCCTTAAGAGGAAACAGAAGGGCCACGCAATGTATGGAAAATGTATGCAAAGCAGACAAACGTAGTCCCTGTTTTCTCCCTGGATGACCCCGGTAGAGTAACAATTTTTTTCACTATCAGCATGTCCCTATGATTTCCTTTTTTGTCATAAATTAATTATCAAAAGAGATATGGACGTTCAAAAACTTTTAAAAATGTTAAGAAAAATGTTAACGATTTATATTTTATTGTAAGTACCGATCATACTTTTAAATGCATTAAGTGAAAATAAAAGCTGTTAATTTGAAATTACAAACAGACACTTTAATTTTGTTTATCTGTATAGATATAATATATTATATTATACAAAACAAATAGTTGAACTAAGTATATATAGTGCGCGCGGAACTTGTTGGCCGCGCCTTAGGTAGGGATAGGGGTGAGGGGGCGGGTTGCTTGCTGCTCGCAGTGTTGCCGCCGTGAAGTCCGGCTCCGTACTGAGTAATAACATCAAGCGCTCTTCCGCTTAGTCACAATATGTAACAGTCATAACAGTCACAATGTGTAATTGTAAAATTCTACATTATTGTCAAGGTGATAAGGTCGTATTTTGTATCAATCTTAATAGTCGTTATTACATTGTGATTTCGAGTGGCAAAAAGTGTCGTGCCTATATTAATCCGTCTAGCCCCAATACAATTCGCAACGCGCCATAAGGAACTTCGTTCCAAAAAAAATGAAAACATAGGAACACAGTTCAAGCCTTTTTTGAATTTTTAATGAAAAAAGTACTTAAATCGGTTGAGTTTTGGAGAAGGAATCAGGGGACTACGTTTGTATGCTGTTCCATACAATGCGTGACCCTTCTGTTAAATGCATTAAGTGAAAATAAAAGCTGTTAATTTGAAATTACAAACAGACACTTTAATTTTGTTTATCTGTATAGATATAATATATTATATTATACAAAACAAATAGTTGAACTAAGTATATATAGTGCGCGCGGAACTTGTTGGCCGCGCCTTAGGTAGGGATAGGGGTGAGGGGGCGGGTTGCTTGCTGCTCGCAGTGTTGCCGCCGTGAAGTCCGGCTCCGTACTGAGTAATAACATCAAGCGCTCTTCCGCTTAGTCACAATATGTAACAGTCATAACAGTCACAATGTGTAATTGTAAAATTCTACATTATTGTCAAGGTGATAAGGTCGTATTTTGTATCAATCTTAATAGTCGTTATTACATTGTGATTTCGAGTGGCAAAAAGTGTCGTGCCTATATTAATCCGTCTAGCCCCAATACAATTCGCAACGCGCCATAAGGAACTTCGTTCCAAAAAAAATGAAAACATAGGAACACAGTTCAAGCCTTTTTTGAATTTTTAATGAAAAAAGTACTTAAATCGGTTGAGTTTTGGAGAAGGAATCAGGGGACTACGTTTGTATGCTGTTCCATACAATGCGTGACCCTTCTGTTTCCTCTTAAGCGTGTACTATATGGGTCTCGTTAGCGATATTCTCGTGATTTCGCCCCAATCATTCTTCCACATTTACTCGCCGAGGCTAACGGAGATGTAATACGTGTGTTAAATTGCTGAGAACTATTTCTTTGTATCGGTGCGTGATGTCTGCTTTTGCAAAACCGTAATTTGTCCAATGAACATACGAATGAAAATCGCTCGCGACGGCTATACGTGACGCACATAACAAAAGTGAGTGTATATTGATGCTATTCATTCTAATACTTATGGTTTTGTTTCCTGTACGATACAGTTGATAACCTTCTGCTACTGTTTCACAATTTGTAAGAATTCCGTCGTACGACATAAGGCAATACGAGTCAATGACTCCATATCGCAGCTAGACGAATAAAGATAGTCGTAACCCGGAACTCGTATCATCGTATGCGGTATGCGACACTAAATAAAACTCTCTCAATAAAATCAAATTACAGCCCCCGACACTTGCATACCAATATTTTGTAAATTTCTATGCTCCCATAATTATTCAATAAACATTACAAATGTAATTATTATAAATAATCTGTAACCCGACGACGTAAATTAAAGCGCCTGTGTTAACCCGGCTATTATTACGAGTCTATTGACACCTCATTCATTAAGATAACGTACATACAATCATACATACATAGACCACCAAAGTCACCCTTTCTCTTGGCTTCGCCGTAGCCGGGTAAAAAGGCTCTAAACTCTTGTGTAAATAATCGAGGGCGTGCCTACTCGTATTAATATCGCATCGTTTTGTACGTGTACGTGTGTCACGTGTACGTAATAGCGCTTATAATATTTATTGAGGTACATACAGATAACTGGGAATAATTTTAGTTCTCTTTAAAGTGTTGAAACATTTTGGTATGGTCGCGTGTTGTGCGCAATATAGCATCTGTCCCGCAACCCGCAACTCGCGACGCACGCTTCTCGTTCACAACACAAACAAATTATACACACACGTTTCGTTTAATATGCATGTAGTATGTATGCTGTAGTACAGATTTGGGAAGTCATTCTGTTGTTTATAATATTTTATATTTTTAATAATATCTATGTCAGGATTACCTAGACATGTAAGTACCTATTTCAGTATTGTTTTAACATTATACTTATTTCGCTTTAATTTTATATATTGCCAACACAATTACTAGATGATAATATTTTCTTTGTAAATATAATACGTAATTAGCCCAGTAAACAAATTCGGTCCGCGAGTACCACTTTAAAAAGGATCGTCTTACATAAAGTTTCATAAAAAGTCCAAGTCTAAATTTTTATTCGAGCGTCATTGTAATGTGAAGCTATTTAACCCTATAATCCTTTGTGAGAGTCCACGGTCCAGACGATCTTTGAGACAGCTAAAATAAAAATGCATCGATGTACAATATAAATGCACGATTGCACGGTCCGAATTCAAGCGAATCAAAACCAAAAGAGAATTGCAAAGAAACGCTTCCCAGGATCTTTTCTTATCTTAATATTCCAATAGCACGAGATGGTTCTGGATTTGATATTTAAATATTAAACAAGAGCCATATTTTGCAGAGATTTTTGTTCTGTGTTTATTCGTTCGTGCTTATCCTGTGGCTGAGTGCACTTGATTGACAAACGCAATTTCACCCAACTCTCTATTACCTGCCAGCTCTCTAAATCAATTACGATATTAGTTAAACAATATCCAGCTATCTATCTTCGCTACTTCAGAGCGGTTGGCTCACCGACTTTAGTAGTATGTGACACTTTGCGTTGGTAAAAGTTAAAGCGTCGTATAGTGATACGACGCGCGACGCGACGTACGTAAAGTCTACGTACAGTCGCCGACAAAATTCAGTGTACCACATTTTATCCTTATGCCATAGTAATAAGACCGAAAAGTTGTCCCGGGTCGGTCCGCGACCGTACATACGCTGAATTTGTTAGTAAGTAACCATAAAAAGTCGGCGTGAACATACGCTTTATATTTTTATTTTATTGCGTGAAGTAAAATCTTGAAGTGTAAATGATTTTTTAAAGTACTTAGGTACATACTAGGTAATATAAAAATATTAAAAGGAAAATATAAACCGACTTCCAAAGTAAAAGCAATTAATAACATTCTTAAAATCACTAAAAAGTATGAAATGATTCTTATACGAATTGATAATCTCATTTGCTTATAATGTTTGATCGCGTCAACCTAAGTAACTATTTCTTTTAGATATATAATATAGTATCTCTATTCGTCTTTCTTAATATTTAATTTGTATAAATGTCATATTCGACACCTCTCTAGAAGTGCTCGTGCAGCGTGATGCACTAATTGTAGTGGAAATAAAAAACAGCCCCCTGAGTTCGGATCGGCGAAAAGTTTTCGTTTTCAGGAATAAAAAGTTGGCGGGCTGAGGTTTTTTTAGTAAATTAGTTTAGCAGTTCGAACGCTGAAGGACACTTTAACGCCGAAATGAACTTCGGAGTTCGGCCGGTCACTCTTTATTTTGTGAAGCTGAACGTTACCGGTTAATGGCGCGGCTCACGATTTTATTTCAGTAATAAATTTCTGAATTAAATATGCACTTAAACTCAAGCGACGCAGTTTTCGCACAGTGGTTTTTAATTAAAAATACTTTAAGGGCTCTAGCCACAGTTTTACACAACATATAAATGTTAGTCTGAGAGATTAACATCTTTAAATATGCGCAGTTTCATTTTGATATTCATGTAGCATGGGCTTGGCGATAAGAGGTTTTGATTGAACAATATACACAGGGGCCAGGTGCGATGTCAATTGTAAACAGTGGACAATCGCGCGGATTGTGCGAGCCAGCTGTAGAGTTGTGACGTCACGACACGTCGAGCCTCCGTTTCAGTAATCACTAATCAGTAACCCGGTGGAGCGCTGACGGGTTATACTTTCGCGAATTCGCCGGCTAAACACAATATCTATTTATGTTCCCTGCACATTGCCTTCGAAACGAGAAGGTAAACTTAATTACGGTAACAAAGAACGCAATCTGCAAGCAATGACAGACGGAGCGCCCCCGGAAACTGCTGATTCGGATTTTAATACTACTTTTCAGATACATCTACGGCTAGTTTCGAATTAATTTCATTGTTTAGTTTCCTCGTTGCTCGCATTTGCTTTGTTTGAAGTACGTCCGCAATCAACACGGAATTATCCAAAAATGTAGACACAAAAAATTCAGCTAACTAGCGATCCAATTAGGTTCGCTATCGAGCATCTAATTTATTGGTGCATAAAACTTCATATTTTCCGCGGTTTATAGTTGGAAGATAAGTTTGAAAGTTACTCGGTCCTTGTGATCCCGAGAGTTTACCTGGGGGGTTCGTTTGGGCCCGATGAAATTGTTACCTATAATATCAATCAAGGGTCGTTGTCCGTTAACTTTGAAGTTAAAGTGTTGAAGATTGATGAGAATTGAGATAGACTCGCCTCTTCGTGCTCCGCGAATGTCAGGCAGGAATGACTTATGAGGAATCACCTACATTACGAGTATTTGTAATCGACTGCATAGGCTACTTCATTTTTTACCCGACTACGGCGAAGCCAAAAGGAAGGGTCATGATTTTGGCAGTCTATGTTTGTATGTATATTTGTTCTGTCGTCGTAGCGGCTAAACTACTGATCCTATTTTAATTAAAGAGGAGTTAATAGATTTATTATAATAGCCCGGTTAACATATACATATACCTGGTGTTTTTCCATTCAGTATCCAAACTTTCAGGAATGAATATACTCTTGAATATAAGCAACTTTTACTATGGGATCAACTTTCCTACTGGAAAAAAAAATCAGCTGTTTCATACAAAAGGGCTACGGCATAGATAGCATTTTGCAGGAATCAGCAAATTTTTTTTTCAAGTAAGAAAGTTGATCCCGTAGTAAAAGTTGCTTATTCAATATTCACTCCTGAAAGTTTGGACACAGAATGGAAAAACACCCGGTATATACTTTAGGTAGTCGGGTTATAGTTTTTAATATTTGATTATTAGCAATCTGTTAGCGATATGCCATCTAAGCGAGCTTTAGACTTGCGTGTCAATCTATTTACGAATCGCGAGCTATGCACTGACATATATAATAAGTATATCGAACAGTAAGATTGCTCGATCATAAACGAATCCCAGAGTTCTTATGGTTCGTTCGTAAATCAATGACCCAAACTAGCGGCCGAATCGTAGTAACCGCGCGACCCGCAACCCGCGTCGTTTGGTTCGTTCGATCGCGAACGACACAAGCTTAGTGCCGACCCGACCCGATATACAAATATTAATTTGTGAATGTTGTGGTCGACGATTTATTTTCCATCAATATGAAAGGCATCAAATTAATCGTCAATTATATTAAGAGTCGTTATTGCTGAATATTTGAGTGACTCATAGTATAGGCACTTGTGTTAATTGCAATATTAATCAATAATTTCGAATGTACTTACCCTGCCTTTTATATAAAATGTTTTTTTAAAGACGTAATTATTTAATGCACCTAGACTAGACTCATTTCTACTCTCAGATTTAGAATCTGGTTAGATTTATTCCTTATGATAATCATTTTTAGGGTTCCGTCTCTGCCCGTCTGTCACTAGGCCGTATCTCATGAACCGTGACAACTAAGACAGTGGAAATTTTCACAGATTATATTTTTTCTGTTGCCGCTGTAAAAACAAATACTAAAATTTTAATAAAATAATTATTAAATAAATATATTTTCATTAAATATTAATAAATAATAATAATAATAATAATATATCTCATACAACAAACGTATTTTGTTGCCGTTTTGTACGGAGTACGACTCGCACTTCGCCGGTTTTAATACAATTTCAAAGGGCTCTAGGCTGAGGGTACTTGGCTGAGACTAGATACTCCGGAATCCGGAACGCCGGTGAATATTCAGAGCACTGAAAATAGAACTCTGCGCTAATACTATAGAGTTGAAAAATGAAGTTTCGGGTGTCGACCTTGTCATATATGACATTGACATTTGACTCGACACTCATGTGTTCGATTTTCAACTCTATTGTAATAGCTCAGAGTTCTATTTTCGATGCTCAGAATTTTCTACGGCCTTAAGGATTCCGGTGTATATAATCGATACGGCCACCCAGCGTTACCAAATCTCAAAAAAACTTAAGTGAAAACCCTCAAAATCGCAACAATTAGGTAGTGAGTACATGAGACTTAACTAAAATATACTTCTAAAAGATTATTTCATTCAGGTTTTCTTTCCTTGTATTTTTTTAAATACAAATCCCTAAAAATAACCCTAAAATATTCTTTCCCCAAAAAACTTTATCCGCCTAATGCGGAAATCCCCAAGTTGGCAACACTGCGGCCATCGACGTAACTGTGACGACCGTTACTCGCTGGAAGCCATCGCCTGACCCTCGCGCTGCTCGAACAAGCACGTGTTGTCCCCATAAACAGGTATGTACCTACAATCCGCAAACGTGTGCGATGAAATAGACATTTAATGGAAAAGAAATATGTAGGTTCTTTTAATGATATGAGCAAACGAGCTGACGGATCACCTGATCGAAAGCGATGACCGTCATCCATGGACACCCGGAACACCAAAGGTATCGTAAGTGATTTCCCGGCTTTTCAAAAAGGAACACGCTCTTTTCTTGAAGATTTGAAGGCCGTAGTGGTCCGCAAATATTTTTGGCGACAGTTATTTACTAAGTTATAGTGCGTGACAGATAACTAGCAAGCGTATAGACGGAATAAACTAATCTATACTATCTGTATACAAACCCCGTTACTAATTAAAATATTTACACAACGGCTAACTTAAACAACGTTGCTGTCTTTGTCTGATACGTTGGAAAAGTCACTTGACAGACAAAAACAGCAGCGTTGTTTAGGTTATCCATTGTGTAAATCTTTTTATTAGTAAGGTGGTAATATTATAAAGAGGTGAATTTTGTGAGGTTGTAGAGGGTAATCTGTGGATATACTAAACCGATTGTGAAAATTCTTTTACCAATAAAAGGCTACGTTATTTGTGAGTGACATAGGCTATATGTTACCCCAAAAAAGACTCCTGGTAGCCGGATTTGCAAAGTAAGTCGGAGAAAAACGAACGCTGCCTTACCGATGGGAGATAAGTATATGATTTGAGTCCTAGAGAAGTTGTAGAGCTTGATAATGACTACAAAAAATCAGCGACAGCATAATATTATGTCTCACTTATAAACTTATGTATAAAAGTTAGACATAATATGCTATCGCATAATATTTAATATACTCAGATATATTGAGGCATCACTACTTGGTAAATGTAAAAAATAAAATATTTTATGTGTAGTTTAGTTTACATGTAAAAAGTACAAAAAGAATATATTTCTTTTTGCTAAATTAGTAAACAAAACCTACATTATTAGTTTACTTACATCATACCTATACAAAAATATTCATTATGGTAAGTATGAACTTAAACCTTAAAATATGTAACATAGGCGTGACGTCACAGCTAGGTACGACTTTAGTATGGAGCGTTTTCACGAGACTTGCGAAATTTTGTATACAAAACGCTGTACCGTTGAAACTATTGACTTTTGATGTACTGTGTCTTCTGTGAAGTTACTCATATGTAAGAGTACTATTAATTTATGCAATAAAAAAATAATAGGCATCTAGCCTATTTATCAATTGTATTTCGGGTGGGTCGCTATTTACTATTAAAACCCAATTTAACGCGGGCGAAGCCGCGGGAAGAGCTAGTGTACAATATACATGTTACACAGAATATTGTCTAAACACGTCCAGTCAAAAATACTGTCCAAAACTTGAGTTCTCTTGACTTAGCCGTAGCCGAGTAACTTGTTCAATGCTAGCAGACATCAAACGGAAAACTTTTTACCATGATTCTACTTTACATCCCCACAGTAAATAGTTACTGAGTAACTTGTGTTCTTGTAGTCACCGCAAAGTTATCTGGTTTTATTAATGGTAGACAGTAAATACTTTTCTTGTTATTGTGGGATTACTTTCTTTGTGTCGAAAGACGATTGGAGATTACAGTTGCAAACGTCGTCGTAAATATTATGTCTTCCAAGAAAATTTATTGAAATGATTCTCATTTTAGCAACCATTATACGAATATTCATTTCGTCCCACCCGAAGAAAATTAAGGAGCTCATATTTAGGGAATATTATAATCTCCTTAAATGCTGAGTATAAAGTTATTTGGCACTCTTCTCAGAAATAATTAATCTGTCACAAGAAATTTATTTTGTTTTCGAAATATTGAAAAGTTACAACTCATTAGTTACATATTAATTCAATAATAATATATTTTAGAATGCAATTATAATATTAATAATAATAATAATTTATTTCTGAACCGTAACGTAACACAGTATATCCGATACAACATTAATTTTACATACTAAGTGAATACAGACATTTACAATTGCTACAATTTTGTTTTAGGTTAGGTTTGTGTGACCAGTTTGTTGGGTTGTTTTTAGGGTTCCCCACCCAAAGAATGTCCTATTTTACACGAAGACCTTCGCTGTCCGTCCGTCTGTGTGTCACCAGGCTGTATCCCATGAACCGTGATGGCTAGACAAATTAAATTTTCACAGATGACGTATTTCTGTTACCGCTATAACACGAAATACTAAAAAACAATAAAATATATATAATATATTTAAGTGGATATTTAAGTACCGATGCAACAAACGTGAATTTTGCCGTTTTGTACGGAACCTTTTGTTCGCAAGTCCGACTCCCACTTGGCCGGTTTTTGCGCTTTGCGGCGTGTTAATGCCAAGGTCTCTGTTCCATCGTTTCGTGCATTCAACGCTCATTTACTGCACAAAGCATGCACAAACACTACACTTGTGTAAATGTAAAAAGCTGTCTTTTTACACTGCCTGTTTGATTTGAACTCGCCTACTTCTCGTGGTAGAGATAGTGCGTGCTATTTAAAACGGGATTTCTCTATTTGTTTAATGGTAGGTACTCGTGCTCGGTTTCTGTAGTTTTTTGTGGGTAGCTTATCTATTCAATAGCGCTATTGATTAGATGACGCAAACCTCAGAAACTATGCATTAGTAAGCTTTACCTAAGGTTCTGTACGCAGTCGTATGTTTGTTAAATTAATTTTCATTTACTTGTTTATGAAAGACTAGATGTCGCCCGCGACTTCGTGCTCGCAAAAGGACATCCCACAGGAATCGTACATTTTGCCGCATTTAAAAGTAGCCCATGTCCTTCCTCGTGGTCCTGTCTAAATCTGTGTCAAATTTCATTAGAATCGGTCCAGTAGTTTCGGAGCCTATTCAATACAAACAAACAGACATACAAAGAACTAATCTTTCCTCTTTATAATATTAGTATAGATTTGGATTTAAAATTACCTAAATTAGCCGGCTTATCTGTACTTGACTTATGTATCTACTAGAGAATAGAGATCCTGTAGACTTTCATGTGTGTGGATTGTTCGAGACTGTTTATCGTGATGTGTTCCCGTGATATTCTCGCGACGGATTCTTGATGACGTCATCATCTGTCTGTCTGTCATAACATAAGTCGGAGAAAGTAATTCGGATCTGGGGCAACGATCATTACGTCCGCTCTCCCCTCTTGGCTCTTGATTAATTCTCTTCATATTTTTGTATGTCTAGCTTTTGTTCGCGATCGCGGATGGGTATTTATTTTGATAATGGTTGACTTAAAATGTGGAGAACCATCTAGGTATATCTACTTACAAAGTTTCCTGGCATTACGTATGACGCCGTCAGTCCAAACCGCACGCATTTTTAATCGTAATTAGCATGACAGTTCGGTCCGCAGTCCAAACCGCACAGGTCCTTCCGCGGTTTGGACAGCAGTCCGATGCGCGGTCCAAACTTTACGTGTGCAGGACGCTATTATGTTATGAAAGTTCGTATAGTTATAATATCTTAAACTAATTCTCAGACCTTCTTATTAATAACCATGTTTACACCACGGACACGCTATAGTTGCTCTTTGTCTTTCAAGTGACTTTTCCAACGTATCAGACAAAGACAGCAATATGGTTTAGCGTATTCAGGGGGCAGGAGTGTGGTGTCAGAAATTGTAAATTAATACGACCATAGAGATACAATTAATAGGTATGGTTTAAAATAAGTCTAATATATTATAAATGTGTAAATTTGTGAGGATGGATAGATAGATGTTTGTTACTCTTTCACGCAAAAAACTACTAAACATATTTCGATGAAATTTTGTATGGTAGTAAGTAGTTTAAGTTTTTGATAACACATAGGCTACTTTTTATCCCGAAAAAATACAATGTTTCCGTGGGATACTGTATTTACGCAGGCGGAGCTAGTACTTTCATACAGACGGTGTTTCTGAACTTGTGACAGTATTTTTATGGAGTACCAGATGTTGGCCGCGACTTCGAGAGTGTAAAAGGTAATCCCGCGGAAACCGTACATTTTATCGCAATAAAAAGTGGCCTATGTCCATCGCCGTGGTCTACTCTATATCTCTGCCGAATTTAATCAAAATCGGTAAAGCAGTCTCGGAGCCAATTCATTGCAAATAAACAAACTTTCCCTTTTTATAATATTCTAATAGATATTAGTATAGACATAGATGTATTAAATTAAAAAGAGGAGTATATATGAAAGTCGGAACACGAGCAGCCGTTTTTGATACTTACAATTTGTGAATTTCGCGCTTGATGTCAGTGTTTTCGGTCCCAATTCTCAGTTTACAAGCGCGGTTTATATTGCAACAAATACAAAGGCGCGGCACAAATGTTTGTCTCTAAAATGGAAGCATCAAATTTGTCGCAAATCTCCCCCTTTTCAAGTTTATTTACCATTAAATGCATATGTGTTTGTTCAAGGCGTGCAATTGCAATATAAGCTGTAAAATATGTAATGTGACGTCACAGAAGCCTTTGATCTACGTGAAACGAGTGTCGAAAACGATATAGCTTTAGGCCTAATTGATTACACTAGGTTGTGGTCGAAATACGCCCATAATAAGTCGTATAATTTAAAAAATTTGGTTTAAACTTAAAACTTAAAGTTTGAACTGTATACCTACGTTTAATTTTGGCTCTATTATAGAAAAAAAAAGTAAATGTTTTGACAGATTGACAAACGTCAACGTAAAAATTGTGCTTATCTATCTATTAAACGCACGGTGGTGTGTGTTGTTATTTTTATTAATTGTGTGTATTTCTCAGTATTATTAAAAAAAAATATCCGCCTTCTGCACCCCTTCTCCGCATAAAATTTAACTGTGCCAAATATCACACTCCTCCGTTCGCACAAATCTCGTAAAATAGTATTTTCACATATCAATTGTTTATTTTCAAAGTATTTTACGAGAAAATAAAAGTGTCAAAAACTGACAACATCGTTTTTTAAACGACTAGCCTCAGCCCGCGGCTTCGCCCGCGTGGAATAGTGTTCTTGAAGAGAAAACTTCTTCAGCAAATAACTCTACTCACTACAATATACTTCTGTATATAATATTGAACATGTTTTTAGGGTTTCGTTTTTTTCGTTTTTTTTCGTTTTATGGGTAAAAACGGGACCCTATCATCTCGACGCGACGTGCGCGACCGCTTGATACAATATATTTTTCGCGCTTGAATATAAATTTTACAATACCTTCTTGCATATAAGATATTCATTTAAACTGTATGGTTTATAGGGCTACTATAATGTGTATATATAATATACATGTGTGTAAAGCGAGTAACTTATTTAATTTGATAAGGATCATACTGTGCAGTGCGAAGGGTCGTCTTACTTCAGAGGGAAGCCCTAGCCGCTAGACTTGAGTTGTGCAAGTTTTATGAAAGGAAATTTAGCACCTAATATTATCATTGTTTCTCTACTATATTATGTATGTTATATAAATATAAACTTTCCTCTTGAATCACTCTATCTATTAAAAAACCCGCATCAAAGTCTGTTGCGTAGTTTTAAAGATCTAAGCATACATAGGACAGAGAGAAAGGCGGCTTTGTTTTATACTATGTAGTGATTCGTTAAATAAATGACTTTACCCCGTTTAATGCTTTAAATTCGTTAAAATTATTGTCTAAAATTAGTTAAATCACTCATCTGCGTGATACTCTACAGGCGAAACTTAAAAGGCCAATATGAAATGTTCCGGTTGTCTCTACGCTATTCTTTCTTCACAAGAATATATTATATTCTTCCAATTCTTCTAATACGGAACCCTAAAAATGGCTCGACAATATATTATTTATGATTAATTTTATTATGCTAGCAACAAGAAGCTTCCTATGGTATTATTATTAATTACTATAATTAATATAATGATAGGATTTACAGGGGGGCTTTCACTTAACCCCTTCACCCTTCCGTCTCAAAGTATTCGGCCGTGAAGCGCTAATTAGGATTCTCAGTACAAGTACTAAGAACTCATAAAAATAAATAAGCACCTTACAATTCTCTTCACCCAGTATATTAGTAGATAACTAAAAGGTAAACTCCCAATTAATAGACTTCAATAAAGATACGAAATAAGTTTTAAAAATAAGTACTATCAACTTTTTTTTTATATATTTTCATTTATCAGTTTCGATATTGTTATTTTATTAAAGTTTTTAATTGGATAAGAGAGACGACCGATTTTAGTAAAACGTTTAAATCGAGGACACCCGATACCACCTTCCTTTAGGCTGGAACTATATGATCCGCAATCCGGCGAGCCCGGGCAAATTCAGTCAACTGAAAAATAGAACTCTGCGCCAAAACGCCAAAACAGTAGAGTTGAAAATCGATGTGTCGAGCTGTCATATATGACATTGACATTTGACTCGTCGACACTTGTGTGTTCGATTTTCAGCTCTATTGTATTAGCGCAGAGTTCTATTTTCAATGCTCTGAATTTTCCCCAGCCTACCGGATTCCGGACAATATAGTCTCAGCCTCATAATACATTAAGGGATTTTTTCCGCTATTTAACCGAAGTAGTAAAGGATTTTAATTGTACTCTCGACAAACTGAAATATTAGGTATGGTTGCCGTCTGATCTGGTCCACATTTCGACATTACGACTTGGCAATGAGGTACAAAAGTGAGACACCGGGGCGGTCGGCCACCGTACATATAAGAATAGGTGTTTGTTCTTATCAAGTTCTTGTTCAGATTGCTCACGAAAGACAAGATTTTCCAACACATTCAAATAAAAAAGCTATTTAAATTTTAGTCCGTTCGTGAAATGAACATGAAATGAACAAGATCTTGTCTTATTTATCCGACTTCCAAAAAAGGAGGTGGTTACGGTTATACGTTGGGCTGTATATATATTGTTTGTTTAACAATTATTTATATATGTAATTATGAAACTTAAATTTCAACACTCGCATGAAAACAATGAAAACTAGCTTCATAATAGACGGTGTTGGGTTTCACAAATACTCTATACATATACTTCGCACGTTCGAGCGTTTTGTATCGCAAGTAGATTCGTGGCTTAAGTGGCGCGTCCTACGCCCGCATGCTCCCACGGTCTCGCCATACCGCCATTCGAGTCCCGCCACTCGCCACTTGCGGCATTACTAATGCAGAGCATGTGTCCACGCAGCACATCAACGAACCAACAAAACAATTAGTTACTGATTACAGGCGTTGTTCGGATTATGTTCTAGATTAACTCCGCGCGCCTTGTTCATTGTATATACTCTCGAGTTCATTTGAGTTATATATGTTTCACATCACGTCAATCTGGCCCCGTGGTAAGTACTCGAAGAACTTGTGTTACGTTGACCAGACAACGGGCAGTAGGTATATTAAATACTTTTATATGCATCATGTACATATTTAATACACATCCGTGACCCAGGAACATTGAAGACTTTTGTGTTCCTTCGGCGGGATTCGAACCCGCGACCTCGGGCTCGAGTGCCAACGCGCTAGCCGCTTACCGCCGAGTCACAGAGGTCGTCCTCAATATTCTATACAAGTCCTTTCAAAATTTAATGCAGATATTACGTCTGTCGAAAGTACAAGACTGGGTTTGTACATAGTTTGTACACAAATTACGTACAAACATATCGTCATGTTAACAAATATGAAATCGTCCATTGTTCTACATCAGAAGTGTTTGCAAAAAAAAAAACGTTATTAAAAGTTAATTGAATGAATGAAAAATAAAAAGTAAACGTTGTACTGGACACAATAGACGAAAGCGCTGGTACATCGTCATTTACTTAAAACTCCCATGAAATGTTAAAACAGTGATTTGAGTTAATACTTGCGGGATGTGAGTTCCACGACGCAATATCTAATATGTTCAATGCATCGTAATGTTTAGTTGGCGCAAATACCACCGACAGTGACAAAGCTTTCACTTCTCGTGTTAACTTTTTGTCGTAACTCGTGGGAAATGTTGAATAACTATCGCAGCCGGTGTTGGCTCGTCGATCGACGGGTAAAATTGTTTTGGGCCAGAAGGTCGATTCTGCTAATTAAATCCTGCAATAATTCAGCTACAATCCAGTCCTGATATGTTAAAACAGCAAAATGGTGTTCTCATTAACGTCAATCCAACGTCAAACGCGTTTTGATTGGTCCAAGCTCCAAAAATCAGTTGATTATATCAAGACGATTAATTTATAATTATTTGAAAGTGAGTTGAAAGGCTAACGGCGTGAGCGTGACTCCTGCTCATGTTTTTTTTTTCGATACATTACGCAGAAGACATAAAACAAAAATATTTGTTTTCATACACACGCTGTCTCCAGCTATAGAAAATGTTTTTGATTAAATCAAAAAAATGGTGTAGAAAAAATCATGAGTTCCGATGAGGAAGACGCAGTCGCAGTTAAGCGATTGCATAATATGCAGGAACTATCTGGGAGAAAACACAAAGTTCCAGTTAGGCCATATTTACTGACCCGTAATTTTAATGTTTATCGGGAGTTACGAATAGAAGACCGATTTGGGATTGGTAATTTCTTCCGTATTTTTATTTTCTATGTATAATGGTCGTCTGAGTGGTGTGTGACAGTTGTTGCAAATTGAAACATCCCTTCCCCTCTCTACCCGCGCGGGAATGTCGTCCGTCCGTCTCGGAAGACGAAAACATTGTGTATTCCTACAGAAGTGTGTATATGCCACGCCCCAATGCTTCGATGTTTTTGTGTAATATTTCGAAAAAACACGAGCAGGACACGCGCCTTTAGTTAAATACGAGAATTGAGCTTCTTATATAATTATAAATATCAAATTCTGTGTCATTAGTACAGCACCAGAAAAATTTAATTACGAGGTTCAAAAACTATTTAATTAGGTACCAGGTATAAAAAAGATTTCGAAGCCAAATATGAATAATGACTGTTTCTATAAAGACAGTAAAGACATATTGTGCAAGTTGTTATTGCGTTTTGTAGTCCACAGTCCACTCGTACTTTAGCGAAGATTATTTTTTCAGATACAAAAAGGGCCCGTTTCACAATCTACTGATAAGGGTCAGTTGACACCGCGACGATACGCGGCGCTCCATTTTTAAGATAGCTATTCAAAACTGAACTTTATTCACAACACAAAAAGATACACGTTTGATATAACATCGTAATACACTGCACATGCGCTATGCAGCGCGGTGCAACCTGACATTCGAACTCTTACAATGAAACGTGTATCTTCTTGTAATGAATAAAGTTCAATTTTGAATAGCTAAATATATATATATATATATATATATATATATATATATATATATATATATATATATATAAATGCAGCGCCACGTATCGTTGCGGTTCGTTTCATTTCGGTGTGAATTGATCGCAAGTGTCAGATAGTTTATTTGCATGTTTTGTCTCGGTCGCTCGATGTAAAGTAAGCAGCGACAAAAGTTCCGAATAGTTCTAGTCCTAGTTCCGACACTTATTAGAAGATTGTGCAACAGGCCCTAATCTTATTATCACATTTATTATTAACGATCAATATTAGGTGTCGCTAGTCGCTACATGTGTCAGTCGCTACGTGTGTCAGTCGCCAACTGTCAAAGTGAAACAAAGGACTGGTATAGAATACTGATGCCTATTGATCTTATTAGATAGTAAGAAGAGTATCGCGTCTAGACGGTCTAGACCGATCTAGGAATCTAGCATACATACTAGGTTCAGGTTGTTGAATGCGGACGCTGCCTGCGCCACATAGTGTTTTGTGCTAGCTGCTAGGTTTACCTAGAAGTTGGACCGTACTAGGAATCTTAAGCACATCATCACACAGCACTCGTATTGGACTGACACTATTGGACTTATCTTAAAATGTCAATTTACTCATTTGATTTTTTTTACCATTTTGTACGGAACCATTCATGCGCGAGTCCGACTCGCACTTGGCCGGTTTTTTAATAAGCTTGATTGTTACGTCTCACTCTAAAAATTCAAACTATTTTCGAAGCAAATTGTACAAAACGATTTCAAAGTTTTAATGTCGGTCGGTAACATTTACTATAAATTAGCATCAGCACAAGATGTTTTCACAGTGTATGGAGAACGGAGAAACACATGCTCTGCATTTGTCTGTCGTTTATTTCTATCAATCAACGGGTAATGTATTCTGGATAGGATCGATCTGTTTGGATTCCATCGCCTAAATATAAGAAGGGGGGGTTAACGGCAAACAATCCGATGATGAATCTTATTTTCAACGAGTTCAAGCATAAGCCCAGTTAGACGTGACGCGCGGCAACCGCGCGGGTCGTTGCGAAATGAGCGTTATTGATTAGGCCACAAAGTACAAATGGCAAGCGACCCTCGTGTTTACGCTGCGACCATAACTCTGGCCACAACCCTTTGAAATCTAGGATAAAAACCGTAGCCACACGGATCTTGGGCCAAGTTGTGGGCCATCATATCAATACCTACCAATATATTACGTACAAATCCCCGATCTACATGATGGCCATGAGTATTGGCCGTTGGCGGACTTCACGTAGACAAGCCTGTCTTACGAATGTCTTACGCCGCTGCGCGCTGTTCCGATTTCGCGGGTGAGCGGCCCGCGCAATATTCGAGGCAGCGGCCTTACGACTAAAACACTATCCCCCTTACTAATAAAAATATTTACACAACGGATAACTTAAACAATGTTGCTGTCTTTATCTGTCATGTGACTTTTCCAACGCGTCAGACAAAGACAGCAACGTTGTTTAAATTAATATATATATATATAATAAATAAATAAAAAAAGAGATAGAGTGGTAGAGTAGGGAATAGGAAATGTAGATTGTAGAGTAAGGCTGTCCACAGGATTTGGTATCTTTGGTAAAAAGCGAAAGCAATATTATTCGTCTTGTCCCTATCTTACACGAAATTTTTGGAGGGATAAAAAACTTACAACTAAAGCCTGCGCAACATTTTTGTATTTGTTTTGATAAATTATGGTGGTGATCGGAAAAAAGTTCATTTTCATCATACTCTATAATAGGTAAAAGGGTAGTCATTTTCTGGAAATACATTTTGTTGTTTGGATTTCAAAAAACTCAAGTTCAAGGAAGCGGGATTAGAGTCGTATTGTACGCCGGCAGGCATGACACAAAACTATTGTGAAAATCAAGAGCCGCCGGTCAAAGCGTGAAAGTAAACGGCCAATGTGTAACAGTCGATTGTTCTGCGGGTGACCTTCTCGTGCCAGAGTTGAGGGCTGGGGCATTATCGTGACACGTCTCGAGCCTGGCCAAGATAAGCGCGGGGCGAGGTGGGACGGGGAGTTACGGGCCCGGTCTAAAACCTATTTCGAAAACCCGTTCTGGTGCCTCCACTTGCGGGCACGCGTGCGCGTGTCATTGACCGTAGCCTACGTGCCGAGCCAACGCGCTACCGCCACTTTTCAAACACAACCGTCGCAACGTATTTTCTTACCTCAAATTGTACTCTTTGACATGTTCAAGCGGATTTCGATAAATAATATAGCCTTTAGCTATATAAAGCTGTATTGTCACTCTCCTCGCAACTTTAATTGACTCTATAATTGTAGAGAAGAAACTCGCAGACATAGGAAACAGCGTAGGTCGTAGCAACTACAAATACAAACAGAAACAGCTTTACCTACATAATAACTGACATTTTGGAAAGTCATTAGGGTTACATAAATAGGCATTGCTATGGTGTTGTCCAGTGGGAAAATTGGCCACAGCCTGTCCGTTGCCCACAATTTTGTCCAAATTTATCGAATTTTAAATTCGGTACACCGCTCGTAACTAATGTTACCAAAACAAGATTCATGGTGAAAATATTATGTTTATCTGAAATAAGTATAACCATTTCCGCAAGGTGTTTTTTTTAAATATTTTTTTATAGCATAGGCTAGTATCTATTTGGTAATTAAAAATTAAAAATTTGAAATTATCACTCTAATGATTTAGCTCAACATTTTGTGAGTTTAAACGATAAGCGTCTTAAATATGACTAAGAAACTAAATTATTTCATGAACTCTACAAATCTACAAATCTACAAATGTACACTCCGCTGAAAAATCTGCAGACGCACGCAAAGACTATAAAGCTGGAATTGCAATGAAAACATTTGCAATTTACCATCCCTGTGTGCATAACTAATTGAACTATGTTTGAAAGAGAGGGAAGACTACACTTGTGCGCTCCTCAAACATTCTGTAAAAATTCTCAAAGTTCTGTAAAGTTGAGATAAGTGGTAACAATCGCCGATTCAGAACCTTTGACATTTTATTTGAAGTTTGATCTCAGACATAGAGCACGGGCTCTATGACAGGGATGGCTAACCTTTATCAGACGCCGACAGATACGATGTACCAGATTTCAAGCTTATGACTATGGCAATGAAGTTCAAATGTCGTACACCGGGTTTGTGGGCGATTGTACATAATGTGACGTCGATAACCATAGCCGATACGCCGGACGGACTTTTTACGCCGCTTGTAACGGTGTGCTCCGTAGTCGACTAACGGCCGGTTTCAATAACCTATCTACCAGTAACTATTTGTTAAAAAAGTCGTCATTCAATCATTTGCCGGTTTCTTGCGATACAAATGTGACATTTTTAAGAAATAGTTATAGATAGATAGGTTATTGAAACCGGCCGTTAGTAAAAACTTGGAGCTTGTGCCGACCGACATTTCACTGCAATCAGAATTAAATATTTGTGTGACATTTAACCCACCCTTTGTGACAAAATGTCGTGGTATTATAGCAGACATAATTATATTGTACGTACTAGTATCGGGCATGACACATGGTAAATTGTAATCATTGTAGAAAGTGGAAGATCTTATGTTAGGATGGAGAACATAATATTATGTACCCATGTTGAAAGTTCTGTGGGATCTGGGATGAAATTTTATATCATGAGGTCCTTGTTTATGTCTAGCTTAATTATATTATTAAAGGCTTAGTTATAAAGTTGAGTTCACGAGACAAAAAACGTAAACAGACATAATATAATAGGCGTTCACAAGCTTTACTTAGGTCAAATTGAGAAAAAATTTTCCTCAATTCGTTATAGACTTGAATAACAAATCTGTCAAAAAAATGATTGTCAGCTAATTAGGTTTACGGACGATAATTTTACGAGATAACGTCATCACAAGCCGAACGCTTAGGCCGATCGTGCCTCTCTATCGTTTCTTACGCGCTCTCGCTTGCACCCTCGGCTCGGGCGGAACGTGACTTCAAACGTGACAATAAGTCGGAACGTGACAATTTTTAGTGCGTCCAGCCGGCGTATAAGATTAATAAGACGTTATCGCGTCAAAAAAATTAGGTGTTTTTGAGAAGTTTAAAATAGTGACGACAGCGAACTAAAATACTATCCGATTGTACAATTTTCATTCACATTTCATGGAGATCAAGGATAAATCGTTAATGATATTTTATATGAATATTCGTAGAGTCTAATAATCCGACCAAGTGCAATGCCTACTATTATCGAAGGAGTACTGACACGTGTTGTTATTTTCGGTTGATTGAATTTAGGACTATTTTCACGTTTCTCTCTCGCGGTTTTCACTATAGTAGGATCGTTTTACTGTGTTTAGGATTAAATTTTGACTTAATTATGTCATATTATGTGTAATATTTGACTATCACGTCCACAGTGTACACAAGAAATTGATTTGAAATATGATGTAAAACAGCGCCCTGAATTCCGCGAAAAGCGCTCAACGGTCGCTCGGTTTGGCATAATAACATCGCGCAGAATATTTAGTGTGCAGATAAGCTGAGCTCTCCACACGTCAGGCGGTTCATGCACCCTAGCGTGGGCTCTTGGACCTGTTGATGGCGTGACCTAAAAACTTTTTATCGCATCTTGTTATTTGTGCGGGAATAGAGCTACTTATTCTATTTCGAAAGTGCTTACTCGTGTAATATTCGCTTCATTATGTTTGCGATTGTAGCATTAAAATTGTAACAAGTTCTCATTCGATTATTTCAAATACATTTAATTGTTTATATAGTACTAGTTTTTGGCCGCGGCTCTGCTCGCGTAAATAAAGTATCCCACGGGAATACTGTTCGGGATATTTAAATATTTTTAAATCCAGAGCTTAAAATACTACTACACCAAATTTCATCAATATCTGTTCAGTAGTTTTTGCGTGAAAGAGTTACAAACATCCATCTATCCATCCATCCAAACATCGATCCTCACAAATTTTCACATATAGGTACAATAGTAAGTAGTAGGATTTTCATCACAAAGCATATACTTATTAATTATTTTCTAGACATTAACAAATTGTGCTGTGTATCATTTATGTAAATAAAGCGTATTCGAAACAAGCAAATGAAGTCACGTTGGTTTACAATATTAAGTTCTCTGTTCTTCGCATATTGGCTTAGCTTGCAAGTGGTTACGTCTTCGAGTATTTGCTACTGTTTTGGCATATTATAATCGTTACATACCAGAACTCACTGAGTCCGTACTCCATATAATGCTTACTTAATACCAAGTCAGCATATGCTAGCCGTAGGTTATGTAGGTATTTACTGTGAACGAAAGCCGATGCTTAATTTTTTCGGTATAACTACGGGGCCAGGAGCAGTGGGCACTCGGCCAATGCTAAAATTTACGACAAGCTGAGCCATAAGGGTGGTCGGCATAAATAAATAAATATATGTTGTCTTATTTAAAGACATTTAAATTGCTCGATATTTATATTATTCATTGTATTTTACGATATTCATATTATTAATTGTATTTGTAGAAGGTGATGTCATGACAACAAGTTTTAGCGCATTCTTATTTCAACGCATAATTATGTGCGTAAAATGCGGGCACGACGCACGACCGGCAGTGAATTTGTCAATTACACTTTTATTTACACAACTGTACCCAAAAATGTATCGATTAGGAAACGCTACATTGGTTTTTATAAAGCGGATCTTTAAGGAATAAAGGCGAACTTTTTTCAAAAGTGTATCTACGAGGAAAGTGTACTTAAGTGGAAGAATTAGAAATTAAAGATGTTCTGCAGCGGCAACTGTATTGCGAGATGTGTACCAAATGAATATATCAAAAACATCTCATCCTGTCAAAAGTATGACAGGAGAAAATACATTTAAATTTAAAATACATAGGTACAAGGTATAAAAACTTAAGTCAGTCCAGCCAGTCGCCAACAGCAGGCTTATTGTTACTTTTATGCTGATTTGCAAGTAAAAGAAAGAAATTCACAAAGAATGGTTCCGATTGCAAAATATGTATTATGTTATTATAAAAATTTCAAATATTTTTCAAAAACTTGGTAAATTATTTACACTATTATATCCTTGCGCCCATCGCCCGCACCGCAAGTGTTTCATACGCACTAGAGCAGTGCAAGTGCGGCGACCAGAGTTTCACTATGGCGTGTTTGTGTAATACTTGTATTTCGTCAGTGAGTAACAGCTAGTATTTGTTGCAGTGTTCTTCGCGCGATGTGACGACGAGCAGCACGACGCGCGGGAGGGGGACGACCTGACGCTGCAGTGCCGCTTCTCGCTGGACGCCGACGCGGGCGAGGCGCTCACCTACTACTGGGTGCGCGTCACCGCCAGCGGCCACGAGAACGTCGCCATCGGGAACATACCGCTGGAGAACAACTACCAGTGAGTGGAGTCTTATACTCTGTAGGAACCAGGAGCTACGTGAGCACATAACTTGCGAGAACAAATCTGGCTTCCGCAAGACTGTCTACCTGAAGTGCAGAAGTCAGATTTGTTTGTTTAGATAATAGTAAAATGGTATCAAACAATATAGTAGTGCGAGTAATAGTCGAATGTGATTAACACAGAACTACAGATTCGATAGAGTTGACAGACCCACTGCCAAAAGAATTTTTCTTGAAGTACTCTCAGCTAAACGCAAACTTGCCCATATAAAGAAAAAAAATTTCTTTCGAGTATGCCAATTATTTTTCTGCTTAAACGTCTTTACATAAGCAGTAGACTGTAGATCATATGCCCGAAGTATCTGTAATTTATTTTACCAATCCTTATATATGTACCTAATATACATCCAAAAAAATTAAATTGATGTGCTTGTTTGTAATTTTAAATTAAGATCTTTTCATTTAATGCATATGAAAGTACTTACAATAAAAAATCTAATTTTAAAATTTATGTCTGTCCGTCTGTCTGTTTGTTCCGTCTAATGTTGGAAATTGCTGGACCGATTTTCACGGGACTTTCACTGGCAGATACCTGATATTATAAGGTGTAATATACGCTACTTTTAATCTTAGGGTTCAGTTTAAAAAATAGGGTTCCGGTTCCGTGAGTTCTACGCAAACGAAGTTGCGGGCACCAGCATCAAATAATATTCTAGTCTGAACACTTATAAAACAATTTCAATCTCGTAATGTCGTCGTCTTAAGGAGATCAAATATTGAAGATCCATTCAATAGTCTCGAAGCCGCGAGATGCACCGGTGTTGTGCTGTGCGCTTCGAGTGCAATTTACTCCGCCAACCCCGACACCGATCGCGTCAGGTTGTAGTTAAAGCTCAGACAAAATAAAAAGTGAAGAGCGGGGATTTTAGGGGAAAAGCCCCCTTATACAGCAAACGAGATTTTTCTGTCCGTTTTGTACAAAACACTTCGTGTCGGACTCGCCGGCTTGAGCATGAAGGGTTTCGTACAAAACGGCCGGCCTAAGTTTTTGCTTGACAAAGCTCTGTCTTCACTTTTTATCAGCGGGCTTAGCATGCACACCCTAGGAACACCGAAGAATCGACAAAATGACAAATTGAATAAAAATTAATACCATTAGGAGCAAAATAGTTCTTATTGTAAGGCAGCAAGGTCGATGTATCGTCGACAGTTACAGTAGAAACGTTTTATTATTTCAATGTCAAATAGTCTTACAATAATGTCGACTACTCCACATCATGGCGGTCCAAGACAAATAGTTTCTTTACGTTCAGTCATTTACTTGAAAATTTCATCATTTTTGACAGAATATTTCTCGGCAGCCATTTAAAAAATATGGCTATTTCGAAATGTTGTCTTCTATTGACGACCTTGTTACGATGGATTAAGAACTATTACGAAATGTGGATAAAATTTTTCTTCTTGAAAATTATTTCTTCGGATCACCATGCTTAGCCCGCTGGTCTGAGACTCATCTCAGAGTTAAAGTCGAAAGATCTAGAAAAACAGTTCTAGAATACTTCGATACTGTCTCACCAATAACTTCCTCCCGAAATGCTAAAATGTTAACGACGCAAATATTTTAACAGTCTCAGTTTGAGTAAGTCTGCGAGTTGCTGCGACTTTTGTTTTCTTTGCTTTTTTAATTTGTACCGAGTTAAATGAATTCACTAGTAGGATCTATGTAATTTCGACTTTCGAATCACTTGAGAATTGTACATATTTTTCCAAGTAGCAGATAATTATAAGGAGGTATGTACACTGGCCCGCAAAAGACAGTACCTTTTATACTTTTTACCCGACTACGGCGAAGCCAAGAGGAAGGGTAATCATTTCGGCAGTCTGGATAACATAGGCTACAGTGGCGAAGGCCGGTTCTCCATCAAAGGGAAGCCCTGACCTGCATTATAGGCAGGGATTTGGATTAGGGTCTTTAAAAGGCAAGTGGCAAGTGAAGTCGACAGGAATGGAGTTATAGGAACCCCACGATAGGCTATATAATTTACGTAGTCGGGATAGTTTTTTTTTAATTGGTCAAAGAACGCTTGTGTGCTAAAGCTTATTGTAAAGTAAAAGATTTTGTTAACGATTGCACACCTTGGGAATGAGATGCTCCCCTGCAAGACTGTCTCTATGTACTTGTGACTTTTTTTATATTTAACATAGATTTAAATGTACAATGTAAAATATACACTTCTTTCAAAAGAACAATTTTCCATCGTTTTGCTAAAAGATGGCCCCGTGCGAGTTTCTTACGCCGGTTCTTCTCGGCGGGTTGATTTGAACCGGCGTGGTGGTAGCTTTTTCTGTTAACTTTCCGAAAAAAGCTCGTTAAGTTCCATTTCGAAATATTTTTTTTTAATGAAATTTTTTTTTTTCATAAATGAAAATGTCTTTCATGAAAAAATTACTGATAATGATGCAGTTTTTTCAAAACTATAGAAGTAAGACATTTCAAATTAAAAACGTATTATAGTGTTCGTAGTAGTAGTAGTAGTAGTTAAACGTAGTAGTATAGAGCTCTGAATTTTTCCGGCCCGCCGGATTCCGGATCGTATTGCCCCAGCCTTATACGTAGCTTGTTTAGAATTTAGATTATGTTTGGTTTGTATTGGAAGAGACTATGTTATTGTAACTTGGAAAAGAGAGTATTATGATTTGAAATATCCCGCCATTTGTAACGTTATTATTGTAATGAACGAGTCGTCAAACCTAATGTAGGTAACGGTCTAGTACCCACACATGTTCCCAGCGGTGTTCTGTATACAGACCGTTCACACTTATTATACCTCGGAGTTTCTGTCAGAGTGATCCTTATGTCGTCGTCATAAGGGTCTTGTCAGGGGTAAAATAACTCTGAACGGACTGTACAAGCTGTATACACGATACAGTCTAATCCTTTTACTATAAAACGGTCGCACTCATTGATGGCTTAAAACGTTTGCGTAAAAATGGTTTTAACGGTATTTGACAGTTGACTGTCACTGACCATTTATATGAATAATTCTAGTGTTATTAAACGATGTTTTTAGCGTGAGGCGTCACTCGTGGATAGTAACGAAACGAGCTTAACTGTTTTAGATTTACTTTTTTACGTCACTTTTCATTGAGTGATGAGTCGTTCGGTAAGAGTATTAAAAGTATATTTTATGCTGTTATACTTACTACTATTAGAAACTTGCATGTTACGAATGTTCGATATATCTTAATATAGACTAGCTGTCCCGTTGTTCTGTCCTAACTATGAACTGGAATAAATAAACTACAATTACAACCTACACCGACAACTACACCTACATCTACACCGACAACTACACCTACACCTACACCGACAACTACACCTACATCTTCATCTAGCAACCTCCTGGAGCCAGCCGATTTTTTAAAATAAACCCAACAGCTAAATTAAACGCAACTAAAAAAAAAGGATTGTGTGGTTTTATGAAACCACGGTAAAAATGAAACTTAATAACAATAAAATGCGCTTCTTGTGTCTTCGCGTGAACTACATAACGAGTTAAATGCGGTTTTTATCAATATACAGACTGTTTATGCGTTAGATTTTAAGTTAATTTTCTTAAGGAACTTTGGTTCTCATATGGCATACTAGATGGCGCTGATTTGCCGCTAGATCATGCTATAGGTAAAGCGAACCTATTTGCATAAGATGTTTATGAGGGCCTTACTAATGTGAAGTATTTTTGGGTTGTAAACCAATCCAGAAAAGGATTGTGTAGTTTTATGAAACCACGGTTAAAGTGAATCTTAAAAACTTAATAACAAAATAGCGTGGAGCACTGGCACAAATGAGTACTAGTCTATACACTACACGGTCAGCTGATGCGAACTATAGGCGCCGCCATATTGGCCTCGGCTGCTCTGACGAGCGCCTTTCACTTTATCCCTACTCCGCGGCCGACCGTCACGCGACATGTAACATACAGACGAAAAAGTTTGAGACGTTGTAATAAAAGTTTCACTTTAATATTTGACAGTCAGGTGACAAATTGAACACAGTGAACAGTTAGTATGGGAAGATTCAATCATCGTTTCTAATATTATCCCAGCAATTTTTCCAATATTTCTCACCGTTTAAACCTTCCATGTACGACCAAAATTAGCCAAACCGGTCCAGCAGTTCTCGAGATCTCTTCGTTAGAGAGACATTGGAATTGCAATATTTTTTTTATATATAAGAAGAAGTAGAAGAAGGAGATGAAAATAATTCTACTTGCTAGACTCTAGCGCCTAGCCTCTAGTCCCTGTTTGGGGTTAAGTCCTAACCGCATTTTCTAAATACCCGCAGTACTGGCTCTATGTAACCGAAATTACCCCACAAAACAGTATTCAACTAGTCGAAATTTAATTTCGTGTGTAAGAGAGAAATACGGTGTAATTTCCGAAGTAAGGTGTTTATTTCGGCAAGTTATTTCTCTTTTACCAAAACACAGGGGGTAATTCGTTTAAGTCATGTGTTCTTTCGATTACATACGTGTTTCATTATTCCCTCTGCCTCAACTCGATTATGTGACGAATTATTTCGCCGTAGGACGCAATTGTAACTCACTTATCCATTTAACTTCCAATAACATTGCTGTGGATGTTACGAGAAAAATTAACCTGAAAGTGACTACGGTGCAAATTTTTGACCAATAATAATATTTTAATTATTTAATTAGGTATGATAATAAAAATAAATAAATTATTTAAATAATAAATATTTTTGTTACGTATTTTTGTGCCGATATTACGAGGGGAGGTCCAAAAGTTCGCGGAATGAAAGGGTTGTTAATAAAATATAACAATAAATTTATTTTTCCTTTTCAATATAATCACCCTTAAGTGTAATACATTTATTTGATCTATGGATTAATTTTTCTAAACCATCGAAAAAATATTTTTTGTCTTTGGCCTCAAAATGCGCCGAAATTGCCTCCTTCACTTTGTTATCGTCGGAAAATTTCCTTCCCCTTAGCTCTTTTTTTAAATTTGGAAACAAATAAAAATCGCTAGGGGCCAGGTCTGGACTGTAGGGTGGGTGAACAAGTGGTTCGAATCCATGCGTGTGAAGAGCAGAATGGCAACTCGGCTCTTATGAACCGGCGCGTTGTCTTGCAAAAGCAACACACCCTTGGCCAATTTTCCACGACGTTTTTCTTTAATTGCCTCCTTTAACTTTTCCAATATTGTGGCGTAGTATTCTCCGGTTATAGTGGTACCTTTTTATTTATAATCAATCAGTAATATTCCCTCACAATCCCAAAAAACAGTGGCCATCAACTTTCCAGCCGATTCTGACACTTTGAATTTCTTGGGAGGTGGTGTACCCTTTTTGTGCCATTGCATGGACTCCTGTTTTGATTCAGGTTCAAAGTGATGAACCCATGTTTCATCTCCAGTAACAATCCGCTCCAAAATCTGCACAGGGTTGTCTCCACACACCTCCAAAAAGTGCTTAGACGCGTCGATGCGCTGCTGTTTTTGAAGCGGCGTGAGCATTCTCGGCACCCATCTTGCACTGACTTTTGTCATGCCCAAGTGGTCGTGCAGGATCCGCAAAATGGTTGTATCTGATACTCCAACAAATGCAGATAATTGTTTTTTCTTTAAACGTGTGTCTTCCAGTACAAGTTTTTCGACTTTTTCGACGATGTCTGATGTGGTGGCCTCAACTGGCCGCCCAGAGCGAGGGTCGTCTTCAATTGAATCTCGACCATGTTTGAAAAGTCCATGCCACTTATAAACCATTGTTTTACCAGGGCACTGATCTCCATAAACGGCTTCCATTTCATTTAAAATGGTTTGAACGTTTTTTCCTTGCTTGGTAAGGAATTTTATCACAGCGCGATGTTCAATTTTCTCCATAGTTGCAGTTTGCTTCCGGATTGACTTGTTTAGCAGGCGAGTACTCGTAAACGAATGGCGCTATAGGGTTGAGATTTTATATATATACTAATTATGAGTGCTCAATTAGTATGATACTAAGCGAGCTACCCTATCCCCACTCCATCCCCTCCATTCCGCGAACTTTTGGACCTCCCCTCGTATCAATAACAATGCCGCGACCAAGACGATCGCATCGTTCCCGACAATGCCGTAATGCATTACAACAACATGTAGGATTCGAAAGATGAAAGAGACTGAAGAAGAACAAGAAACAAGTAAGTGTATATGTAGGTTGTAGGTGTAGTTATTTATTTTTTCCAGTTCATAGTTGAGACAGAAAAACGTGTGTCGGGACAACTAGTTTATAATAAAGACGTTTAGGCAGAAAATTATTTAAAATTTCGAAAATACAAAATAGTAAAAATAAAAATTACATTACGTTCTTTACGGCGGTCTTTAAACTAGTAACATAAAAAAAAATGCGCGCTCGCTTTTTACATAATCACAATATTATATTATTTTAAACTGACGTTCTGTTTTAAGCTATTGTTTTTATTGTATTTTCCCAAGTGCAGTCTTTCAGGGTTTAAAGTTTAAATAAGTACCGACAGTCGGTTTAGGCTATTGATTTAATTGTATTTGTGAAGTACACGGTCTTTCAGGGTGTAAAGTTTAGTTCAGGTACTAAAATAGAAAAAAATTTGCCCGTTCGCTTTTCGCTCGGGGCAGAATTTGCTACGGGCCACGCGCTAGCTTAATCCGGCACTGCCTTACGTAAATTACATCTGAAATGATAGCGTATTTTCATAATTGATAAACCATTCCCGTGTGTACATTGTTCGTACTTCGTATGTGATACGAAGTCTGAACAAAGTACGAACAATATTTTAAAGAACTCACGTTCAAATTGGCTGGTACCGACTTCAAAAATACTCTTTCGACAGCAAGAATTGTTTTATACTTTTCAGTGATTTTGACGTGATAACGTCTTATAATTCGATGGAGCCGGCTGCACGCACGAAAAAACATGACTCATGCGTTACCGGCGTTACCTCGCTAAACATGACTAATTTCTTATGACGTTGTCACGTAAACAACGCTCAAGTTACCATTCCACTATCCAGCTGAGGCTACTTTGTGTCGCGGCGAAATGAAGTTAGTTGGATATCAAAAATGAAATCTAGGACGAAAGTGCCTAATGTTGAATCGGCCGGCCCCGTGTCTCAATAACAGATTGGTTCGTAGTTAGTGATTATCTTGATTGGCTTTCTTGTTCCTGCAAATCACTTTCCACAGCTGTACAAACTTTTTGAGAAAGGTTCATTGGACGTTTAGACTTCAAATATTAACCAAGAACACTGGAAGAAAACGTCCTTTCGCATACATCTTCACAACGGTTATTTAAACAGTTCCAAAATTTCCAAACGTGTATCTAGGAAGACTGACGAGATCCAGTTCAGTTCAGTTCAGTGCTTTTGGCACCAGGGTATACCTTGACGTAATGTCACTTTTTGGTACCATATGCTCAGGTTACCTAAAAATGATGTTGGCGGAAATGGTGTAACAGTTGACACACAATATATAGTGATGATGATGATGGGACTAGCGGCTCTTAAAGCGAATGGACTGTGGATGCTACACATCAGGGTTTCTCAACGTCATTCGTCGGTAGGGGGATTCGCGGCAAGATTTCCGTAATGGCAGCTTGATGACCGGAGAGTGGGTTTTCACACCTGGTCACGATAAAAACCAAATACAGAAATCGACTTCCGAGTCAGAATGAAGGTTCAAATTGGCCAAAATTACTTCTAAAATTGACTCGAATTGTGACAAGAAACACTACTTTTGAGACTGTATTTGTTACCTTTTATTGAAAAAAAGAAACATCTTTTCTTTATTATTTTCCATATGGCCATCGCTCCAGCCACCTAGAGCCAAAAGTTTGAGAAACCCTTTGCTACATCAAGCAATATGTCGATGTGTTTAAAACATTTTCATATTTTCCAGCAACACCTCATTTGTCAGTATAATAAATAAGCTCGTACTTTAAATATAAGGTAGGACTAAGCCGAGCCAGCTTGGATCTTGAATATTCTTCAAGCAGGAAAAAATTATGTTTGGCAATTTCGTTCGTTTCGTAATTAGTTCCTATTATAAGATCGAGGTGTTGGCATCGGTCGCTTACGAGTCACTTGAACAATGTCATAACTATGTTGATCTGCTAAACATTTAATTCAACTCTGTCATTTTCGATTCACAATTTCAAGGTACGATGGAGAAGGTCGAGCAATGCGCAGTTGTGATGTTTATTGAAAGTTATTCCTTCGATGCACATTTTCCCAGGGAGATTTTTGAAAAATCATTAGCCGATTGATATCTTGTTCAAGATTTCGTGATAAGTGAATAGTGACCTTAACCTTTTGTTTGTTGGAAGCTTTAGAAATAAAACCTTTTTAAACCCGCCTGCTTTCCCGGTCCATTCCATAAAAAAATAGTTAATTGCAATATCGCATCAACGGCTGCTCTAATGGGTTTTAAAATAGGGTAGTCTTGATAGGGTGCGTCAGTAATTATTTATTTATGAAGTTGCAGGCGTCTTACCCAATCCCCTAGGAGGGCCTCGGAGCTGCCCGCTATGAGATTGGGATTGTGGACATAATTGTAACGAATGAGCTCATAAGGGGATAGACACCAATACAGATGATATTATATGACATCATCGTTATTATCTTTATTGAAACGCAAATAATTTGTTCTGTTCCAATGGCAGTAAAATAAAATGTCAATTTACTACAATACGATAGTGGATGTGACCTACACATCACACACACAGACACATCTAGCTACATAACCGTTCTCTTTATGATATAAAGATGATCTGTATTTTATCTATGGTACTAGCATTTTTCCGCGGCCCTGCCCGCGTGTACTTTTTCGGGATAAAAAGTAGTTAATCCAGAGACTAAACTACCACCATACCAAATTTCATCAACATTCGGGCAGTAGTTTTTGCATGAAAGTGTGTTACTCTTCAACATCCATCCACCCTCACAAACTTTCACATTCATAATAATAGTAGGATTGTGTGCAGAGTATATTTAACCCGTCGTATGTTTCAGGATAACGTACGCGCCGTCGGAGGGTCGCTACGACCTGATAGTGTCCAACGTGTCGTACGAACGTGACAATGGGCGGTTCGAGTGTCGGATCAAGGCGGGCGGGTCCGGGCGGACGCTGCACTCGCAGACCTACAACCTGGTGGTGCTCACCCTGCCGCAGCCGCCAATCCTCAGCCCCGGCTCCCGGGCCTCCGCCCAGGAGGGCCGACAGCTTAATCTGACTTGCTCTAGCACGGGGGGCTCGCCCAATCCCAGCATCAAGTAAGTAATCTTCACCGGGCATGCTAAACCAGGACTAAACTTCAATCGGATTTACAGCTTAGGAATTGTTTAATTTAAAATGACTGCGAATAGACTAGAAAACTTAGGTACAAGTACAACAATAGTCTATAATTAATCAAAGTCTAAACATTATGATAGCCATACACGTAACGGTATACCTGACAGGTTTGCCTGTACAGTTGAGTTGTACAGGTAAACCGGAGAGTGTATGTTGCACAACTGTGCAGGATTCCACACAACTCAGCTCAAGCTTACCTGACAGGTTTAACTGTGTAGGCAAATCTGTCCGATACACCCTTAATTGTATGGCTAATAGTGGCGTAGGTTCCTATAACTCCATTCCTATCGGCTTCACTTACCACTTGCCTTTTGAAGACCCTCATCCAAATCCCTACCTATTATACAGGCTAGGGCTTCCCTGTGAAGGAGAACCAGCCTTCGCCACTGATCGCCACTGATGGCTAGCTTTAGTCTTCATTGTCGGCCTTTAATTTTGAATCCGCTATTAAACCTCTTAAAGCCTGTTTCACAATTGCCTAAATAAAATGACTTAAGTATCCGGATAATAAGTATCCGGAAGTTTTGACTCTGTCGTTCAGTATAAAGTAAGTAGCGACAAAACTTGCGAATAAGCTATTCCAACACTTAGGCCCACTTGCGCAGATCTGCGTTAAAGTTAACCTAGGGCTAAAATATCGTGCCTTCTCTTTCATAAATACGAAGAACGAGAGAGATAACATGATATTTTACGCAGGGTTAACTTTTTAACCCAGATTTGCGCAAGTGGGCCTTATAAGGCGAATGTGAAACAGGCCCTTAGAATTATCTGTTTGGATCATTGTTTTGCTATACAGTATACACATATCATTGGTTTGGATGAATTATTAAGTTAGTAAGTTCGTTATCGCTAATATGCTTTGTGAGAAATATCATATAATGACGAAAGTATAACTACTAACGTGTGATGTCAAACTCAAAACGCACAATATAACTTGTTTATTAGCTGAAGTTGTACCGACTTATCACCGGATTCGGGGCACACACCGCATCTACATACCAAATCTTGAAGTGTCGCAGTCTAATGTATTAGCATATACCTATGTAATAGCATATACCTTGACATATGACTAATTATGACCTACAAGTTTCAGACATATGACAGTGTAAAGTGATGAGTATAAACAGTCATTGTTTTCATGAAACAGATCATTCAAGCATTAAAAATGCTTTATGGAAACCAACCAAATGTAAATTACATATTTGGTTGTTGGCGATTTTAAATAAACATTTTTGCAGCGAAACATACCTAGCAAAATGTACGGTTCCCGCGGGATTACTCGTTGCGAAACATATAGCATGATAATAGTATGATACGATTGAAATAAGTCAGTAAAATGACATTTTAATTCACTTCATATCTCAATGTATATCAGATATCGACTAGTAGAGATTTCGCAGAGAATCCGCAGGGACAGTTCTACGTTAGAAATAGAAATCATCTATTTGCATAAATAAGGTACAATATGGTGTTACAGTTTTGGTACATTAGATGCTTCTTATTTTGACTTTGCGTGCAAATTTTCGTTTAAAGACTAATTCTAACAACCACAGAATCTTAAAAAAAAACTGTCTAAAACTTAAATCATAAGGATCATAAGGACATAATATCAGTCATACATTAGTTAGCACTTTTTAATGGTAAATTCTACTAAAACCTGAAACATAAAAAAGGTGAAAGTATGAATGTATGGTAAAAATTTAAAATCTTCACCCATTTCTATGAAGTTAAACATACGGGTGAATAAATACAAATTACTGAACACGTATTCTACCCTTTTTTGAAATTAGTCCCTTAAAGGGGTGAAATGTCCTAAAACAAATCTAGGCTACTTGACCTTGTTTTTATTTACGTCCCAAACGTTTCAATCTGTGCTATGGTCCGCTCAGACAAAATGGCGGTATGACGTTCCGTTTGTCGTTTTGATATAAATAACATAAAAGATGTCATGAACTATTTTATTTAGAGAAATACGTTCCGTTTTACCACTACGTATGTGTTTAGTGTGTTTGTGACGTCACATCCTTGCCGGAAGTTACTTCGAGGTGTTTTCATCAGTGGAAATTCAAAAACAAAAATACGTATTTTTAAATCAACTTTATTTATCAATCTTAAGATTTTAGTTTATGATATCGCTAGAATACGCTTTCCCAAGCCAAGTAGGTACTAAAGGAAATACTCCTTCAATGTATGAAATTAAATATGAGTCAATAAATATGACAGGCAGATAGTTATTATGAGGTAATGGTCTCTTTTTCTCGAAATTCATCCCCCACGGCCACAATGGGGATTGGGGGTACACGCGGACGAAGTTGCGCGCAAGAGCTAGTTATAACAATAACAAGCCTTAAATTAACTTTTACAGTAATAGTAGGAGGATTTGGCTAGAGGCTACGGGTAGAGACTAGGGGCATACTTGGCGATGTTTGTAATGGATCTCCATTATCATGAACGTGTTTACATAGCTGTACAGTTAAATGTGTGCTACTGTGATGTATGCCAAATATTATTGTAGCGTTCCCCGCGCTCTGTTTCAACTGTAGTCTGTAAGTCTTCCGAACTATAAATATACCTAAATATCTATGGACGCTTCACACCACGTCAATCTGGCCCCGTGCTAAGTATCCGAAGAACTTGTGTTACAGGTACCAGAAAACGGGAAGTATATTTGATACTTTTATACTATACATATATTTAAGATTTTTATTATATTATACACATCCATGACCCAGGAACACGGAAAAACTTTTTGTTCCTTCGGCGGGATTCGCACCCGCGACCCCCGGCTTTAGCACCAACGCGCTAAACCACTGAGCCACAGAGGTTGTCACGAACAATACAATGATTTACCTAGTAATTGTATTAATTCTAGTAGGTACTGTCGCCGACCAACCTGTTGTATAAAGTTAACATCACAAAGTTATAACAATTCCTCAATTAGCAAAAACCTTGTAAGTTTCGACAGTCTAGTTATTCTTTTAATATAATTAAAATGTATTGTAAAGAAACATTGTGTTTTTATTACAACTTTTGTAATACGTAAAACTTGGTTACACCTAAGCTTTTTAATGTAAAAGTTCATTTCTTGTACACAATTCTCAACATAAAGAGTAGTTCGATGATGAAATGTTTTGCACTTCACTTTTATGTTGTAATTTAAATCTTGACCCTTTACCTATATATCCCGCCAATGAAGAACTGCCTCTCTCTCAGAAGCTAATCTAAACATTAAAAACCGGCCAAGTGCGAGTAGGACTCGCGCTCTAAGGGTTTCGTACAAAACGGCAAAAAAAAAACATGTTTGCTTTGTGCAGTATCACACTATCACAGTATTTCACTATCTGTGAAAATTTCAACAGTCCAGCTATACCTATAACACCCTGGTGACAGACGGACTGACAGCGTAGTCTTAGTAATAGGGTCCCGTTTTTACCCTTTGGGTACGGAATCCTAAAAAGCGTTAGAAAACAAAACTAAAATAAAAATAATATTTGAAACGCGTGGAAATCTACAAAGGCGTCGAGTATTCATGATAATATGTTTTGCTGAAATCTGTCCTCATGGCGCATTAAGTGGGGTAAAAGTGGGGTAATTACCAGTTACCAGTTACCACAGGCTTATGGAACAAGCCGGAGGTTGCGGGTTACAAATCCCGCCGAAGGGACAACGATTGTATCTGTATTCCTGGGTCTTGGATGTGTATTCAACATATGTATATTTGTTTATTATAATTAAAATCTCAAATATATGTTTAGTAGAAGTTTTAAATAATATACAGTTTCCCATTGTCTGGCACCCTGCACCTGTATGTAACACGAGTTCTTCGGATACTTGGCACGGGGCGAGATTGACGTGGTGTCGTAAGCGTATTGAAATTATTATCCTACTATATATTTATACTATATATTTACCGTGCAATAAATACAATGACTCGTTAATTTAGTCCAATTCTAACTTTGTGTTCACCTGTCCACTCGTCCAGGCCGACCTCAAACAGCAAAACGTTGTATCTGTCGATCAGGCTTTCCGAGTCCAAGCATCAGGAACAGGATGCTGTCATTTACCACATACCAAATTTCACTCCCAATCCATTTTGTAGGCGTGCTAAGTCCCGCGATATACGTGGTATTGCCTCTACGGTATACCACACCCGGCTAGTTTTGAAAGTAGCGATACCGCAGCTGGCTGGTGTTGATAATTGTATTTGTGCAGGTGGTACCGCGACGGGTCGATGTACCCCCTGGAGGCGATAATGGTGTACGGGCGGACCCGCGCCGAGCCCTCCGTGGCTATCCTGGCCCTGGAGCCCACGAGGGAGGACGACGGCGCCACCTTCCGCTGCGTCGTCACCAACCGCGCCATGCCTGAGGGACAGCAGCTCGACGCCACGATGGAGCTCAGTGTTAACTGTAAGTACTTCGATCTTTTTATTTCCTTATCTTATCTAAGTTTCAGGTGGCATTTAAGATTCCCTAACACGCCTCGAATCACTGAACGCACCGCGGTGCTTTGTCAAGCCAATTGTTGTAGTCCGAAGTCCGCTTTGAAAGAATTTTCCAACATTTCATCCATAGAATAAAAAGATGAAATAGGCATCAGGCCGAAGCCCAAAACAGATTTTTCAAATCCAACGCGAGCGAAGCAAGTTCAAACCACAGTACGAATGTCTACCAAAAATGTGGTCACGTTTTCATTGCCCGATAGATTCATGGTAGCCAGAATGAATCACATGATCGCATAACGCATTGTTCAAACTCATTCTCTTGTAAATATGATATCGAGTTGTCGAAATGAATAACGACACGCTGTCATCGAAATCCACCTGAACGTATCGTATAGAGCACTAGAGTATTTAATTAAACTCAAGTATTTATTAAAAATATGATCTATCCGAGCCGAACATAATGAGCCATTGAAAATGCACGAGCCCATTGTGACGAGCCATTGTACTGTGAAATAATTGCACCCTAACAATCCTAACTATGATAATGGGAATTATGTGGTGTTAAATGTTCAGGATGTCACAAAGTATTAAACACTTACGGATTGTGTCGCGGTGCACTTTTCTTTTTCCCGACGTTTCGGCTACTTTCCAGCAGCCGTGGTCACGGGAGGACTGAGGTGTCAATTGTCCTATTTGTTGAAGTTATTCAAACTACCCGAAGATTCTTCAATTATTATTTGTGTTCCGATCCACGCAAAATTGCGTGGATTTTAATATAATATAATATAAATACAATATGTCACAAAGTAATTTTGTCCGAAATATCGCCCGTAACATGACATACATGACATTCGAACTCTTACAATGAAACGTGTATCCTTCTTGTGTAATTAATAAATTTCAGTTTTGAATAGCTATCGTAAAAATGCAGTTAAGTGATACCGGTTTTATATTATACTAGCTACTACTATAATATGACTGGATTCAGTATTCGGATAATTCGAATAATACGAATATACTTATTTATTTTCAATAATACGTTAAGAATAGTAAAAAACCTGCTAAAGACAATTAAGCATAATCTACCAGCATGGAAAATTGTAAGTTTGTAAGTCTCATAGTTAAGAAATACCAGGGGGGTAACTACTTTGGAGGCCGATTACTTGTAAATGGTTGACTTTGTAAAAGTCATGTATGAAACCTAGCCTTTATTTTAAAAGACATTCAACGATACCCCACACGATGGGGTAGAATGAAAAAAATTTTTTTATCCCCACTTCACATGTATGGAGAGCCACCCCCAAAATATATAAAATTATTATTTTTTGTGATACCAAAACAGAGATCTAGACACAATTTATAACTATTCCAAATTTCATCAATTTATATTTATAATTACAGAAGAAGAGAAAAGAGCAGATATACAGACAGACAGACGGACGGACAGAGCGAAACTATAAAGGTTACTTGAGTATTACGGAATCCTCAAAACTGAATGTTAAAAAAAAGTTAATTACCTAAATATTAAAACAAATATATAATACCTATTTGAGTTGATTATTACAATAGAGTAAGGTATTATTACACTGGCCTGCAAAACTAAGTACAAATCTTTTAAAATTTCGAACTTTTATAAACTATAACCATCATTTAATCTTAGTCTTAAAGACTGAATTTACATATTTGATAAGTACTTTTACATATTATTGCGGTTTTTAATAGCTCTTTGGGGTCTAACAACAGCTTGAATCGGGTTTGTCATACTTAAAACGAAATTTTGGAGCCGATTTATGCAATATTCTCCCATTCTTCTATTGGGACGTGTTTTAGTGCTTTGAGGGAGCTAGGTGACAGTCTGGGGCTTCTGACTAGCCTTCTAAGCTCATCTCATCATGAGCATATCTTTCTTCAGTTAGGTACCAATCGTCATAGCCACATACTCTGTATGGCTTTCTAAAGGTATGGCAGCCCATTTTACATGTACACTGCCGCAACATACTGGACTTTTTCTGAAAAGTAGGCTTGAAGATAGCGGGTTCTTCGGGTCTGAAGAAGCTGTTGCTGAACTTAACTTCGTTTAAGTGTCGGTTTTCAACAAGTTGAAACAATTTAACGGCCTTTTAGGGTGCTATTACACCTGGGCATGCCATTACAAGATCTTCTCAGATGTTTTTCAGTCTCTTCGTGCCTTCGCTACATCTTCTGAACGGTTCGTAACATCACACATTCCATTCTTGCAGTACGATGCATACTGATGCCTAGAAAGATCATCAGCACATTCTTTATGTGAAAGGGCTATGATAATTTTAAGTCTGGTGCTGTCTAACTTCGCTTTTGTATCAAGACTCATCGATAAAGAAAAAAAATTAAAACATACAGAGATACAAAAAAATATGGTTAACTTGAAGTTAAAAAAATATTTTTTTTTGTTTTTAAAGATTCTCCATTCATTGTTTTCAAATAATGTTACCGACTATGAAGTTTTTTTGACACAGCATTAAACTATTTTTCGAATGCTTTTTATTTCGACAGTTTATCTGATTTACTTATGTTGCTTACACTCGTAGCGATTTAGTCTGGAGCGGACCATTATGACATCACGACACTTGTGTGTTTGATTTTCAGCTTTATAGTCATGTTGCCTAAAAAATTTTTTTTTGTCTATTCGATGTTAGACAATAACAAATAAACAACCTAGAACCCATCTTCGTATATCTTAAAAAATAACGAAGATACAAACAAATTCAATTTACAACAAGAAAAAGAGCGATATATCGGCCTGTGACATCACGAGTTGCACCCGCCATACATTTTGTAATGTTATTACAATTTTATAATTTTGTTCAAATCGCTTGTTCAAAGGCTTGAGGTTATAGGTAGGTAGGTAGGTTATAGGTAGGGTTGTAGGTACGTGTGTTAGTACTTTTTAGAAAGTTATTGCAATGTAGTTTATTTAAATTAGTTTTGCGGACCAGTATATTTGTGTTATGTTAAAAGAAGATTGTTGTTTAAAAATACATTCGATTTTTTGTAAGTTTATTGTGAAACACTTCACATTTTATAATATTATTAAATATGAAGGTCACATTAATGCATTATATTACTTTTATTTATAGCTTATTACTTATATTCGTATTAATCGAATATATTAGAATATTTTTAGGCCACTTTTCGAATTTTTCGGATAGTAAAATTTGGGAATCATAATAACATTATTAGGGAGTGAAATAGATCTTTCAACTGCTTACTTTAACAATGAAATAAATATTTTTCTGTATTTTTTAAAATACCCTTCTGTGTTAGCTCCATCTATAACGAGTTAAGCCGGGGTCCGATATTGTCCGAAATCCGTAAGTCCAGGGAAAATTCAGAGCGTTGAAAATATAACTGCGCTAATTCAATAGAGTTAAAAACGAACACACGAGTGTTAAGTCAAATGTCAAATCTGACAACTCGACACTCATGTGTTCGATTCTCAACTGTATTGTAATAGTCTAGAGTTTATTTTCATCGCTATGAATTTTCTCCGGCCTTCCGAATTTCGGATAATATAGTCCCAGCCGTATGAAGTAGATAAACGGGATACCTTTGGTCAGTTCAGTTAAAACATGTTAAAATTAGTTTATATTTTTCACTTTTTTGTTCAAAAACCCGTTGAACCAATAAATAGTTAAACTACTGACAAAATAAACTCACAAACCGGCGTTAGTAGAGATTTTGACATAAAGTCATAATTCCTGTCAAAATAAGTACCTCTATAACTGAGCAGCACCTGACTCTGAGCACAGAGTGAAAAATATATCTCTCGAGTGCGGCCGTAAATCGTGCAGCATTTTATGCGCGAATTAATACTCAATTGTCGGTGGGGCGATGTATTTTGTAGGTTTTCCTATCAAATTACGCCGAATCTGTAGTTAGGCCGCGGAAGTTTGGCGGTAACACGATCATTGTTCTGGCGAACGAAGTTTCGAGACTTAGTAATTCGCGATAGGGCTGCTAAGCTAAGCTTACTTAGGCCAACTTGCGCAGATCTGGGTTAAAGTTAACCCTGGGTTAAAATATCATGCCTTCTCTGTATATGAAAAACGAGCCATAAACACTAAAAACGAGCCATAAACACGAAAAACGAGAGGGATAATATGATATTTAATCCAGGGTTAACTTTAACCCAAATCTGCGCAAGTGGGCCCCCTCTGTTAGTTAATACTTAACACTCCATCCTATTCGCGGCAAACTCAGTTTCAGCGTCGTGAAACTTAACATCAACCTAATTATATTAAACGTGGGAAGTGTTATACGCGCATGCTTCGGCACGCATTGACCGGAATCCGGATGTTTAAACCCACGCCTTTACAGAAAACCCGGGTGAAATAAGTAGTAACGCTTGCGTTGTGTTTCGCCGAGTGAGGTTGCCGGAGGCCCAAGGGGGGTTGAGGATTTTAGGGGCCAGGAACACAAGCGCGCAACACCAGAGGAGCTACAAGTGTAACTCTGGTGTTGCGAGTGTCCATCGGCGGCGGTACTCGCCTTCAGGTGATCCGTCAGCTCGTGCCCTGGTTCATTTCATTAACAAAATACTTTTATGTCTATACGTATTAAATATGATTAGGTGATTAAATTTTGTTTCAGTTTGTAGCAAGTTTGATAAGTTCTGACAATTCGGAGTAATTAGCGGCTGTAATAATTTATGATTGAATTAGTTGGGAACATGTGCGTGTGTCTGTCTCGCTTGTTTCGTGTTCAACTATTACCTACTATTATACTAGGTACAATTTCGACAAAGTTCCTGCTTGACCAGTTTCTAAATATTTTCCGTTGCTAGTGCAAAGGAAAATATTTAGAAACTGGTCTCCTCAAAATATTATGGAATAATTTGTATAATTGTATGGAACCCACGTAGGGTTCCATACAATTATGCAAAATATACAATTACATGTTTACATAATATTATTTCGTTATGTTTGTACGAAGTTTTCCATGGAAGCGCATTTTACTCCGCATAACTCCTGTTACCTAACCAACTGGCTGGTTAGGTAACTGTTATAGTAGCGGAATAAATATAAAATTCAGAATTATGTTTATTTTCTTATTTTTGTAATGGCTCTAGCTCATATTTAAACAACAACGGCTTATGGTTATAAGAAAACACTTTTTGTAAATGAATTAATATGCTTTATGCCTATACTTTAAAGGATTTTTTTAGACATAAAAGATATAAGATTTAAGTGTTATAAATTTTTAAAAAATGCATTAAATGTTGCCGTTTTTAATCAAGTAAAAAAAAAAATATTTGTTTTCACCCTCCGGATCTGAATATTTCACGGAGTAACTACGTTCCACCAAACATTCTGTATATATAAGATAGAACGATTTGCAATCATGTTTTCGTGTATCATATTTATCCCGCTCAAAACTGGACGCCTGAAAATAATTAGCGTGAAACTAAAAACTTAAAACAAAGTTGAAATATGTCCATAATATTTTATAAGCTTTGTTTGTCCGCGCTTTTAAACAGTTTACGGGTAGGTACATGGCAGGTACCTCAATTCTATAGTGACATAATTAACTCTATAGAGTTAACTATGTCACTTAACTAAAAAGAACCAACGAATATATATTATTAACGTATTTATACGTTAATTTAAAAAAAATGGCAAACACCAAAGTTCGTTCGTACTTCAAAAAGTACGTTCAAAAATATTTGTCGACATTTAATATTTGTCCCAGGAAATTTTAATGATCCAATGATCCTTTTTATTGCACTTCCCACTAGCTGCACTTTCCATGAAAATTTAGTTTATTAATCTGATAAATCATCGCATTTCAGAAGAAACTAGAAATGCATAATGTAACCTGATAGTCATTCTGCCTCTTGCGATGTACAATATCGACAAAGTTCCTGCTCGATCAGTTTCTGGGACGCGTTAAAAATATCTAAACACAAAGGAAGTGACCGCAACGACTGCAGACATGTTTGACGTATGTGTTTACACGTGAGTATGTGTGCGTGCGCACGATTCAATGGCGCTGTTAAGTGATTTACATCGGGACCACTTTTTTCAATAGTTGTAATTTTTCATTCATACATCGTCTTCGTCTGTCAATTTCTATAGAAAAACGAAGATTATCAAATACATTAGCAAATTGGTTTTACTGTACAGACCATAGACGTATATATTATAGACGGGACATGTTGAGGCAAAAAGTATCTCCAGTTAAATGGCCCCACTGTTGAGATTTTCGGGCCATTTTGACATTTGAAGTATGGTGAAAACAAGATGGCTGACATTTGAGGTATGGTGAAAACTAAGATGGCGTAATTTTTATTGTATGAAGATTTGTTCTGTCAAATGTACGTCATAGCCTATCTGGAGTTTAGAAATCTTTGGTACAGACCTGAAAAATTATAACTTTACACCGCAAATCAAAATCCTCTTCTCATGGCTAAGACTTGTGTAGAATTTAGTTTAAATCTATTACATTTGTAAGGTAAATCAAGATTTTCATACGTGGACTGCATACTGTCGGTATTACATTGCCGTATTCATTCATAATACACATACAATATACATAATATTGTTATTAAATTATCGTCTACCTTGAGATAAATTATGAATAATTTATAATCTTGCGTCTTAGCCTAGGTTTGTTAACTTACGAGTTACGACTATACTCTCCATAGTTGTATTTTTTTTTAAACACCCGGCCAAGTGCTAAACGAAATAGCTTATAGCGGCAACAGAAATACATAATCTGTGAAAGTTTCAACTGTCTAGTAGTTGTGAAGTGGGGATGAAAAATATTTCTTCATTTTACACCATTTTTAAATAATGTCAAGGTTTTTAATATGTACATGAATTTTTTTACAAAGTTAACCATTTTCGAGTAATCGGCCTCCAAAGTGGTTTATAAGTTGACATTAACATTTATTATGTTTAAACCTTTGAACGGATCGTACTAAAAACTCTTAACCAACCCGAATCCAAAAACTTTTGGTGTAATTCAAAGAAAATCGTAACCAATCCGAATTCAAAAACTTTTGGAGTATTTCAAAGAAAACTTTTTACGCGCTGACAGTTACGGAACCCTCCTTAGACGTGTCCTGAACTCTCGGTTAGGTTGGCTCCGTGCCATTTGGGCACGGAACCCTAAAAATATAAGAAATCTAGATTTTGCTTCGGGATTCTTTCATCACATCCTGAGTAACTACTTACCACGTTTCATCCCTCAGGGGGTTAATTATTATTAAACATCCTTCTCGCGGATGGATTTCGTAATAATTATCTATCATATTGTACTATGTGTTCATATGTCAATTGGAGCCGTTTGCCTCGGAGCCACAGAGCAACAATATAACGATTATTTAGATTAAATAGCAGCCAGCTACTGAGTATATATATATATATCCGATGAATGGTTGTGACTTGGGCGGAACATCAAATTATTGACCTGAGCCGAACTAAGGAACGAATGTTAGGCTGCAGGCGAGCGGGCGAACCGCGGCGACCATTATACACTTGCAATAGAACTTTCAATCGAACTTTTTCAATAATATCCTTCCGAGCTTCATTTAATTTGCCCAACGCATTGAGTATTTGCTGGCGAGTTCTATTAGCTCCGACTGATACGGTCTGATCTGGAAATACGCGTGCATTACTTAAGCGGTGGCGGACTTTTATAGATAGAATAGAACACGTTCAAGTTGGCTGGTATCGACTTCAGAATAATGAATATTGAGTAGAGAAATACTAAGGCGGGTCAATAAGTCCGTGACTTTTTGAATTTCTAACCTCCTTACTGAAAAAGCAACACTACTCCTGTCAACAGGCATCTGTCAGTTGACTCCTATCAAAATTTGAACTTGCTGGGTCAGTTAGTTTGTGTTTTACAGCTATCTTTATCAGACTATCCAGTAACTTAAGGAAACAATGGAAAAAAGTGAATTTCGTGTGCTTATTAAGCATTATTTTTTGCGAAAAAAAACCATTACCGAGACCAAGGCTAAGCTTGATAAATACTATGGGGACTCTGCACCATCGATTTCAATGGTAAAAAAGTGGTTTACTGAATTTCGTTGTGGCCTTACAAGCACTGAAGATGCCGAACGTCCTGGACGCCCAGTTGAGGTCTCTACACCCGAAACAATCGAAAAAATTCACGATAAGGTGTTGGCCGACCGAAGATTGAAAGTGCAAGAGATTGTGGAAGCCATAGGCATCTCGCATGGCTCAGTGGTTTCAATTTTGAATGATCACTTGGGCATGAGAAAGCTTTCCGCAAGATGGGTGCCGCATTTGCTCACAGTCGACCACAAACGCAATCGTGTAACAACTTCACAGGAAGGTTTGGCGTTGTTTAATCACAATATGGAGGAGTTTTTTAACCGTGGACGAAACATGGATCCATCACAATACACCAGAGACCAAACAACAGTCAAAACAGTGTGTTTCTAAGGGTGAATCGGCGCCAAAGAAGGCCAAGGTGGGTTTGTCAGCCAATAAAGTTATGGCGACTGTTTTTTGGGATGCACGTGGGATAATCCACATTGACTATCTTCAAAAGGGAAGAACAATTAATGGGGAATATTATGCCAACTTATTGGACCGCTTCAATGAGGATTTGAAAAAAAACCGACCTCATTTGGCCAAGAAAAAAGTTCTTTTTCACTAAGACAATGCAAGGGTGCACACATGTGCAGTTGCCATGGCAAAAATCCATGAATTGGGCTATGAATTGCTCCCACATCCACCCTATTCTCAAGATTTGGCTCCGAGTGACTACTTCTTGTTCCCAAACCTGAAAAAATGGCTCGGTGGAAAAAGATTTGACTCCAATGATGAAGTCATCTCGCAAACAAAGGCCTATTTTGAGGACCTCGACAAATCATATTTTTTGGAAGGGATAAAAAAATTGGAGAAGCGTTGGACAAAGTGTATAGAGCTCAAGGGGGACTACGTTGAAAAATAAAATGATTTATTTATCAAAAAATCTGTGTTTTATTCCAAAAGTCACGGACTTATTGACCCGCCCTCGTAGTTAAAATTTCAGCCAATTTAAAAAGGGGGATTATTTAGAAAATTAGTTTTATTTCAAACTTTTTTGTGCATTTTTACTTTTACGGTTTATTTTTTTATTTAAAAATAATAATCATTCGATAACGTTACGAATCTTTACTTAACTTTACAATCTTTACTAAATTACTTCGTTGTAAATTTTAAATTTTAAATTGTTTCTGCTTGGGCAACAGATATCCATATTTCTATAACACGTGGAAGTATGCAAGTCGTAAGGTTGTTCGCAACAATCACACTTACCAAATCATAATATGGAGATTTGACGACTTATTCGATATTACCCCATAACTTTTCCACCATAGGTATTTTTCCTTATTATCATTTACTGCCTACCGATATTTATGGTTCGGTAAAATCAATTACGGATATTTTAGGCATATGATCTACTGCTTATATATAGACGTTTAGGCAGAAAAATAATTGTTATAGGTACTTGAAAAAAAAAATCTTCCTTTGTATGGGCGAGTTTGAGTAGGGCGTGTATGGCGGCGGTGTCGCAAAAAAAAGAAACAGTGCGTTTTTGGTTCCAACGTTTTCGTTCTGGAAATTTCGACCTGCAGAACATGCCCCGTGGACGGCCGGAGACCAATGTTGATAGTGAAGAATTGAAGGCTATTGTGGAAGCGGATCCACCGCAAACCACTTCCGAGTTAGCTGCAGGCTGCGGTGTTAGTGATAAAACTGTTTTATATCACTTGAAGCAAATTGGGAAGGTGAAAAAAGGTGGGTACCTCATGAATTGAGTGCGGCAAACCGACAAACGCGCGTCGACTGCTGCGTTACATTACTCAAGCGGCACAATAATGAAGGGATATTAAATCGAAACATTACCTTATTCATCAATAGTGGTTTCTGTACGATAATCAGAATAAATTAGCTTTCTTAAATCTGGCCAGACGATTACGACAGATCTCTTTTGCCAGCAACTGCAAATCATGAAGGAAAAGCTAGCTGCTAAACAACCGATGTTGGTCATTCGCTCTAGGCCACTGCTGCGTCAGGACAACGCTAGACCACACACTGCACTACAGACGACTACCAAATTAGAGGAGCTTCAATTAGAATGTCTAAGACATTCACCGTACTCCCCGGACCTTGCTCCAACAGATTTACCATTTTTTTCGAAATTTGGATAACTTCTGGCAAGGGAAAAAATTCCAACTTCGACGAGGCAGCAAAGCGCCTTCAAAGATTTTATTGATTCCTGTCCGAATGGTTTTTTTAGTAAAATAATCAATGAACTACCTACGAGATGGCAGAAATGCATAGATAGCAATGGTATATACTTTGATTAAATAAATATATTATGTTTAAAAATAATCGACTTTATGTTCCTCCTTTACAAAACGCCAATTTCATAATATGTAATGACCTAATATATACTACAGAATATAATGTTAACCGTATCCAGCTACCATAAAAAATATGAAAGTTTGTGAGGAAGGAATGTATGGAGTATGGATGGATGTTACGGTACTCTTTACGATTTTGATACAATATTATATGTTAGTTAGTAGGAGTTTAAGCTCTGTATTACCACATAGGCTACTACTAGCTAGTACAAACACAAAAGTGAGTGCACGTGTCGGGTTTAATATGGGTTAATTAAAATATAATATTCTGTTTATTAATTACACTCAAACAAGCGCAAATATTGCCTATTAATGATATGAATTTTAGTATTTGCTCGATCTGCATAGAGTGGGTGATCAGTAGGGACAGGAGGTCGATTCTGCTAATTAAATCTTACAATAATACAGTTTACCTGAGTGTACGGCGAAGATAGAATAATATTTTATGTCAAGATATCATATCGCTTGCTATAGTAATAATAATGATAAATTCTTTATTGATAATAAATATATAGAGTTTGTATAAACTATTACAGATGGCTAAGATTCTATAATATTTTATCTTAAGATATGATATGGCTTGCTATGGCTAAGATACTATACAATATGTACACGTGAATTTTATATACCTAATACCTCGTGTTTCCCACACGTGGGAATCAGTGACTCCGATAACACATCATAATAGTTTAGAAGTCAGAGATCTAACAAATAGTGTCATTTTTATGAAACCCTAAGTTTATTTTGTTCTGTAATTTTATTTATCTGCAATAGTATTTCTCTACGTGGAAAAATTGTTGTATTATTTCTTTCAAGTGAAAAATTTACCTAGCTAGTACCTAGTTACCTAGATTATAGATATAATATTTTTGGGGGGTAAATAAATGATTATTATTATTACATATTTTCATGTTATGTACTGTTATATGAAATATATCTTAAGATAACATATTATAGTATCTTCGCCGTCTGTGACGCCCTTAAAACAGCAAAATGGTATTCTCATAAACGTCAAACCACCATTTATTGCGTTTTGATTGGTCCAAAGTCCAAACTCCAAAATTCCCTTTGATATCAAGACGAATCGTCTTGATATCAAACGATTTAAACGATTTAGATTTCATTGAAAGTAACTTGAAAGTCTAAGTTAAATCCGAGAATTGAGTTTCAGGTAATAACTTATAATGATGATTAGTATATTCTTGAGAAGCCCGGGGAGGAGCTTTTAAGCCTGTCAAGTATCAACACAAAGCTTAAACAGTAAGCTTTGTTTATAAATCAATGTAGTATGTATCTATGTATACATACTAGGAACGAGTGCTAATTGCCCGTAACTTCGTTGGCCCAAAAGGAAATCTTATTGCGAAATGCGAAAGTTTGACTATGTTATAAACAAACTTTAGCATTTATATAGCATTTTAGAAATTATCTGATGTTTACTGGTATGTACCGTCGCTGTAAATAGAACTGTGCGCTGATAATAGAGATAATAAGAGCTGAAAATCGTATGTATATGTCAAATCTGAATTTTGACACTCGACACTTCGATCGAAGATCTCCGTGGCCTAGTGGGTAGACCGTTTGATTCGCACTCGAGAGTGTGTTTTCGGTTCGGTTCCCAGGTTGTGGCGTGTACCAGTGAGACTTTTTCAGCTCTCAAGTACATTATACGGACGCTCCAACGGTGAAGGAAAATACGCGAGGAAACCCGCACATGGTTGGCCCCTGACGTATCGACCAGTCATTCCTCTGGACTAGCTGACTATGTTGTAAGAATGCCATATGTGCTCGGGCAACCATACGACATTTAAAACCAACTGTCCCAGGCACTACAGTATTTCAAGAGTGGTTACCTCGCTCGGAGAATGCTGTGTAAATCATCCAATAACGGATGAAAAGGCCTGAGTGTACTAGCGCAGAGTTCTATAACTTGCAGTGCAGTTTTTTTCTGTCGCGACCACAAAAACGAAATAATCTAACAGTAGGCGAATGTGGTCTTATTATATTGTATTAAATTCGAAATGTGAAATATTATCTACCCATAAAGTATATTAATAGACGGTCTATTATTATATACTGTTGACAACGAAACGAATATTTGACAAAGAATTAATTTTACTTCGCAGTTCGCTCACATGAGTGAGTGTATTGACACAATGAGTAATTTAATATTGAAACACCAAATAAGCTAATTGAGTCGAAATGTAACCCCTAGTATATATAGATATATAGATAGATAGTACCTACATACGTCCGCGTCGTACGAGCGAGTCAATGTGTCACGTCTCAACTCAATTCGGGGGCACGAAGATCAATTATCATACATAAAGTGAGTTTAGAATGCCTCGCGCGATGAATACATGGGAAATGGGACGTTTTGTGTAACACAAGGCGACTGGCGAAAACAAATTGGTACGACCGATTCGCGAGGCAGCTCGGCGCTCGCGGTAAAGGAAGCAAAAGTAGCTTCAATATTTTATATCTCTTTATTTGGGGCGTCGTTGCGAGTCAAGTCCGATATCGGGAAACTTGATGTAATACTCATATCGATTTTACTCTTGTGTAATTTTACTACAACCAACTTTTTGCGTTCATTGAATTTATATGTTATACGCAGGGCTGCTAGTAGGTAAGGCTGTGAGTGGTTGGGTTGGGTTGTAGAATATTGAAAATAGGACTCCGGTCCTATTTTCAATATTCTAATATACATTAGAGTTGAAAATCGAACACACGAGTGTCGAGTTGTCAGATTTGACATTGCCATTTGACTTGACACTCGTGTGATCGATTTTCAACTCTAATGTATTAGACCGGAGTCCTATTTTCAATACTCTAAATTTTCTCCGGCCTTCCGGGTCCCGAATCATATTATAGTCCCAGCCTTAGCGCCCTTACACAGGCGCCGCTGGGTATTGAGTGTATTTCACGCCGTGGCAGCGGCGGCACCGCAGGAGCCGCGGCGTTCACCGCCGCGCCGGTGCTGCGGCAAAAAATTACATACAAATCCTGGTGCAGCGGGGGCTGCGGCGCGTGTGAAGCATATCTAGGTCTTAAACTAATTAATTATATTAATAAAAATAGGGTTGCCAGATTTTTTTCAGCCTATAAGGGACAAATGCTTACATAAGCCAAAAAATACGGGATTTTAGTTTTTTACCCGGGACGAAAAAATAACAAAATTAATTAATTAGTGACAAACTTTTAATATTTTTCTGAGGATCGGGCGAGTTTTTTCATTTATTATTAGTTTTACCTGTACCTGTAACAGTAACCTTGTACCTGAGCTCATATTTATCTATACGGGATACTTTTTAGTTTTTAATCATAGAACGCTCGATTTACGGGACAGCGCTTGTCCCGGCGGGACTTTTTAAATAATACTTAAAATACGGGACGTCCCGGGAAATACAGGACGTCTGGCATCCCTAAATTTAGATAATGAATAAGACTAATTAATTATATAAATTACATTATGTACTAAGCCAAAAAATACTTCATTAACAATCGTTAACGATAATAATGAATGATAAAAAATCATTATTTTAAGCATTTATTTCGTATTGGCGGCTATTCAATGACAAAATCTAATGGTCTAATAACTCTTAGATCTAAAGAACAAATATTGAAGGACCTACTAAATGAAAAACAAAAAACCACACTTCTCCAGTTGTGTAGAGATAACTATAGATATTAGATATAATATGTAAATACATACTAGCTTTTTCCCGCGCCCCCCGCCCGGGCAAACATAGTATCCCACAGGAATATTTTTCAGGATAACCTATGTTTTAATCCAGAGCCTAAACTACTACCATACCAAATTTCATCGAAATCCGTTCAGTAGTTTTTGCGTGAAAGAGTAACAAACATCCATCCATCCTCACTAACGTTCACATTTATCATAGTAGGAAGTAGGATGTAAATCTCTTTGTCATCGATTTTAATTGAGATGGAAATATTAAAAAAATTGTATTTATTTTATTCATCGGCTAGTTCGGCTAGTCATGTAAACATGACGTTATGGCTTTTTGAAATTCATGCGATTGATATAATTCTGGATCTCCGGATAATAGTTTACCGAGTCTGCCTTAGATCAACCCACTTTTAAGTTGAAATAAACTTTTCCTCGAACGGTATAGTATGTTTTTGTTGTTCAAATATTTATCAATCGCAGCGCGCTCGTGCCGCGTACGCGAGGGATCGCTTCCAGATGTATATAATAATAATTTGGATTGACCTAAATGAAAAATGTAATGCGTTGACTGTCGGTCGGTATAAACATACGGCTGTCGGCGGTGCCTATGTTCGAATTTAGAACAGCACGTCCGTTTCCTTATAGTAAGCCGCTAATGGAATTCGCATCTCCGCTCAAAAGGTATCCAGAAATATACCCGTATGCTGCACTAACAGCCAAACGCACGAGCAACTAACTCTGATGCACAAATATTATGTAGGTACTTACCACCTACGAGCCTACGTAGATAGCTCATAAGTTTTACCTGTCTGTCTTCAAAAGACATAATATTTTGTTTAAGTTTCGCAAATTGAATGCAACTAACAAAGTTTACAATTTTAAAAGTTATATTTTGTAGGATACTGGATATATAATTTTTAATCAGACTGAATTTAAAAATCTTGCAATACACAGCATAAATACACGATTATTATTAATGTAAAATGTTCGTCATTACATCGAGTTAATTAAAAATTTAAATGTTGAAGGTATGTCGCTTTCATTTTATTGATATAAAAATATATTCACTTTATTGCATACGTGCAGCCGTCACGGCTGCACGTAATGCGAAATTCGGAAACGGGCACGTTGAAATAATAATCAGTGGGAAGAAACAACCTTATAGTTTAGTCCCAATTTCACCAACGCCTGTTGTGTTTACAAACGATTAAGTTTGTTGAAAAATTGGGACTTGGAATGCCCGATAAGATGCCCACCTGCCAACCTAAGAGGTTGCAGGTTCGATCCCCGGTGAAATCAATGAACCAGTAGGAACTTCCTAATAAAGAAACACCAAGCGGTTGTAAGGCTGGTTCTATAATATCCGGAATCCCTAAGGCTGGGGAAAATTAAGAGCACTGAAAATAGAACTCTGGACTAATACAATAGAGTTGGAAATCGAACACATGAGTGTCGAGTTGTCAGATTTGACATTAACACTTGATACTCGTGTGTTAGATTTTCAACTCTATTGTATTAGCTCAGAGTTCCATCTCAGTATCCTGAATTTTCTCCGGCTCTCCGGTTTCCGGATCATAAAGATCCATCCCAGCCATAAGGAGGTGTAATTTGGTAACCTGCACCGTAATTCTCTTCATGAGGGAATTACTGGACGACGACGATGATATTGTTTAGTTTCAAATTTCTTAGAAACGAATAGAATAGTAGAATAACGAGCAACAACTTCTATCTCTTGAACGTGCTCATTATTCAAATAGTAAAGAAATATTCCTATGTTGGGTTTGCGCGTGTACTATGTAAAAGAAAGGTGTCGCGTCTATATCGACATCACTTACTGAAGGCACAACAGTACACGCGTACAGAACGCGAAACTCATATTTGTTTTGTTCGATCTCGTGTAGGTACCCCACCTTCGACGGACATGTTGGAGCCTGGAGGTACACCTACTACTGATTTTTCTTTTATCTTAGTTATTGGAATCTCATACTCTTCGAGCAGCCAGGAATGTTTTTATTAAACGTCGAACGCTTACGTTGACATATAATAAAAAATAGACCTTATCGTGTGAAATGATTTTCTTTTATAAATAAAGTACCTTTTTACATACCTAATGGTCCGCGTCGTTCATAATTACTCTTTCACGGTAAAATATCTTTACATATATGTCTTCGCGCTTCTGTTACAGATTTTCCGCGAATCGAAATCGGACCCGAAAATCCCTTGCGAGTGGAGATCGACGGAACCGCGACCATGGAGTGTAAAGTCGACGCCAAGCCCAAGGTGAACTCCGTGAAGTGGACGCGGAACGGCAAATACATATCCAACTCCTTCGTGCATACCGTTCAGGGGGTGGGCGTGCAGGACTCCGGCAAGTACACCTGCAGCGCCGACAACGGCCTGGGCCGCCCCGGGGAGAAGGAGATATACCTGGATGTCATGTTCCCGCCCACCGTCACCATCGACTCCAAGACGTACGAGGCCGAGGAGGGAGGTACCGTGGAGATCCGCTGCGACGTCTCCGCCAACCCGGAGCCGATATCCGTCGAGTGGACGATGGAGGGCCGGACCGACTTCCGCCAGAAGGGAAACAGCCTGTACCTGAGCAAGATCGAGGCGGACATGGCCGGCACGTACGTGTGCCGCGCCGTCAACGTCATCGCCACAAGCGGCGGCAACCGCGCCGAGCGTGCCAGCAGCGCCTCCGTGGCCGTGCTGGTGCGGCACAAGCCGGGCCGCGCTCACATCTCGCCCGACCGGCCCGTGGCCCAGGAGGGAACCGTCGTCACCATGACGTGCAGCGCCAAGCCGCCCGGCTGGCCCGTGCCGCAGTACCGCTGGTTCCGCGACATCGACGCCGGCGACACCAAGCCCAACGTGTTGGCCACCGGCAGCAAGTACACCATCCCCAGCGCGCACCTCGGCAGCGAGGGCGTGTACCACTGCCAGGCCACCAACGAGCTCGGCCACGGCGAGCTGGCCACCGTCAACCTGGAGGTGTACCAGCCGCCGCGCTTTCAGTCGAAGCTGCAGCCGCACATGATCAAGAACTCGGGCGAGAGGAACTACTCGCTGTCGTGCGTGGCGCTGGGCAAGCCGCTGCCGAGCGTGAAGTGGTTCAAGGACAACTCGGAGATCCGGCCGGACGCGAACCTGTACGAGGTGAAGACGGAGGTGAACGAGAGCCGCAACGCCGTGTTCAACATCCACAGCACGCTGCGGTTCCGTGGCAAGGCGCGGGCGGGCGGCGACGACTTGCTCCCGGCTGACCGCGGCGTCTACACCTGCGCCTTCGAGAACGAGGTCAAGAAGGTCGAGTCCACCATGCAGCTGCGCATCGAACGTGAGTCATTTATGATTATCCCTGATCTTATTATTATCAGATTCTTAGTTTCTTCATGACACGTAAATCTGGACTTCGTGCCTACTTTACATAGGCTTATTAATTTATTTTAACAACGCTAACTTTCGTTTGGCACTGTAAGTAGTTAACGAAATTGAGTTCACGTTAATGGCGGTCTACATGAGGTGCCTAGTATTCGTTAAAATACGTACTCATATATTTAACGCTAAGAGCTGAGGCGTCGATGCCACAGCGAGCGGTCGTGCCTCTTACGAAGTCTTAGTGGCCATAGTAAATAATTTTGAGATTCAAAGCATCGCTACCCAAAGTACTAAGAAACTTTTTATAAGAGAGTCACTTTGATTTGATACCCCCATTTAGGGCCATAAAACAGGCGGTAATGTTTAATTTATGTATGTATTTATGTACGTATATGAAAATAGGGACGCAACGCGCGAAATAAACAAACTTTTACCTTCATTTTTTTGGTTCATAGTTTGTTGTTTTGTATACTCTAGTGTACTTCCTCTATGGTTTAGAGGATGGGAGTAAGCAAGTACATGGTACCGATTCGTAACGTTATTGAATGTCAAATGTATAGGCGCTGTCATAATATCTTTCGATAACGTTACGAATACGTACTCGTAAGTTGTTCGTGCTAGCCCCACAGATCCAATTTGATGTAAACGTGAACAAAAGACGTGAAGAAATTAAATGACACTTATTTACTGGGCAATAAATAAGTACGGTAACACATTAATCTGGTCGAAATTGGACGCTGCTATGGAATACTGTGACAACCTACAAAATTACTAAAATCAAGATGTTGATACTAATCGCTTTCTCAGGCGATAACTATAATTATCAAAGTAGTGTTAAGTGAATTAAATTATTTGAATACTAAAATCTTTTCACCTTCATCATTCTCTTTATGATTTTAATTAAACAAGTTTTCTCAAAATGGCGATCTAGAGGGTTGACACAGTATTGCATAACAGCGTCCAATTCATCTTCTTATTTTATGTTAATTTTAAAATTGGATCTGAATAGAGTATACAAAAAAGATTCAAGTGAACCATATAGTCCCAACTATGTGATCCGGAATCCGGAACCGTAGAAAATTCTGAGCATTGAAAATAGAACTCTGCACTAATACAATACAGTTGAAAATCCAACACACGAGTGTCGAGTCAAAATGTCAATGTCATATATGACAGCTGTGAATCAGTGCTATGAATTTTCACCGGCGTTCCGGATTCCGGAGCACATTATAGTCCCAGCCTTAGGTAACAAGGTCCGCCCGCTCGCTCGGTGGCCGTCGCGCCGTGGAGTGTGGACCTACTACGTGTACTGTGATTTGGTATTTTCCTACATGTAAAAAATTAGTTTTTTTAAATAAATTAAGATATAGTTAGGTTAGGTTAGTACAACTTGATCAAAATAAAAGGAATTTGGATTTTATGTGTAGTTTTGTAATTATATGCATTTCGAAGTTACAAACAAGTTGAAATATTTATTTTAAAGCATTAGTGTATAAAACCTACATTATTAGTTTACTTACATCAAATACAAAAAGATTTACTATGGTATGTATCAACAAAAACGCGCAAAATTACGAGATATCAGACATTTTGTGCATATGGCCATACATTTCGTAGCAACATTACTATCGTGTGACGTCACCTACTAGTACGACTTTTATATGGTGCGTTTTCACGAGACTCACAAAAGTGCTTCAAAGTTCAAACAATCCGCAATATCTTTGAAAAATTTGATTTTTTGTATACTATTCCTTTTATTATCTTATTTTTCAGAGCACTATTCATTTATGTAATAAAAAAAAACAAGAAAATACCGTATTGTTGTAGCTGCAGCTTACTTCGTATTAGTTCAATATTAAACGTCCCCAAATTGATCGTGATACAGGCTGGGAGACGTGTTTAAATTAACCCATAGCGTGTAGCTGCCTGATCTGCACTATGTGAAGATATCCAAGATATGTTCAACTTGCAGGACACAATATTAATGTCAGTTTCAGTGCACAAAGCTCGTGTTTAATATTATTTAACGAACTTACAAGCTGGCGGTGACGCTTTTGCCATAGAAATGGCAGTGTTCATTTTGAGTAGCTATTTAAATACTTACCTATATGGAGTAGTAAGGATTCCGTACAAAACGGCAAAAAAACTTGTTTGTTGTATAGGGAGCCCACTTAAATAATATTATATAAATATATAAATAATATTTGTATATTATTTAAGTGTGCTATATAATATAAATAATATTTATTTTATTCTGTTTTTAGTATTTGTTGTTATAGCCGCGACAGAAATAAATTTGCTTTAACTGTTCATGAGACACATTGTTGCAGACAGACGGAGAGCGCAGTCTTAGTAATAGGATCCCGCTTTTATATAAATACGTGCATATTTCCCTATTAATAAACATTGATGTTTGAAACTTGGAAATGGAATTGTATTTTATCTTAGGCTTGGAAACAAATTTTGATTCTTTGTTGATTCTTAGCTCCCTAAAATGGAAGCTCAAAAATAGACAACATGGTAGTAGAAAAAATGGCGGTTAAAGCCTAGATGTCAGCACAGCACATGTCAGTCTAGGTCGACGGCTAGGAACTGTAGGTGGTGGGTTGTACGGGTAACGGGTAACGGGCCGGCCTCTAACGCATTGACTCACAGCTGAACAGGGTCTAAAAAGGCCACTTTAGCTGTTTCATATATTTTTTTCAATACAAAAATAATGAAATTGTTAAATGGCTACATGATTCATCTGATTTCATCATATTAGAAAACATCAATTTTGATAGTTTTCAAGAGAAATGCATAAAATGGCGGACTTAATATGAGTTGAAAAAAAAATGAAACATAATATGAAACATAATATGAAACACCTAAAGTGGCCTTTTTAGACCCCCTGGTCGCAGCTTTCCACTGCTGATCACTGAACGGTCATATTTTATCTGTCATCAAATGTATTGTTAATATACATCAAAATTATAGTCCATTCGCTAAGTTTGCTGTGAATCATCAGTACAAATGTCAAAATGGCTTACTTCAATTTGATTATGTGAATAAAGTAGTTTTTAGGGTACCTATTCAAAATTGAACTTTTTCACTATAAAGTTAAATTTTAAATAGATAAGGTACCTTGAAAATGCAGCGCCACGTCGCGTCTTGTCGCGGCCCTTAGTGAAAGGGTCCCGTTTTTAACCTTTGGGTGCGGGTTAATATAGAACAAGGATTTTTAAAGTTTGTATCCTAAAAATGGAAAATATTGAATAAAAATATTTTGCTCTAATACGAGAAAAGTTTGAAAAAAATTGTGTTTTGTGATTTTTTTGTTACAAACATTTTCATTTTATGCTTTCACCAAGCCAACTTAGATATTTTCCCCCCAAAATCAGGGAAAAAATCTACGAGGGTTTAGGTGGCAGGATTATTAGAGTTTAGTTAGAGTGTAGTTTAGTTCCATAAGAATCAATTTTTATATGTGTATATAGCCCGGGGTATAAAAATTTATATTTATGACACGTTAGTTTTATGTCATTTACTCGTAAGTCTTTATGTGTATAAACACAAAGTTTTTAGAGTTTCTAGCTTATTATCTCATATTTATTATAATTATATTATTATTAAATATAAAAAGAATTTGGCCTATCCCAATTATAATTGGGATAACCCAATTATATTCCAATAAAATCAGCGTAAATCCATGTTTGGGGAGAAATATTTTTGAGAGTTGGTATCACTGCACGATTTCAATTGATTGCTGGAATCATCGTCGTCGTCGAAAAACAACACTGTAAATGGAACTTTGCTCTAATACAATAGAGCTGAAAATCAAACACACGAGTGTCGAGTTTTCATTTCGGTCTGCCGGACCAAATCCGTGCGTCTGTAGCGACACCGGATTCGGTACGCGGATATGGTCCGCGGACTAAGTTCGAATGTCTGTTAGCACTATAAAACAGCGCCGCTGAATCGTGTGCACGCACACAAACTCACGTATAAATACGTAGTTCGACCACGTCTGCAGTCGTTGCGGTCCATTTATTTCCGTTGAGTTTAAATATTTTTAGGCGTCCTAGTAAAAAGGAAAATGTTGATAGCTGGTAGCTGGTCGATCACGAGCTTAGTCGATAGTGTAGATTGTAAATTATGTAATGTACATACAAAATTATGCTGAATAATGAATTCAATATTACTTAATTAAGAAAGATATTTGTTTTTCTTTTGCTTGGGGACTATTCTTTATTGAGTATACTTACCTCATAGCTTTCATACGTTTATTGTTGATGACAAAAATGTGTAATAATTTTCAGATTTTCTGACTCTCAACTTTCATCAGCTGTGTGTGTTTTTTCTACTTGTTATGATTTGAAGAGCGTTTTTGAGAGCGTTCCATATTCGACATCGAACCGATAATGAGAAAGACAGTAAAAGTTTTATACATATCTATATGTATTTAACCTCATTGCTTCTCTTCGATATACTTTTAAGACTTGACAATGAATGTCAACTGTCAAGTGAATGAGACATATTTAATTTCATATGAATAATTTGTTTGAAAATATTTAATTTGTGAAATATTAGCATTAAATGTTGTTTCTTTAGTTGTGAAACAACACGTTATCTTTTATTTCCTTATTGTTAAAAATCTTATTATAAAACAAAATTATCGCTATAACTTATGAACCATGGAAAAACTGAGAACTGAGAACTTGAATTTGTAGTAAAGGCAAGTGACTTTGGACAATCAAGTGATGATCCAAAATCTAATATTATCTGTTTAACTTCGATTACTGATACTGATAAAAGAATATACTTGATTACGCAAGAATTTCAGCCGGCTTAATTACATGATGCTATTCTTAAGACGCAAATATATGAAAATATCAAAAAAACATTGAAGAAAAGTCATGAGAGAAGACAAGTGTGGATTGCAATGACACAAGAAATACATGATACCTATATAGATCACGATGGAAACATTCAATTTAACGGATATTTTTTAGAGGAAATAACTTCAAAAATAGAAAGAGTACCACAGCATAAAGGAAATACGGATGAGTCTTTGACAGAATTATTACACAAATGCATGGAATCAAATAAACCACAAATTTCGGGAAATATAGTAGACACATTTATATTGGAAGTTTAACAGGAGGACATCTAATGCATCTCAATGGATGAATAGATTTGAAGAGGAATGTTCACGATTATCAATTGTTGAAGATGCAAAGAAAATTGAGATAGTAAGAGTATTTTTAGAAGACCTAGACTGGTCCTCCTCCATGATGATTAAATATACAATAAGCAAAATTTTGATAGAAAGAGGAGAGATATAGATTTGAAAGTTAGTGATTTTGTATATATTGAAAATGGAAATAAACTTAATAGAAGAAAGATGAATTAAAGATTAGGCCTTTTGAGGTTTTGGAAAAGATATCTGACTCTATATAAGAGTAGACACTGGTCACAAGAAGTGTGAATCAAATTTCTATCACATTACGAAGATGGTTCCAGCTCCTACAGCTGCAGCGGTCGGAGTCTGATCTGGAGGGGGAGATGTAACCTCATTGCTTCTCTTCGATGTACTTTTTAGACTTGACAATGAATGTCAACTGTCAAGTAAATGAAACTTATATTTAATTTCATATGAATAATTTGTTTGAAAATGTTATTTAATTTGTAAAATATTAGCATTAAATGTTGTTTCTTTAGTTGTAAAGCAACACATTATCTGTTATTTCCATATTGTTAAATTTTTTATTATATGTATATACATGTGCTTATTATATGTATATGCATGTGCTACTTGCCCTTAGCTATCGCATATCGGCGTGAGGCGTCCGACACCCGGTCGGATAATGGGAAAACATTCTAAAGATGAAATAAATGTTCCCTCAGTTTTTTGGCTAACAGCTATCTGTTTTACAGTCAAACTTCAAACAAGCCACCGGCTTATCAGATTGGCTGGTGCCTGGTTGCAGTACGAACTTTGTTCTTTGAATAGCTCAATTTCCTATGATTTATTCAAATATTTTGCTGCAAATTAACGATAAACTATAATTGTTGAAAAATAAACCTATAACTAGACATATACATATGTTTTCCGAGCTATCAGGGTTTATACAATCTTAGTACCATGTAGTTATCGTAGTTCATTTAAATTTTTATAAATACATACTAAGTACGAAAATTTAATAAATATAAGCATTGTAATTGCTTATGACCTTAGCTATTTAAAAGCGACTTAAAATAAATATAAAAAAATGAGTACCGTAAAGAACTTTAACGTAGGATACCGTTTTTTGTGATGATGATACTAAATGGTATAAAACTGAATTCTATCCTTCCAGATGAGCCGATATCGATTAAACAACAAAACAAAGTCGCATACGACATCATGGAGAACGCCGAAATCTCGTGTCGCGTGCAGGCGTACCCCAAACCTGAGTTCCAGTGGTTCTATGGCAACAACGCCGCGCCTCTACAGATGTCGTCCGACGGCCACTACGAGATCACCACTACGACTGACAACAATGACGTGTACCTCAGTGTCCTGCTCATCAGGAACATCAAGAACCAGGACTACGGCGACTATCATTGCAAGGTAAAACATTTGGACCAAACTTCTATATATGCGCCTAACACTGAACCCGGATTCGATCTCGCTCGTTCAATGTTAGAACGGGACAGAGTTCGAAAAATATACGCGTTATAATGCGTATTGCTTCCTTTTCCACAATGAATTGTATAACGTTTTGAAAGATCAAATACAAGAATTTTATACACATGATTTACTGTTGACTTTATGTTAAGACCCGAAGTTAAGGCAGAGAAATACATAATTGTGAAATCGATGAAAATTATACAAACTTAAATTACATTGCACTCTCTTCGACGCTCAGAAGGTTATTGACCTCGAAGCTGACTTCAAAATAATTTTAATATAAATTCAATAAATTTCAATCAGCTGTGTGGGGTCAACGACCTTCTGAGTGTCGAAGAGATTGCAATCTTATTTTAGTTTGTATTTTTATCGACACAATTATTTTTCTACACTAACAGCAGTAAATCTTGTTCCCAAAATTTCTGTAAAATGTTGCATAACACATTTGATGAAAGTCTTCACAACAATAATCGGGACTCATTATTTTATGTATATATGTGTTAGTGCGAGTTTTTGTCACCGCTCGGCGTGAAGAAGTTAACTACAATCTGTATGGCATCGAAACAACGCCCCTAGCGACAAACTCACTCACTCGATACCGTACAAATTGTAGTTAACTTCTTCACAGTGAGTAGTGTTGAAAACTCGCACACAGTACGATGATCATACTTGCTGTATACCTAATATTGATTTCGATAGTAGTTATTTATAAATATCCAAAGGACTTCTTCAAAAATATTATTTTCAATTCTTTAGGTGAAGAACTCGCTGGGTAGCATCCGACCACAGATACGACTGCAGCCGAAGGGCGCACCAGAGGCTCCGAAGGGACTGGCCAGTCAGAAGGTAAGTCCTCTACATGTGAAAATTGCAAATGTATGTAATAAGCATAGTGTGGTTAATTATTACGAGTATCAGTAAAAAAAACCGGCCAAGTGCGAGCCAAGGACTTACGCACGAAGTATTTCGCACAAAACGGCAAAATTCCACGTTTGTTGTATGGGAGCCCCACTTAAATATTCATTTCATTCGATTTTTAGTATCTATTTGTTGTTAAAGCGGCAACAGAAATCACCAGGCTGTATATCGTGAGCCGTGATGATAGCTGGAGAGTTGAAATTTTCATATATGGGTATTAGCTCGTAGCCGCTTATGACAAATACTAAAAACATAGTAAAACATGTGGGGCTCCCATACAACGAACATGAATTTTTTTTGCCGTTTTGTACGAAACCTTTCGAGCGCGATTCCGATCCGCACTTGGCCGGTTTTATATTTATGGCAGAGACAGACGATGCATGGAGAACGAGGTTTTACGAAAGACATTGAGAACGTAGTTGTACGAATATCTGCGTGTCAGGGAGATTCAGTCTTGATATGATCACTTCCACGCACATCGACATAACTATGTACATACGTGAAACTGTGGGTTACAAAATATTATTTCCGTTCAAATCGCAGTATAATTCCAGTGTCGGCGCATGCTGTCGCACTCACACGCGCATCAAATCGAGGGATCATGAGAGTGATAGCGTGCTTACACTGGAACCCAATTGATTCGATAATATAATTACGTGAATTGCCCCCCCCCCCCCCCCCCCCATTTTAATAATCATTCATTTCATAAAGGTGGGGCCCACATACGTGACCCTGAAATGGGAGTCCGGCTTCGATGGCGGGCTGTCCAGCACCAAGTACTTCGTGCTGTACCGGCGCGTGCGCAGCCTGGACGGCGAGCACTGCGTTTCCGACAAGCCCGAGGCGTTCGACTGGCGGGAGTACGACTGCCGCCGCGCCAACCCCTGCAACGTCACTCGGCTGGAACAACACAATTCCTATCATTTTAAGGTGCGTATTTTTTTAAACCTGACTACCACGTTTACACAGACAAAGACAGCAACATTGAATAGCTTACCCGTAGTATAATAATTTTTATTAGTAAGTGGGCTTATGAATAAGGGGGTCAGTTGCAAGATCGCGGCTCAGTATTTTTTGAACTCGGGATGGTTTTTGCATTACTACTTTCAATAACCTTTTTTATTAACTTTGACGATTTCCTGTATTAAGCTCTTAAAACCGAGTTTACAGACAAATCAATATTGTTATTTGTAAAATCCGCGAATCACCGAAAACGTAGCCCGTTGATTTATTAAATATCGTACATAAACATCGAAGTACGTAAGCTTAACTCATATCCTTTATCGACGAAGATAAAACATTGTTAATTTAATAAAGAATTAAGTAATCCAGTATTTTTGTTTACTTACTTATTATCGTGTAACATATATACTTAACACACTACGATTTGTTTTATTTCGGCGGCCATGTTCGAGTGAAGCTAAAGCTTGGGCAAAAGTATTGCCAATATAAAAGTACAATATTTAACAAACATAATATTATATTATTTAATTTCCCCGCCATGGTTTAAGCGCTAAGCAAACTTCGTTCATATAGGTTACTGAATACGAGAATTTCGTTTATTTCGATATACATATGAATCTTGAAATCGCTTTACCGCCGGTATGGAACATGTAGTGTAATTGTGTCAAATTGCGCGTCGGCTTAGAGCATCCACATGGTAATATCTTATAATAAACGCGGTAGTAGGCAGCTAAATTCACTAGTAAACCACAATATTATGTATTTGAGATTTTGAGAATGGAGAATATTCACTAAATTTAAGTTTTAAACGTAAACTTTCTGTATTCTCCGTGGAAAATAAAAAAAAACTCGTGAAATAATTTTTTCCATGAATTAGTTTCCAAGAAACTTAACTTTAAAGTGTCCCAGTGACCAACTTGCGACTAGTATAGCTGTGCGTAGTACGGCGCGAGCTTCGGGCTGTATTGCCGAGGTGTGACGCCACTGTTAGCGGTATTCGAACATTTTCGTAATTTAGAACGCGTGTATAATCATAACTACTCAATACTTCTAAATACTAAACTAGGGCATCTGATTACAATTATAATCTATAATATCATTACATACCTATGTAACATTCTCCATTAGCTATGAGATGAGCTAGATATAAATGAAAAGTACTCTGAAAAAAATTACAAATAGAATAATTAAATTAGGCCTTTTTCATCCGTTATTGGATGATTTATACAGTATTATCCAAGCGAGGTAACCACTCTTGAAATACTGTAGTGCCTGAGACAGTTGGATTCTAAATGTCGTATGGTTGCCCAAGCACACACGGCATTCTCGCAACACAGTCAGCCTAGTCCAGAGGAATGACTGGTCAATACGTCTGGGGCCAACCATGTGCGGGTTTCCTCACGATGTTTTCCTTCACCGTTCGAGTGTAGTATAAGTAGTATACTAAATCAATATTTCCAAAAAATTGCGGATTGTTTGAAGAGCTTTTGTGAATCTTGCGATAGCGCCCCATACGGAAGTCGTACTGGCAGGTTAGGCAGGTACGTTTATGGTCATACTTACTATATTAAATCTTTCATCTTTATCATTTATTTGATGTAAGTAAATTAATTACTAACGTTTTTTACACTAATGTTGTAAAATAGTGTTTAAACTTTTTTGTAACATTTATATGCCCCTAAAGTTACGTAAAGCTGCATACAAAATCTATTTTTTACCGTAAAATTGTAAATACCGTTAGATTGTAATATAATTAGCGAGATTTGTCGACATATTGTGAAATAAACATTCTGCTTCTGCTTAATATTTTTAATTTTTTTTTTGTATGTTCATCGCTATTATACATTCGAACGCTTATTTAAAACTTTCTTAAAATTTGTTAATACCTAATTATATAATAAATATGATAAAACAGCAAAAAAATATATACAAAAAATTAAAACCGATTTCCAAAGAAAAAATGTAAAAAAAAGTGTGAAATAAATCTAATTTTCTAAATTATTCCCTTTTTAAATTCGGTTAAATCTTTAACTATTTCTCTACTCAATCTTCATAATTTTGAAGTCGGTACCAGACAACTAGAACGTGAGTTCTATAAAATATTGTTTTATCAGGATATTGTTTGGGCTGGTACCGACTTCAAACTGTTTGTTCCGGCTAATCTCTGAAACGGCTAGACCGATTTTGACCGGACTTTCACTGGCAGATAGCTGATGTTATAGGGAGTAACTTGGGCTACTTCTATCTTAGGGTTCCCTTTATAAAAAATATTTGTTTCCGTTTTCATTTGTTCCACGAAAACGAAGTAACTTAACTAACTTAGTAACTTCTATTGTCTGTAATATACAAAGTAACTTGCTACTACGTAACACATTACACAACAGTAAAAGTACTATAACGTATTTCTGAAACAGCAAAGCATAGTACTTATTACTATATTAATAGGACAGCGAAGCTACACCTTTAGTGATTCCTAAAGTGCTTTATGCTAACATATTTATTTTCTTTTACTTATAATTTTTATCAACATTCAGCGAACTACCCAATCTATTAGGAAAATGCAATTGCAAATATGTCTTGAGTTGCTCTCAAATGATAACAGAACCTCAAATGAATATTACACACATTCAAATAACTAGAGTAAGAAATATTCGTTATAGCCGCGGCGAAACGAACTCAACTACATTTTATCGTATTTTTTTAAACGCGAGTCTGTAGCATCATGTAGGCTTAGTATTTGGATGTTTTAGGTGGTCCCTGTACTTTGTGCTCTACTTGACGAAACCCATTTAGCAGACTAATTACCTAGTAATTGATTATTAAAGTGTATTTGGTTTTTACGTAATATTATATTGCACGCAATTTTAGCTACAGTGGGGTGGAATTTGCCTGTATTTTTTACATAAATGAGTAGTACTTTGAAAAAATAATAAGGTTTACAAAAGTAAATGAAAGTGAAATGCTCCTAATTACAAAACTACACATGAAATCTTAATTCTGTTTACTTTTATCAAGTTGTAATACTTACCTAAATATTTCTGAATCTTAAAAGAACTAAATTTTTATATGTAGGCAATACCCAATTCTAAAACTCAATCACTTGTAAATTGTAATATAATAACATAATATCTGTTACTTAATTAATTGTCTGCTAATACCGAAGTCTGAACATAATTATGACTGAACGGGTAAAATTAATTGCTAACGTACCGGCTTACGCGCCCTCATATCTGTGGGCACGGCAGTGCCCCCGCCAAGATAAGCTAAGCGAAGCGCAAGGGCACTACCAGACCACCTTTTCTCGAGATTTCATCTAATTTTAATCGTTTCATCGATTTTTTGAACCCTCATAACTTGGGTTTGGATTATACTAGTTAACGAAATTTTCATGATATGTTCCCAGTAGCAAACTTATTAAACATGTAAAGTTTAAAGATTTTATTGATATCTAAAATAACCTGATTTCGTCACTGACACACTGATGATCAACAAAACTATAGGGTACTTCCGGATATCCTAGAAAGCGGAATATGTAAGCTAGTATTAGCACATAAACAACATAAAAATTTGGAACAAATTTGGAACTTTTATCCTCCAACCCCTTAAACTAGGGGATGAAAATTTGTAAGAGACCTACGCAAATTTTTACGCTAGAGGTCTGAAAATTGTTGCAGGGATTCGTGTTGTAAATAGTAACAATAAAATTAAAAAGAAAATAAAAATATTGTCATAACAACTTAAAAAAATAAGTGAAATCCTACCAAAACATTTTCATGTGAAGTGATGCCAAGACGATAACATATGTCTCGCAATACCTATGTCACAACATAATATGTCAAAAAGCTATCAGATCTCATGTAAAACCAAGCTTCTGGCTCTACCAAACTTCTAACTCTACACGCCTTAATTCTACAAGCCTAACTTCACGAACTCTACCTTAGTCAAGATATGTGGCTTGGCCGTTTTGTTCCTACATGAATAGTATAACAGAAAAACAGTACGATAATTTTTTACCTTACGCCCAAGCTTATTTAGCGAAATGGCCAGGCCAAATATTTTGACCAAGGTGTAGAGTTTGTGTAGTTAGGCTTGTAGCGAGAGCTGTGAGACATATTATGGTATCGTCTTGGGATCACTTTACATGAAAATATTTTCGGTGGAATTCATCATAGTACTTGTATTATAATTATTGTCTATTAAATACAAAGATTTCAAAACTAAAGACGGGCTATGACGTACATTTGACAGAACAAATCTTCATACAAGAAAAAGTAACGCCATCTTGATTTCACCGTACCTCAAATGTCAGCCATCTAGATTTCACCATACCTCATAAAATGGCCTCAAAAACCCCAAAAGTGGGGTCATTCAAGTGGGGACAGTTTTGGCCTCGACATGCCTCGTCTATAATATATATTATATATATGATTAAATATCTATATTTAACGTTTTGCCAAGTAAATTACAGAAAGTTCGGAGACATGATTTACTAAAAAACTTGAATTTCGAAAAAACTCCTTAAATATTCATGCAAAGAAGTTTTTTTCGATTTTTTTTTTGTCTAAACTAAATCATGCCCAAAGTTTCCGTAATTAATTTGCAAAACGATATAATAAAATGTATAGTTGTATTAATCGCAGCAAGAGTTCGCCTCGCATATAAAATAGTTAAATCTTTTTGTAACGTTAGTTGCCTTTTTATCATACATAGAAGTTTTCAAAATTGAAAGTAATATTTTTATTGTTATTGCTACCACCAGCATGAGACCTACGCATTTCAGGTAACACGCCGACAACAAATAACTTTTCGCTTTGTCGATCGTAATAATTAGCTTTTGAAATATATTTTTTTAAATTTTTAATAAAATTATCACGTTTGCGTCATCTAGTCTCTCTTTTTTGTTTTAATCTTAATAATGCACATAGAATTTGATTTTATTTGCGTACTGTGACTGTTGTTATATTTTTAAGTTAAACCGACATTGTAAGACACTCGCTTATTACGACACCTGTGGATTTGTTTACTACTGGACGTTTCTAGCGACTTCGTACGCTGAAAAAGATATCCTGCGGGAACCATACATTTTGCTGCAATAAATAGTAGCCTATGTGTTAATGCATAGTCTAAACTACTACCTTACGGAATTTCATAAAAATCCGTTCAGTAATTATTGGGTGAAAGATCAAGAAACATCCATAAAAGTTTCGCGTTTATTATATTATAGTAAGGATATATATTCAGCTTTAGAGAGATCTTATACGGTTTGGTGTCACCACCGATTTATTTTCGTCTACCAAATACCAGCCCCCAGCGACACGTTGTCCTAATGAGCGAGTCGATGTTATTTCTTTGCCTTGCCTCTTTATTCGTCCCTCGTCCGAAGAATCACATCCGCCATTTTGTTTTTAGGTGAAAGCCGTGAACACGAAGGGCCAGAGCAACTACTCCAACGAGATAACGGTGACGACGAAGGTGGACAAGATCGCACCCCCCGAGCAGGTGACCTACGACCCCAGCAAGAGGAGCATCTCGTTCAGTGTCGGCCAAACTTGTCTTCCACTAGTCGGCGTGGTCAAAGGCCTAGGGCCCATGAACAATTGGCAGGTAAGGAATTAGGAAATATACGAAAAGAGTGTGTGTGGTCTTATGTACGCACGTAAATTGTACCTACTACTTTGAAGTTGGTTGCGAGTGTTTAATTTAGAGATAGTTTTTAAGGTTCCGTACCCAAATGGTAAAAAACGGGAACCTATTACATACTGAGACTTCGCTGTCTGTCCGTCTGTCGGTCACTAGGCTGTATCTCCTTAGCCGTGATAGCTAGCCTAGTCAAAGTCCTAGTAAATCGTCAGTGCAGTCAATGAGTCGAAGCAGTCGATGCAATAAAGTGGTAAACGCTTTACTGAAACTTCCTAGGGAGTTTTGGAGAGAACACAAAATAGCACGCTTTTGGAAGTTGTACCACTTGCTTACACGTACCGAATATTTAATGGTTAATATTCTACCACATTAACACATTAAGAACTGTAATTACACAACTTTAAGGGAGAAATACAAAAACAACAATGTCACACTTTTACATCTTGTGTTACTGGGACCAGACAACGGGAAGTATATGCTAGAAACATGAAACTTTGCATGGATATGTACGAAATATATTTTTTTGTACCTCCCCTACATGTAAAGTGGAGATGATTTTTTTTCTCCCCCATAGTGTGGGGTATCATTAGATAGGTCTTTAAAAAACATTGACAGGTTGCTAAGACGATTTTTTTGATTTAGGTATCCGTTTGCGAGATATATATTTAAAGCGCTTTTTTTTTTAAATAGAGCTTCCTCCTATCTAGATAGCAAAATAGCTAAACGGCTGGCTCGAAAAATCTGAAAAAATCCATGTGATGAACTTTTAGTGAAAACTATAACGGCTTATATAATGTTAGTTCAGGAGTAATAGATAATTAATTAACGTCTTGTAAAATGCACTTACTTGGAAAACTTCGTACAACAATAACTAAATTATAAGTAAACATGTTAAATATTGGTATAATGGTACGGAAAACCCTACGTGCACGAGTCTGAATGGCACTTGGGCGGTTTTTTAACTAAAGAGTGACAACGTTCACCGTTGTGTCAAATTGAAGACAATTGCCATTTTTGTTGCCAAAATTTCTCTTATAGTTGTTACAACTTAAGGTATTATTGTCTTACGGCCGCACTCAGAGACATTTGATGCTTACTTAAGAGCCCTATTGCAAATCTGCACGCTGCGAGATTAGGTATTTGAAGCGTTCCCGACATTTCGCATTTTGTAGTAATTTTGCAGTTGTATTTATCGTTTTTATTGAAATAGGTTAATAAATTCATGCTTTAAAATTATAAAATCTTTATTCCTCACGAAGTAACAATTGTTCTGGTATAAATTTTGCTTAATAATATAATCGTAGATAGGACGATAATTCACAGTTAACTTAAAGCTATTTTCCAAGTTTTTTTGGCTTAGAATAAGATTTAAGACGAGCCGTAAGACAGTAATACCATAAGTTGGAACAGTACATTATGATGACTTAGACGCCGCGCCGCTCCATTAATTACTATTGCAAAACGCAACAATAAATGTTAATACTTTGTGGTGCCGTCTTCGATCTCCACACAATTTCCACAATGGCTTGTGTTGTATTCCTCTTTTTATTATAATACATCTACATGGTTCTAATTAATTAAATAGAATTGAAGTAAATAACAAATGAAATAAACTATTGCGAAGGCGAAGCTTTGAAGATTTTTTTAGTTTTTATTTTCTTCGTTACCGCGATGTGTTTAATCAATGTGTGGTTTTATTGTAATTTAATTAAGGTGTAGTATAATTAATGCTTTATATATATGAGTATTATCTTCCATACGTCGGCAGTAAAAGCCGTCAAACCTCAATTCCATCACGCAAAGCTACATAAATTCATGACTCACGACATACAGGGCTCTTTTGTATGTGGTAACCTACCCATGTATCGCAAGTCGCAACAATGAAACTTTACATTTTTTGCTTATACCACAACTATCTTTGGGAGATAAAAAAATTAACACACGAATAATAGTTATGGCCAATATAGTGAAAAAAAAATTAATTTTTTCCGAAGAATGATATAAATCTTTGAGGAAAAACTGCTCTGGACAATTTAGTCAGCTACAGTTTGAGCCTGAAACAGAGATGATCGGGTTAAGGGGTTGTCCTGTAGCCTAACATTTTTTAAAAAAGTTAAGTTTCTTCGAATTCCGTAGATTCATTTCCAATGCTCGATAGTCGTGCGAGGCACTAAATCTGTGATTTATTTTTTATTTTAGCGTTTAGTATATTGAAAGTCTAAGACTCAAATTACATGCATGCGGAATCTCTCCGGCCGGAGAAAAAAACAACGCTGAAAATAGAACTCCGCGCTAATACAATAGAGCTGAAAATCGAATTAATACAGTAGAGAAAATCGGACTCGTGGCACCCATTAACACGGCAGCCATTTAAACATTTTTGTGTGTTCGATTTTCAACTCTATTGTATGTTCGATTTCAAGTCTATAGGCCAGAGTTCCATTTTCTACGCTCTGAATTTCCTCCGGCTGGAGAGATTCCGGATAATATAGTCCCAGCCTTATCGCAGAGTTATATTTTCAGCGATGTTTTTTTCCGGACGGACATATTCCGGATGCATGTAGTTCGAGCCTGAACCTCTACAGCTGTCTCCACGCTACATAGTATAGTAAGATAATGTGTCCTGCATGCAGGTCGTGGACACTATGCCGCTGCAGCTGTCAGGCGTGAGCTCCACCGTCCAGGAGAGCCCGCTGGAGCTCCGCAGCCCGGCCGACGGCGGCCCGCGCGTCCGGCTGCAGCTCTGCCTGCAGGACAACCAGGAGGTCTGTAGCGAGGACGTCGACGCCGCCAGTGAGTACCAGAATAAGTATAATACTAACTACCAGCGTACAGAACGGTCACCCTGTAACTGAAGTCAGGTGCAGGTGCAAAAATATGCACTTGACAGAGCAACCCGCCCGCATGAAAGAAAATATGAAACTTTATAGCTGGGGGGCAATTCTCGCAATTATTATCGGTTAAAACTCGTTTTGATTTACGCGCTGTCTCGCTCGCGCGCGTATGCACGATTTGTCGCCTATGCGAATGAGTCAGCGCGTTGACCACACAGAGATGATATCAAAAACAGTTTTGGGCTTCAGGTTCATAAAAGGTTTTGTCCTGAAATTAGCATGGAGTGGTTTTGTCCTACGCAAATAAATTTCAGAGGTGTTAAAATTACTTTTTAAATTAATTTGAATTGTTGCAAAGGTAAATGAATAGTAGGTAACAGTAGTTTTAAATGCCTTATACTCTACAATTCAGGTGCAAAATCTAAATGTATCTTGATATAGCAACAAACATCCAGCCACTCGCACTTCCCTTGTTAATAAGTGCGAGTGGGTTGACTCGGTCCGGACGCGGGTGTCATGCTGATATGTGTACTGCTTAGGCTCGCACTACCATTTCCTGTGGGTCAGCTCACGCCAAAACAAGACGGAACGCGACGCGACGCTACGACTCGTCTCGTTTCGGTGTGAATTAACCCTAACTTTTAGTTTGCTCGTTAGTGTGATAGGAGCATTACACTCTTTTGCATTTATATACTAATATAAAGAGGGAAGATTCTTTTGTGTGTTTGCATTGAATTGGCTCCCGAAATTACTGGACTGATTTTTATAAAATTTGGTACAGATATAGAGTAGACCTCGGGGGAACATAGGATTCTTTTTATCGTGTTAAAATGTACGGTTTCGGTGTGATTTCATTTTGCGCGCTCGAAGTCTCGGGCAATATCTAATACGAAATAAATGTATTTGGGGTATAGAAAGATATCATACAAGCCGCGAACGATAACCTTACTGAATGTTTACTGCCCAGTGCTCGTAAATACTTATCATGCAAAATATACTTAACTTCTAGGATCATAAAAACAACATTCGCTCACTTTGATAGTCGTAATAATAATACATAAACAGAAATCAAAAGAATTTTATGGTCTCTCTAGCAAACCATTACAAATATTGTTTATCGGCCGGTCACGAAATTCATTTGATTAATATTTAGACCCTAGAGTGATTATATTCACGTCATTTAACATTAAAACGTGTTAGTATTACAATTATTACGTGCACATTTTGTAAATTAATTTTAGTTACTCTACCGCTACAATATTTAGCTTTAATAACAATAATGACATTTACACACAATGGATCCGTAGAAAATGGCGTAATATTAATACAATACCGTTTTTTTTAAATTTCTATACTTAAACACACATACTTATATATTGTATTTACATTTTTAGTTTTTATGTTTTAACTTCTAATAAATTATTTTATCATAGTGGTGGTACCGAGCTTTTTGTTCAAATCGTACCAGCTCTCCCAACACTGGGTATTGAGTAACACCTAGTGTGAGAGCTACAGTTAATCTCAATTAGAGTTAAATTTGACACCAAAAATGTTTGTGATTATATCTATTTGTAAGCACTTTTTTTTTCTATTTTTGCTGAAATAAAGTTTATTTTATTTTTTAGTTAAAATAGGTAATTTACAAGTGAAATATTTTTATTTAATCATCAAGAACTAAATAATATTATTATATAGTTCTTGATAATTAATTAAATAAAAAGATTTCTATCTATATAGAAGCCACCCGAAACCCCAGAACTGGGAACGGATAGCCATTGCTATCCAACGAGGCAATGCTGTCAGTTTGTCAGGTACTCTACCAGATAGGGACGACCTGGGGAATTTTTTCTATGATATAGGTAGGTATTTGTAGGGAAAGTTTTATTTGTAGATAAGTAAAAACAATGAACAATATTCGCGTAAACCTAAGAAATCAATATGTAGATAAGTATTCTTTTTTAGTATTCGTTTATTATTTAGCATTACTTGTTAAAATATTTATGGAAATATTATCGCTTTTGAAAATTAATTTCATAAAATTTGATACTGTCGTCCTAATGATATGTACATTCTCTTACAACATATCGCGTCACTGCTAGTATTACAGAGGTTTTTAATTTGACACATTTATTTTCAGTCGGCCCATCCTACACGAAACAAGCGGCCGCTCTGGCCACCGGCACAGTGATACTGATCGTCGTGTCTTCCAGCGTCTTCCTGGCTGTATTAGTCCTCGCCTACATGTACTGCCAGTGCAAACGGAACAACAAAAACCAGAGAACGTCGAAAGACTACGAAATGGACTCAATACGACCGGCGATAGTATCGCCTCAGAATCAGGCGCCGCCGCCGTACTACCCGTGCTCGGGTATGGAGAACAAGGCTCTGGAACATTCCATGGACCTCCAACATTCGCTGGACGACTCCAAGAATGCGGTGTACGCGGCTCAAGGAGGTTATGGATACCACATCCCGCCGCACGCGCAGGGCCGCCCCGGACAGAATTTATCCAATAACGATTGTAAGTACCTATTAATACTGACAGTATTACATATTACAATTCAATTCGATTCGTTTATTTGCCTTAAAAGTGGTAACAAAATATTTGGTAACAAAATTTATAGGCTCTGGCACCTTTAGCTATATATAAATAGCATGCAAATATTTAATACATTAATTTAAGTTCTGATTATTCTAAATTATTTTACATTATTATATGTTGTTTTCTAATTATTTCATTAGTAAGTACATGTCATACTGTTAGGAAGTTTAGTAGATAACAAAAAAATGAACAGTAAATCACATATAACACATTTAAATTAATAAACAAAATTCTCAAAATATTAGTAGTCAGTACATATCATATTATGATGTCAATCGAGAAGATATTTGTCGGTTACAATAACATGACGTCAGGATTATATAATAGATTTCATAAATCAGTAACCAAAAATAATAATACAAACGAAAAATAATAATCACAATAATAATATTATAATGACCATTAATGTCATAGTAATTATTGCAGTTGCATTAATGATTAATTCAGCATACAATACACTATATTACATTGTATAACAAGTACTACACTCGCGACAGATTAACTCCTTCCTACTCGTCCTAAGTCCTAATTCAGTTAAGGGAAAGAAAAGCTCAAAGGTGCGAATCGCATATTCAGTGTTTCCCGCAGCTGAGTCGGCTCAAACTAGTTTTATCCGCAAACGAATCGGTTCAGTTTTCGCTCACTATTCCAATGTTGTTGAGATAGTGAATTTTTATCAGACGTACACATAGCTCAGATTTGCATTAGCTTAATTTGAATCTCAAAATCTTAAATCTGGATTTATGATTCTTAATTCTTTTAATAATTTTTGTTGTAAAAAACCTTTTAAATCTTTCGAAAAAATAACATTAATATGAACACGAAAACTCGGTTACCTCACCTATATAATTATTTCGTTAACTTTTAAACGTTGAATAAATGTTCGCTCCAGATTTTATCGATATTCTTTTAAAATACATAACTTCATTCGCTCTTAGGTGAAACGATTAGCCAAAATTTTTACCTTATTCCTAGGATACGCCTGAACGACCCTCGTATCGCATGTCAACTGCCATGCCTTCTCAAACGATATGTTGTAGCTTGTACTAAACTCTCAAAGAAGGGACAATATGTAGTTAAACAAATAATATAGGAATGTACAAGTATCGGCTTCCGAAAATCTGGAGCGGATAGTTTTCAATTATATACTTAGCTAGGGAGCCCGTGATGCTAATTGTGTACTTACTCGAGCGTCGTGGAGACCTAGTGGGTTATATAGATTAGGTGATAGGAAGAAAAAGAGCTTATGAAAGTACATTCTTATTACTTATTTATCATCAGATTTGAGACAAGACGGATTAGACCTTTAATTTGAGTCCAATATAAAATATCTGTTTTAAATAAGTCCCTACGAGACCTACTTAACATCCCTTATCTTAATCTGAAGGGTCCGAATTTTGATACTTATTTTTACTTTTTTTAATGCCTCAAGCAAAAATAAAGTGCTTTTCATTCCTTGGTTTCCAGAGACATGTGGGACACTTATTACTATTTTAATCTGACGTGCTCGTCTTACTACTTATTACAAGAATCTCCTAATCAAGGCTCAATTATTTTACGAATAATTTAAAGTACGTTCTGCTAAGTTTTTGTCACTTTTCACTGTATTTTTTATCTTATTTAGCTTTTAACGAGCTGTCGATAGCACTTCCCCCTATTTCGCAGTAGTTATATTGTCACGCGGCGTATTAGTCGGCGCATTATGTCGGTCCGCGTTTGCCGGGCATTTCATTAACAAAAATTATAATTAATGAATAGAATCAAACTTTATTAATATTTTGGTATTTAAATTGTGAAATGACTATCACAGAATCACTAACACCCTCCATCTTAATGTAGTGTTACAAAATTACTATTTGAAATCTGAATTCGTTAATTTTAATTATGATACAATTGAACACCTAATGTATAACTTTTTGGAAAATCAATTACAGAAAGTTTTTTTTTTAATTATTTATATATAGCATCGGCTTATAACCATTTGCCAGTGTCAAGTTAAAAAGGCGGGAAATAGAACTTTCGTTTCAATAATTTTCAACACCGTATTCCTATATCGTCAAGTTTAAAGTCTAGTCAAAGTCCAAATATATAGTCAGTACAGTCTATGAGTCATGTCAGTCGATTCAGTAAAGTGGTAGAAGCTTTACTGAAAGTTCCTCGGGAGTTTTGGCGGGAAACACAAAATAGCACGTTTTTAGAAGTACCACTTGCCCACACTTGTGCACGATAACGAATATTTAATGGTTAATATTTTACCAATATTACACATTAAGAACCGAAATAACACAAATTTATGAAGTTTTATAAATTCCACAACATCACCCATTGAACTCCCCGGCAAAACTCCCATAAAGTTTTGGGCACAAGATTTCCTGCTTATGCAAAGACGTTTAGGCAGAAAAATTATTATAAAACGAAAAAAGTTTTTATATAGGTACTTACATAAAATAAAATAACATTGTGTATGTACTCTTTAAGACACTGAGCAGCTGTGTAATTTCAAAATAATTTTCATAATATCAATTTCGTTAAATTGAAATCATGTCTGTTAGGTCGATGACCTATTCAGTGCCGTAGACTCACACATACGAGAAATATATAGGTATTTTTTAATTTCAATTTTTTTTCTGCCTAATAAAGTACTTTACATGAATAGTGAATCATTTGCACAAAGTTTCTGCAGCTGATTTTCCAAACATTGTACATAATATATCGAATAATAAAAATGAATGTATGTAATGTAATCGGAGTACAGTATCTAAAGTGGGGAATTGTTTTCACGCATACCGAAAGGACTAAACTACGAGTGCGACGGTAACCACAACACGAACCGAACTACAGTCATCCTGCACGCAGACCTGCGTAACGTACCTGCAAATGAGTACAAGTGTAACGTGTCCGTAGGGGTGAACGGGTATATAGAGACCAGCTACGGCACGAGCAACAACGGCGGCAGCGTCAACTCCCAGGACTCGCTGTGGCAGATGAAGGCGGCCGGCGCCGCGCCCCTCCCGCACCAGATGATCGACCGCCAGAGCAACTACGGGTGAGTCCTTTGTTAGGTTTGGACTGTATTGGCCGGTGACAAAACAAACATAGAGGTGATATGCCAAAAATATCCGTAATTGATTCTGAACAATCTTATATAATTGTTTATTATCGTGCCGACGCGACCGTTTGTAGTTCTTCAAACTTCATACATTCACATAATATGCTTTTGTACTAGCAAGATTTATTTTTCTTATATTAAGTTTAACAACGGGTTTAAACTTTAAATAAACTTATTTAGCGAGTGCTTCTTAAAGTAATTTTTTAATGTTAAAACTTCATAAAAGTTCCCCGTTAAAAATACTCGCAGAATGACATAGTACGCGAAAAACGGACTTTCATACCAGACAGACTATTATACCTAGAAATACAAATTTAGTTTTAAATTCGACAAAAATCACTCAACAGGCAACTGCAATCTTGTGTATTTCGATTAGACTACTCCATTATGGTTTAATTTGACTTCATTTATATTTTGTAATCATAAAAAATAAAAAAATCTGACTGCGAAAAAACTGAAAAGAAAGCCTAAACGCCGATTGAAAAACCAAATTAGAAACCTTAAAATGATTTTTAAATACCAGCTATTCAATGAAACCCCACTTGATATAGTCAAGTCGTCGATTTTCTTTTTTTTCTTTTTAACAATATGGCGTCCAAAATTGGCCATTTTGATTTTTCCAAATTTTTATGCCTTCGACATTCGCGCCGTCATGACAAATCAAACGACGTATTATTTATCAAAATCGGCCCACGCGTTTCGTCTAAATAGTGAAGGTACAAACCCACATACATAGATAGACTGATAAACACATTACCACTCTTCTTTGCGTCGCGCAATCGGGTGAAAACGACAATTACGGCTCTAGGGGTTTTACACAGCCAATTCCAGTAGGTAGTTTTTTTTGTTGAGTAATTAAACATTTATATTTCAAAGCGTAAACGATACCGATTGGAATATGTTCTCGATGTTTCGATAGAACAAAGGCTATTTGTTAGCATTCGTCGATACGATTGGGATTTGTTGAAATTGACGTCTATTTTGGTTGTAAAAAGGCGTGCGTTGTGCGTTTAATCCGGTAGTCGGCCAATATGGACAGACGGTGATCGTTTTGGAATCTCCAAACACGCTTCCCTGGTGTTCATGGGCTGAGCCAATAGGAGCACCGACAGGGAGTCCGATTTAATATGGTAAAAGCCAAGCAAGCTCTTGCTATGTTAGTCCTTTTGCAAAACAAACGTGCGAGCGATGTGCGTCTCAGTGTAGACTGTGGCGCTTAGCCTTAGTAATTGGTTTATGTGTCAATCTTGTAACGACCGGCACATATACACGCCAGTGACCCTGCTGTTCTTAACGAGCACACAGCCCTCAATCCGCTACCACTGTACTAGTCTGAGTAACAAGCCAGGTAACAAACTTTTTTCTCCGTGTCCGAAAAATATGATCCAAGGTGACATTCGATTTGAAGTAGCGTGTAGATGATTTTTGAAAAACATCAAGTGCCTCCTGCAAAAGTTGCTAGTTATAAACAATTTACTGAAAAGAAAGAATAGGGTTTTTGGTAAAATCTCAAAAATTATTTGAAATTTCTATTGGTAATTAACAAATAGAAAAAATCCTTTCGGAAAATATACGAATTTTGCTGATTTAAGGAAATGCATACTCCTTATTACGAGAATTGACCGCCAGAATGTACCCAGACCGCTTAGCTATAAACCCTAAAGCCACCTCCGGAAACCATCAAATATGTAATAATAATAACAATAAAAACATTTATTCGACAAAATAAGACATTACATTACATACATAGATTTACGCTATAAAACACAATAAGATGAAATAAACTAACATAATACAAGAAAAAAAAAACAAAACATATTACACAATAAACAAAAACAAAAATAGGTACCTACTCATTGAACAAATAACAAAACAAAATATACCGCATACCAAGATGCGTGCGGATAGGAAGGTAGGGTAAGGTAGGTAGTGTAATGTGAAATGTCCCATTGCTGAAATGGAGGTCACTCAGGCGTATCACCGCGGTGTGAACACCGCAGTGCCTGGAATTGAGTGATTCCATTACCTTTGTCATTTGAAGTACAGATTTACACTTAGCAACAACATTTAGAAAGTTACATACATACATAAACGAGAGAAAGATAAATTATATTATGGGATGATAGCATCCGTCCATAGCAGTGAGACACACTATTAATATATATAGATATATTAATAGTGAGTCTCACTGCTATGGACAATGCAGCGATCACGCCACCCGCGCCCTCCGCACGCCCCGCACACATTTCCTATAGTGACTACAGCTATGTTGCAAGAGGCAGACGCGCGCAATGCTAGCCAAGAGCCATTATAGGCCTGTCCATAGCAACTATCACGAAATAAATAATATTATAAATAACAAGATCTATTAAATACTTATTTGCTACATACCAGCGCAAGACAATTATAGAAAGGTAGCGCAATATCCTTTTATTTCCTACTGGTTGTTGACAGACAGACGGACGGACGGACGGACGGACGGACAGACGGACAGAGCGAAACTATAAGGGTTCCTTGAGTATAACATAACACTAAAAATGACAACTAAGAGACTAGGGCCGCACTGACGGTCGAGCCAAATAAAGCGCCGGTACTTAGGGGGATTTACACGGATCGATTTTCTATATATTTTATATACGTTGCCCGGTTTAGAGGTGAATTAATCGTCGGTAGTTTATCTATTCATTAGCGTTATTGGTTCGAACAAAAGGGTGACAATATATAAACTAAGTTTAACATAACTGACCAATGAGGTCCGTTTCTCGATTTCATAGCTCGTAATTGACATTACTACTGATAGATGGCGCTGATACAGAAAGGAATTTAAAACTATATAGAAAATAATAATATTTACTATGTAGTTAATTGTAGTAACTTTGCAGTGAAATGGAGTTTAAAAAGCTCAATTTCACTCCAAAGTAACAAATGTTGCATTGCCGAATTACAGCAAAACAAAATAACTTTTTCCTCGAATTTGAAAAAGATTCATCTAGTGACCACTAGATGGACCTGCGCCAGTTAAACTTAGTTATAATAAAAGTGAGTTTATAATAAAATCTTCAGAAACCGGGCATTAGACAGTCGTATTTGCGGTGCGGCCTTAAGCAGCCGTGTAAATTCCGCAGTAGTCTCAATAATAATAAAAAATCCTACTACTCCGCTGGCGCTGGATTTGCAGGCTGGACGATGAATGTGGCCATTAACTATTGCCATATGTAATCGAACCTACGCCGCCGCGCTGGACCGTTAGTATGACCAAGTACTAACGCGTGTAACCGCAGTATATTTCCTATAAAAGACACTATACAACTGACCTTATGACCTTATCAGTTATTATACAAGAGTTTTCTTGGAAAATCACATAAATCAAAGTGCAGCTGATCTCCGAGGAAATAATGCAGACGCGTTTTACTAATGCACTTGCCATCCCGGGCGATGACGTCATCACGTCAGTAAGGATAACATTTCAACGACACGCTTAGCTTGGTTCAAGTCAGTCTTACTTTCAATTAGTAGATGTAAGCAATATTATTACGATTCTTTTATGAATCGTAGTAGTGGTTAGCAATTGGGTTATCTTTGCGTTTCTATGCAACATATTCATATATTATGAAGAGAAAAAAATTGTTTGTTTGTGTATTTGTTTGTATTGAATAGGCTCCGTAAGTACTAGACCGATTTTTATACAATTTAGCACAAATGTAGATTAGACCACGGGGAAGGACATAGCCTATTTATTGTCGCGACGAAATGTACGGTTAACAAGAGTTTCCCTTTTGAGCGTACCAAGTCGCGAGCAACGGCTATTATCAAATGTGCATACAATCTACATGCGCGAAATCTATGACTGCGTATGGGCCAGCTCGACCGGATAGATACCACGACCTCACATACAATAATTCCTGTGTGTCGCCCAGTGCAAGCAGAGGTCGCCTCCCTTAAAGCGATCCGTCTACCCATTTCCTGGTCTATTCCATATAAAAGGACAGAGATTGCGTTACGATTCGCACATGTCCTCGTAATGGCCACTCCAAATGTCGATTTATTACGGAGAAACAAAGGGAACACGTCACTCGCGATTTATTGCTTCTAGTTGCTACTAGCGCCAAGGTTTCCTCCAGATAATAAAATTAAGTACGCTGCGAATACGAGCTAGTGTGCACAATTTAAATTTTGATGCAATTTGCGAGGGAATACTACCCGAATATAGGTAATGGGGTTGGCAATTTTGCGTTAAATAACGTACGAAGCCTCTTGTGGTGCGCCTCTTGCATGTGAACTAAGGGTAATTAGCGCATCTGCCTCTAAAGAGACAACTCGCGAGGCTGAATACACAACATACCGTTTTATATTCTATAATACTATTTTGATTAATTGAACGTTTATCTGTAAAAAACATTGCAATTGTCCATGGTCAACATTGTACTACGTCGTCGGCGACCACGAGACGGTCAAACAACAAACCGTAAGGGCACGTAAGGGGCTCCATATACGGTCCGGTTTTTCTTCAGTTCGGCCTAAAACCTAATACGCGTTTATAGTTACGGAACTCTCCACAGACATGTCCTGAGATGCTCTTACTTAGGTTATTTAAGATAGCGATTCAAAAATCAAAATGTTGCTCGACGCAGCGCCGCTCTTGCAATGAAACATGAATCTTTTTGTGTGGTGATTTCGTGAATAAAAATTAATTTCGGGGGCGTTTAAAGTCGCTTTATCTATGTCCAGAAAACGCTTAATCAAACGCACGCAAGGCCGACGCGCGTGTCGAGATACTAAGTCCCAGTACATTGCGTCCAGAAGCTACGCACGTATTTTTTACTAACGCGCGTATCGTCCATCACATGTAGGCTGCCAGACATTTTGTCTTGAAGCTCTACGCACGTAGGTTTACGCGCGTAATTCGCCTTTCTGGACAAGATCTTAACCTTTCCGTTTTCGGCAATCGGTCGAAAATAACTTCAAACTTCGGTCATTTAAATCTTAAAATAACATTAAATTCTACTGTATTATTACTGTAAATCGCCTATTATTTTTTTATAAATCAAAACGTTTTATTTTCATATGGGTTATTCAATAACACTCACGGATTTTTCCCTTATTCACTTTGAATAATTTAATACATAAAAAGATTTTTCTAAGTAATATTAAAATATGTATTTGTCGCCTTATTCGAACAAGGATTGGGCCAAAAATATTCAAATTATGATTTTATCGCCTAGCGGTTTATAGATTATTTTTGGGGCGCTAATTACTCAGATTATTTAAATAATATTATTTTAATACTACAAATTAATAATACTAATGAAATATATTGATACCATGTAACCGAGTATTGGGTCTGTGTGCAATTTCGAGATCGCATCAGTCGGCCGGATGGGCTGAAGCAATTCGTTCCAGTGTTGCCAACTCTGTTTTTGCGAAACTACTAAACTCGGGTCGATTTCGACTAAAAACTACTAAAAGAATAACGAAAACTATCGAAAAAGCTACAAAACTTAGGAATCCCTAAAGCCCATCAAAAAACTAATGCATTTTAGGTTCTGTTATATTGAAATTTTATTATTTATTGAATTTTATTATATATTTTACCGTTAAAAATACTACGTTAAATAATTACGTATATAGTAATAAAAAGGATAGCTTCGAGGAAATTACGGACGAATGGTACGATGTATTATTATGATAAGGTGTAAATTTTTTTTGTGCATAACCTATGCCATTTTGCATATTATGATTACTGTCTGACTGTTTACTACTAAAATACATAGGCTGCACTAAAAGTATCGGGAATGGAATATTTCCACTGTTCCTGTCATATTAAAATCTTTTTAATTTAAAAGTCCTTGGTTTTAAAAATCGAATACCTTTTATTTATTTAAAAAAAGATTCTCGGTCTTGTCACAAGGTCTTGTCAAACTTGTTTAGTCGTTGAGAAAATGGAATTGACTCGAGAAAATTCTAGAGCGATGATTTATTATGACTTTCGAAGTGGTTTAACACAAAAACAGTGTGTTGACCGGATGATTTCTGCATTTGGTGATGAAGCCCTATCCAAAACCACAATTTATCGCTGGTTTGCTGAATTTCAACGTGGACGTATCAAGCTCAGTGATGATCCCCGTCAAGGTCGTCCAAAAACTGCAGTCATCCAAGAAAACGTTGATGCTGTGCGTAAGTGATTGAGGAAGATCGACATGTGACATACCGCGAAATTCAGGCAACTTTAGACATTGGCATGAGTTAAATACAAATAATCTTGCATGAACAATTAGGTGTAAAAAAGTTGTTTTCCCGATGGATACCGCATTTGCTCTGTGAAGAGCAAAAAGCGGCTCGCGTTACTTGGTGCGTCAGAACTCTCGAAATATTCCACGCAGGATCCTCAAATGCTGTATACAACATCGTATGAGGTGACGAATCCTGGATATACGCGTACGAACCCGAACCAAAAAACCAGTCACGAGTTTGGGTGTTCGAAAATGAGTTAAAGCCAACAAAAATTGTTCGTTCACGGAGTGTTGCAAAACAAATGGTGGCCACGTTGCTCTCCAAAACCGGCCATGTTGCGACTATTCCTCTTGAGGGACAAAGAACGCTTAATGCAGAATGGTATGCTAACATTTGTTTGCCACAGGTCGTTTCTGAACTCCGTAAAGAGAACTGCAACCGCCGCATCATCCTCCATCACGACAATGCGAGTTCTCACACCGCGCACAGAACAAAAGAGTTTTTAGAGCAAGAAATCATAGAATTATTAGATCACCCGCCGTACAGCCCCGACCTAAGCCCTAATGATTTCTATACTTTCCCTAAAATAAAGAATAAATTGCGTGGTCAGAGATTTTCATCACCTGAGGAAGCTGTGGACGCCTACAAAACGGCCATTTTGGAGACCCCAACTTCCGAATGGAATGGTTGCTTCAATGATTGGTTCCATCGTATGGAAAAATGTGTCAAATTTCGCGGAGAATACTTCGAAAAGCAATAAATACATTTTTAAATAGTAATGTTGTGTCACTTCCTTGATTCCCGAAATTTTCAGTGCCGCCCTCGTACTACTAACAACTAAATTTTTACTAGGGAGGGAATAAAATACTTAGTTTATTAGTAAAACTTTGTAAAATAACCAACTTGGCAACAGTAATTCTGGACTGAACGGACCATGTGTGACAAATCGCTTCAGTTCTCGCGGCCGTGCGGGCGTTTATTGTGTACAAGCGTAGTGTAGTTTCGAGGTGTAATAACTAATAAAATTCGAGTGTAATAAAAATACAATTAATAAACGCGACCGTAGCTCGCGGCAAACTAGATCGAACTGATGCGATTTTTCAGTGTATTTGCTTGAATCCGTTCAGGCCGAACTGACGTCACGTTCTAAATGAAACGATCGGCCTCTCGTCTGTGGGAGCCTTAAGTGTTGTTTAGGGTACCTTATTTCTCGAATGATTTTTATTCCTGGATCTCGAGAATTTTCGGATCTTTGAGATTGCAAACAAATGTCAATGTCATATATGACAGCTCGACACTCGACACTTCGATTTTCAACTCTATTGTATTAACGCAGTGTTCTATTTACAGTGCACTGAATTTTTACCGGCGTTCCGGATTCCGGAGCATATAATCCCAGCCTTAATGTTCAGACAGCAATGTTATAAATTCTAACATCACGCTAAATAATTAGAATAAATACATTTACAATACCAGGAATTTATGTAATGTATAACAGGAACGGGGATAACAGGTATCGTCTTTAACCTGCTATAACCCACCTCTACTCAGAAGCCGTACATAAATGACAATATTTCCTATTAATAAACTCTTCTACTATCAGTTGCGTTACTTACGAATAGGGTTTCAGTTGATTAGACGAAACTGTTTAATTTGTATGGATTACATGCTCTTAAATACCATGTCAATAATCGCAAACTTTACGCCTACGCTATTCAGTAATAAAATATAAGGCTAAGAATACTCTATTTAAAAAGTAAAATCTCGCGATCGTGTTCAGTTAAGATATAAAATAAAGAATTCAGGTGTCTTGTATTACGTCTAATCCTCATTACCTTTTCCTGGAAATTCATGGTGATTGAGCTGTTATTTCGTTGCTGAGATGCTGTTGGACTTTGGTGTTTAATTTTCAGTATAGATCTTTAAGCTTTCCAAAATCAAGATAAAAACCTTATTAAATAGGTTTACTATTGTATGGACAAGTTTCTGCCACGCCTGTGTAGCCAGGATCGACAGCGATAACCTCCAATCATGGGAGAGACACTGGACACATACTGCCTTAAATTTGTGGCCCGCAACGAAATTATTCCGAAGTATATATTATGTTCACGTGTATGAAAAGTCTGCAAATCGTAGAATGGAAGCCCATGTCATGATGCATCGTAGAATGGAAACTCATGTCATGGCGCATGGTAGAATGGAGCCGAATGTTATGATGCATCGTAGAATGGAGCCTCATGTCATGATGCATCGTAGAATGGAGCCAAATGTTATGATGCATCGTAGAATGGAAACTCGTGTCATAGCGCATCGTAGAATGGAGTCCCATGTCATGATTCGTTGTAGAATGGAGCCCCATGTCATGACTCATAGTAGAATGGAGCCCCGTGTCATGATGCGTTGTAGAATGGAGCCCCATGGCTCCCATATCATGATGCATGGTAGAATGCGGTGTCATGATGTCCCATGTGTAATCGTGCGACTGCTAGAGTATGGCACAGATTAGAGCAAACTGCTATCTGAACATTTATCATACGTTAATTGGCCCACATAAAGAACCGGAAGAGAGTAGAAGTGTGAAAATTCCTTTTTCCAGAATAAATACTAATGTTTCGTAAATATTCGTAGGTACGATCCGATCGCGCACGGCGGGTACGGCGCGCTGGACGAGTACGCGGCGTACCCGCTCGCGCCGCACGCGCCGCATGCGCCCGAGTACCGCGCGGCGCAGACGCCCTCCCGCCAGGACTACTGCTCCGACCCCTACGCCTCCGTACACAAGCCCAAGAAGAGGATCGACCAGCATATCGGTGAGTACTCTAAATAAGTAATAGATTTACCCTTACTGATTAAAATATCAGGTCATTACATATGAAATTGGCGTTTTGTAAAGGAGGAACATAAAGTCGATGTTTTTAAACATAATATATTTAATCAAAGTATATTTCCATACCCTTACCATGTGTCCACCATATGTCATCTCATAGGTAGTTCATTGATTCCTTTACTAAAAAAACCATTCCTGTCCGAATCAATAAAATCTTCGAAGGCGCTTTGGACTGCCCCATCGGAGTTGAATTTTTTCTCTTGCAAGAAGTTATTCAAATTTCGAAAAAAATGGTAATCTGTTGGAACAAGGTCCGGGGAGTACGGTGGATGTCTTAGACATTCCAATTGAAGCTCCTCTAATTTGGTAGCCGTCTGTTGTGCAGTGTGTGGTCTAGCGTTATCCTGAACCAGCATTGGCCTAGAGCCAATGACCAACCTCGGTTGTTTAGCAGCTAGCTTTTCCATCATGATTTGCAGTTGCTGGCAATAGACATCTGCCGTAATCGTGTGGCCAGATTTTTAAAAGCTGTAGTGAACGACACCGGCACTAGTCCACCAAACGCTCACAAGTAACTTTTTTGAGTAAATTTCGCTTGGGGCAGGCTTTGGCTGGTTCGGAAGGGTTCAGCCATTGCGATGAGCGTTTCCGATTATCGTACAGGATCCACTTTTCATCACAGGAAATGATTCGATTTAAAATCCCTTCATTATTGTGCCGGTTGAGTAATGTAACGCAGCAGTCGACGCGCGTTTGTCGGTTTGCTGCACTCAATTCATGAGGTTTCAAGCTCTCAAGCTTTTTCACCTTCCCAATTTGCTTCAAGTGGATTAAAACAGTTTTATCACTAACACTGCAGCCTGCAGCTAACTCGGACGTGGTTTGCGATGGATCCGCTTCCACAATAGCCTTCAATTCTTCATTATCTACTTTGGTCTCCGGCCGTCCACGGGGCTTGTTCTGCAGGTTCGAAATTTCCAGAACGTAAACGTTGGAACCAAAAACGCACTGTGTTTTCTTTTGCAACACCGCCGCCATACACATCATTAATCCTTCGAGCCGCTTCTGCAGCACTGGTGCCACGGTGGAACTCGTACTCGAAAATAATACGATATTTCAAGTTTTCCATTTTGTAAACAGAGTGACGCAAAGAAAAAACCAAAAGAGGAAAAAACAAATGAGTTACGGTTTTCGAAACACAAATGCATGAGTAAATAGCGGTATAAATTTGAAATTGGAATTCCTAACCAAAGAAGATATATTTGAGATCAAAGTGGCCAGTACGACCAGCCAATCACATATGTAAGGACCTAATATTTACACAACGAATAAGCTATTCAATGTGGCTGTCCTTGTTTGTCAAGTTACTTTTTTAACGTATCAGACAAGTTGCGTAAATATTTTTATTAGTAAGGGTAATAGTATTTTCACAACTAAAGTCCATTTGCGCAGATCTGGGTTACAGTTAAGCTAGTGTTAAAGTATCATGCGTTCTATTTCATAAATATGAAGAACGAGAGAGATAACATGATATTTAACCTAGGGCTAACTTTAACCCAGATCTGCGCATGTAGGTAGTATACTTCGGTTCAGTTGCTACGGGGTACTAGCATACAGAAAGATCACTCTCACAAAAGTCAGATTCAGGTGTAAAAATATACCTACACTTGCCAAAGAAAACTGCCAGCAAGCAAACATTAAATTTATAACAGCGCGCAAATTGTGTTGTATGCGCAAACGAGACGGACGAAGTCAAAAACCTATTGACATAAAAAACATAAAATCTCCGAGCGAAATTCATCTACACTACTAGATAGCATCAAGTGTCAAATAATCAAATAATTTAATACGCCAAGTGTAGTGTGTGGACTACGACGAATCGCACGGTGGCGAGTGCAGCACCGAGCCGCAATTTTGAAGTTTAATTCCAACGAACTCGTATTGAATTATTTGGGAAATATATTTTTTTATCGCTATATAAGTCATGCATGATGCATAAATGAAAAGTATTATAGGTTTTTGATTTGAAAATATTTGGTATATTTTATTTCATACGCATATTTATTTCCGCATGAACGAATTTCAAATAAATACTAGTTAAGCCTAAACCAGGAATAAAACGCGATATCGAGACCTAATAGTAAGCATACGAGACGAAATGTACTTGACTTGCCTTGGAGACAGCTACTGGAGGATAGGATACGAACTCGTTATTTACTCATGTTTCTAATATAAAACTATATTTTCTGCATTGTCGTCTTCATTTTCAATATCCGCATTAGAACAAAGATTTATTTATTTTGCACAGCCACGAGCGTATACTAAGTAAATGCAATACCATCTATTTTCGGCACTGGATTTACGTGATTTACCTGTTTATTTACTGCGAGCTCTGGTAACCAAAATGTGCACAATAATTGGCGAGTTAATTGACAAAGGTTCTTTGTTTTCGGCGGAGATAATAGGGACGTACAATTGGCAGGCGCGCATATTGGCCGTCGCGTCGGTTTTACGACGGACTTGGGAGTCACATGACAGATGGCGCGTCCTCCAGGGCATATTGCATATTTTTCGGCCGCGTTCTCTTTTAATTCTGCGATTATTGCATTGTGTTCAAACCTATCCATGCATGTCTCATGGGTTTAAAGATAATAAATTATACAGAAAATCCATCGCATATGGAAAACTATCTGTGCATTCGCGAACGCAATTCAATAGTAATAATTATTATTTAATATTGATAGCAGATAGCCGACGAGTACCGAAATTTCGATAATAATTAATTCGTTGCACTTGTACTGCGAAACCCGCCGCTCATTATGGTGCCTAGTACGAAGTACCTATATATTACACAATCTTCGTACTGTAGTATAGCTAGTTAATATTAGAAGTGAAATTTACAGGTTTCCGAGCAAAATTTCACATTAGAAAATACTTTTAACTGAAAGCTTTTTGTGGTTTAGAAAAAGGCTTTGCGTATATTGCATTAGACCAGATTCATTACAGCTGTACCTGGAGAAAGCGCCTGGCCTCGTACGTTTCTGTCGCTTAGAGTACAATAAAATTCTGCCCGATACAGTTTTAAATAACCGAAAGCCTGTTGGCCGTTCGCCAGTCGAGTTTATCAAGTGTATACAAAAGTATGGCACCTAAAGGTGCAAGCTATTGAAGATTGATTATAATTGGATAGGTGTAAAAGTTGTTTGGATTAGAATATGGAATATGAAAATAGTCTTTGAAAGGTTAAAATATGACGTCGATAGCGGTACACTAAAATTGTGCTGTATGAATTGAAGTGATGTGACCTATAAACCGTTTGATTCAAACTTATATGAAACGGTATTAAAGTGAATTGAAAAAGCTGTCGAAAAACTTTAAAAAATTAAAGTCAACTGCAATCATTTGTGTTGCTTGCGGCCCGTTCGTCCGGCAAGTGGCTGCAGCTGCTCGAAATACATTCGTACATTATCGTGCTGTGTACGAAACACGGGAGCTGTTGCCTGCTATTAATTTGATTTATTACTTGTTAGTTGCTAACAGCTAGCAATTATATAGCACGGTCGGTTAACAACGCTTGCCGCAAGAGATACAGAAGAATGAGCTGTTGTCCTCGGCTTTATGGCGAAGTACGAACCTTTATCTAACCCTAATTAATCGCAAAATGTTTATGCTAAAGTACAACAAAATTAATTTATAAAGTTTTGACGTAAAAAAGCCAGTATTTATTTATTAACCCTTATTATGTGTAGACGATTATTTACTTTCTAAGTTTGCAGTTTTTGTGTTATGACTGTAAAGAAAATTACAAAGGGGTGGTAGGTATATAGTATATAAAATTACAAAGGTGGTATACATTATATTGTATACCACCTTTGTAATTTTCTTTGGAAGAATTTTTTATTTGGATGTTGTTAACCATGTCGTATGTCCCACAGAGTCTCCCTACCATGAGGTGAGCGGTCTGCCGGAGCCCTACGGCGGCGGCGGCGAGGCCGAGGTGGAGGGGGCGCCGCCCCCGCATCTGTCGCTCAGCTACGACGAGTCGCTCGAATCCGGCTACTCCACTCCCAACTCCCGCGCGCGCCGCGTCATCCGCGAGATCATCGTTTAGGTACCCCAATTGTGCTGCGCGTCATCAGGTCATCATAGAAGACCGCAGCGTTGACGCAAAACTACACAATGCGCTCTGTTACTCGTCGAAACGCTCGACTCGGTCACTTGACGCCAAAATCCGTGACATCGTATAAGCTACGTTGCGTTGTCTTGAGCGTGTGACGCCTGTGAGCGTGTGAGCACATTTGTATGTATAAAACATTGCCAACACAGTAAACGTACAAGCCGGTAAACGCACACCGTTATCGACAATACATCATACTTTTCCATGTGTCAATTTGGCGAAGCTCATCTCTTTCAAGGCCGGTCGCACTCGAGCGCCGCTTGCGACGCATTTGCGTGCGCGCGCTGCGTACGGACATTTGCAATGTAAATTTTACATACGTAAACCCGCTAAGTGAATTGAAATTGTGGAAAATGAATAATTAATATGGTTTCGAATATACATTGGGTAACTTTATCGATTTCATGTGTATTCAACGAGGCGCGCCTCGAGTTACTGAGCGCCGCCACGAAATACTAAGGACTTTCACCCACTAGGACATCACTTGTACAGAGTATGTGTAGAGCTATTCGGTAGCTCTCTCGGTGTCAGCCTGGTGTCGTCACAAATTGGATGCTTCATATACAATCAGCCGCTGGTGGCGCCACGGTGAAGACGTCCTACTGGACGAGGGCCCTTAGGGCGCGTTTGTATGGTCACAAGAATCACAACTCGGCCGCCGCTAATTGAGCTTTTATTTTATTATCTTACCCATTAGGTGGTACAACGTACCTAGTCGATAAAGCTCAATTTCGTATGAAAGAAAACAGATGCTCGGACTTCGTGCGCCTCGTGTAACTGGTAACTGGTCCCTACTGGGCGTTTAGGGAAGGTGACTCTATTCAAACAAGCTACTTAATCCACGTTCGTGGACTGTATTATATAAGTAGGTGATAAGTCGCATTTGTATTATATATTAAACGAATTTACGGATTGTTGACAATATTTGTCCTGAAATGATATTTTACGAAGCCTCGTGTGAGACTTGGGTTGTGATTGTGTGGTTGTCGATGTGTGTGTGTGTGTGTGTGTACAACCAGTACGCCGGTATCACAGACCAAAGGAACAAGTCGTGTGATTTAAAAAAAAGCGTATAGGAATTCATTTTTCAGTTTTATCATTTGTTTGAAGAAATGTTGAAAGGCGAGTTTTCTCAAGATTTCCGTATTAAGATACCGATATATATTTCAGATATGTCCGAATCTAATCATGCCAATTCAATGATCGGAATTTTGCTACTAGACGCCATTTTAAAACAACGAAAATATGATGTGTATGCAATTTATATGTGTTGATCATGAATTGAAATGACTGCAAAAGTTCTGGAAACGTGTAATAGTTAATGTTATACCGACGAATCCGAATATTGAATCGAATCATGGTTTGATAAAAGTCGTATTTCGCTATCCCGCGCGGCTCGCAGCAAAAAACCTTAAAAGCTTTTACTCTACATTTCCATAGACGAGTGCATGCACTTCTTGGACTCCAGAAATATAATAAAATTATATCGCGTCTAATATATTCCGTGCCATAAAAAATCACGTATCACGTATGGTTTATGTACGCTCAATGCTCGTCTTCGCCCGTTTAACCGTAATCATGTAATATAATAGTTTTATACTACGAAATTGTTAGTGCAGTTATGATATGATTTTGTAAGGAAACCAACAGTTAACAGCGTTATGAAAATTTCCAGACTTAGGGCCTGTTTCACAATCGCCTAGTCAGTGTCGAATAGCTTAACCTGCAGTTTTGTCGTTTTTCATATTCATAATCTGAATTATTTTTCATATATCGAAATTTCATAATTTCATATTCAGTTTAGGTCGTCCTGGAAATGAGACGTGCTCGTGTGTTGTAGAGCAGGTTCTGCAGTGCTCGAAGTACCGTGCTCGCTTGTTACGTTTGCCTTGGACCTACAAACCGTCCCGTCCAAACTTTATCTCATTTTCGATAGCTATTTTGAGGAAACTTGACGGAAAACCTATGCTAAGGCTGGGACTATATGATCCGGAATCCGGAACACCCGAGAAAATTCTGAGCACTGAAAATAGAACTCTGCGTTAATACAATAGAGCTGAAAATCGAACACACGAGTGTCGAGTCAAATGTCAATATCATATATGAGAGGCTCGGCACTCGACACTTCGATTTTACACTCTATTGTTAATACAATAGAGTGAGTGATCCGGCGTGCCCGGAAAAATTCAGAGCACTGAAAATAGAAGTGCTCTAATGCACAGAGTTCTATTTTCAGTGCTCTGAATTTTACCCGGGCCCGCCGGATTTCGGATCACTTACTATATAGTCCCAGCCTAAGCAATTTGCACAGCGTGCAAGTAACAGTAACAATAAACTCTAGTACTTCGTATCATAATATGAAACCTAAAAAATAAGTCTATGACTTTTCGTTTATTTTCACAAGTGTGAGGTTTTTACAATCGCGTTGATATATTTTATAGTGTACGCTTGAAAACAGTTTTTTTAGGTTCAATAAAAATGTTCATCAAAAGAGTGTCGCGGCATCGTGGCACGGTGCGTTATTGCGTCGTAATTCTTCACGGCACGGCGACGTTGCTGCAGAACGGTGCAAAACGTACAGGAATTACAAATGATACGGCGATCCAGCGTCGTGACTCGTGACGTGAGTTTGCTCGTTATACGCACCGTGCCGCGACACCTCTCCGTCTTACGTTGCCGCCGTCGCGTCGTGCCGTGGACACGTGGACAGGCCGTAACTTTTTATTTTCCGTCTATAAACACTGTCGCCCGTACTCGAGATGAACTTCCATCTATAACCTTAATATATATTTTCAAGTTTTTTAAACATTAATTACGGTTCTTTTTTTAATTAAAACTGTAAAGTGACTGATTAGATGAAAAGCTTTTCACGGAAATTATGGATCATCTCAAGAAATTTGTTATTTATTTTTATGAGAATATTATCTAAACTACGTTATAAAATAAGTACGTAAACAAAATACCATTTGTCTATTCCATATATACGGGACACTTAAACGGGAAACGTTTATAAATTAGGTATGTCTCCCTGTATGTGTGTTTTTAAAACTTAACACAATATTGACTTGAGTTACACAATGATATAATATTGAGTTGTGTGCACTATAATATGTAAGTACTTATTGCATAACCCGAAAATGGTGGCTGCTATTACGTCATAGCTTTTAGCTCGGAGATATTTCATGTTTTCCCTCAATACATTTCTAAATTTCTTTAATTAATAAATCTAAAATTAATTAATAATAATACATTTCTTTTAATCACTTACATAATCATTAAGTTTACTCTTTGATAGTTACTTTAAAGTACAAACCACGAGAGAGAATAGTTTATGTAAAAATCGTATGTCAAAATTAAATTTAACGTCTGAGTCTTTAAAGTCTTCTCGTCTGGTGATTTAAAGTGAACTCATTGGCAACCATTTCATTGATGTCGATTCATGTTCTTTGTGATATGAAAAGCCCAGGAATCGGCATCGCTCTATAAATCGGGTATCGTCGTGAAAAATCGCTATTTAATGCGTCGTTAACCGTTGAGTGCGTGTGCGGCATTAAATACAGTACATGCACCGGATAAACTCCTGAAACCCTCTAGATAGAAATACTCGTAATATTGTAATCAGCTTCTTATTTATATTTCATAGCAACCGTAAAAATCCAAAGTACACATTTGAAAGTAAAAAATATGGAACAATTGTTTTGCGTAACGTAGTAGGTACGTAATATAAAAAAATATTTTTTCATAAAATGCTTTCTCTCGGCTCCGCCTTTGTGATTCTTTTTTGTTAGACGAACCCACTAGAGTCTAGAAAGTAATTAGCTAGTTTATACATTAAAACGTACGAATTGAACTTTACATCATTGTGAAATAGTATTTTGTTGCATGCCGTATGGTATAAATGTGTTTTTACATTATCAAGCGATGCCCGTCGTTTCCATCGCGCGGGTTTTATAGGGATTTACGAGAAGACGCGGAACAGAAAATGTTCATTAATCGAATGTGCTCGGTTCGTCATGTAATTTTATAAAGTGCATTCCCGGCTATTGTGCGGCGACAAGGAGGATCCGCATTGTCTCCGCGTCTTTGTGTATATTGTTCTGAAGGAATAATAAACACGTGCGAGTAATAATTTTACCGAGACCACTACTCGCAAAGACGGCCATTACATTAGGACGTCTTGTACCGTATGAGGCAGGTATGAGCTATGTTCCGGGTAGTAAATACCTACCTACCTACTCGTACCTACTGGAATATCTCAGGTTCACTAAAATGCTCGACATTTCAAAAGATATTCTCTAGTTCTCGATGTGGATTCCTTTCCATTGACAACCTTAGAAACATTTCTGGAATGTGCACTTGTTTTAGAAACTTGGTGTTCTGTAAAACGCCCGCTGCAGCGCGTCTCGGTGACTAGTCGGTTAGAACTTTGAATTTTCGAACATTTACACGACATCATTTTTCATATTTATAACGAAGGACATTAATAAAGCTAAGGAAATAAATGAAGTGTATAAAAAAATTTCAATTTGTCTAATGGGAAATACTCCACTCGTATTAAGGTGCTTTCTCTCCTGCAGCTTTCGCTTGTGATGTAATTTTCGATTTTGCATTGCCTTAAGACAGGGGTTCCCAAAGTGGGTTCCGTGGGATAGTCATCCAGGTTCCGTCTAAATTATTTGAAATAGCGGCAAAAATATAATGCATTGAGCAGGGATATTACTTTTATGTAAGTAGCTACGCACTAGGTACTGGTAGGTCCATAAAAAAGCTCTTTGTTTGGTGTTCCGCTATCTCAGAAGCTTAGGAATAGGAACACCTGCCTTACAACACTGCCTATATAGGCACTGGCGAGTTAGTCGGGGGACTAACTCGCCTCAGTCAAATGCAATGCAATCGCAAGTTTCAATGTAAGGGTTTTTCTCATTAATCGGTGATGCTCGAAATCCGAATCTCTTTTGTGTAACATTGTCTACGGGTTGTGCGATTATTTTTATTTAACAGTTTAGTGTTATCATAAAGCAATATAATTACAATTAATATGTCTCTGGAATGTATTACGCGACACTGCAAAATTGCACTACAGTCTACATGCGAATGCTATTATCTCCTCATTTATAAAAATATTTACCCCACGGGTACGCTAATGTTGCTGGCATTGTCTGTCAAGTGGCTTTTTCAACGTATCAGACAAAAACAACAACATTCGTGGTGTAAATATTTTTATTAATAAGTGGATTAGTGAGTTAGCACCTTTATATAGAGGATATGATATTCGGTTGCCATAAATTCGTCGTTTTCCGCACCAGTACTCAGAGTACAACACTGCGGCACATTGGCGCTAAATTGCCGTGTTTCTATGCGAAAACATAATGTGGTTAAATACTCTGGAGGGCATTGTTACTGGAATATACATTATACGTGGTTTTATTGGTATTCCTTTCAATTAGTATTTGTTTATAAATTTTCGCAAATACTGAACGAAACTCGCGCCGCAGGAATAGGTAGGTCAATGGTAAAACATTATTCGGTCCTATTCGCCGCTATCTATTCCTATGTCCTAGACTCTGGAGCTCACGGAGGCGGCTTATACAGACGATATATCTAGTATTTACAGCAGATCATGCAGTTTATTGATAATTACTAAATATAGTAATTAATAATTATACGCTCAAAACAAAAATTACATTGTGATTTTGGTCTTCGAATACTTTTAACGAGTAAAAGCTTATAAAGCTGCGAAATGTCAGGGTTCATATTGTATTGAATTACGGGAAACGAAAATATAAACAGGACAGTTTTGTGCTTGTTCTACTAAAAGGCTGGTAACACATTCCTTGTTACTACATTTTTCCATTATTTTTTCGCAGAACAAGTAAAGATACTTTCTACTTCGCTCATTAAAGTAATCTTTTATACTAAATGCCTTAGATTTTTATTTTGTGAAAATAATCAGCTCTTTTTGGGGTTTTACTAGAAATAGACAATTACAATTGAGTTTATAATATGAGATATTAGAGTGAAATAGAGTTAGACGCTGGACTCATTATTATCAATTACTACGTGAGGAGCAAAGCCCAATTCACGCACAGTAACACCATGTTGCTAATAGCCCTCGGCATTCTTCGTCTTTATATAGAATTGACGACGTATGAAAAACGAAAATTGCCGAAGGACATTGAGATCGTGGTCGTACTGTAAATAATTTTGTTAAAAATGTCACTTGGGTTTGAAGCAGAGCATATGCTATCGCCCTCGCACACGCGTCAATTGTCAATCGTGTGTGTGCATTTATGATTTAAGTGAGTTGGGCATAGACATATTATATACTAGGAACAGGACATGTCGAGGCTAAAAACGTCCGTATCGAGGGGGCACTCGAGTTTAAAATTTTACAATATACTTAGATGTCAGTGTTGCGTTGTAAAAGGCTGCGAAATGACGGCACACGAGTAAAAACAATGGACATTTGAGATATAATATCGTAAGTGAAAGAAGCACAATATAATTTGTTGTAATTAAAGGTTATTTTAAAAATAAGACCCGTTATGGAGGCCATTGCGGCCTACGGTAATACGCGCGCGCGGTGCGACCGTAGTTCGATTGTAGAAGTCGTAGTTCGGATTTCAACAGATGGCGATGGTTTTTTCTTGTATGAATAATTTTTTTGGTTAATGTTTGACATCCCTTGTCCTTAGTATACTCACTACTTAAATACGTCTATGGAGTTGGGCCTCTAATGTTAATACTCTGTCGATGTAAGTGCCATTTGAACGACTACTTATTTCGTTTAAGGACAAAACTTTTGTACATATAATGTTTAAGTTTATTTTTAAGGATTTAGCATATTTAGACATTTTAACTTTTATTAATGCGACATGGATTATTTTGTTAATTGAAAATGTTATTTTATTTTAGTTTGATCATAGAAACTCATGGAATAAGATCTCGTTACAAAACATAATATCAAAATATCACGTACATAACATGTCATATAACGTGTAATACGCGATTGACATTCCGTCGACAAAAACCTAAATAAGTTTTCATCTGAACGTTTGATAACATCTCGTTTGTTCATATCTCGATAGTCGATATGTTATCACTTTATCAGTCTACCTGCCACAGTAATCTCTGTACATCTCTACATGTACAGCGTGTTTTAAGGTGAGGCAGGTTTATTTCTTTCTTTGATCCTATTCACACAATTAATCTGGGTAGCAATTCACTTAATTGTATATTTTTATCAATTTCTGTTCAATTCGCCCTTTGGGTTCCAGTCTCGGAGCATGCTATCTTGTGCACCTCGATGTGATGCGTGTGTGAGGGCGATAGCGTGTGCTGACACAACCATACTGCGAATTGAACAGAAATAAGGTGTGAATAGGGCTTCTGATCTGTCTAAATTTTTTAAACTGATTTGATAGTTGCTGGACTATTTTGTTTCGGGACTTTTGGATTCCCAACTGATATGTATAAATGTGTTAGATATGTCGATAACGAATTATATAGCCGTCCATATCGCTTGACTGTTTCTGCCTGTCTGTATGTTTGTGAACTCTATCCCAACGATGTCTGAACTTATCATCAAAGTTTTAGTTGAAATTGTGTATAGTTATATTTTGTAATTATTAGTGTTTAAGTTTACTTTTTGCTTTTATATTCTACTTTTAATGGAAATAATTTTATATTATGACATTTATATTTACTAGCTAGGATTTATATCGGTAATAGTCGATGCGGTGTAGTGGAACCTTGTATTATATTAGGGGCCTTTTTAAACTCACCCATACGACTGTTCCTAATGTCTGTACAGTATAGCTAGGTTCGGTCGCCGACAAGCCTTTGGACCTAATTTCTATAGTGCTAAGATCGAAGGGTGATACGCGGGATCCGTCGGCACCGGACGTGTATGTTCTAGAACTTCGCATAGAAGTTTGTAACTCTTGGTCTCGTACTTAAAATGCTAAGCGTTACGCCATAACGCCACAGCCCACAACCTAGCTGTAACTATTCTCTCACGAGTCACGGGGAGATTGTAAATATTACTATACCGCCTAGCTGTCAAACTCATAGCTCGGCTTAATGACCTGCCTATGAATAATTGAACGTATCGTGAATTTCTATATACTAACAATCGAATCATGACATAGGTACTTGATTTTTTTTTATTATAATTGTTGTACTTTAAAGTAAATACAAAGCGAATGGGCTTACAAGAATTTAATTCGTTGACAACATTTCCAACATTTTAAAAAGCCCGATTTTTTCAAATTAATGTTTAAATAAATATTTCCCGATTCCTTCGTAAACATTTTAAATAGATAATGAATTGTAAACCTCCATAAATTACAACATATCACATGAAATCATACAAAAATACCTATATAAAGATGTTATCGAACAGTTTTTTAGAGACCAAAAGTTTGTATTTTGTCTGTTTATGGAATGTTGTCAATTGATACTATAGAATATAGATTATAGATAATAGCTATATTTAAATGTTATGTAAATGTTCAATGTTCATATTGTAATTATACTCTCAAGTCACATCATTCATTGGGACTGATTTAAGGAATAAATAGGTTGTAAGACACCTAATAAATAATTTCAAATTAAAAGTTACATGTTTCATTATTCCTCTCGCCACGACATTAGACAGTTCTAAACTTTTTGGTGTTGCTTCTTAAATGAACTTTAAATTAAGTTTTATAGAGATCCAAAATTACATGTGTGCAGCGCAAGACATTTTCATAGGCCAGGGTTCTCAAAGTTTTGTTTGTGACTGTTGAAGAAAACAAATAGGGTTCTTATTTTAATAATAGAAACAACTAGGAAACAAAAAGGAAACAAGCCTAGTGACAGGGGAAATATATATTTTAATATTAATGTAATGAGTGGGCTTTTTTCTTGACGTAAATTGAATCAAATTGAAGACAAATTTTAGACAATTTGAACCTTAATTCTGACTCAGCATCAAGTCGATTTCTGTATTTTGTTTTTATCATGACAAGGAGGTGTGAAAATCCACTCTCACATAAGTAAGTACATACGTAAATTGTGTCGCGAAGCCCTACCGTCGAAAGCCCTTAGGAAAGACGTACCACCCACCCACTTTGAGAAACCCTGGCGAGTGGTCTATGTCAATGGCCAATGGGTCATCATGACTGGCAAAAGATGAATAAAATCCAAAACTTTACCGGAGCGACGCTGTCTGTTCCGTCTACTGGATTATAACCGGTAAACACAAAACATCCCTTTGTTATTTCAAGAAAGGGCGATCGGTGAACCCTTTACAAACAAATTGCCCTTACAGCGATGAGTTGAAATAATAAAATATAATCGTTGAAGAATTGTTAAAGGCTACACGATGATAAGTGATAGCAGACACTTAACTCAGGTCCGACACGCTGGAACCAGCTTTAAAAAAAATCTACCTTTTTTGAGCCTACTTTACCTACAAACGATACTAATAAATGTAGTCGACGTTTCGGCTACTTTCCAGGAGCCGTGGTCACGGGAGGACTGAGGTGTCAATTGTCCTATTTGTTGAAGTTATTCAAACTACCCGAAGATTCTTCAATTATTATTTGTGTTCCGATCCACGCAAAACATTCAGTCCTCCCGTGACCACGGCTGCTGGAAAGTAGCCGAAACGTCGGAAAAAGAAAAGTGCACCGCGACACAATCCGTAAGTGTTTAAAACAATAAACAATATTCGCGTAAACCTAAGAAATCAATAAATGTAGTCGAGTTAATTTTTTTTTGTAGTCTCAGTTACTGAGAAAGCACCATTGTCCATTGATATTGTTTAAACTAAGAAATACGAGCACTAATGCGTGGAAAAGTTTTGAAATAGGTTCCAAATTGATTGTAGTTCATTGTAGTAATAACAAAATATTCTTTTAAAGTATCACTCTCTCTCTGTCTCTCTAAAAAAGGTAGTTTCTTTTCAAAGCGGGTTCCAGCGTGACGGACCTACTTAGCTCTGGCCTATACTATTACTATAGCCCGGCTATATACCCCACCCGCTCAACGATGCCATCAGCGACGTTCTACGATTCTCAGCCTATAAAAAGTTTGAAAGGATACAAGTAAGTATGTCATACTAATATTACTGGTTACCTAAATCTTGAGTGACGCGAAAATATCCACGTAAAAATATCTCGTCGTCTGTAGGTACTTAAGTGAAGAAACATGTCGTTATTTTTTCTTTCATATTGCATCCGCACCTGTCCGGGCCGAAATATAGAATACGTTTATTATGTTATTCTATCAATAGTCACTGCAGGGAGTCTCCCGGCATTGCCCTTGCAAATGGTGCGACCCCCAAAAATGTGTTTTGTAGATAAAATTAATCTTATTATTTGCTGTTAATATCTCAATCTCGAGGCGATACACACTGTAATCAAACACACACAACTACAAAAAGAAATATTTTGACGAGGTAAAAATTGCAGGAGGTGGGAGAGGGGATGGACGGCACCCGGGAAGTGTGTGAGTCCGCAACTACTTAAGCTACTACCATTACAATTGGTATGTATGGTGGTATGGTGGATGGATGTTTGTTTGTTACTCTTTCCCGTAATAACTACTGAATGGATTTTGATAAAATTTGGTGTGGTAAAGTTTTATGTTCTGGATTATCACATAGGCTACTTTTAATCAAAAAAGAAAAAAACGACAGTGATCCAGTGGGATGCTGTATTTACACGGGTGGAGCAGTGGGAAAAAGCTAGTTAAAAATAAAAACCAAATAGCATGACGTCAGGAAATGTTTAAGGAGGGTTCCGTTACTATATCGACGCGCAATAGGATTTTATTTCAAATAGTCCGATTTCGTTCAATTTTTTTTTCTAAAGAGTACCTATTAGCATCACCAGTCCTATCAGCCTGTTAAGTTGCAAGTTTATTTAAAAATACCTATTCGACGATACCCTACATGAGAATGAAAAAAACAATCACCTTCACAATCAACTTCACATGCATGGAGAGCTATCCCGAAAATATAAAATTATTATTATATGAAGATGCCAAATTTTTTGTTCGAAAGATCGATTTTATGTTCGATTTAGATTTTATATTCATACTAGCTTGTTCCCGCGGCTCCGCCCGCGTAAATATAGTCTCCCACGGGAATACTCTACTTTTTCGGGATTAAAAGTAGCCTATGTTTCAATACAGAGCCTAAACTACTACTATACCAAATTTCATCGAAAACCTTCCAGCAGTTTTTGCGTGAAAGATTAACAAACATCCATCTATCCATCCATCCTCACAAATTTCCACATTTATAATGACGTAAGTAGACTTTACGGAAATTAGAAGAGCGGACAGGCAGACAGACGGACAGAGCGAAATTATAAGGGTTCTTTGTAGTACTAAGGAACCCTATTAAGTGCATTATTAAGCAACAAAATACTCTCTCTTCATTCTTCAATCTTCATACCCCCACAGCTTCTTTATTCTTATCATACAACATTGGTTAGGTTCTATTTCAGTATGAGATGACCTCTGTGGCTCAGTGGTTCAGCACGTCAAGCTGGGTAGCGGGGAGATAAAGTAACAAAAAAGTTTTTCTATGTTCCTGGGACATGGATGTGTATTATTAAATATGTGTATAATATGGGTAATAAAATCTTAAATATGTGTATAGTATAAAATTATTAAATATACTTCCGTTGTCTGGTACCCGTAACACAAGTTCTTCGAAGACCAGATTGACTTGGTCTATAAATGATTATTATTATTATTCCTTATTATCTTGACTACTTGCAGCGTCCATACATATTGTTATTCTTAATTAAAATATCTTATGTAAATCAAATCAAATTTGGCACACACCGGATTCCCGAGTTTTTTTTTTGCAACATTTACTTAGCTAATAAAGAAAATAGGAAACTACATTTCTATGTGAGTTATCGCTCACTTATCGCCTATCATACAGTTTCACCTAATTGATTACAATAGAAATTAAAAAACACGAGAAATGCATGTTGAAGCAAATATCGACTGCACTGAAGTATTTCGCGTAGTTCCTCATATTGTTTGTAGAGATCCGCAAATATCAGGGGCGGTAAAAAATTGTTGGAAAAAGTTTACAGATAACCTTACTAACGTTTTTTTCGCGTTTACTTTTCATATCCAATATTATGTTATATGCAGGAAAACAAGTGGTGCTCCGTAGTCCGTACTGGAACAGCCAGTGGCATTTGGAAAGCCCCAGAAGCGTTTGAAGTAAATGTGGAAGTGTTTAAATGGTGACAAATACTGGAAAAATTGTGAGAAAAATACTAAAAACGACCATAATTGACTCTTTCCATACTAACTGCTCACTGTGTTCAATTTGTCACTTGACTGTCAAATATTTATAGGTGCGTTCAGATTATCTGTTTAGTTATTTACAATAATCGGCCGGCCCCAGTAGGTTGGTAGGTGTAGGTTCAGTTGTAGGTGAAGGTGTAAGTTTATTGTAGTTATATTTATTTATTGTAGTTTAAAGTTCCGACTCAGTACAATGAGGAAATATTTTATTGTTTGTGTGGTTACATTAAATGTACTAGACCGATTTTAATGAAAGGCTAAAAATAATTTGATTCCAGAGAGCGTACTTACTGTTTTTTTTTATTTTCGTTTTATAAACGTCCACATTTTCTAGGACTGACGTCGAAGCCATTTTATTACTGACAGCGCAAAACCCAAACAAGCATATCTGCCTGTAGGTGTTAACTGTGGGACAGCCACGCTTCGGCACGAATTGGCCGGCTTGATCGAATAAATACCACGACCTCACAGAAAACTGGCGCGAAATGACGCTTGCGTTGTGTTTCGCTGAGTGAGTGAGATTACCGGAGGCAATTGGGCCTCTTGGGAAAATTGGGAATTTTAAGGACCAGAAACGCAAGTCGCAACACCAGAGGAGTTACAAGTATAACTCCACTAGTAATGCGAGTGTCCATGGGCGGCGGTAATCGCTTACCATCAGGCGATCCGTCTGCTCGATTCGTAGTTCCTATCATAAAAAAAGTGGCATGCCCCCGTAGAATCCAGCGCCCAGCCGGTTGTCTTTCCTGGATTAGTCCGTTGACAAAATTATGTCTTTGGGGTGAACATTAATTGGGACCTTTCCTTCCCAGTCCTCACTAGAAGGTATGAAAACCTGGTATAGCTTCTAGAAGCTATGCACCTTGATCATGGCGTTAGATGGCATGGCTATTACAGGTATCTTAAGAAGAGACTGTTGCAGCTGTCCAAGTAGGGTGGAAGCCCATTTCGTCCTACCTGCCGTCCTGACCCAGATAATCGTATTCTTAGCCTCCATATGAACAAGCAGACTAAGTGGAGCCAGGTCAATCAGGGCTTCAAGTGAAGCGGTGGGTGCCGACGAGAACGCACCGGTAATTATCAGATAGGCCAGCCTCTGTATACTATTTAATGTTTTGATGCAGTTGACTGTTGTTAAGCGTGGCTTTGACCCACTCTATAGTAGTTGGATCTATATTTCTTGAAAGCAGGCTATCCGTAATAGAGCAGGTTGGGGTGTTGTCGAACACGTCGTTTCAGTAGATCTGCCTTTCTGGTAGGCATGTTGTCTTTCATGCAGAACCCTTTCGATGAGATAGGTGCCCCTAATGTGGAAGTTAACCACCTTCTCCTCGTTTAAAGCATGAAAGAGGTAAGGCTTATATGGGTCTTTATGACTTATGTAATATTATGCAACTCATAGTCACTGACTGAAATTACTCACTATGACTATTTCTCCCGCTTGCTCGGCGCGCCAATTAATTTTCGCGGCGGCGCGGCAAAAACCGCGGTGGCACGGCAAAAACTGCGGTGGCACGGCAAAAACCGCGGTGGAACGGCAAAAACGGCGGTGGCGGCGCTCATATCTAGTCTGTAGACACAATTTTTATTGCGCGAAAAATATTCTGAATACCTACTATATGTAACCAGTAACAATGAGAACTGTTTTGTTTACAAATATGCAACCACCAGCAACTCGAACAAGTTGAACAACAAGTTGAAGAATAACAACGCCATCTATGAGCTACCATGTAACGTTACTGAAAACTGAACCTGAAACAGTATTGCCAGTATGTTTTAATAATTATAGACACCACCTACATTATTGATTCAATTAGGACTAAATCTTAAGGTATTAATTGAAATAAAAATATACTAATAAGTAATACAAAATACTCTTCGGGCATTTGATATAAAGTCACAGGCAAGACTCGATATTGATTACCACAACCCCTACTGCGCAGAAGCGAGCCTCCAGAATGACATCTACAGATGACCCTGTCTTCTTATTGCTGTGACTTACATCTCGAACGTTGTTTACTCTAAAGCTCTATATTTTTTATTCGATGACAATAGAGTGTGCTAATATTTACATGCTACTTTAAACTACTTTCGCTACTTCCTCTTCTACGATGGGAAACACCCAGGCGGGCGAAAAACACCACAAAACGGGCAAGTCGCCCGGAAAAGGTAAACATTTCATCAAGAACCTAAACAGAAGAGGATCGGGCAAGGAGGGCAAGAAGCACGGGAAAAAGAGCGCTGCGAAATTAGAAACACCCGATAGAGAATTCGATAAAACGTCCGAGTCGGATAATAATGAGACGATCGAGGCGGCCGATAACGCGCTCGAGTGCGTGTTCGCGGTAGCGGGCGCGCGGGGGGCGCGCACGGCGGGCGCGGGCGTGGGGGACAGGTGCGCGCGGTCGCCGACCCCCGCGGCCGGCGCGCGCGCCTCCGACCCGTCCTCCTCCGACACGTACGCGGACCTCACGCCGCCTGCGGTCGAGCTCAACCAGTGCTACTACTCTGCTGAGAGCGACAGCGCGCCCGACGAGCCGCGCGCCCCCGCGGACGCGCGCGCGCAGCCAGCGATGCCGCACGGCGACGTCCCAGCGCTGGCCTATGAAGTCGAAAAAGAAGTCAAAGTTGACGTTTTTGATCACAGACGTGAAAGTATCGAGAATGAAAAAAACATGGGCAACATATTCATACACGCGAAGACGGAGCCCGCGGACATTGCAGCCGATGAGACCGATCACGAGTTCCTGGAGAATGCGCTCAAGACGTCCCCGGGACAGACCTCGTTCACGTTGTCCAAACATCGCAAGGTGGAGCTGCCGCCGGTCGTCACGGAGGATGCGCTTCAGATACTGGACGATGGTAACTATAGAAACTATATCTCAGCACACAGAACATATGATACGAATCATAGCAGGACGTTCCTTTTTTGATAGACCAAAAACAAGGAGACATAACTACTTAGTACTTACCTAAACAACTTACCTTAAATAAAGGTAGATAGATATACTTAATTATAACTTGCCTAAAAGACTAAAAATTGTGCAAATATATTTATTTTTGTTAGATTCGTTGGTTCGCATAATATCACATCACCATTGTTCCACTCTCTCTGCTTACATTGAAATTCCGTATAATATTTTAGAGTTGAAACTTTACAAATATTTCCTTTCATCTGATAGAATTCATCGAACAAAAAGACAACAAAAACGAGGTACATACAAAGAATACAATGCAGCGTCAGCACAATAAAGCCGTACGGTGCGATGTTAGTGCAAACGAATGAATACTTTTTGTGATATTTTTAACTCGTTTACCCTAGTGACTAGTCCCTATATTGTATTAATTACATTTACATACAAATAACTCTCTATATAAAAGAAATTAAAAACTACATATTGCTTTCATATCCTTGAAAGAGTAAAGATTAAAGTCATCAAAACAGAGAATGATGCTCACGAGTTCGAATATCAGCTCTACATCCTTAGAGCCTCTAACGGTAATATTTTTGTTAGAACCTCTTATATTTTCTTACATTTAAATAAAATAGATCTCTTTTCGATTTCTAGGTTTAATAAGTCTTTCGTTTTCTTACTTTTCTACACTGCTTTAATAAAGACCGATGAATTGTTTGTTTTTTTGTTTGCTTGCATTGAATACTGAATATATAATAAGTATATCTATAGATAAGTAATAGATAAGACCAAGGGGAAGGCGTTCAAGACTCTACATACGATTTACTTATTATTAAATAGTGACTAGGGTGTAGTAGTACCTACATGATTTCTCATTTCTTATCAATATATAGTATTTTAAGCCTTACCTTAGTGAAACTTATACTTACTATTTCTGTTTGTACCAGTTGTAGTAGGTATTTAGTTACGGGAAAAGGTAACTGAAACCGGTTCAAGACGTAGCCTCCCGATTCTTTGATCGAGGGACGTACTTAATTCACAAACTTTTTTTGATTACAATTGATACAATAGTCACATTTTAAACTAATATGAATTAAAACAGGTGAAGTGGATAGTAGTAACAAACAATAAAAGTAGATAAGTATTATATTTCTTTTATGAATGAAGTTATTAGTGAAAAATAAGAATAAGTCTTTTTATTTCATAATTAAACTTTACAAGCTTAACTCAGAATGTCTACAGAAGAAAAGCTATCACCGGTTCAAACCTAACAGCTAGCCCGCTGAGACGAACCGGCGAAACAAACTCGGTATAACTCATAAGTCATAACTCGCATAACCAACATCACAACTCATGTTTTAAAAACATACCTTGTCTTAATAACACATTGAACGTATAAGAACTAGGAACTACATAGTACCTAAGCCTAGAATAGCCCTATAACATAATATAGTAACGAATTTGATGAGCTAATGTTCAACTAAAGGAGGCATCTCTCTGACATCTTTCTGCTTATTCAATTAATATATAATTGTACACATTAATATATCATTGTGTTACAGACAAGGACAAGCTGTGTAGTCCCTGCGAGCCAGTGCCGGCGGTTACGGAGTCCAACGTGCTGCGGAAGGTGGCCTCCCTGACGTTGGAGAGACACAGCGAGACGAGGGTCAGCAGACCCAAGTTTGTGCCAGAGAAATTGGACTTTCAGCTGTATGAGAAGTTCGAAGGTTTGTTATCTGGCAATCCTTTTTGTCGGGGCCTTAAACCCCGGAAACAAGTAGAGGGACGCCTTATGATTACTGCCCGATGCCCATGGACTCTTATTAGGTACTCGTAGCACCAACCCGCAGTAGTTACGCGGAATTCGCGAATAAATGGAATAGACATCAGAAAGTGTCACACTTGAAACCACGTCAAAAACGATTTGCTTTAGAGGGGCTGTGAAGTTATAAATTCGATAGGAGCTCAGAGCTGTAGGCATCTGGTACACTAGCCTACTATAGCTACTCCTATATTATTCAGTCTAGAGTCTTTATCTTGAGTCTAGAGGAATATGCGATAGGAAAGGGATCTGGATTTTGAGTCGGGACTTATAGCAAAAAAATTGTACGTAGGTTCTGGGACCCGGGCTAACTTATAACTTTGATAAATATCGTTCTCTTGTTTAGCACTTCTTCAGCACTACTTCCTGTTTCGGTCATTAACTGCTTTATCGTGCCGAATAACACTTGACCCACTTTTTATATGTATGCAAAATCTGACCCAAGTCTACTACCCGATTACGGTACTTTTACGGCACATTGCAGTAGTTTCTTATTTATATAGATAAGATAATAATGTAACAGTATTTTTAAGTTATATTTAACATTTTAAGGGCTTAATTAGTAAGTTGAGAACTGCAGGTGAATGAACGTCGAGATTACGGTGTTATCTGTAATTAATTTTTTATTGCTTTAACAACTGTTATCAGCGAAATTGAGCGTCAGTGGCGATAAGTGAGCGGTATACGTGACACTAACACACTCCCGTCCTAGAGTCATAATTATGCAATTATCTACGAACCGTGTTAATTTCAACAACGCCGCGGTCTCGCAGTACAGTTACGTGAATCTGCTGAGCCAAAACCGTTCGGCAAAAAGAAAGATTCGGGACATTGTGACAATATTAGGGTTGCAAACGACGGACGTTACCGCAATCAGTGATTGTCATGTGAGAAAGCATCCAAAGTCGCAAAATGCGTTAGTGTTAAAAGTTTCAAAACTGTTGAGATTAAATTTCAATAAACACGATAAGTGGCTTAGAACTGTGGTCGAAATGTACGGATCGAACGTTAGTTTTGAGTGTGATATCAAAAGTGGATTGGTTAATATGATAGTCATTGATGAGAGCAATAGAAGAGTGGTTTGGACAATCAAAGTTCACCACAAGTATACGAACTTACGTAGTAAGTATAGGTACCTATTAAATTAAGCTACGAAACTGTATTCTTTGTTTGACCAAAGAATTTCATTTTGAAGTTAAACTTTAACTTTGGCTCCAGAGAACCAAAGCATTTCGTTATAATTTCGTTTATCTAATGGCTACTAAATAAAACTTCACAGAATCTCGATATGGCTCTTGTCCCTCAATCACAAACCCAAACCATAAATTAAAGTTTTATTTTGACTTCCTCATGTGTATCGAAGTGGGTAATGAAAGCTTAAAAGCAGAGTTAAATTTAATTTTAAGTACGATACTGATGTTCTATGTTTATTGAACTTGGATGCATTTGAATGATATCTTCGGTTATTATTATTTGTAGTTTGTGACCTAATGTTACGGAATTATTAAAAATTAAACATAGCTCTATGGTTAATCCTTTTGACGCTGACAAATGACTTATGACACTGACAACTGACAGTAGCTTTTGTTTTGAAAGTTTTGTATTTTGTAAGTTTGTAAGAAAATATTTTGAAACCGGATAAAGAAATTAGTTTTTATAGCTTTATTTTCCCAATATTATCATTTATGTATGTAAGTTGTAACACAAATTTCATCGCTTACCATTCTTGCATCATTAAGTAACTAAACCTTTATAATTATTTTACAGGGCAGATGCTTCTTAACTGGTTCGTTTCATCTGTTTCGGAAGGGAACTATTTCAAAAAGTTGCTAAATGCGCAAGACCTGAAAGTACTGGGAATTCAATACTGTACACTCCTGTTGGCGGCTGGAGTCCTTCGACAAATAACTGATAAAGATGCGCCATTAGAAAACACATTCAAGGTTTGTTTTTGACGAAATATATTCTTGTCGTTACGAACGAACAAATAAACTTTAACCTTTACACACATTTAGTTACCTTACCCTATATGTATACTATGTTGTGTGTTACATCAAATTTAATATTTTTAGTATGTTTATTTGTTGTATGCTCCAAATACAGAAACAATTAGAAATTGTACTAATATTTAGCAACCGCATATAACCGGATATATAAATAAGTGTTATCTGACAAAATAATTAGTGATTAAACAAACTTACCTGAAGTGAATGTGGCGGAAGTTGTCTATGTCCGGCACTATGTATACGACATCTGAAATTCATACAAGTGGGCTTCGGCCTGACCGAGCATAGCACCTCGCTCGTTCGGAGATCTCCCTTTCGGGCTTCCACTCATTCCAACATGAAGGTCTATCATAATTATATGAGGTCTTTGTCTGAAGAGATTAGCGTTTTGTTTACATGTAGTAGACATGTAAACAAAATGCTAATCTCGAGGACAAAGCATGAGTATAATTCAATCAAATTGGACTCAACAATCCAATGTATTCATTGAACTCTGTCTTGGGTCTACGATAGGTAATATTTCTGCTGTTAACATTTTTATATTTAATTTTTTATTTTTTCCAGCCTAACTTAATGTATTACTGGGTGCACATGGAAGAGCCAGTTTCTCAACCTGTTACACCTGGCAAACTAGACATGTCCTCATGGCCACCTGATAAAATATATCAATCAAATAAAAAGTATGAACCTAATATTATCTCCAACAAAGATCACAATGAATATTACAACAAGACAAATTATGAGGAAATAAATGATATTAATACAGCAAAAACGACTATATTGGAATTAAAATATAAGCTTCAAGAACTGCAAAATCAAATTGACTATTATAAAAATAAAATTAAGACTGTTGATGAAAGCTCAAATAATGTACACGACTTCAAAAAAGAAAACAAATTAGATATAGTGAAATTAGATTTAGTAAGTAAAGAAGTTCAAACGAGTCCTGAAGTTCTAAATAGGTTATCAAGAAATGATGTGTTCAGTAAAGAAGGTCATAATGCGTTAAGTAACATTGATAATGTAAAATCACAAAATAGTTATGTAGGATGTAAATCTGAAAACAGATCTGATAAAATAGAAAATTATTGCAAATTAAATAAAAGTCGAGAAAATAATAAATCTCTTAAAAAAGCTGTAACTGACAAAAGTAACAATGATGAATTAATTGACAGTCAAAAAAATATAGATGTAGAAAAATTAAGAAACTTAAATGAAAGTTCATCAGAAACCTCATTTTCAAGTACATGTGATGTTAAGATAACTGATGCTAATAGTTCTAATGTAGAAAACAATAGTACAACCATAGAGGAATGTAAACCAATTTTAACTACAAGCACAAATAGTAGCCCCAAAGAAAGTAGTGTGTTAGAAGTACCAGCATTACGACAGGATGAGTCAAAATTGTTGTCTGAAGTCAGTAGTAAAGTATCTGGAGATTTGCAAGAAACACTTATAGTTCCTAATAACAACTCTTCATTAATTTTGGAATCTCTTAATGAAATAGAACAAGACATTAGTGAGAAATCTTGTCAGGAATCTTCAGACAAAACATTGACATCAGTGACAGAGAAACAAGCGAAAATGGGAACAACTTCTCTAGAATCATCTGATTCTAATAAAGTAGAAACTGTTGATCCCCATAAGACACCTCTATTACAAAGCACACTTGGTATAGAAGAAACTATACCAATTTCTAGTCCAACAAAAGAAGTCTTGCAGTCTGATACATCAGAAATAAGTCTATCACTAAAATTCTCAGACATAAGTTCATCTTCACCATCTGAAGTAGTTCCTCCGCCACCACCCCCTATGCCGGAAATGAGTCTTCCTCCTATGTCAGAAATTGCGCCTCCACCGCCACCAATGCTAGAAATAGTCCCTTCACTGCCCCCACCTATGCCAGGACTGGGTCCACCGCCCTCTCCTATGCCAGGAATGAGCCTATCATCCCATCCAATACCAGGAGTGGGTCGACCGCCCCCTCCAATGGCAGGGATGGGTCCACCACCCCCTCCAATGCCAGGGCTGGGCCCACCGCCCCCCCCAATGCCAGGGTTGGGTCTACCATCCTCTCCAATGCCAGGGCTGGGCCCACCGCCCCCTCCTTTGCAAGGAATGGGTCCACCGCCCCCTCCAATGCCAGGGATGGGCCCACCACTCCCTCCAATGCCAGGGTTGGGCCCTCCGCCCCCTCCTATGCCAGGAATGGGTCCACCGCCCCCTCCAATGCCAGGGATGGGCCCACCACCCCCTCCAATGCCAGGGTTGGGCCCTCCGCCCCCTCCTATGCCAGGAATGGGTCCACCGCCCCCTCCAATGCCAGGGTTGTGCCCACCGCTCCCTCCTGTGCCAGGATCTGGACCACCGCCGCCCCTATTGCCGGGTGCTTCGACAACGACTGCCCAGCCTCATGTCGCCACTGGACCCGCCCCATTCCCGACTCCACCAGTCGGAGGCTGGGGAATGCAGAGAGCGAGTGAGTTGTAATGCCCTTTTATTTAACTTCTAATAGTTCTAATTCAATTTCCAAAGAGTTGAAGATAGTTGTATAACAATATTCTTGACTTATATTATTATTATTATTATATGTTATAAATGTATAAATATATATAAGAAGAAAGCTTTATAATTATATATAAGAATATAATGAATAAAATACGTATTTTTCAGCATTGCGTAAAACTCCCATAAAACCGGCTGCACCCATGAAGCCGTTGTATTGGACCAGGATACTAGCCGCGCCGCCGGTCACGGTGCAGACCGAAGCAGACTCTCCCACTAAACCCCTGTGGCTGGAGATAGAGGAAGCCAGCCTGGACAACATTGATGAGTTCACCGACCTTTTCTCGAGACAAGTAGTGAAAGCACCGGTGAAGAAAAAAGTCGAAGTGAAAACAAAGATACAACCCGTAAAGATATTAGACAGCAAAAGGTCACAAAACGTCGGTATACTCGCACAAAGTTTGCACGTTGAATTTTCCGAAATCGAAAATGCAATTTATAACTTTGATACCTCAGTAGTTAGTTTGGAGGCTTTGCAACAGATTTATGAACTGGTAAGGACTTGTCTATGAATATAAATATAATAAAAATTCATGATCTTTTCAATATCTTCCAACTTTCAAATACATACTTGACCTTTGATATAAAACATTCTCTCGAAACGGAATAAAAAATCACTAAGTATAATATTATATGCCTACTACACAGGAGAGAAGCTATTATTTTCTTTTTACCCGATTACCGCGAATACTCAAGCCTCGAGGAAGTATGTATGTTTGTTCCACCGTAGTGCCTATACTACTGGTCCGATTTAAATAAATGAGGTGTCAATATATTCGTAATAATAGCCCGGGTAACATAGACTATATAATTTACGTAGTCGTGTTAATTTTTTTATAAAAACTGTAATGTTTATAACCAATTATTATTTCTTATTGAGCCCCTTTTCAAATACATTAATATTCTTTATAATTTTCAGAGAGCATCCGAAGAAGAACTGGCATTGATAAAGGAACATTTAAATACTAAACCAGACATACCTCTAGACAAGCCAGAAAGCTTCTTACACGAGCTATCTGGAATACAGAATTTCGCGGAACGAATATCTTGCTTCACGTTTCAAGCGGAGTTCGATGACGCCGCCAATACTATCATGCACAAATTGGATAATTTGAAACACACATGCGAGGTATAAAGTTATAACACAATTTATTTTATGAAATCGACCAGGAAACGTGCAACGGATCTCCTGATGGTAGGCGATTACCGCCGCCCATGGAGACTCCCGGAGGACTTATATTTGTAACTCCTCAGGTGTTGCGCACTTGCGTCAAAGAATATATATTCCTAACGTAAAGAATCGTCATTCCACCGATTCACACGAATGACAGCTCGCCGCTGTGTGTGCGTGGCTGGGCGAATGCGGAGGCTGGCGGGGAGGAACTTTTTCCCAGCCTGGACTATGCCTCACGGGGCTAGCCGCTGGTGGTTTTGTGCTTTGACATAATTGAGAATATAATTTCATAATTCTGTTATATTTGTCTGACGTGACGTTCGCTAGTGCTCGAGCTGTCATTTGTAGAGTGTCGCCCCTGTGCTTGCGTTCCCGATCCTTAAAATCCCCAACCCCTCCTTAGGCCTCCGGTAACCTCACTCGCTCGTCGAAACACAACACCAGCTGTATTTTACCCCGGTGTTCTGTGAGGCCGTAGTATTTATCGGGTCGAGCTAGTCCATTCGTGCCAAAGAATGCCTCTCCCACGTATAAAACTATTTAACTTAAGAATAAAGATATAAGTTACTTAATTCATAACAGTGTTATGGGTAATATTAAATAAAAGAGGTACTTATTACCGTGACAAATTTATTTTAAATTAGAGGTCATGGGCAGAAGGCCGAAGGATCTGGTTTAGCCTCTTGGTGTCTGTGGAAATCGAAGGGGATTTAAACCACGTGGGAACTTAGCTGGGTCCAGGAGTGTGGTACGTGGCGAGAGCGAACTGGGGCTCCAACTTCGGGTAGTTTCCCGCGGTTCACCGCGACGTAGATCGCCCAATCGGCGGTGCAGACTGATTCCAAAACCAGTAGTTCAGTCCGGAATATCTAGCGGCACTCAGAAATCCAGATGTGGGAAAATAGCTATAAGTCCTTGTAAATCGGTGCCTTGAACCCGGTGTATAGATCCCTGGAAAATTCATGATAAACGTGTGGGTAGGAGTCCCGTCACACAGTGATCTTAACCCCAAACGATCAAAATCACGGGCTGTGTGACCATCACAAAATAAAAGATGATATACAAGAGAATAATAATTAAAGCATGGATACAAATATCCTAATATTTTAACTATACAAGAACGTAAGATGAAACTACAAATGATACCACATGGTACGGCCAATCAAATAATTGACAACTAATTTTACAATGGTGCTAATTTATAGGAAAGAATAATGTGTTTTAATTAATAAAACAAGCGTGATTTTCCAAATATTCACAACACATATAAAAGAAAACTCACCGTGAACACGGGATTAAGAATATAAGATACACTTGTATCTAGAAAAACTTGAACAAAAGGATTCAGCAAAAGGGAACTGTCATCTCGCGACAGCCCTTATATACCCCTACTGTCATAATGTTTTTTTTCTTTAACTGACAACTAGCGGTAATGCATAATCCAAATGCCACAATAAAGGAATATTGGAAATGAAGCTCCAGTTAGAAACGTTTGCCAATAGATGGCGTCGTCTAACATAAATTAGCTATTATAATTAGCAACAACAGCTAATAGATGACGCTAGGAGCGTCGTTATTAGCTATAATAATACGTTAAAAATGTAGCTATGCTACAACAGTAGATATTATTGAAAACTATTGTAAAGGGTTCTTATATGGACTTAACATATTAACTTTCGCTACCTACTAATATAATTTGATTTGGTATCTAGTTTTTTAAACTTTACCTATTAGTTATCTTACATACAAATAAAGCAAAATCTATATTAGTATGTAATATTTTTTGTTTTCTGTCCAGAGACACGCCGCGATGCGATATATATTATGTACCTATCACCTAAGTGACCAACCACGCGGCCACGGTCGGGCCCATTGTCATATCTATCTCGCGCCAATAGATTTGTTGAGTCATCTGTTGACGCGAGATAACTTTGTCGCGTCGCGTTGACGCCTAATTGTACCAGGGTAAGGTTGTTATTTGTCGTTTCCAGTTCCTCGCGACAAACGAATCCCTAAAGCAGCTGTTTGCGATAATACTGACGCTTGGCAACTACATGAACGGCGGGAACTGCCAGCGAGGCCAGGCCGACGGGTTTGGGCTAGAAATACTCGCTAAACTAAAAGATGTAAAGGTAAATATAGTAACATTATTTCTAGCATATACTATTACGACATAGTTATTATACGAGTAAGTTCTCAGAGGAAACAGTATCGACCCGGAAATCAATAGTTTTCATAGGTACAGCGATTTGTTCACAAAATTTAGCAAGATTCGTGAAAACGCTCCTTAAAAAAAATAATTTCATAGATACAGCGATTTGTTCACAAAATTTCGCAATTCTCGCGAAAACGCTACATACAAAAGTCGTCCCTAACTGTGACATCACTATTAGGTAAAAGTGTATGAAAAACAAGACCGCATACTTGGTGTTTATGTCCGAAATTTGTGCGTCTAGGTCATACTAATGCTTCATAGGTATTGCATAGGTATTCATTCTCCGATTCTTGACGCTTGTGCCACGCGTGCATTGTTTTTGTTTATGTTAAATATTTTAGTTATGTTTAGAGGGGAGGCGACGACGACAGATGAAGTCACAGCGACTCGCTTCATTCTCGGGCGCATTTTTGGAACTAATGCACTAAAATTGCTGTATCTTCGTCATTAAATATTTTTTTCGTTTTAAATAATTTCTTTACAGCACGGTTTTATTGACTGAACCTCATTGGTGTTATAGTGCATTTTTGTAATATCGAGCGGATAGAATGCCAGGTTAGGCTGCATCTACGTCTCCGAACGGACGATATGCTAATTCCGAGCATATCGTCCGTTCGGAGAATTCTCTCCTTGTCCTAATAATGAACCACCTTATTTGTCCCCAGTCCCGCCAGTCCAACATAACCCTGCTCCACTTCATAGTGCGCACGTACCTGCGCGCCGGGGGCGGCGCGCTGGAGGCCGCGCTGCCCGTGCCCGAGCCCGGCGACGTGTACCGCGCCGCCGCCATCGACTTCCCCGACGTCGGTCAGCAGTTGCAGTCGCTGAGGAAGCAGCTCGACGGTCAGTATAGCATGTGTTACTAAACTATACCAGTATTAATAGCCAGTAGTAGCTTTGGTCGCCATATTATATGAGTGGCGCCGTTTTCAATTTTATTTATTTTCAGCTAAATGTCGAATTCAGTATAGTGTTGAATACACTGGCCAGCTCACGTACCGTTTTGGAACTCGATAACAGCATGGCGGCTATCAATGACGTCATCGAACTGGCCACTTTTAAAGTTTTACTAGTGTTGTTAAAGAACATACCTACCCATACTCATTAAAAAATAAAAATTAATGTTTGTACAGCTTCCGCGTTTACGTAGTATCTAAACAAAAATTACTTTGAGCAATATAACAAAGTATTTTGATTGCAGATTGTAAAGACAAGATGAAGAAAGTGATCGATTGTGAAGAGGCAGGAAAAGCTAATGAAGAAAACGCAAGCGAAACTACCAGAAGTCTAGAGGTGTTTAAAGAGAAAATGACGACATTCCTTAACTCCGCAGAGGAGAAACTAAAGACTGAGAACGACAACTTAAACGAATGCCGAAATAAGTTCATAGCCACAGTCAAGTTTTATCAGTACTCACCGAAATGTGGCAAAGTCGAAGATTGCGAACCGAAAGAATTTTTCACCCTGTGGACGTCGTTTTGTAGTGATTTTAAAGATATCTACAAGAAAGAGGAGCAAATAGCCATTAAGGAAAAGTAAGTATATTACGTACCCAAAAAACCCAACTTATTAATACCATTTTAAAAATCAATTGGAAAGTTTGTATTTCGGGAAATGTATGTTTTTAATTTAAAATTCAACAAGAGTATTTTGTTTCAGATTAAAAGAAACTAAGAAACTGCAATGCGAGAGAAAAGCTCTCACGCAGCCTAAAAAAGAGGGTGGACTCAAAGCTCGTCTGCAGAAGTTAGCCAGCACAAGAAAGTAATTTTCTGTATATTTTTATATAAGTTTACAGTCTTGAATGTTTCTTATTTTGCATTTATTATATTAATTTATTTATTGAGTTGTTTATATTACAATCAGTATTATCAATAAGATGAAGCATAATTTTTATATGTAACAGCTATGGTAACTATTAATTATACCTTTTTTGTTTAAGGTTTGTTATATATGTATTAAATTTAGTTACTCATCATTAATATAAAGTCACAATTCAAGCCTTAAATCATTTTTGGTACTGTGTACACATGAAATAATTGATTTTTTAAGTTTCAAATGTTGAAGTTTGACTCTGTTACTGTCTGGATTCCAGAAATATAAAGATGTATCAATAAACTGATATAATTATTATGATTATAATATTATTGTTGTTCAGAATGAATGTAATTATATAATACAAACTATTTACATTAACATTAATGCCCAAAAGAAGAAAATAACTTAACTTAATTTTATCATTTATGAGATATTGAGACATTGTCAACACGATACAATAATATTATAGTTAAAATTAGAAATATTTATTTAATTTATAGGTTATTGTAATATTTACAGAAATCTAGAAGTAACATTTTTGTATATTGGTAACTACGAGAGGTCAGTTTGTTATTGTGTACCTGATCCAACTTTACCAGCTCGACTGGAGAATAATGTTTATTTAACATTTTAATACATGGTGCTTTATGTAAATAAACTTTTTGTTATGAAAATTAAAAAAAAACTGTTTTCTAATTTTATTTATAAATAGTCCAAACATTTTTCCTTCCACAACTTCTTCAGATTCTTTTGCAGTTTGTTATTATTCATGATCTTATTCTCAAAATTTTCCATTGCTGTCTTTAGGGACTGCCACTGCATAAAACTTAAGTGGTTGGTAACCGATAAACTGTGTGATTTATTTCTGTAGTCGTCTTCTTTCTCTATAAAATCTTTCATAGTCTTTAAATTTGAAACATTTTCTACTGAATGTGCACCTTCTTTTTGTTTAGTAACAATTAGAGACACATTATTGTTAAGGAGTTTGAAACTGTCTCTTGATATAGCAACTCCTAAATCATCTTTGAGACTAGAGTTCTCTGTATCCATTATTGTTTGTTTTGGAATTGATAATATATTGGTATCACATTCATCATCACTTTCTGTAGAGTTGACTCTATCAACATACATCAAAATATTTTCACACAGGTCTCCTTCTTCATTCTCTACTAAGAGAGCATCCAATTCTAAAGAGGACTTCTGGGACCAATTAAATCTTCCCTCATCATTCATGTCCTTCATGTTTATCCATATTCCCAAGTCACATGGCAATTCAAAATCATCCGACAAGAATGCTACACCTTTGTGGGTCAAATATTTCCTAAAGCCGTATAGTCTATTGTACCAATTACAAGAGTGCTGCAGCAAAACTAAACTCATAGACCAAATCCGACTCAATAAAGCGTAAGGCATGAGAGACATCCAGTGACTTTCACCTCTTTTGATTCTATTTAAATAGAAAATAGCCGATTGTTTTGAACAAACAGAGACTCTTAGCATTATTTTGGCAAATGTTATTATTCTCACTAAAACATATTCCAACATTTGGCGAGTTGGTAGATACGACTCAATGTTATAATCATCGGGCAAGAGTGTATTGAAAACTTTTATATCTTTTAACAAATCCACCATCAAGTATCTTCGCAATGTGGAATTTACCTTTTTAAATTTTCTATATCCAATATCATTCCTGAATTTTTGATCAAATTTATATAAAAATCGTGACAGTATTGCACTTTCCTTATGTAGAGGAGCTTGTTTCGACAGTATGGTTACTATGATATTTAGGGCATGCTTTAGCTCCTTTATATCTGAAGAGAAAATCACAGTGAAAATGTAATTAGTAAGTAATAAAAATAGAAATGAGTATGTAGCTGTTGCCCGCGTAAATTCGGTTCATATTTTTTGTCATCATATTAAAATAATTAACTATCTTAAAATTGAAACAAGTTTGCCTGTTATTAAATCTTTAAGAAGTCTCGTATAAAGAATGCCTAGGATTAACTCTTGTCATTGACCATGTTATATTTTGTGTTGCCTTAAAATTATTACCTTAGAAATTTATAAACGTAAAAATCGAGAGAAAGGGTCGTTAAATCGGGATATCGGGAGGGAAGAGCCGACATCAGTAGATCTTTTGCAACACTGAAAAATAGATATAATAAACATAAAATATAATTTGTTTTATAAATGTTTTTTTACCTATTTCCTGGTTACAAATTGCGGTGTTTATTGGTGGCTGCTCTACTGTTTTCGAGTTCCACGGCTCCATCTTATATATGTTAAAAAAAAGGGATTTTTTTTTATACGCTTATCTTCTATAGTTCAGACTTCAGTTCTAAATTCTAATTCCTAATTATCAACTCTAAAGTCTCAAGTCTCAAACCACAGAACAATGTAATGACCAATAATTCTAATCTAAAAATCAAAACATGAATGAAGTGTCAAAATTGTCAAATGCCCTCTTTTTTATTATGTATATATGCCAGTGTCAAGTTAAAAAGGCGGAAAATGGAACTTTCGTTTCAATTTTCAACACCGTATTCCTATATCGTCAAGTCTAAAGTCTAGTCAAAGTCCAAATATATAGTCAGTACAGTCTATGAGTCATGTCAGTCGATTCAGTAAAGTGGTAGAAGCTTTACTGAAAGTTCTTAGTGAGTTTTGGCGAAAAACACAAAATAGCACGTTTTTAGAAGTTGTACCACTTGCCCACACTTGTGCACGATAACGAATATTTAATGGTTAATATTCTACCAATATTACACATTAAGAACCGAAATAACACAAATTTATGAAGTTTTACAAATTCCACAACATCACCCATTGAACTCCCCGGCAAAGCTCTCACAAATGCACTTGACAAATTACAGCAATTTTTTTATAAATGGCGATAGTATTTTAAAACCGAGACGGATGTTGCCTAGTGTAGAATATCACATTTTTATAAATTAAAATTGTTGAATAAAGATACATAAATCTAAAAGAAATAGGTTTAGATGGACGCACACAAATATTGCACAAAAATATTAGGTACATTTTGTAGGTATCTTAAATCGAAGGTAAGTGGGGATTAGATACTTATAAATCATACTTCTATGTACTATGTAGTCTATCAAGAGGGTAAAGACACATAGTAAACACTAGCTGGGCACCAGCAACTTCGTTTGCGTAGAACTAACGGCACCGTATTTTTTTAAACGGAACCCTAAGATAAAAGTATCCTTAGTTACTCATTATATCAGCTATATGCCAGTGAAAGTCAGGTGTAAATAGATCCATCCATTTCAGATATTAGCGAGAACAAACAGACAGATAGACAGACAAAAATTTAAAAATTGATTTTTTATTGTACCGTCATTACTTTCATATGCGCTTACTGAAAAGCTATTAATTTAAAATTACAAAGAGATACTTGTCATGTGGTTAAGATCTAAATTATAAAACGGATATTGATGTAATATTTTTATTATCCTTTAAAAGCAAAAATGTAACTTGCAATAGAATGTACTTAATTCAACTTCAATAAGATCAAGAAGAGTCAATTTGCGTCTTAATTAACAGTTAGCAGCACTTAACACTTTAATCCATAGTATAATCTTCGATTTCATTACTGATTTCCGAATTATCCGAAAGAAAGCCCTTAATTAATGACGAATCTGGTGGCAGCCATTCACAACTTGTGTCTTCCGACGAGCACACCTGCAGTAATAGTACGTTTTAAGAATTCTAATATATTTTTGTCTAATCTAAATAATAGAAGAGGAGCCCAAGAGGGTATTTTGTAGTAACTACTATAAAATACGCAATATAATTTTATATGGAAGATAATGTTGGATATTATAATATTGTGATTTAAGTATTCTTACTAAAATGGTATGTTAGTACCTACTTCGACCAAAATAACTATTTGTTTAGCTATAAATATTACAGCTATACGTTGAAATGACAATAGAATAACAAATTTTACGGGTTAATTGTCATTCACCTGTGGTCTTTAAACTTATATAATAAATTAATTACTACTTACTCGTTATAAAGTGTGTGTTTAAGTACCTGGCATTTGCAGTTAATAGCTTCAAGGTAGTGGTACATTTCGGTGCCAGGCTCGACTCCCGGGTCGCAGTTACTGAGCTTGATTGACGCGTGCTTGCGGGCGCCATGGACACACACGGGGTGGAATGATTTCTTGTAAGGGAACTCCCAGTGTGATATCTGCAATGGATTACAAAATACACCCATAATATTATTCACAAAACCAAGAAGACTCGAAGGATAAGTCAGATATTGGCTATTCCTCAAAAGTTAAAAAATAATAATAATTTAAAGTTGGTATTTTATCTACACTTTGTTAGGTGTATTATGGTACTTTGGTTAATATATTATGGATTGCCGCCACCCATGCACACTACAACACGAGGGCCACAAAGTGCGTTCGCAGACTTAAAAACTCCAACCTTGGGCTACGGTACCCTCACTTGAGAAAACGAGCGCTATTTCACACCGGTTCTGTAAGGTATTTCACCGATCCAGTAGGCTCATTCATATGGAAATATAACAAAAAAGTAGTTTCTGAAAATATAGAAGAGTAATAATATATTAAGATGTTTTTTTAGATTTTGTACATTAGCGTATTGCATATCATCGTGTTACTTTGCCACGTCATGGCAGGATTCAAATTGACCCATCGCAGTGCTGCACTAGATCCTTATTGCTCACACCAACAAATTCTTAATGCCCGATATTAATCCATCATTCAAGTAACGGTAATTTACTTACCTCATGAGATCTACAGTATCCCCCACACGACTTGATTTTAACATCACCCCAACAGCGAAGCCCGTTGAAATCCGTCTGTTCGGCTCTATGTGAGTATGTTTTGTAATTGCATTTTAAAGCAGGCGAGGGTGCTGAGGTACAAATAGTCAGACAGCACCAAAGAACCAGAAGAAATAAAATAGAACTCGATAAACTCTTCCTTTTCATATTTTTGGTTGAAAAAAACGTAAATTCGTAACTCTTATTTTAACAGTTGGAAAGTGTTTGAAACAATTTTAGGCTGCCCCTGGTTTTTATAAAACATCAAGACGTCAGGAAATTACTTCCAAGTGAGTACACCTCATGGCATGGGCAGTACGAAACATTACTCCCATAATTACGGTATAAAAATAGAATATCAGAATACATTTGAATAATTGCACAGAAGTTGTGTATCCGATGATAATACTTAATATTATGCCAAGTTTGTCTGGACTTACTGTTTAATACCTAACTACTTAAGCGCCTTTACACATGCGGTGATTTTGCGACTTATGTTATTGACCTGATAACGATAGATGGAGGATATAAATCGATGGAGCCGGCTACACGCACGAAAAAACATGACTCATGCGTTACCTGTTACCCGATATCGTTACCAAGTAACAGCGTTAGCTTCCATTGCCTTTACCTCATTATTATTATTGTTGTTGTTGTTGTTGTTGTTGTTGTTGTTGACATTGTCACGTTCAACTATCGTCAGTAAACCGACTTTACAGACAACCGGTATGTTTTTTTTAGCCGCTGGTACTGTGACAAAAATTTTACCTGAAATTCTAGTGCAACCATTTAATTCTACCAAATAACCACCACCACACCAACGCGACAAAAGGTGGTCAATCTGTGGTTACGAGTAGACCACAACGAAACCGGTCAGAGTGTAGCAAAGGGTGTGCAAGGCGAAAAGACAGAAAAATTTCGATGAAAATTTGCAATTGTAATAAGTGATTAGTTTTTCGTTTCCATCTTGTAGAGCGCCTAAAAATTGTAATTTTGTATGTCCATACCGACAACATTTGAAATATTGATGTAAAGGTCAACTGGTAAGGAATTCTAACAAATAAAGATTCTTTTCGGTAGAATCCTGCCATCAAAGTACACAACTATACTACTTTTATAATTTAAGCGTACCTTTACAACTTTTCCACAACCAATAGGAGTAGAAATATTTTTTATTATTTCTTCAGGTGACCACTCAATAGGTACACACCTCACAATTCCTATTCGTATAACATTGAATGATGGTATAAATGCTTCATAGTTGTTCTCAGTAAGTAAACTATTACTTATTTATAAATAAGTTTGCATCTGTATAATTAATAAATGAAACTGAAAGTCTATTGCGCCCTATCTTTTTTAAGCTGCCGTTAATAATATTGTAAATATTGTTTTTCATGAGAAAATCACCAAAAGAGATGGGGTGCAACATAGTTCCGTCCTTGTCATTTTTGGTAAATTTTTGGGACGTGAACCAAGTAAGGTGACACGTCATTCTCATTGTACAAATTTTTACCAATAGAATGTTTTGTAGGCTCTACCTGGTAGACTGGTATCGAAGAGGCAACTTCCCCGTTCTCTTCAGATTTATCAGACCCTGAGCAGCATTATCAACCAACCTTCTGGCTTTCGGCGTTTTTCCTTACTTTTTTGTTACAATGCTTACAAATCTTATGAAGACGAAATCTTTTTAGTGTCTTTTTGGTTGATTGATCCGTGTCTATACTGGAATCGTCATAATCTACAGTAACAAAATTTGTACAACAGTGTTTCTGTATGTGCTATTGCACAGCACTGGTCATTTACAGCCACAAATTTGTAGAAAAACGTCAATAAGTACCATATAGATTTGCCGGGGAATTCAAAGTGTAACGTTGTTGTTTTTGTATAATCTCCGAAAATTTGTGTTATTTTATTTCTTAATGTTAATATTGGTAGAATATTAACCATTAAATATTTGTTAACGTGCACAAGTGTACAACTTCAAAAAACGTGCTATTTCGTGTTTCCCTCCAAAACTCACTATGAACTTTAAGTAAAGCTTCTACCACTTTACTGAATCAACTGACTTGACTCATTGACTGCACTGACTATTTATTTGGGCTTTGACTAGACTTTAGACTTGACGTTTCATAAATTTGTGTTATGTCGGTTCTTTATGTGTAATATTGGTAGAATATTAACCATTAAATATTCGTCATCGTGCATAAGTGAATACTGAATCGACTGACATGACTCACTGACTGTACTGACTATTTATTTGGACTTTGACTAGACTTTAGACTTGACGATATAGGAATACAGTGTTGAAAATTGAAACGAAAGTTCTTTTTCCCGCCTTTTTAACTTGACACTGGCAAATGGTTATAAGCCGATGCCATATATAAATTAAAAAAAAAAGTCAAATGATGATAATATGACAATAATTGTATATTTACAAATAATTACAATTCACAAATCCTACTAATATGTACAAAATTCTAGTAAATAGTTTCAATTAAATTATATACATCGAGTAAGACATTATTCGGTACTAACGTACAAATAATTTTAAGTGGTTGCAAAGGAAACTTGACTGTTATTTATTTTTATTGCATTAAATTAATATGTCTCGTCGTATTCCAATCAAATCGGGGGTGAGAGTGAGGAATAAACCAGTGTTTCATCTTCAAGATAAAGAAGCTGATGAGAAGGAACTGTCTATAGGCTTGATTAAATCAGCCAAGCGCACAGGCCAACTCGGTTTATGTAATAGGGGACTGGGCACTGGTTCGTATTATTGGTGTATTTTCACCCGACTATGGCAAAGCGAAAAGGAAGGGTAATCATTTTGGCAGGCTATGATTGTATGTTTGTTTTTTTTTAAGCGCCCATAGCGCCCATAGCGCTTAAACTACTGATCCGATTTTAATATAAATAGGTGTCAATAATTAAGGTAATTGTGTCAATAGATTCATAATAATAGCCCAGGTAACATAGACTATAATATAATTTACGTAGTCGGGTTATAGCTTTTTATAAAATTATATTATATTTTAATTATTTTATATATTTGAAATAATTAAAATATATTAAAAATTATTTTTATTATATTTAAATTATTTTAAATATTAATTTTTGATTATATTTAATTATAGTTACCAAATTTTTATTACCATGTCTTTATATATATATTTTTAGTCCCTGAAAATGTTTGGAAAATTGATGAATTGTCATTGGACAATACCAAAGAAGTGGATTTCACAAGGTCAGATACAAATAATTGGTGGAATTCAGAACCGTTAAAGACTCTTGACCTCAGTTCGAATGTAATTAACACCATATCACCTGATATTAAGTACTTGCAGGAGCTTGTTACATTGAAGGTAAACAACATGTTCATTATTACTAAAGGAAGTCCTAAAATCATCTTAATTTTTTTTTTCCCAATAATTTACATATTTTTTATTTTAATCATTTACATCAATCAGGAAATTTGAAAACTTTTTTGATGGGTGCTTGTAAAACATTCAAATGTGCTTTAGTGAGAGAAACAGAAAATAAATTTGTTCGTTACAGCTCCATGACAATGCTTTAGCAAGCCTGCCTGCTGAGATTGGTGAACTAAAGAGTTTAGCTAATTTGAGCCTGGACCATAACAAACTATCATCTCTGCCCAAAGAGTTCTACAAGCTGATGGAGTTGAGGTGGTTGAGCATATCTCACAATGAACTGACTAATATTGAACCAGATTTTGGAGACCTGGTTATGCTTACATTTTTGGTAAATAGAACACATTTACATATTTTTTTCAGTATAATCAGTAGCAACCTTAGGGGCGGGGCTTAGCTGGGCGACCACCCGGTGCGCTGGATAAAAAGGGGCGCCGCAGGCGTAGTTTTCTATCCCTTGCTCACTGAGACCTACTTTCTCGTAAATTCTCTAAATAGAGTATTCAAACAACTTCCAATTACAAAATCGCCCACGGTGCTAGTAATGCTAAAACCGGCACTGAGTATAATGGTAATTTCACAATCTGGCTTTTCATGGTCATGAAATTCTACTGTTTCCTTAGACAGTCAGAAAACAGACAGTCAAGTTTCAAAGTTGCCTTTTCCATGTAATTATAACAAACCAAGAAGGCATTCTTTCAGAGGTTTATACACATTTATAAATACAAGTAAAATGTCAAAATTATATTTCCAAACAGTACCTACCTATTTTATCTTAGCATGTATCTTATTAGTACCTACTCATTCAACTGTTGTATTTTTGTGTATTATAATAATTGTTGTGTTGTGATCTTGTGACATAGGACTTGTCCCACAACAAGCTACAAGTGTTACCGCCTGGTATGGGCTATTTGGTGCGCTTGGTGGAGTTGAACCTGTCCCACAACGTATTAAAAGAGCTGCCACCTGATATTGTCAACCTCAGAGGTAAGTTAATTAAAAATTATATAGGTTAGTTTTGTCACTTATTGTCAAGAATTTCTAAACTGATTTAAATGAAATTGGCACACTGTTAAAGCCTGAATAAACTTGTTAATCAGTCAAGTCTTTACGTGCAGTAAGCACTAAGCAGTTAGCAAGGCATAAAAAGATTTATATTGTACATAAAGTACCTGGGTAATCGAGCTTAGCATGGATTTCTGATAAATTGAAAAAATAAAAAGATTCACAAAATTATTTATCTGACCGGTTTTCAAACCACATTTCGAATTTTCGAACAAAGCAAAAATAATACATAGGCATACACACCTGCCAATCGGACTGACATAATAGTCGAAATTATTGATATATTGTTGCACGACGAAAGAAAAAAATTAAAAATGCGCAGTTTCTCAGGGCTAAAACCAAGCTAGATCGATTTTAAATTCATGCTAATACAGCCGTTTTCGAGAAACCGATTAAATGTACAAAATTGTCTCGTTAAAAGTATAAGATTCAAAACATGATGCTCCCCAAATAAATACTTTAATAACCTGTAGTTTACTATGAAAATCTTAATTTTAAAATCGGCTATCCTTTTCTGTAGGATCTATGACATTTTTGCTGATATCATATTATCATAAAAAAAATTTTAGATTTAAAAAAGTTGAACATAAGCAACAATAGTTTGGTTACACTTCCTCCATTGGGTGAGCTCAGAAAAATGGAGATTTTGGACGGAAACCATAACAACATAGAGGAGCTCCCAAACTTCTATGGATGTACTGCTCTTAAGGAAATATACATGGCAAACAATTACATTAAGGTAGGTATACATTTCATTTTGGTGAGAATGAAAAGAAGCCATTTAAAATACTTATAAGTACATAAATAGTTTCTTCTTATTATACTTACGTAAAGTTTATTTTTAATATTTTTTCTTATGGCTATCATGATACGTTTTTAAACAACAAGTACTAAGTATGTTGTAATGTAATAATCATAATAATAATAATTTCTATTTCTTATTATCATAATTTTGAAGGTGTAAATACAAATACAAATAGTTTATTACCAATAAAACATTAGGATAAATACAGAAGTGACGTTCCCCCAAACTAGGCTTCGCCTGTCCTATGAGGGTGGGGTGGGATTATGTAAATATGTTATTACACGGAAGTACATTATGAAAATGATTATATGAAGCTCATGTTCAGTGTAGTGTTAAACAGCAATTAGCGGGGAATGCGGAGACATTCACGTTTTAGGGATCCGTAGTTTACGTCTCGGAACCCTTGAAATGGTTTCGTCATGTCCGTCCGTCCGTCCGTCTGTCTTCGGCTGGTAAGTCCAAACGGTTAGTGCTAGAAAGATGAAACTTTGAATGTATATATGGGTATTTACCACGTCGACAAAGTGCTAAAATAAAATCATGAAATATATTTTTTTTGGGTACCACCAGTGTGTGATATCATTAGTATTTTAAAAACATTTAGGTATCTGTTTGTGAGACATTCAACTTTAAAGCGCATTTTTTTTGTAAAAATAGGGCGTTCCCCCTCATAAAGCTAAACGGCTGGCTCGAAAAATCTGAAAAATTCAAGATGGTAGTCCATGTGATGAACATTATTAATTTAGGAGATGCCTAACTTGTAAAACTTCGTACAAACTACAAACGAAACAATAAGTAAACATGAAAAACATTGGTATAATGGTAGGTACGGAACCCTACGTGCGTGAGTCCGACTCGCACTAGACCGGTTTTTATTTAGTGACTAGTGTGCACTATTTACGATACAACGTACAGCCGCCGACATACCCGGTGTGTCACTTTAGCCTTGTACCGTCGCGTTGTACGTAAGGAAAATGTGAGAATGTTTATATATATTTGCAGTATGGTTCAGAACTGGCACACTGCAGATATCGGTGACTGTACTGTTGTATACTGCACCTACTCCTTTATATTCATAACAAATGCTGTAATGGATAAACGATGCAGCAGAATAAAATGTTAACACGGCCGTTAAATCAAGTAACAAATCGATTTTTCTAAATCGTACATGTAGTTTTTATGCAAGAGGAAGTCGAAAAATAATCTCAAAACAGCGATTGCAACGATTTCATTGAGCGCTTTGTCCAAGTCCACGCTACTGTGGCGTGGCGTGGCGTGGCGCCGGCGAATTGCGTACGCGAGCGCATAATATTATCACAGATAATAATATACTACGTACAATAAATGAAGACCTCAACGTGCGGCGTGCCTGATATAATGCCGGTGCTCGACCCTACATTCGCACAAAATGTGGGCTCGGCTTCGAATTATCAACGCATTTTAAATTGCAAACATTTTTAGGAAATAACGGAGGAGTTTAGCGACCAGATGCAGCACCTGAATATCCTGAACCTGAGGGACAATAGAGTTGAAGTTCTGCCGGAAAATATTTCGCTGCTGCGGAAATTGAAACGATTCGATATAAGCAATAATAACTTGAACAAGTAAGTTGTATTTACGCGGTGGAAGCTATTCGTGTTTCACAGTTATTGTGAAACAAAACATTTGGACATTGTGACTGTAAACAGTGGCCGGATTTGGGTGTGCCTAAAGAACCGACAGCATACAATCAAACAACCGTGACCGCTCAGTGGACACATTAAATCAGATGTCACGGGTTCGAATTCCACTAAGAAAGAGACTTCTCTTTCTGTCTCTAGTTTAGACATTGTATGTTAAACATCTGCAATGTCTTGAAATATTATTCAGAATAAGGTTTTTATTTTTTTATTAATTTATTTCTTTACCAAGCCATTACATTAATAAACAGTTTACAATCATAATAATTTTAGTGTCGCATGCAATGTTACATAAACCATTAAAGCGTACATGATAATCCTCATTGAGAAATGTTATTTAATTACAAATTATAGCAGTGGACCCTCCACTGGGTATAGCCTGTATTTTGGAGGTCTGGGTTTTACTTATCTTTCAATGTAAAATGGTGGTTTGCAGTGGCGTGCACAGGATTATGACACTGGGTATGCGGCGAAGTACTCGGTCACAAAAACTTTTTCGTTTATAGATTTTTAGCATAGCTACAGCCAAGCGATGGATCTCTAAGTCGAAACCATGCCAACAGAGCAAGTCTTAGATGTCTACTATTCATGTACATCTTCTACGGCAACGCAGACAAAACAGCGATCGATCGTCACAGCGGAAGAAATTCTAATAAGTAAAATAATAAGCATATTTTAAAATATTATAACTACTCACCAGTCAGTCAGCTTCAATTTTCACATATTCAAGGTTCCGGTTACTTGAGATTACTATATCCCGATGTAAATTACTAAATAATATGCAAGGAAAACAATATAATTTAATCGTGTGTACACAACCACACAGCCAGTTATACGTTTCATAACTTTTAACATGAAATTTTCGAGTTACATTATTTTTTTGCTGGTTGAATTGTTGTAACTCGGGTACACACCTACCTTTAGACAGAATTTGAATCTTTTCACTGAATGACAATTGGGAGAACTTGTTATATTTAATTTTTAATAAACACACATTTTCAACACAAACCTCACAATCAAATAACATTTAAAAAAAATCAACAAACGTACTAGTGAAAGCAAATCACTACAATTATTATAGAAACTCAGTAATAAACTGTTAAATGTACACACTTTCAAATGTTAAAATGAAAAATCTTTTAAGAAAACTATAAATAAACTGGAGCGATTAAATTGTAAACAATGCTTATCACATGAAATATGCAATATGGCCCCCGCGAAACACAAAACGTTTCTTCTATTTAAACAAATAAAACCTTACTAAACAAAAATGCATAATGTGCATACGTGATTTATTAGATTTCCGTCTATTATTTTTACTCGGATTATAGGCAACGAATAATTTCCGACAAGCCAGTTCGGCGGTTTTCGGAAGCGATCGGATAGCCGAGAGCCATCGCCTGCCGCGGGAGTTGCCGCTCTATAATCATGTCGATATTCATGGGTGTGTGCGTTTGCGAAGTATGAAAATTACACATACATGCGATGATATGTCCTGCAGAACGTAACGGCATGAGATGAGTTGCTATTTATAAAATATTAGGCGTTTTTAAGTTATTATATTTTTAAATTAATTTATTTACTATTAATTAAAGTCATCTAAAACGTACGAACGTTTTATTAAAATATCTGTGAATGACAAGTAAAGCACTGCATTTCTGCCTACAAGGAGCGCACGCCCCTGGTGGTTTGAAATTTCTTTAAATTTCACATTAATTTCTTATATTTACGGTAAAACCATGTCTTGCTATTCTTTTCGATTCCCGAAAGCCATTGACATCGTGGTCGTACCTACTGTACGGACTAACAAGAATTAAGACACTTACCACGAGACTTTAATGTGTAAAATTGGCGGTCATAGATTTTTGTCTTCTTTGACCTTTGTGTTGGCGTTCAAAAAACAATTCACAATTATAATTTTGCGTGAAAATATTTTTATTTATGTTTATAATTACTTTACCTAGGTTGCCAAAGAACCTGGGTCTACTGTCTCAACTGCAGAGCATCAGCATGGAGGGCAACCGGCTGTCGAGCGTGCGGCAGGATGTCTTACGAGGCGGGACGGACCGCATGATGAAGTACCTGAGGGACCGCATGTGCGAGGACCAAGCTGAAACCAAGTGTACGGAGGATTGGCCTGACAAGTGAGTAACATAAACTATTTCAGTTATTGACACTTAAGGCTGGGACTATATGCTCTATTTTATATTTCATTTCATTTTTTCAAATGTCAAAGTCATATATGACAGTTCGACACTCGACACTTCGATCTTCAACTCTATTGTGTTAGCGCGGAGTTCCATATTCAGTACTCTGAATTTACCCGGGCCTGCAGGAATCCGGATCATATAGGCCCAGCCTAACGCCCGATATTAATAATCACTCTTAATCTCATTTTAGCTATCTGAGATCAAGATTCCAATACATTTCAACGATCCTAGGATTAAGTTCACGTCAATTTACCTCAATTTTTGTTTGAGAATCTAAGATTGAAGTCAATCCAAGATTTTAGATACCTACGTAATTAATTTCGGGTATAATATAGCTCCATATACCATACTGTCTATCGTCAAATGAGCATGACGCTACCGATTGGATCAGTTAGAATTGACCGTGTGTGGACGTGGATTGACATGACAGTTCATCAGTGGCAAAGGGTGGTTTTACTACAGAGGGATGCCCTAGTCGCTAGACGTGAGTTGTGCAAGTTTTTTTGAAAGGGAGCACCATATTATGTATGATGGTCAAGGTCGTTACCGTTACAAGCGTGTAGAGTTGTTCGTGTCCAAGAAAAATTGTAAATACTTAGGTAACTATTCTTATACTTATACCTACGGTTCCTATTCCTATAGTTATATATACGGTACTCTTATACCTACAACTAATTCAAAATACAAAATAGATACTTAATAATTTTTTTTTATTAAGATAAAAAAAAATTATAATTATCAACTATTGTAAGATAATCATAATATTTAAAAAATCCTTTCATGGTACTACCGCCTATTAAAATATATAAAATAATAATATATATTATGATCGTGATAACTACAAATTACAATTGATAGTAGGTACGTACCCAACTTTCTGCTTACAGTAAAAGTCAATTTATTCAAACGATTTATCACCAACAATAAACACAACACAAGTAGTCTCACATTCAATATTCACATATAAGTATTTATATAAATACGTATTAGTTTAAACTTTAAGACGAATATTTATCACTTCTCACTGCTCAATATAATTTTAAAAATAATAGTTGAACAATAATTATTATTAACGTATTATCCTGATTTTACATCCAAGGACGTGCGGCTGAGGTACCGCCGCGGTACTTTTAAAAATTCATTCGTCTCGTGATGCACGTGATATTATCTAATAACGGCTCCTTATTGGTGAAAGCTACAAAATAGCGGGATAATGTCACAGAAAAATAGCCCTTAATTACTTCGAACTGTCATCGGACAAATCATTTAATAAGTTCTTTAGTTGGCCGGTAGGCTATTAAAAATAAGTTTGAATTTCAACTTTATTTCTATAGAGATAAGGTTCCTACGATCTCCCATCATAACTCCGAATATATCGGCTTTTAAAGAGATCTGTGATTCCAATATTCGTGTCAAAGTTGCAACGTGCAGTGCATATTTGTCGCTTGAGTCGGTCTACATCGCGCTATCGCTTGTTCGACTTGACTTGTTTATCATAATAATGTTTTCTATATATAAGTTTTGGCTGGAGGCCTTCATGAGGTAATCTGAAAGGGAAGCCAATAAGAATGAAGTACTTTAGGCCCTTCGCCACTGCAGTTCATACTGTTTATTTCAAATTAACAATATGGAACTGATCCAATCGATAGCTTCATGCCGATTGGACGATAGGCAGTATGGTGTCTGGCTACAGTAAAGGCCTCCACAGACGAGAGGCCGATCGTTTCAGTTAGAACTGACGTCAGTTCGGCCTGAATGGATTCGAGCACATACACGGAGAAAATCGCATCCGACCGAACTGACGTCTGTTTGGCCCTTAGATTAATAACGCCTAGATAGTCTTCAAACAAAAGCGTTGTACAAAGTGAAGCAAGCAACAGATAGATGTAGGCGTAAGCATTACATACCGACACCCACACAAACAAAATTTTAAAGTTGTGGAGTCTTAAACTTGGGATTATTGTATTTGCTTTTCTTAATATCGTGAGATGTAAAAATATAACTTATATTTCATTTTAAACCATCTAAACACAATTTGTGAACTTTATTTATATTAAACTGGTATTAAGGAATAATAGGAACCTATGAAATTGCCGTTCTGCAGTACTGGCCATTTCAAATCAAAATAATTTTTGTTTGGCTAAGAATTCTAATTTCAAATTAATTTTATTTTAAAAGCATGGAATTCTTTTTCCAAAAGTAGTAATTTGTTTATTGATTAGTGTTACACTTTCATCGCATTTCAATCTTTTTCGTCATCATGGATACGTTAAAAATTCGAGTAATTATGGAATATGAGTAGCGTCGTGGCAGCAACGCGGCACAAGCGGCACGCAACTCAACGACGTTTACGGAGCTAACACTACAAACCAACGCACCACCTGTTATTGGTTTGCTCGCTTCCGTTCTGGAAATTTCGACCTGAAAAATGAACCTCGCGGTCGTCCGAAGACTTTGGTCGACAATGACGAATTAAAGGCGATTGTGGAAGCTGATGATACACAATCTACGGCCGAATTAGCAGCATCTTTCGACGTTAGCGTCAAAACAATATTGGTCCATTTGCGTCAAATTGGCAAGGTAAAAAAGCTTGACAAATGGGTGCCCCACGAACTCAATGATCGCCAGCGCGAAGTACGCGTCGAGACGTGCCTTGCACTGCTCAACAGACACACAAATGAAGGAATTTTGAACCGCATTGTTACCTGCGATGAAAAATGGATTCTGTTTGATAACCGCAAGCGCTCAGCAAGTTGGTTGGATTCTGGTTCAGCACCTAAACAATGCACTAAACGAAAACTTACCCCTAGAAAAGTGATGGTCACCGTTTGGTGGTCTAGCGCCGGTGTAATTCATCACAGCTTATTACCAAACGGGGTGAGCATTACTGCAGATGTGTACTGTGAAGAACTGAACACAATGATGGAGAAGCTGGCACATCTCCAACCAGCATTGGTCAATCGTTCGTCTCCGCTGCTCCTGCACGACAACGCGCGACCTCATACTGCACAGCAGACGGTCTCCAAGTTGCAAGAACTGGGGTTGGAAGCTCTCCGTCATCCGCCCTACTCACCAGACCTTGCGCCTACAGACTACTACTTTTTCCAGAATTTGGATAACTTCTTGGCGGGAAAAAAATTCAATACCCGAAGGCAGTACAAAATGCCTTTGAAGTATTTGTTGCCTCCCGTCCAGCTGATTTCTTTAAATTTTTGCAATTGTGCAATTTGCTGCAATTGTGATCACGCTATCGACAAAACCGAATTATTGTGTCATACATTTTTCCAGTAATATGTTATAGAAATCATTTCTCTTTGTTTTATAGTCTTTAGATTTTTTAAACCATACGAGGGCGGCACTGAAAATTTCGGGAATCAAGGAAGTGACACAATATTACTATTTAAAAATCTATTTATTGCTTTTCGAAGTATTCTCCACGAAATTTTACACATTTTTCCATACGATGGAACCAATCATTGAAGCAACCATTCATTCGGAAGTTGGGGTCTCCAAAATGGCCGTTTTGTAGGCGTCCACAGCTTCTTCAGGTGATGAAAATCTCTGACCACGCAATTTATTCTTTATTTTAGGGAAAGTATAGAAATCATTAGGGCTTAGGTCGGGGCTGTACGGCGGATGGTCTAATAATTCTATGATTTCTTGCTCTAAAAACTCTTATGTTCTGTGCGCGGTGTGAGAACTCGCATTGTCGTGATGGAGGATGATGCGGTGGTTGCAGTTCTCTTTACGGAGTTCTGAAACGACCTGTGGCAAACAAATGTTAGCATACCATTCTGCATTAACCGTTCTTTGTCCCTCAAGAGGAATAGTCGCAACATGGCCGGTTTTGGAGACAAACGTGGCCACCATTTTTTTTGCAACACTCCGTGAACGAACAATTTTTGTTGGCTTTAACTCATTTTCGAACACCCAAACTCGTGACTGGTTTTTTGTTTCGGGTTCGTACGCGTATATCCAGGATTCGTTACCTGATACGATGTTGTATACAGCATTTGAGGATCCTGCGTGGAATCTTTCGAGAGTTCTGACGCACAAAGTAACGCGATCCGCTTTTTGCTCTTCACAGAGCAAATGCGGTATCCATCGGGAAAACAACTTTTTTACACCTAATTGTTCATGCAAGATTATTTGTATTTGACTCATGCCAATGTCTAAAGTTGCCTGAATTTCGCGGTATGTCACATGTCGATCTTCCTCAATCAGCTTACGCACAGCATCAACGTGTTCTTGGGTGACTGCAGTTTTTGGACGACCTTGACGGGGATCATAACTGAGCTTGACACGTCCACGTTGAAATTCAGCAAACCAGCGATAAATTGTAGTTTTGGATGGGGCTTCTACACCAAATGCAGAAATCATCCGGTCAACACACTGTTTTTGTGTTAAACCACTTCGAAAGTCATAATAAATCATCGCTCTAGAATTTTCTCGAGTCAATTCCATTTTCTCAACGACTAAACAAGTTTGACAAGACCTTGTGACAAGACTGAGAATCTTTTATTAAATAAATAAACGGTATTAGATTTTTAAAACCAAGGAGTTTTGAATTAAAAAGATTTTAATATGATAGGAACAGTGGAAATATTCCATTCCCGATACTTTTAGTGCAGCCTATGTAGTGGCTTTAAAGTTTTAATTACTTCAATAAACTCTAATAAATTTCTTATGACCACGTGACATTTTTAGGGTTCCGTACCCAAAGGGTAAAAGCGGGACCCTATTACTGAGACTTTGCTGTTCGTCCGTCTGTCGCCAGGCTGTATCTTAACCTTCTTATACCGTGATACCGTTAAAATTTTCACAAATGTATGATGTAGGTATTTCTATTGCCGTTATAACAACAAATACTAAAAACAGAATAAAATAAAAATTTGAGGCTCATATACAACAAACGTAATTTTTTCCGTTTTGTACGGAACTCATCTTGCCGACTCGCACTTGACCGGTTTTATTTTACACTCGAATTTTATTACAGTACAGTCAAATTTTATTGCCGTTCAGTCCATCCGTACAGGTCAGAATTAATGTTGCCAACAAGTTTTTTTACAAAGTTTTATTACCAAATTTTGTATTTTATTCCCTCCTTAGTAGGAATTTAGTTGTGAGTAGTGGTTAGTAAAACAAAATCCCTAAAAAAAATTTAGGGGTTCCTAAGTTTAGTGGCTTTTTTATAGTTATCGGTACTCCTTTAGTAGTTTTTTGTAGAAAACGACGCGAGTTTCGTAGTTTCGCAAAAACAGAGTTGGCAACACTGGAACGAATTTCAGGCTTCAGTCCATACGGTCGACTGATGAGATCTTCAGGCCGAACTGAAGGAAAACCGGACCGTGTATGGGGCCACTAATGCTACTTAATTCACTTGCCGCTAGACAGTGATATAAATGACTCATCCTCCATGATCGCTTAATGTTAATCGTGAACTAAACTTGTATACTATACTTATGAGACTATGACTATGTTGTATGCTAAACGACTTTGAATATTCGCGGCACGCGCGATATTGGATGCAAGTTATTCAAATTAGGCCTTTTTATAACTTCCGACTCAAAAATAGTTTTAAGTTTGACGTGTCTGTGTATCTGTGTCCGCCTGTGGCATGTTTTGTTGGTTGGAAGCTGATGTGATTGTGCGCAGGTACACGATGCGCAAGAGCAACTCGCTGCTGCTGGTGTCGCGCGACCTGACCGCCGTGCCCGCCGACGTGTTCCGCGCCGCCGCCGCCGCCGAGGTGCACATAGTGGATCTGTCCAAGAACAAGCTCGCCGCCGTGCCGCCGGGGTGAGTGCAGTGAATACAGTACCCGACTATAAAGAATGCACATCGATCTTTGAAAGAAGTATTAGCTAGTGTTTGCTTTGTTATTTGTAGAGCGGGTACTCTTAGGCCGCTGCCTCGAATGTCACGGTGAACGACACTGAGGCGGCGTGGCGGCGAGTGCCATAGTCACCGCTTGACAGGAGTGTGACAAGCGGTGACTGTAGCGGCCGCCTGCGCGAGTCGCTTCTGCTGTCACTGACCGCCGCCGCGCCGTTCGCTGTGGAATTCGAGGCAGCGGCCTTAGGGTCAGCTCACGCATTGTTTTGGATAGTAGTTCAAAATACACGTTTCATTGCAGAGCGGCGCCGAGCTGCGCAACGCGGTCCAGCTCGAAATTCGAACTCGTGTGATGAAACTTGTATCTTCTTGTGTAGTGAATAAGGTTACATTTTGAATCGTGTGAACTGACGCTGACGCACAAAGCAGCGACTGTTTTCACGGAAATATTGGCAGTGTTTGACAGAGATCGAGAGAGCGAGAGAGAGAGTTGTCTGCAAAGCCGACACTAACTTTTCGGTTAGTGTCGGATCTGTTCAAATCATTGATTGATTTGCCGGTGTACGAAGAACCATCTATCTGTCTGAATTATTCTTTTAAAAATAAATAGTACAATTTAAAAAATAAATAAGATTCATTCAGGTATTTACTATTTACCAGTAACAATAACAAGGAACTCATGGGCACGCGCGGCGTTACTATTAAAACTGAAGCAATCCCCATTGGAATGCATCCAAGTTTGTTGCGTTAAAGGCCTTGAGATAAATAATAGTATATATTTAACCCATTGCGTTTTTACTTCAATTTTATGTCCAGATGAATGGTCTTGAGTAAAAAAATTGATTTAGCCGAGATACGGGGTTAGTTGAAATTTTATCAATTCGATGATGATGCGACCTACCAAAGCGTGTAGCACACAACCAATATCAGGTATTTCCCTCACCGGGACTACTTGCAACAGTTGCAGTCGGTCGGAGTCAGGGAAGTTACGTTTCCAACTCTCGTATCGTCTCGTGAACTACGAACTCGTGAATAACTCAGCTGATCTACAAAATGTATCCTTATTCCTTCTAAATATATATCAAATCATATATCATATCAAATATATGTAAGTATATCATAATCAAACAGTAATAAAATATAGTACCTGGGTAACCGAGTTTTTTTAATTTATCAGAACTCCGAGGTTCTGATATAAAATAAAAAGAATAACAAAAATGTTTATCTGCCCGGAATTCGAACCCACCACATTCCGAATTTTCGAACAAAGCAAAAACTATAAGTAGTACATCCGCATGTAACCAAACTGCCAATCGGACGTCAGTCCGATATGTCAATAATAGATTTAAAAAAAATGATATAATGTTGCACGGCGCACGGCGAGCGAAAAAACATATATATCTTAAAAATGCGCAGTTTCCAGGGATAAGACCTATCTAGATCGATGTTTCTCACTCATACAAAATTTCATGGTATTTCTTCCAGCTTCCAGCCGTTCTCGAGAATCCGATTATATTATATAATTATACAAGATTGTCTCGTTTATCGATAAGATATATGAGCTTACGACTATTGTACCAGTGACGTGGGATTCCTATCGGCTTCACTTACCACTTAGCTTTTGAAGACCCTCATCCAAATACCTACCTATTATACAGGCTAGTGCTTCCCTATGAAGTAGAACCAGCCTTCGCCTCTATATTGTACGCATTTAATTTTCGTTCATTTTATACATGCTGTCTGTATAGTGACATTGTATGTCGTGGCGGGAGCGCGTGAATTCCGCCGACCTTGAGCGTCGACCTTCGGTGATGCCTCTCCTCCTCCCGCCGCATGTTGCATGCCGCTCGCTAGTGAAGCGGAAATATAAAGCTTTAATAGATCCGTTTCCAAGTAATCGTCTGTGATCTGTTGTTGAATGTGTCGTTGCCCGAAACCTGGCCTTGGGCCTTGGCATACATTTGTAAACTAGAATTCATTACAAAAACGGACTACTCTCAATTTTCTTGTATACATTTGTATTAGGTATGAGACCATATTATGCATATATAGTCGTGCTATTTCTAGGTCCTATGACTACTTACATTTAAAAGAAAACAAACAAACGGTTCAATATAAATGAATGCCTGTGTAGTAATGCGTTACATGAAATGTAAGTAGGTAGGTACAGAGATTGATTGAATGAGAATTGAGAAGCCACGGTAAACTGAAAATCAAAAAGTAATAGATAAGTCAATTAATATATTTCTAATTAAATATGTGATAGTCGAAATATATTTTATTCGTTTTTTTTTTCAATTTTAATACATATTTTTTAAAATGTATTAAAATTGAAAAAAAAACTGTGTAAATGTTTTGATGACATTCAATCATGATCAAAAGTATCTCACTTCAGGGTGTGGAATTTGAGTGAGACTCTGTCTCAGCTGATTCTGTCGTGGAACAACATAGAAAACGTGCCGGGCGAGCTGGGCGACTGCAAGCACCTCCAGTTCCTGGACATCAGCAGGAACTGTCTGGATGACCTGCCCGCGGAGCTGGGCCGGCTGAAGAGTTTGCGGGAGCTCGTCATATCCAATAACAGGTGAAGTGTTAAATTATTAGTTAGGGCTGGAAAAAAACCGGCGCGCCGCTTAAATATCTAATGCCGCATGCCGCTGCCGTGAATTTCGCGGTGTCTTTTTCCTCTGTTGTATATTTAAATGAGTGTAATGTCATCCTGAAACCAAAAGAGCAATATGTTTATTCCGAGACCTGCAAAGATGGCTATTTTATGTATCTAAGTTACAACATTTTACATCAACACATCCACACTTTCCTATTTATTAATTAAAGTATTGTATGTAAATAACACTTAAACTAAATATTTTAATTAATCTCTTCAGGATGACGAAGATACCACGGTGCGTATACGATATGGAGAACTTGGAGATACTACTGGCGGCCGAAAACCGGATATCCGAGATCAACGTGTCGTCCGACTCCCTGGCGCGACTGCGTCGGCTGGCCGTGCTCGACCTAACCAACAACAGCATCGCCACCGTGCCGCCCGAACTCGGCAACTTCACGCACCTGCGGTACGCACGCGCACGCACATAGGCATGCACACATACGCACGCACACGCATATAGGTACGCACGTGATTGACATGCGCACATTCAAACATTCGTAATATACACGGCACGGGGTGACAAACCACATATTTCTCGTGACAAGTCACCAAGTAAGAACCAAGGTTCGTTCTGTGAATCGTGGGGGAACCGTACATTTTTCTGAGATAAAAAGTAGCCTATGTGTCAATCCAGGTTACAAATTTTATGTGTGCGAAATTTCATTAAAGTCTGTTCAGCGTGATTAAGACAGTCAAACATATATATTAGTGTGATCTCTACATATTGCAGGTCACTGGAGCTGATGGGCAACTGTTTCCGGCAGCCGCGGCACGCCATCCTCGCGAAGGGCACGGCGAGTTTACTGTCCTACCTGCGAGACCGCATCCCCACCAACTGAGGCCTTGCGCACGATATTCGAACTTATCTGCCCACTAGAATTGAGTATTTGTATATACAAATACTCAGTTGTCAGTTCTCAATACAGGTACCGAATATATTTATTAAAGTGAATATTTTAAAGAGAGTGGTATCCCAAATGTGAATTTCTAACTGTAACTATCTCATTTGCGTTTCGTTTAATTTGTATGGGCCTTTTACGGGCGCTATTGTGTAAAAGGCCCGTACAAATTAGAAATATAAATAACTAGCGGAAACGTTATGGTACTAGATTATACAAATCGAAACCAAGTGCGATAGTAATAAGTAAAAAACTCAAATATGGGTGCAGTTTATTGAATATTGATATATGTTTAAATGTAACAAATATTCTATAGTAACATATATAACATTTTAACGACACTCGAATGTGATAGAAATGTATTTTTTGTGTTTTACGTATAACACAAACGTATGACAAAACCAAAAAAGTTAAAACGATGTCCTGAATATAATTTATTTAGGGAATATCGTATACATATCTTTATATTATAATAATAAATGCAAAGTTATTAATGTGAAGTTGAAGTGAAGTGAAGTAAGCAGATAAGTTTGAATCAGTGTAGATTTCGTTCCGTATTCTAACTCCTGAAACCGATTCTTATGTATTACTCGCATGAGAATGTTAACTACATATTAAGTATGTATAAATCAGATTCGACATTATAAAAGCGATATACTTACTTATGATGGTGATTATTGAAGTTACGAAATAATATTTTTCCGTTTTTATGCGAGACATTTTGCAATATATTTTATGTTACCATGTTATGCACCCTATATTACGCAAACGCCATACACGTTTGACTCCGCCAAATATTGCCAGCTATAATTAAAAATGAGCCCATTATATTAATAAGCCCGCTTTCGTGCCATGTGAAATATAGTAAGTATATATAAAGTTATAACAAACTATCAAAAATGACTTCTAAGTTCAATTGAATCGAACGGAAACGCAGAATATATTTTTAATATAGAATATAGATATTAGCTTTATGTTTAGTGACTATGATACCATTGACAACTTGCAGAAGTTACTAGAAGTCTTCATAAATTAGAACTGAAAGACTTATTTGACGAATGCAGTATAAAGGCGTAAAGGGGCTATAGAACATAATAATTACAGTTATATTGCAGCAAGTTTAGCTTAAGTATTATTAGTTTGAAGTTAATCATAATTTAGATCGCAGACCAAAATTATCTAAGTCATATAAAAGTTGTTAGTAAATAGTACCTGACCAAGATTTCTTTGTTGAATTTTGTTAATTTATTTTTATTTGTTATGTTTTATATTATTTTGAAAATTAATATCGTATAGTATAGGTATATCTAATGATTTGAAAGTTACCACCATTATTTTTATAATAAATTTAACACCAAGACCTAGTCTGTTTGATTCTAATCTAACCTAATATTGGTTGTAAAATTGCCAAACATACAATTAGAAAAATGTATTTTTTGAAAAATTAATTTATTAAAATTTGTATAATCATTTAAATTAGGTTCTTAACTAACCTTTGTGTCTATGATTATAACTTTTTTATGCTAAAAACGATTTGTTGTCAAATAAAATGAAATATAAAAAACTAATGTTTTGTGATACAAGAATATATACGACAGAAGATCGTCGAAGTTTTTTGTTCTTCTATAATAATATTGTAGTCTTCTAAAATGTTCGATTTATATGAGAAATGTACATTGGACAGGTTATGCTCAATATATCAGTATTGTCTCCATTCCTATGCTTTTTATATTATATATTCCATATATCTATAGATAGACCAATATATGAAGTAACTATTTTAATAAATTGCTGAAAAAAGGTAAAATTGTGCGTTAAAGAACATACATTTGTTTTAAATCAGCAAAATTCTTATATTTTCCGAAAAGCTACATAAATATGGACCGAAAAATGCAAAAAGTACAGTCATCAGTTGCTTAATTAAAAAGTTACAGGACTAAAAAGGACTTTAAAAAAAACGACGACTTTTATGCTATGATTGAAAAACGAAATTTACTGTTCAAATCCTTATGTTATTCGTGATTTTTTTGTTATTAAAATTATATATTATATAAACGCAGTATTTAAGTTAATAAAATCAATTTTGTATTTATCTTCATACATTTTCAACTGCTGTGACGTCACTCGTGCATAATTTTTTGTATAGAGCGTTTTGAATGCGCTCCATTGATGTCACTTTTGTGATGACTGCATTTCGTCAACGGTTGATCGTACAGATATACTTTTCAGAAAGCCAATAAAAAAAACTGTGCATGTTCCCCATTGTTGCTTATAAATTGCAGCTTTAAAAACTAGTAAATAAAAGTTTATAAATAATACATGTATTTGTAATTTTGATTGTTAGTAGATATATGTAATGATTGAAAATGTTCATATTAATGGTAATTTTGTACTTGCAAGTATAAGGCAGCTATTTGTCTAGACTTTTGTCTTGTGTTTTGTAGCTTATTAGATTGTTTATATTTTTTGAAAGTATTATAAAAATGTTTTGATTTATATTTCATAAATATTGAATTATTTTGATTATTTGTTATGAATTGGTTACATAAATAATAATGTTTTATAATTTAGCATGTTTCATACCAACTTAAAAAATAAAAAAATTGTTTTTCACAGGAGTTTTTTAAGATGCGTACAGTCACAGCTTTTACAAATAAATATAAAACTGAATACGTAAATAATATTAAAAAAAAACACCATACTTAATACCTACTTATGTTTGAATAATGTATTGCATTTTGATAGATCGTTGTGAATACATAAGATTGAAAATTTTGCGCGTATCTTTTCTCGTGAGCGTGAGAACAGTTTGGCTTGCGGCTTGCGATGTTTGTGTGAGGCAATTCTGTTGTGATATTGAGAGTTCATTAAATATTACAAGCGCACAAATATAGTCTTTTATTTTATATACCTGTTATGTGCCATTTTTTCTAGTTTATTCTCACGACCGACCATTAACACCCCCACTGTTACAAATCAAGTTTTTCCAAAAAACACAATTTATATTACACTAGCTTTTGCCCGCGGCTTCGCCCGCGTGAAATTGCGGTTTACACGAACTAAATAATTTATAGCCCTGTATAAACTGAGTCTCGTCCTTCCCGTTGAATACCAAATCCCGAGACCACTAGAATATTATAATGTGTGTGAAACGCTCTTAACTTGCTGTAACGTATAAAAAGTTTTTTTTTCATTTTCTTTTTATATTCAACATAATATGATAACAAAACAGTTATTCCTTAATATTAATTTTAAAATCAGTATTTATTGTTAAAATCACATATTTGAACATAATATTATGTCGCAAAAGAAAAGCTTCTATAAAATCAACTTAAAATTGTTCGCTATATTTTAGGGGCCCTCTTCTAAGTCTATGGTTTCATTAATGTAGTTTCTGTTGAGTTTCTGTAGTCCCCGGGGTTTTCTTGTAAGTGCGAACCATGTTGAACCTTAAAATAAAATTATTACATTGGGGTTACATTGATAATAATCGATACATTACTCTCATAGTAGACGTGCATAACAGTCACTGGGGCGAAATTGATGATATTTTTTATCAACTCGTCAACGCTTCGAGGAAATATGGCCGAATGGTGGTCAGTCTTGCCAACACAAAAGATAAAATTAAGGGTCGTGTTCCGTTTCAAGCAAACAATTTCATAAAAACAAATTTTGAGTCATCTTTGATGATTAAGTCGCCCGTTTCTTTATAAGATTAATATAATTGATATAATTATATAATATTTATATAATATATATTTTTATGAGTTCTTCTAGAAAAAAAATCCGTGTGACGATATAATTTATTGGGTTTTCCTGTCGCATGGACGTCATTTTTGCCTCCTCGTGTATTTGCATAACAATGCTGATTGTAATCGGCCCAACAATTGACTCTGTACACCATAATGAAAATATTCGAAGCTCCTCGCTACAATTTACATTATACATGGTTGTAAATAAACGATTAAGTGCTTTATACTAAGTAAGTATATACCTAATTATTTACCCGCATAAGGTGTAGTATATTCTATCTTGTGCAGGTAAATCGAATCTATCTATCGGAACTAGTTGCCGCTCGACCAGGCATAAGATGAAAATCACTTAAGAGCCCTATTACAAATCTGCACTCTGCGAGATTAGGTATTTAAAGCGTTCCCGACATTTCGCATTTTGTAGGAATTTTGCAGTTGTATTTATCGTTTTTATTGAAATAGGTTAATAAATTCATTATTCCTGATGAAATAACAATTGTTCTGGTATACATTTTGCTTAATAATGTTATTGTAGATAGGAGTAAGTAATTCACAGTTAACTTAAAGCGATTTTCCAAGTTTTTTTGGCTTAGAATAAGATTTTTTTCTATATTAAATCAAAGATATTTCAAAATTCTAAGGCCGCTACGAACTATACGACTATATAGGAGATAACATTCTCATTTTATTATTTCATTTGCTTAGAACAGTAGTTCAATCCAGCAGCTCAAAAAGTGCCTTCGCGCATTTTATGAAAATCTTTCTCTGCAATTTTGGGTTTAAATAAAAAGTTAAGCAAAATTTACAAAAAGCGAGGTCGTACGTAGGTCAACCATATTGTATGCAGTCGTTGCGGTCACATTCTTCTTGTTTAAATATTTTAAGGCGTCCTAGAGTAAAGGAAAATGTTAAGAAACTGGGCGAGCAGGAACTTTTGCGATATTGTACATAGTACTTAGGTGTCAAATTCCTGTCTGATATCGTTTAGAATACATTAGAATATAACATATCATAGTTAAATTTCATAACAAAACAGCGATGCCCTAGAATTTGGTACAAGCACAATTAGGAAGTCGCAAATAAGTAATGCTTACAGCTTAGTGTTTCCGAAAAAAGCCAGCCCAGTGTATTAACACATATTACTTAGGTATCTACAAACCATAATTGTTCTATCGAGCTAGCTACTATCGAGTGTGTAATGTTACACACTTCTTAATGCAGGTACGTATATTGGTGTCCGAACACCATGGCCTTAATTATGGCCGACAATTAGTGTTTAATGTAAAAATAATGATGGGCAATGGACATCTTAAATTATTCGTGTTTTTTAAGAAAGGTCATCGTCGGTAACATCAGGCCTAGTCCGGATGCTACTTTGCTCTCGTAGACAATTTGATGAAGTAGGTACCAACTCTAGGTATATTGTAAGCTCCAAAATGTGTCTAGACTCTAGTAGCATTATAAATTATAACGAACAAACGAAAAATATTTTCGGGCCACTTCATGTCATACTTACGTTACATACTTACGTCCCTCGTGTAAACGTATTATTATGTAATTTCTAGAATGTGGTGTCATTACGGAGATATCCTGGATGCGAGGTTCCGATGCAAATCACCCGCCTATTCCCGTGGATTTCGTAACTAATCAGTTGCCTATGTTTTTAAGGGCTTCTACACGACCGCGATGCGTATTCGCAACGCAGAAAACTGCAACGAAATTGCTGCGGTACGTTTTCGTGCAGCAGCGCTGCCCTTTTGTTATGATTTTTCAAAGACTTTAAACCATATTGTAGACATAAGGGCTTCCACACATAATTGCGAATTCGCATCGCATCGCAAATATCTGCGAGCTCGAATATGGGATCTAGAATACAATCTCGAGGATGCGATGCGAATTCGCAATAATGTGTGGGAGCCCTTAGGTACGTATACTAAGTATAGACATTTGCGTAAAGTTTATTAAAGTCATCAGTAGGTACAAATGTCAAAATGGCATTCTTTAAATGGTTAATAATGTGACCACGTCTTTAGGCTTTTTTTACATTTTCACTGATGACTCACTGCAAACTTAACGCGAATAGGCTACAGTAATGTAAATGGTAATGAGAGCTACGGATTTCGGATATTAATAATATATAACCTAACCAAGAGGATGTCAAGACATGTATAAGGAGGGTTCCGTAATTATAAACGCGTAATAGGATTTTTTCAATTCACTTTTTAAGTTACTGTCCGATTTCGTTAAAATAATTTGCCTAAAGAGTATTTAGCACGATCTATCAGATGGAAAATTGCTAAAAAAAAAACTAAGTCTCATAGTTTAGAAATGCCAAGTTACAAACCACTTTGGAGGCCAATTACTCGAAAATGGTTGAGTTTGTAAAAAAGTCATGTGTCAAACCTTCCCTTTATTTTAAAAGACCTATTCAACGATACCCCACACGATGGGGTAGAATGAAAAAATATTTTCATCCCTACTTCACATGTGAGAGCCACCCCTAAAATTTAAAATTATTATTATATACCGAGATCTTTACACAACCTATAACTATATTAAATTTCATAATTTTTTATTTATAACTACAGACGCAGGAAGAGCGGAGATACAGACAGACAGACAGACGGACGGACAGAGCGAAACTATATGGGTTCCTTGAGTACGACGGAACCCTAAAAATATGGGAAAATCAAGCATAGAAAATTTTGCGATCGCAGTTTTTTCCGGTGCGGATTCGTATCTCGGCGCATCGTGGTTTTGTGTGCAAGCCCTAAGCCCGTATGGACGCTAAATAGATGGGCGTGCATCATTCGGTTTCTATTGTAATTCATAATCAGCGCCAAGGTCGCGCTGTGGACTGCACCTGTGGTGTTTACCATTGCTCGTCCACAATAGTCACGCGCGTCGTCAACGTCGCCTGTGATGACAGGCCTGCTCGCTTGTCATCAACTTATTTGTTCAGCTGTCCTCCCTGGCTCCATGAAAAGAAAACCTCGCGCTTCTGAACTGCCGGGCTGTGTATTAACTATTATAACATGTACGTGTTAAGCGACCGAACCTTGTGATTTGTGATTACAGTGCTCGACAATAATGACTTACAAATGTTACATATTTTTTCTGTTCGTGCTGATAAAACGTGAGTACAATGTTTTATTAGTTTTTTGTATGTAGTTGAATATCGATTTATTCCCTATCCTTGTTATTTCAGGCTCGGCAATAAGGACTAGAACAGATAATTTACTTTAAAAAACCGGCTAAGAGCGAGTTGGACTCGCGCACAAGGGGTTCCGTACATAACGGCAAAAATCACGTTTATTGTATGGGAAGACCCTTAAATATTTATTTTATTCTGTTTTTTAGTATTTGTTGTTATGACTTCAACAGAAATAGATCATCTGTGAAAATTTCAATCGTCTATCACGGTTCATGAGATACAGCCTGGTGACAGACAGATGGACGAACAGCGGAGTCTTAGTATTAAGGAAAGTCTTATAATATTACCCCCTTACTAATAAAAATATTTACACAGTGGATAAGCTATACAATGTTTTGTCCTTGTCTTACACGTTGGAAAAGTAGCTTGATAGACAAGGTATACAAAACATTGTATACCTTATACATTGTGTAAATATTATTATTAGTTAGGACTAAGGGACCTTATTGCCATAGTGATAAGATCCAAAATATGTTATAAGTAAGCTAATTATTTTAGTACCGATTTGATGTCATCGTACTTATGTTAAGTAAAATATGCATCTAGGTATAATGTTACGTAGTTTTTACGTGAAAGAGAAACAACCAAACAAACAATCTCACTTTACATATTTTATAGTATTGGTAGTTTTATAATATTATCACAGGGAGGAAAGGAAAACAAACATAGTACAAACATCTACTTAGTGGCCTCATAGAAATCGTGATCATAATATTTTTCGTCTATTTATGTAGGTACGTACTAACCGACATATGAACTTGTAGATCCGACAGCTCCTTTTAAACCTTATCGCTTAGCACTTAATATTTAATATTATATTATATTGAAATTCTGTGCCATTACAGAGAGGTACCCACTACCTATATCCTCGCATGCAAATAACCCGCCTTTTAGATATCCGCGCATGCATTCGTAACTTGTCAGTTGACAGCTCGTCGGTGTCTATAAATCTATCAGCTATGTAACGCCTCGTTAAACGCAAAATAAGCATGTACCGTGCCCGACCATAAAGAACGCACATCGATCGACCTTCATCATCAACATTTCTGTGTTTTCAAATTACCAATATGACATTTGTAAGAGAATACGCTACAAACTACTTAAGTCTACAATGCCGACACTAGCCGAATATGTAGACTTTGAATTCCATTCTTCCGGGAACAGTATCAATTAACAGACATATTGACATCTTTATGTCTTCTTATAGCAAATAATCTAATCTTTTTGGGTCCATAGCCAGCAGGCCATGCCCTCCGCACCTGACGCAGTCCTTCGTGCGTTGGTCCGGGGTGAGTCCCGACCACGCCGCACCAGTTTTCGTGTACACAGCCAGCGGCGGCGAGGAGTCCCTCACTGGGGCTTGCCTGGCCCAGTGCAGGGAACTCCCGGACTGTGAAGCGGTGGTCGTCACCTACAACAAGGGCAACTGCCACGGGCTTGCCGGCATGAAAGAGACGAGATTCCTCGGCGACAGCACCGTGGTCTATTTCAAGAAGATCTGTACTAAGTGTAAGTTTTTCTGTTTGTTTATGAGATAAACTTCCAAGAAACCGGTTTTATTTACCGGTATTAGCCAATAGCTCTATGAATTATGAAATCCACAATAAAGGACATGGGAATTTTACTATGGAGCAATTACCCACGGCTAAAGATAAAATTAGGTTAGAAAATATGTAAGCGTATTGCAAATTTGGCATAGGTCGCATATCTGCCGAAGGTGGGGAAAATACTACGATATTTTTTTAACTCATTATTTTAGCTCATTTTAACGAATATTCATATAAATTATGACTAACAATTTATTGATTATCTCCACTTCTTCATGGATCTGAACTGAAATAATTACGGAAAATGAAATTAGATAGTATTTTGGTATGTGGTCGCGGTTTATTAAACAGAGGGTCAAACGCCCAATGTCTGTAGGTACACATTACGACAGTCTGGTCCTTCACCAAAATTCTTCTATCACCGATAACCTTCACAGACTGAAGATTCTTTACAACACAATTTCGACGTGTCACAAAGTTCGGGCGTTTTCAGTGCCTCAGGGCTGCGAGCGGCGCTGGTGGGCGGTGGAGAGCACGCCGGGGTACTACTTCAACTCCGAGGGCCCCATCAAGAAGGTGATGGTCAACACCACCGTGCGGCAGTGCTACGACCACATGCTCGAGTCCACAGAGATACGGTTTCGGTTTGTATTCCTCTTCAGCAGTGCCGGATTAAAGTGACTTGGTACCCTAAGCAATCTTGCCTTGTGGGCCCCCCTATCCTTAGACCTTAGGTCAGGGATGGTGAACCATTACGTATTAACGTGTCATATTTCTAAAGAAATGTTTAATGGGATTATAGACGTGCCATCAAATAATTTTTCTTTGTGATTCAGAGGCGCATTTAAATATTTGGCGCCCCGGGTCATTTAAATTTGCCGCCCATTAAGCAGTGGCGGATTCAACTATCAAAATCTTATGTTTATTTCACAGGTTAAAAGTTAATTATACTTTAAAACCTATCTGAAAGACTGTATACTTTGGAAAAAACATAAAAATCAATAGCTAAAACCGAACGTCGATACTAATTAATATAATATTTTCTTTATGTCAAATATTAAATGTCACACAGAAGACCTAATTACTACAGGTTCTGTTGTTAATTAATACTATTGAACAATGAGATCTATTTCAAGGCGAGTGGATTATGTAGTCTGCAACTCTGCACGCGAAGCGTTTTAGTTATTTTAGCATTGTCTGTTATCTGCACTTTATTTTTACGACTAAGTTCTTGCGACATATCTTGCTTATGGTTTTTGAAAGACCTTGTGTTATTGTTCTACTTCAATTATTTGACGTACGAGTTTGGTTACTCTGTTCATTTTTCTATTCCATTGTAACTTCTACAGTTTGATTATGTAGTATCACTTGTATCATTACCATAAGCGTATGCATATATGGTGACATACCCAATTGCTATTTTCTGTTTCCAATTAATAAAAACAAAAAAATTATTTACCTATCTAGAATCTTCTGCCTGTTCGCTGTTTATTAATCGAAAGACGAAAAGTGTGGTGTCGCCGGTAGTAGATTCCAGAAACATTCAATTTTTATTTTTATTAACTGGAAACACAAAATAATTAGTGATAAGCTTATAATTCTACTACTTATTTGTTCGGGGTGCTGATAATTTGGTGCAGTGCTAACCATGAGAATTCCTTAGAATTATCTGAAAACAAAATGTCTATCGCACTATACAACATATTTCAGGTCAGCGCAGTGGGTAGACCTGAACAAGCCATCGGACACGTTCAGGATATCCGACACTACCCTGGGCAACTGCATCCTGAACGGCGAGAGTAGGGTCACGGAGCCAGAGTCGTATCGAGTGTCTAACTACTACACCCTGCATGTGGAGAACCAGTGCGAACATGACTGTGAGTACAGAGTGCTAAGTGGGAGTTTATCTTTTCGCATTCGATCGTACAGCGCCACCTAGTTGCAAACGCGACAACTAGGTCAAATCACATACAAATTCCTAGTAAACGCCAAACGCGCTCACGATCGAATGCGAAAAGAAAAACTCACACTTAGCACTCTAAGTAGAGTTACAGACAGTGAAAAGTTACATTAAACAAAATTAAAAATTATAAGTAACCCCGTCATTGTAAAGCAGTTAGCAAGCTGATTATGATGAATTAGCTATTAGATGAAATAGCTAAGAAAACTCTCGATGACATCAGCTTTTAAACAAAAAAAACAAAATCAAATTCGGTTCATCCGTGGGAGAGCCATGCTTCGACACAAATGGGCCACCTCGACCGTATAAATACCACGTCCTCACAGAAAACCAGCGCGAGATAGCGCTTGCGTTGTGTTTCGCCGTGTGAATGAGGTTACCGGAGGCCCAAGGGCGGGTTTGGGGATTTTGAGCACCAGGAACGCAACTGCGTAACACACGTGGAACTCCTCGCTAGTGTTGCGAGTGTCCATGGGCGGCGGTAATCACTAATTGCTTACTATCAGGCGGTCTGTTAGCTTTTTTTGCTGGTCCATTTAATTAAAAAAATGCGTTTGGGAACTGTGCCACGGACTGGCAGACAGACAAATAGTTGAAACACCACTCTATTTTCGCCGGGGGTTGAAAACGTGTAGTATTTAGCAGCCACATAAAGGAGATAAGTATGTAATATTCAAGAGATTTAGAAACAAAATATTATAATGATTACTATTGCAAAACAAAGTATAAAACTTTTGAGTCACTGCGACGCACTTACAAAAGTCAATGAAACGTTAATGTTTTTATAATTTGCAGCTTTGTGACATCGGTAGGCTACCTTATCTCAATGATTGTAGGAAAGATCATTGTTTTATGCCGCATGCGACCTTAAATTGATATCTGGCCAAAATTTACTGTTATTATACAAGTATCGAAACTAAACGTAATATTATAATTTCAGATTCCAACAAAATCGACCGATGCTCGTACGAGGAATACAACAACCAGACTCTGAAACACGTGGACGTCACTTACAATAACATCACGAGAATTGAAGTAAGTTCTATCCAAGAGGCGTGTTGCCTCATTTTTTTTCGTCAGTTCGATGTTAGACAACATGCTAATAAACAATGTAGACCCTTTTTGTAAATTTAAACAATAACTAAAATACAAACAATTAAAATTTACTTACAATAAGAAAGAGTGCGATATATCGGCCTGTGTCGTCACATCACATTTGTTTTTAAAAATGTATGGCGGTGTAGCTTGTGACGTAACAAATCGTTTTGCGAGAAAGACATGGGCATTTGGTTTGCTTCTAATTTTTAATCGCGTGTGGTAGACCAATTAGCGCTGACTAACCGCTAGCTAACCACGATCCTGAATCGCACTATCGAAGTTTTCACAGTTCTCAGTATACAACATCTGAAATGCATACAAGTAGGCCTCGGCCTGACCGAGCATAGCACCTCGCTCGGTCGGAGATATCCCTTTGGGGCTTCCACCTATTCCCACATTGGTGACCCTCGACAGAACACGCCTCTTTCTGGACATCATCATCATCACTCCCCACCCCTCCGCACCACGCCAGCCAGCTTCAACCTCATCGGGTACCTCGACCACCAGCCTTAACGCACCGCGGTCTGGTCGAACCCTCATCGGCTTCAACGGGCACTCTCACTACAACGACCGGTCAGCAAGCAGAGCACATCTCTCCTGGTCAGCACGTAGCATCGGCCCCGCACGGCAGCACTCCGACTCACTGGAGCCTGTGCAGCAGCAACACAGTTCTGACTCACTGGGACTCTGACACTGACGACTCAAGCAAAAGACTCAAGATTGTGGGGGGAGTGATGTGGCGGACCAATTAGCGCCACGATCCTGAATCTCGAAGTTTTCACAGTTCGGCGCTATATATACAACATTTGAAATGCATACAAGGGGCTTCGGCCTGACGGAGCATAGCATCTCGCTCGGTCGGAGATGTCCCTTTGGGGCTTCCACCTATTCCCTATTCCCACACGCATCAACCTAAATAACTATTTCTTTTAGATTTATATATCTTTGTTCAACAATTTGTAAAAATGTGATATTCGACAAAAGGCAATATCCCCATTAGGTATACTATTTATCTAAGCACGCAATTGGATGCCTCCGTGGACGTGGTTCAATGATAAAAGCGCTGGCAATTGATTGGAAGTCGTAGATTTAAACCAGAGCCTTTAGCGAAGTTGTTATTGCTATCGCTAATTACAACGACGAAGCTCGATAACAAAAATGTATGGCATTTGACATAAGCATCACTATATAGCTAAAGACTTTGGTGTGTATGTCTTACAATTTTGTGAAGAGAAATGCTTTTTAGGAGAAATAATAATAAAATAAATAATAATATCTATGGACGCATCACACCACGTCAATCTGGCCCCGTGCTAAGTATCCGAATAACTTGTGTTACAAGTACCAGAAAACGGGAAGTATATTTAATACTTTTATACTATACATATATTTAAGATTTTTATTATATTATACACATATTTAATACACATCCACGACCCAGGAACACCCAAGAACTTTTTGTCCTTTCGGCGGGAATCGAACCCGCGACCCCCGGCTTGAGCACCAACGCGCTGAACCACCGAGCCACAGAGGTCGTCAAATCTCCTGATGGTTGCGATCACCGAGTCACAAGTTCGTCGCCAGATCTTTAAGCCCTTCATGCAAATAGCAGCAGCGCTATTTCACGTCGGATTTCTCTGATCGTACTGCATACATACCGAAGTATACCTCTGCTTAAGTGAATAAAAAGTAAATATTTTTCTTTCAAGTGTAAGTCAGCATGTGAGTCGGAGGCGCGGTTCGTGTGTCGCGGGTTCACGTGGACGGTGAAGGACGCGGGGAGTATCTGCGACCTGCACAGCGAGGACCTAGCCGCGGGGTCGTGGCTGCTGCGACGCGTTCCCTCAGCTACGTACTACCGTCGTGTCGTGTGTCTCAACAGTGAGTTGTTCAGTTATATAGATAGATTAATGATTGCAGGGTGATTGTTAAGATTTTATCTTTTACCTAATTGTTACTTGAGCCATAAGAAAAATGTATTTGTCTGTTACTTGCGCTCTGGCTCTCTTTCTTCTGATAAAAGTCTAGAATAGGTCATCTGCTGCGCGCTCTACCAAATAAGTCCAAGTTCCAAATAAGTCGAAAATGAGTGTAAAGCTCATTTCGGACTACGCTAAACTATTTTGCTATATAGTATAGCAAAGAAGGACCTAATGCTATACTATATAGCATGGCGTTCATATTACGCGATATTATCGCAAGCATTTATAGCATTTATATAGCAAGCTCAGTATGGTTGTGTCGCTCGTTTCGCTTGCGGGACGGCCGGGGGTGAGGGAGGAGGATGTGGGCGCGCGCGATATAGCACAGCATGAACTCAGCGTATCGCACTATTTTATAGCGTATAGTAAGCTAATAATATACAGTACAGTATGAACGTGTGCATAACAATGTATGGTGCGCGATATTGTTATGCTATGAGCTATATACTATATGCTATTACTATAGCTTAGTCTGAAAGCCGCTTTAGATTTATTTAAAAGCATAATCGAGATTATCTGTTGTAGTAACCGTCGAATGCACTGACACGGAGCTGGTGGTGACGTACACGCCGCGCGCGCACTTCACCGGACTAGTCTACGTGCCGGGGCGCGAGGGGTGCGGCGCGCGCGGACGGGGCGCAGCGCCCGTGCGTCTCGCGCTGCCGCTGGCGGGCGACTGCGACGTCAACTTCGCGTACGCTATTAGTAGAGGACCTAATGGCGTTGTGAACAGGTAAGTTGGACACAAACCTAGAGTATATAAGTAATGACGTCACACCGAGGGCGCACTTTACTGGAATTGTTTCGTGCCGGGGTGGGAGGGGCAGCGCCCGTGCGTCTGGAATGTCTGGAACTTCACGTACGGTAGAGGACCTACAAATGGTGTTGTTAATAGGAAGGTTGAAATACGCAACCGGGCGTCATCGTTTTTTCATTTGTTAGTTGTAACTTGTAACCTATCGAAAGGAATAGTCAAAAATATACTTGTAATTTCCAAGATCGTGAACGATTTTATTAATTAAAGATGATATCGCAGACGCACGTTTATATTTTGACTTACTTAACCCTTACTTAAATTTGCAGTCTCTTTAAGAACGAATCGTAGTAACATACTTTCTAAATCGTTCATTACCTTACTTGAACGGTCATCCCGTTGGCTAGTTAAAGGTTTAGTAAGTTGTTGGTACTTCTCCTATCCTTCACTGCGCCCATGACCAACGCCCTTCATTGTATACATATTATTTCAGGACGATGGCGTATGTGATGCTAATGATCCAGAACAACCCGATCATCCAGGCGGGAGGGGACCGCTGGGTGCGGGCGGGCTGCTCTCCCGGCGGAACGAAGGCCTACACCAGGGTCGACGCCGCGGTGTCCGTGCAGGACGCCGGGTAACAATAATATATTATAGATAATATTGTGCTCACGCCATTTTCTATATTGTAGGCAGTAGGCACGAGACCACGACCTCCATTTGACTCCTACAGACGGACCTAATGCTATTGCTGTGATACCCCAAACTGTGGAGAGCTATCAGCTCAGAAAATGCTAAAATTTGTCTACCTGAAAATCCATATCCGTACTAGCACGTTGACCAGTCTTAAGAAATACGACGTCTTGGTTTTTTACAGATCTTTCTTACGTTTGAGTGGTGATAATAATAATACAGCAACAATCGTTATATTCTCCTTTATTGGTACACATGAGAGAGATGCTTAACACAGATACGTCTACAGTCTACACTATACTTAGTCTGGCCATAAAGACTGTTACAATTAAAAATAAACAAAATATTACATTTAAATTTCTAATCTGTAATTTTTATATGATTTTTTTTTTATATATATGGCGTCGGCTTGTTTTAAAACCATTTGCCAGTGTCAAGTAAAAAAGGCGGGAAATAGAACTTTCGTTTCAATTTTGAACACTGTATTCCTTTAACGTCAATTCTAAAGTCTAGTCAAAGTCCAAATAAATAGTCAGTACAGTCAATGAGTCATGTCAGTCGATTCAGTAAAGTGGTAGACGCTTTACTGAAAGTTCCTAGGTAGTTTTAGCGGGAAACACAAAATAGCACGTGTTTAGAAGTTGTACCACTTGCCCACACTTGTGCACGATAACGAATATTTAATGGTTAATACCAATATTACACATTAAGAACCGAAATAACACACATTTATGAAAAAAAAATGTAAAATCCAAACGACACCCATTGAATTCCCCGGCAAAACTCTTTTATATGATTGTTCATTGAGTTTTCTCATTTTAGCGCCAATACATTGTACAATATTTTGCGATATTAAAATGGAGTGGGGTGATAAAGAGAACCGAATCGCAATATTTAAAACTCTCCATACGCTTGGTATTAGTAAAGTGTTTGTGTACCGGGCTATTAATAGGTACAATGAGACCTCCTCTGTTTGTGACAGAAAAAGATCTCGCCGTCCACATAGTGTTCGTACGAAAAAGATGGTCAAAGCAGTAAGGGAAAGAATTTGAAGAAATCCTGTTCAAAAGCAAAAGATTTTATCTCGGGAGATGAAGATAGCACCTAGAACCACGTATTTTAAAAGATGTCTTAGGACTTGCAGCTTATAAGAGACGTACTGGCCATTTCTTAACGGATAATTTAAAAATGAATAGGGTGGTAAAATCGAAACAACTACTGAAGCGGTACGCAAAGGTCACAGATTTTTTTTTTACGGATGAGATTTTTTTTACAATTGAGCAACATTTTAACAAACAAAATGACCGTATTTATGCTCAAAGCTCTAAGGAAGCTTCCCAATTAGTCGACAGAGTGCAACGTGGGCACTATCCGACTTAAGTGCTGGTTTGGTGGGGTATTAGCTATGAAGGAGTGACTGAGCCATACTTTTGTGAAAAAGGTATCAAAACATCGGCACAAGTGTATCAAGATACCATTTTTGAGAAGGTAGTGAAGCCCCTTAACAACACCATGTTCAATAACCAAGAATGGTCCTTCCAGCAAGACTCGGGTCATAAAGCTCGGTCTACGCAGTCTTGGTTGGAAACGAACGTTTCGGACTTCATCACAGCTGAAGACTGGCCGTCGTCTAGTCCCGATCTTAATCCGCTGGATTATGATTTATGGTCAGTCTTAGAGAGTACGGCTTCTTCTAAACGCCAAGATAATTTGGAGTCCCTAAAACAATCCGTACGATTGGCAGTGAAGAATTTTCCAATGAAAAGAATGCGTGCTTCTATGATATATGATAACTGGCCTCAACGTTTTAAGGACTGTATTGCAGCCAATGGAGACCACTTCGAATAAGATTTTTATATTTTAAAGTGTTTTATATTTATGTATTAAACTACCACATTGTATAAGTAATAAATGTTATTTGCAATAGAAAGTTTTTTTTTCTTTCTTTCAGTATTTATGGCAAGACTAGGTATATAGCCTTTTGGCTAACTAAAATAAATAACTAGATAGGCTGTGCTTGTGACATCTGTCAATATGACATTGGTAGTTCTACTTTATAATACTGTTATATTATGCAACACCAGGGTCATAATAACTTTATAATGTGATGTAGATTGTGATGTAGAGTGTTCTCATTATATATTCATAATGAGAACACTCTACATCACAAAGCTTTTGATATTTTACCGTAATCTATTAATTCGTGTTACCAATAACCATGCCTGTTATGAGTATCAGGAGACCACCGGTGACCGAACCGGTCGCGATAGCTGTGTACATGTTTACTGACTTGTGACGTCACTGTTATATCTACCAGGAGACCGTCGGTATCGGATTCGGGCGCGAGCGCGGTGTACGAGGCGGGCGCGCCGCTGGCGATGTACGTGGTGCGCGCGCACGACGCCACGCCCACCGCCGCCGTGTCGCTGGGGGAGTTGTTGGAGCTGAGGATAGAGACTACTGGTAGTTGCATTTGTTTTTTATTTATACGGCATTCAGTTTGTAATACTATTAACTACTAAGGCTGTGACTGACGTTGACGGGTGACGGCAGTCGAAGGCAGAACGCTCCAGCGTCAGCTCACATCGAAACGAGAAGATACACGTTTCATTGCAAGAGAGGCGCCGCGATGTACAGCGCGGTGACAGCTCGAAATTCGAACTAACCTAACCTTTTTTACCGAGCGATGCGGCGCATAAGCAGCAGCTATTGATAAGCTCTGTTAGACTTGCACCAATACTGGCCCTTTTGCCAAGATGTCATCGCTAATTACGATGACGAAGTTAGAAGTCAAAAATGTCTGATGGCGTATCCCGCGCTATGTCACTTAACGAACGTTATGTCAATCCCATATATACTTCAATTTCGAAGATACTATGGCGGGTCAATAAGTCCGTGACTTTGAATTTCTAACCTCCTTACTGAAAAAGCAACACTACTCCTGTCAACAGGCATCTGTCAGTTGACTCCTATCAAAATTTGAACTTGCTGCGTCATTTGGTTTGTGTTTTACAGCTATCTTTATCAGTCTATCCAGTAACTTAAGGAAACAATGGAAAAAAGTGAATTTCGTGTGCTTATTAAGCATTATTTTTTGCGAAAAAAAACCATTACCGAGACCAAGGCTAAGCTTGATAAATACTATGGGGACTCTGCACCATCGATTTCAATGGTAAAAAAGTGGTTTACTGAATTTCGTTGTGGCCGTACAAGCACTGAAGATGCCGAACGTCCTGGACGCCCAGTTGAGGTTTTTACACCCGAAACAATCGAAAAAATTCACGATATGGTGTTGGCCGACCGAAGATTGAAAGTGCAAGAGATTGTGGAAGCCATAGGCATCTCGCATGGCTCAGTGGTTTCAATTTTGAATGATCACTTGGGCATGAGAAAGCTTTCCGCAAGTCGACCACAAACGCAATCGTGTAACAACTTCACAGGAAGGTTTGGCGTTGTTTAATCACAATATGGAGTAGTTTTTGCGCCGTTTTGTAACCGTGGACGAAACATGGATCCATCACAACACACCAGAGACCAAACAACAGTCAAAACAGTGGGTTTCTAAGGGTGAATCGGCGCCAAAGAAGGCCAAGGTGGGTTTGTCAGCCAATAAAGTTATGGCGACTGTTTTTTGGGATGCACGTGGGATAATCCACATTGACTATCTTCAAAAGGGAAGAACAATTAATGGGGAATATTATGCCAACTTATTGGACCGCTTCAATGAGGATTTGAAAAAAAACCGACCTCATTTGGCCAAGAAAAAAGTTCTTTTTCACCAAGACAATGCAAGGGTGCACACATGTGCAGTTGCCATGGCAAAAATCCATGAATTGGGCTATGAATTGCTCCCACATCCACCCTATTCTCCAGATTTGGCTCCGAGTGACTACTTCTTGTTCCCAAACCTGAAAAAATGGCTCGGTGGAAAAAGATTTGACTCCAATGATGAAGTCATCTCGCAAACAAACGCCTATTTTGAGGACCTCTACAAATCATATTTTTTGGAAGGCATAAAAAAATTGGAGAAGCGTTGGACAAAGTGTATAGAGCTCAAGGGGGACTACGTTGAAAAATAAAATGATTTATTTATCAAAAAATCTGTGTTTTATTCCAAAAGTCACGGACTTATTGACCCGCCCTCTTAGTCATTGTAAATAACGATGGCATTTTGACTAAGCCCTCTGGTCTACTTAAATATCTCTGCATCGAGGCTGTCCTTCTAGTAACTTAGTTATCTTTTATCTTCAGAGGACAATGAGATCGAGGCGTACCACCTGGTGGCGTCGTCCCGGCTGGGGGACAGCTCCGTGCTGCTGCTGGACAGTCGAGGCTGCCCCGCGGGCCAGGTAACACTGATTTCCCTACTACCCCTACACATAACCAGAAGGGTTTCACTCGGAAGTGTAGCGACTTCGTACGCGCAAAAAGAAATCCCGCGGGATACGTACATTTTGCTCCGATAAAAAGTAGCCTTTGTGTTAATCCATAGTCTAAACTACTACCACACCAAATTTCAACAAAATCCGTTTAATAGTTATTGCGTAAAAGAGTGACAAACTTCCATACATTTTTACATCCATACGTACAAACTTTCGTGTTTATAATGGAGTTAATGGGCTATCCCGCGCCTCTCGAGATAGTTACGCTACGTCACACTCGCGCAATCAACATTCACCATTTGTGCACGGATATAAATCTCATTTTTGCTTGCAGACGTATTATAGTAGGAGAACTGACATTGTCTCCACCAAAATCTGACTTTCGTTAGTGAGTCATCCTTGTGTTAGCTAGTACTTATGTGTCATAACATAGTACGGCTGCGGTCTGTGACAGGTGGAGTTTCCGGCCCTCGCGCGGAGCTACGTAGACGGCGCGCAGCGTCTGTGGGCGCGGTTCAAGGCGTTCCGCTTCCCCACGTCGCACGTCGTGCGCTTCGTGCTCATGGTGCGCTTCTGCGACGGCAAGTGCGCGCCGGTACGTATGTTGGGACGCAAACGGCGATACTGGTCGTGCCTAATTCATGTCAAATGTTCAATGACATCACAGAAATCGACATTTTAAATACTCTATTAAAACATAAAAATAATTATTAATAAAAAGACGATGGAATGATATAACTAGTTATTTGTTTATTAATTAATAATTATTTTTTAACTCCCACATTCCTGACTTGTCCTAGCTTTAATTTCTCTGTATCTATAAAATGTATTTAATAGGATTGATTGATGACGGATGGCATAACTTTTGTCACTTTTTTTACTTAAAACTTCGGAATTATCAATTTATTTAAAAATTCAGAGCTACCTAAGCTCGGCACTGATTTCTCTAGTTCACATAGTCGCAGACTACATTCAGTATCAACGAATCGTCGTTATATCATATGGGTACCTAAATTACCACGAGCTCCAGCTCAAGCTGCGGGATTTCATTTCAAATAAATATATTTTCAAACGTTTTATAGTTTTAAATGCAATACTATATTGCAGGCAAGATGCTCCAGAGAGGAGCGTAACGCTCGCGCCAGAAACGCCACCTCCGACTGGAATAAAGACGAAGTTGCCGCTTCTGTCGCACAGGTCAGCCTACTATTTTAGTTTCACAATATTTTGTGTAATAAAAAAGTACATTTAAATTGTAATAAGCTTATGGATTATTTATTCGAAGTTGGTTTTTTGCGGACAGTATGCGAAACATTTGTGTCGTCCTCTTGATGACTGCATCAACCTACTCGCAGGTGCCTCGGTCGGCTGCGGAGCAGTGGCGGGCGGAGTGCGGGCGGGCGGCGGGCGGTGGGCGCGCGCCACTGTCGCTGGAGCTGGTGGTGGGCGCGAGGGACACGCTCTCCGCGGACACCCTCGTGCGCGCTGACCACCGCGCCGCCACACGTGAGTCTGTTGTCTATGGTTGTGTGAGTCTGTTGTCTGTGGTTTTTTAATTATAGTCCGTCATTCTCAAAATATTTTTCATAGATATATAGAGAACGGACCGTGTCCCAAGTGCACAATTTTATAACGTCTATACTATCGTGTTTGTGGGAAAAAATACGTCGTAACCTTTCCGCTAGGGGTGCTGTTTAAAAGTCCACATAAACGTAATGTTCGTAAGTCTTTTCCTAAATAAATAATTGAAAAATCGCACTTGGCGGTCTAACGTGCTTTGAGCAACGTTGCTATGTTTTAGCGGAGGAGCGGGGGGACGCAGGGGTGGTGTGCGTGCACGAGCTGCTGCTGGTGGCGCTGGCGCTGGCCTGGCTCGCCGTGCAGGTGCTGCTGCTCGTGGGCTGCTGCGTGCTTATCAAACGGTATTCATTACATCCAGCTTCAGTTATACATAAAGAACTTCGTAGTAGCTACAAAACAACTACTCTCTTAATGCCCCTCGGCAATCATTGTATTTTAATGGCAGCGACCAACAGCGTATAGAACATGTAGATTCTCGAAAGACATTATGTATTTGTACTTTATATCATCGATATCATTGAGTATCATCCTTATAGAGAAGTTTGCCAGTGCGCTGAAAGTTTGGTACCTATCACTACATAGTATAAAACAAAGTCGTTTCCTGCCGTCGTAAAAATGTATGCTTAGATCTTTAAAAATAAGCGACGGATTTTGATGCGGGTTTTTTTAATAGACAGAGTGATGTTTATTTAAAAAACCCTCATCATAATCCATTGCGTAGTTTTAAGGGGAAGGTTTATATGTATATTGTATATAACATGTATAATATAGTAGAGAAACACTAATTATTTTGGAGGTTTCTAATGTGATGTCGTAAATAAACACATTTTTTGTGCTTACATTGCAAACGCTAGCTGAACCCCACGAGATATATCAAAATAATGTACTACAGTATTGTGCACCTTAAATAGGTCTACAAAAAAGTCCACGATATGTCTCTTTTTATCCTTTACTTTTTACAAGAAATAATGGCTTATTTGCGAAGCTATTTTAAGCAATACAGCATTAATTATTATTCAATTAAGTACCTTAAATCCATTGTGCATTTAATATAGATCAATATAGCCTTTACAGAATGTAACTTAAATGAATATTTTCGAAGATATTACAGATTTTAAATGCAGGGACATAGCAACAAAGGCCGCGCTTTACCCTATAGCACTTTATAATTAGCAGTCGATCTCTAGCGAAAAAAATATAAAACTAGCTGTAGCCCTTTAAACCATACAGTTTAAATTAATCTCTTATATTTAGAAGATATCGTACAATTTATATTCAAGCGCGTAAAAAAAATATCAAGCGGTTTTGGATGTCGCGTCGAGGTTTTTACTCATTGGGTACTAAATCCTAAAAAACATTTTCAATATTGTACACAGAAGTATATTGCAGTGAGTAGAGATATTTGCAGAAGAAGTTTTTTCTCCAAGTAGGTACACATTCCACGCGGGCGATGCCGCGGGCAATAGCTAGTAGGTGATAAGTTGATAACTGATAACCACACACTTGTTAAAAAAACTCCTACATCAGGTATTTTGTATATATTCTACGACAGGTACTAGCTGTTTCCCGCGGCTCCGCCTGCGTAAATATACTATCGAGTATCCCGCGGTAATACTGTATTTTTTCGGGATAAAAAGTAGCATATGTTTTAATTCAGAGCCTAAACTACTACCATACCAACTTTCATCGAAATCCGTTCAGTAGTTTTTAAGAGTTTAGTTTGAAAGAGTAACAGAGATTTATCCATCCTCACAAACTTTCACATTTATAATATTAGTGGGATTTATATAATCTATTCGCATAAGAAAGCAGTGAAATGTCAAAACAAAATAATATTTGACCAATTTTGGCAACGACGCATGAGCCGTGTCCACATCAACCAATTACAGTGAGCCTTGGTCTTAACGCAAACAGACCATAGTTACTCTGGTGTATTTGGATCGTTGTTTCAGGTTTCTTATGTTCAACTTATATCCAGGTACCGCAACCTAGCGGAGATGAGCATGCACAAGGAGTACCAGTCGTTCGACAACGCGGGCTTCGACACCGCCTCCACGCACCGCCGCGTGCACTGGCCCGACCAGGATATCGACATCATCCGGGGAAACTAAAGCCTGACCCGGAAAGTAAAAAACCTGCACTGAGGGTGCTTCATTTTTGGGACGGTCGGTCATGGCTTCATCATGTCTGTCCGTCTGTCCATCCGTCCGTCTTCGGTTTACTGTTTAGTGTGGGGTATCATTAGATAGATATTTTAAAAACATTGAGAGGTTGCTTAGACAATTTTTTGATTTAGATATCTGTTTGCAAGATATTCAACTTTAAAGCGAATTTTTTTGTTAAATATGGCGTCCCTAACCCACATCTAAAAGCTAAATGGCTGACTCGCAAAATCTGAAAAATTCATGTTGGTAAAGTTCACGACTTCTGGTGGCTCAGTGGTTCAGCGCGTTGGTGTTCAAGCCGGGGGTCGCGGGTTCGAATCCCCCCGAAGGAACAAAAGTTTTTCTGTGTTCCTGGGTCATGGATGTGTATTAAATATGTGTATAATGTAATAAAAAACTTAAATATGTGTATAATATAAAAGTATTAAATATACTTCCCGCTTTGGTCCCCGTAACACAAGTTCTTCGGATACTTAGCACGGGGCCAGATTGACGTGGTGTGAAGCGTCCATAGATATTTATTTATGTGGTGAACTTTAAAGGAAAACCATAACGGCTTAAATAACTATGTCAGTTCAGGAGTTATAGAGACTTAACTTGTTAAATGCGCTTACTTGGAAAACTTAGTACAAAAATAACGAAATAATAAGTTAACATGTAAAATATTGGTGTAACGGTACGGAACCCTACGTGCGCGAGTCCGACTTGCACTCGGCCGATTTATTTATTATACACTACGAAAAGCTGGGATGCCATTGGTTATATCTCAAAGATTTGACATTAATGAGATTTCCAATTGGAATTTTTCGCAAAACGGCGAAGTTTTATATAGGCGACTCACGATTGCAACTACTGACCAGGTAGTGACTATTGTAATACAATATCAGTTGGATTACGTGAGTCGCTGGCATTTTAAATCCCCACCCACTTGAGTGTCAAATATGTATCCTTAAGTCGAATCGAATTGAAACAAAGCAAGCCGTGCTTCACGTCTCTTCTTTGTGAGACCGTGGTATCACTTATGTTAAGCCGTCGCCGTTAATGTAAATATTTTTAAATTTGGAAATATTCTAAAGGTATATTGTTTCTTAGTTTATAACGTGGGAATTACCTTTATTTGTAGCTTTAACAGTGTGGTGAAGTTTGTAAAAAATTAAATGAATATGAATTATTATAAGCATTCGTTAGTTACTTCCAAAGTGTTTTAATTTTCTTCAACAATTTTAGTCAAGGCTTTATTTCAATATTGAGATAAACTCAATTAATTCTTTAATTTCAACTACTTTTTTATTGCACAAGATTGAAGGGAGAGAAAAAAGAGAGAGGAGAAAAAGTAGAGATCTAGTTCTTCCTGTTAATATTTAAACACACATTATTTTTTATTGCACGTTTGATAAATACAATATACATTATATATATTATTACTTATATAAATATAAGAACAAACATTATCTCACATTAAGTAAGTATATTAAACGTTGTAGTTAGAAATGTTATTATTAAACATATGTATTCAATGTTATAATATTTCCCTGTTGCCTTCAGGACTGTTAACTAAGGTAGGTTTAAATCAATCAATCCTTTTGTTGCAAGAATGTGGTATAAAAAAGGTCTTAAAAATATTATAATAGCTAGCATCCAATATTCTGCTATCACAATGGCGCGCAAAATATCCATAACATGCAAGGTTATGGATATTTTGCGCGCATAGCATACTTACAACATACCATACCATGTTAGGTGTGTGAAGTTAAGTAACATTTATGAATTTACGCAACAATTGGAATTAATTTAAATATAGGCATACAGTAAAAAATTTACGAACATCAATGGTTTCGATAGATTTGTAATATAAAAATATAATACATTTCATACAATATCATAGGTATTATATAATATTATATACGTAGAAAAATATAGGTAATATAGAATATTTAACTATCTAGTATCTACTTATATTTGAGGAGTACTTTTGGCTTATGCGCGATATAAAAATATGTAGTAAGTATAATTAGTTGCGAAAGTCAATGTTGACATGTCTTGTACTTTTAATCTAGGATATCAGCTGTCATTACATAGAAAATTAGCGATAAAAACCAGTCGTAGGTCAGGGTCGGGCTAGTCTTCATGATGTTTACTGCGTAGCGTTGGCGGGCGCGTATAGCGGCGGCGGCGCGGGCGAGGCGGCGGGCGGCGTGCGCGGGCGCGGGGACGCTCGCACGCTCTGCCTATTGCTCGCGGCGTTGTAGTGGTAGCCGTCGAACTTGTCGCCGCTGCCGCCGCCGCCCGACGTCGGGTACGTCGCCGTGCCCATGTACATCACCTATCAGTATATATGACATTAGCAGATGCTGGTTGACAACATTAGGACCATAGGTTTTCATTGCGATATAATAGGTCTTTACCTATGAAATTGCCGTTCTGCAGTACTGGCCATTTCAAACCTAAATAATTTTTGTTTGGCTAAGAATTTGAATTTCAAATATAATTTTATTTTAAAAACATGGAATTCTTTTTCCAAATGTAGTCATTTGTTTATTGATTAGTGTTACATTTTCATCGCATTTTAATCTTTTTCGTCATCATGGATACGTTAAAAATTCGAGTAATTATGGAATATATGTAAGTAATAAAAGAATGAATGTAAGTAAGGAATATATGAGTACCGTCGTGGCAGCAACGCGACACAAGCGGCACGCAACATCAACGACGTTTACGGAGCTAACACTACAAACCAACGCACCACCTGTTATTGGTTTGCTCGCTTCCGTTCTGGAAATTTCGACCTGAAAAATGAACCTCGCGGTCGTCCGAAGACTTTGGTCGACAATGACGAATTAAAGGCGATTGTGGAAGCTGATGATATACAATCTACGGCTGAATTAATAATAATAATAATAATATCCGTATCGACGAGCTGAGTGCGGCCGTCCGGCAGCAGTACGTGGTAGAAGCCTGTGGCGCGACCGTCCTGGAGCTTACCTGCGGCCTGAAGCCGTCCGGGCCGGCCTCGTACTCGACGAGCTGCGTGCGGCCGTCCGGCAGCAACACGTGGTAGGAGCCGGTGGCGCGGTCGTCCTTGCGCTTCTCATTGTGCCCGAAGTCCAGCGACACGGCGTTGTCCTGGACGTCGTACGTGAACTCGTAGTTAGCGGGTAGCTGGAATTGAAAGAGCTTTCTAGTTTTTTTTTTGTATTATGCGCGAATACGAGCAGATAGCCTTATGGTGAATACCATTGATCTCTATATAACGCTTTTGATTTGAAACTCGAAATAAATGTATTTTTAGTAAAGAAACGAATCGATGGACATGCTCACACTGCCGTACGACGCGCTAGCTTTGAAGGATACGCGCCCGCCGCGTAATATCGGCCGCGCGGTTATGAATATAATTTAAGGATTTTATAAATTTGTTAAAATTTAAGGTCACTGGTAGCCCACACCCGTCGGCGAGATCACGAAGGTCGACAAAAGATGAGTCGGTACTCTCACCACAGGAACTGAATTTAACCTTGTGGTGAGAATCCAAACGCTCGATCGACGTCTTCTTATGGCGATGGACGTCTTCTTACGAATATAGTCCACAACGTTCTCGACCACCATGGACCAGTGCAGGCGGGATACGTACAACGGCGTCGCAGGTACCCCGCACCGCAGGCGCAGTTCAAGTACGTAAGGTGCGGTGCCGCGGTCGCTGTGTTCGGCGGGCTTCTTCTTTCGTCTTTCCACCAGTATGAAGCCTTCCTCATTACACCTCGTCCTTGCCAGTTGAGGAGGCTCAGCCTTGAGGCTCTCGACAGCCTTGTGGCTCTCTTTCTTAATTTTTATATTAGTTTTTAAATTGTGCAATGTACACGATTCACATAGACCTAAACCTTACCACTGGTTCTGGAATTTGTTTTTTCGGCCCAGCACCGCCGTTAACTTTCGGTGGCAGATACTCCTGCGCGAAGACGGTACTCCACAGTATGCCCCACACCAGACATCCCTGAAATTTGTCAATATTGGTAAATACTTACCCGTTTTTTACCGACCCGACCCATTCCAATGGAATGTGTCGGTATCAATTCAATAGTTACTTTGAAGTCTTAATATTCAAATTGTCTATCTAGTATCGCATATAAGTACCTACATAATAACCTCCCCTTTTGTAACGAAGTTCCTTATGGGCCGATGCGGAGGGGTACCCTAGCTGGGGAAAAACGTCCGTAACATAAGATTTTTATGTATAGTCTTTATTATTTTCTTTATACCTTGAATAGAACTTAAAATTAATATTTTTATAATAAGGAACTTCGTTCCTATCCGGTGTCCCACGACACCACACGTGGTTTTGATTTTTTTAAATTAATTAATTTTCCCTTCGGCAAACGCTAATCAAATCGCGATAGAACTTTGTTAACTTAGGTACTATTTTTGTGTGCAAAAAAGATAATTCGCATGTCTCGTTTTTATTTAAAACTAGCTGACCCGGCAAACATTGTTTTGCCATTAGGTATATGTATTTTTAATGCCACATCACATAAAAATAAAAAATAAAAAAATTGACAAAAAAAATACATATTTAGGGGTGGGTCACCCTTATCATTTAGGGGTTGAAAAAATAGATTACGACCGATTTTCACATCTATCGAATATGCGAAAAATCTCTGAACACGATGAGACGAGAATATATTAGATTCGCGCAGAATTTGAACTCACCCAAGTAATCCACATTTTGCACGTTCGTGTTGGCAGGGACCTCCGTTCTACGGCTGAGCAGGCGACGACAGGGTATATAAACCGATGTTTTGCGGTTGTGGTGGCACCGCCCTGTTGTTTTCGTCACAGCGCTGCACGACTAGCGAATTTCAAAATTAAAGTGCATACTTAATTGCCGGTTTTAGGTCCTGTTTCATAAGTCTCAGATAGCTTATTTGCATGTTTTGTCTCTGTCGCTCGATTTAATGACTACTGTCTACTAAACATAACAATTTACTACCTAATAGCTTGCTTCTACTATCTAACTTAGGGTGAGTTCACACCGCGACAAAACGCGACGCGTCGCTGCATTTTTAAAACGTTTCATAGGTAGGTGTGACATCAGTCATACATTGTACCTACATGCGCTGTGCAGCGCGATGCAACTTGGCATTCGCCTGCTGACCATTCACCGTAACAGGACAAGGTACGTAATTTTTTTAATGTTATGTAGTTAGATGTATTTATGTCTAGTTGTTTTGGGCTAATTTTAAATACGTAAAGAATGTTAACGTATATGACTGTTTTTTTTTTACGTTTTCAGCCAACCATGAACAATCTGCTATACGACCTTGTTGCAGAACAATCAGGGGAATGTAATAACTGTACGTATGTCATCTAGTGATTTCGAATATATATTGCAAAAAATATCTCCAATTTTTATCCCACAAAAACCATTAAATGAAAAGTCAAGTCTTTTCCGTAAAAAGGTTTGAGATATCGTAGAAACCAAGTCTAATTTAGGTTAGTCCCTAATTATTAGTTAAATTTCATTAAAATTTTGTGACTGCATCTGAATAATTTGATTTTTTAATAATTATTATAGTGACTTGGCAATGAGCACTATAAATTTATTTATAATATTATGGTTACTGGTGATTACTTACGTCAAAATATGCTATTAATTAATGTAGAATTTTGATCGTAATATTTTATTAAACCAACTGAAAATCGCAGTCATTATATTTTGTGTTTATTAAATTAGTATAAAGTTAAATAATATTCAAATAAATAAAACTAAATCATTCGTTTAAAACGCAGTCGTAACTTATTTTTACCGGGCAATTCAATCTACTGAATTATCTATTGAATTATAACGAATGATGTGTTATTAATAGATTCGTAATAATTTTATTTTTTTAATTTTATTTATTTAGAACGCATACAGTCTTTTCTTAAATATTACAAATACTAACATTTTCTTAAGAATAGACCTAAAGGTTCATAAATCTTATCTAAGTTACTATAAGATACATAGGATAGGTACTGGAGCGTGGATCCCAGATTGGTGTGTAGTGTATGTGTGCGGTGTGTGGTGTACAGGGCCGTGCGCTCCTTGTAGGCAGAAATGCAGTGCTTTACTTGTCATTCACAGATATTTTAATGAAACGTTCGTACGTTTTAGATGACTTTAATTAATAGTAAATAAATAAATTTAAAAAATATAATAACTTAAAAACGCCTAATATTTTATAAATAGCAACTAATGCCGGTAAGTTCTGCAGGAAAAATCATCGCATGTGTGTGTAATTTTCATACTTCGCAAACGCAACATCCAGGAATATCGACATGATTATATACCGGTAACACCCGCGGCAGGCGATGGCCTTCGGCTTCGGTTCGGCTATCCGATCGCTTCCGAAAACCGCCGAACTGGCTTGTCGGAAATTATTCGTTGCCTATAATTCGACTAAAAATAATACGACGTGAATCTAATGAATCATGTGCAACATTATGCATTTTTGTTTAGTAAGGTTTTATTTATTTAAATAGAAGAAACATTTTGTGTTTCGCGGGGGCCATATTGCATATTTCATGTGATAAAGCATTGTTTACAATTTAATCGCTCCTGTTTATTTATAGTTTTCTTAAAAAAATTTTATTTTAACATTTGAATGTGTGTAGGTACATTTAACAGTTCTTACTGAGTTTCTATAATAATTGTAGTGATTAGCTTTTACTAGTACGTTTGTTGATTTTTTTTAAATGTTATTTGATTGTAAGGGTTTGCGTTGATAATATTGTGTGTTTATTAAAAATTAAAAATAACAAGTTCTCACAATTGTCATTCAGTAAAAAGATTCAAATTCTGTCTAAAGGTAGGCGTGTACCCGAGTTACAACAATTAAACCAGCAAAAAAATAATTAACTCGAAAATTTCATGTTAAAAGTTATGAAACGTATAACTGGCTGTGTGGTTGTGTACACACGATTAAATTATATTGTTTTCCTTGCATATTATTAAGTAATTCTAGTACAGTGTGGACTGATTCGGGATTTTCAGATTTAAATAATTTCTATTCCGCGGCCTCACTCACTTGGGTAATATATTTGAGGTGGCCGAAATCTTACGTTTATTTACATCGGGATATAGTTATCTCAAGTAACCGGAACCTTGAATATGTGAAAATTGAAGCTGACTGACTGGTGAGTAGTTATAATATTTTAAAATATGCTTATTATTTTACTTATTAGAATTTCTTCCGCCGCGACGATCGATCGCTGTTTTGTCTGCGTTGCCGTAGAAGATGTACATGAATAGTAGTACATCTAAGACTTGCTCTGTTGGCATGGTTTTGACTTAGAGATCCGTCGCTTGGCTGCAGCTATGCTAAAAATCTATAAACGAAAAAGTTTTTGTGAGCGAGTACTTCGCCGCATACCCAGTGTCATAATCCTGTGCACGCCACTGGTGGTGGTGGTGGTGGTATAGTGTATGTTGCGGTGTGTATTGTGTGCTGTGTAGTATGCATGTCTGTTAAGAGACCTTTAACGTAGCCCTACGACAAGTCTTGGGTTCAGAAACTAGTTCCACTAGGGTTCGTGTTTATGAGTATGAGGTGTGGTGGTGTTTGTGATGCACACACATCACATCCTGTGTTGTACGTTGGTTGTTACAAATTATTTTAAATTAAAATATATTTTCTTACATAACAATATTAAGTATATGTGTTAAAGTGAAGTTTACAAAATCTTAAAGTTAAGCAAGCAAAAATTAATTATGTACTTTTAACGTTTTTGACTTAAGCAAGTTTTTTATCTTATGTATAGAAAAGCAGAAGGGGTCAAGTTCAGATAAATTTCTATTATAATATTTAGGTACTCGTCTCAAAAAGCTGTGTTTGGCATAGTTGGAGTGAGCATAGTCAATATGGAAGAGATTATGAGAACGTAAGGAGTAACGTGAGGAGTGACTATATCTTATTTTTTCTAGCATAGTCGGGGAGTTCATTAGATTTTTAATCAATTTGAAAAAGAAAATGCAGTCTAGTATAATCCTGTGTCCTACAGTTTTGATACATCAAAATGCTTAGCGGCATTTACTGAGTTTTGAAAGTGTGTATTTGTTCTACTTATAGCAGAGAGATGTTGTTGTTGTTGTTGTTTAAGAAAAATGTTTTGAATGCGTTCTATGCGGTCAATATGAACTCGATATTGCGGAGTCCATATACAATACTACCAAATTAGAGAATGCTTCTTACATAAGAGTAATAAAGAATTTTATAAGGGTTTCCTAACACGTAGGATCATGCCTAGCATTTTATATGCACGATTACATATGTTATCAATGTGAGGATTAAAAATTAACTTAGTATCCAGGGTCACACCTAGATCTCTTATTGAGTTCACTCGACTTATTTTTGTGTTGGCTATGTTATAATTGAAGACAATAGGGTTATTTTTACGAGAAAAACTGATGGCATAACATTTACTTAAATTTAGGTACTGCTCATTTCTGGTACAGGTCATTAAAGAAGTTATTTAAATCTAATTACACTCGCAATTGCTTTATATATTTTAGTGTCATCAGCATAGTTCACTATTAGTAAAAATGGCATCAATATTTAATTGGCATTTAAATAAAAAGTAAGGACCCAAATGCGCACCTTGAGGTACATCAGAGGGCACAGGAAGGAAGGAAATTTGATATATAACCCTTTATAGCAACTGCTTGGCTTCGATTTTTTAAATACGAACCTATCCATCGAAGCAAATTCCCATGTATGCCCAGCTTTTGAATTTAGAAATTAACATAATATTATGATTAATTTTATCAAAACATTTCGTGAAGTCCACGGTACGAAGAAGTATACACGGCATCTACCTGTCGTCCCGCGGAGATATTATTAATTACAAAGACAGTAAAAGTAAGTAAGTTTGAATCTACACTACGACCTTGGCAGAAACCATGTTGCCTGTCAGAGATATGGTTGTTAAAAAATAGCTGTAATATTTATTGCAACAATCTTTTCAAATATTTTAACGAAAATGCTTGATTTGCTTATGGGCCTGTAGTTAGTGATTAATTGACTATTACCGGATTAAAATATAGGGGTGATCAAGGCCGTTTTCCAAATTTTGGGAAGTGTCCTTCGGCAAGAGATTATGTAAAAATAATATGGAGAGGCCACGCTAGCTCCCCGTGACAATTCTTAATGAAAATGGGGTGAATAAGATCTATTCCGCTCCCTTTTTTTAAGTCAAGTTGTTGTAAAAGAAGCTGCACTTCCTCTACTGATATGTTAATAGAAGAGAGTTCAAAAGGTGTATCTCCTGTGCTAGAGGTCTCGGAGTGTAGTCCGATATTAGGGGATACAAAAACAGAATTAAAATAGTCATTAAAAGTGTTACATATCGACTCACCATCATTTATCGTGGTCCCATTATATGACATTTGTTCAGGTATATTATTTACTGGAAATTTCGATTTCATGAAAGACCACATATAAGACGGACAATTGTATATTCTATCCTCAGCCTGAGAGATATAATTATTATAATAGGTCTTTACCTATGAAATTGCCGTTCTGCAGTACTGGCCATTTCAAATAAAAATAATTTTTGTTTGGCTAAGAATTCTAATTTCAAATTAATTTTATTTTAAAAACATGGAATTCTTTTTCCAAAAGTAGTCATTTGTTTATTGATTAGTGTTACATTTTCATCGCATTTCAATCTTTTTCGTCATCATGGATACGTTAAAAATTCGAGTAATTATGGAATATGAGTACCGTCGTGGCAGCAACGCGGCACAAGCGACACGCAACATCAACGACGTTTACGGAGCTAACACTACAAACCAACGCACCACCTGTTATTGGTTTGCTCGCTTCCGTTCTGGAAATTTCGACCTGAAAATGAACCTCGCGGTCGTCCGAAGACTTTGGTCGACAATGACGAATTAAAGGCGATTGTGGAAGCTGATGATACACAATCTAATGCTGAATTAGCAGCAGCTTTCGACGTTAGCGTCAAAACAATATTGGTACATTTGCGTCAAATTGGCAAGGTAAAAAAGCTTGACAAATGGGTGCCCCTCGAACTTAATGATCGCCAGCGCGATGTACGAGTCGTGCCTTGCACTGTTCAACAGACACACAAATGAAGGAATTTTGAACCGCATTGTTACCTGCGATGAAAAATGGATTCTGTTTGATAACCGCAAGCGCTCAGCAAGTTGGTTGGATCCTGGTTCAGCACCTAAACAATGCCCTAAACGAAAACTTACCCCTAGAAATGTGATGGTCACTGTTTGGTGGTCTAGCGCCGGTTTGATTCATCACAGCTTCTAACCAAACGGGGTGAGCATTACTAGAGAGGTGTACTGTGAAGAACTGAACACAATGATGGAGAAGCTGGCACATCTCCAACCAGCATTGGTCAATCGCTCGTTTCCGCTGCTCCTGCACGACAACGCGCGACCTCATACTGCACAGCAGACGGTCTCCAAGTTGCAAGAACTGGGGTTGGAAGCTCTCCGTCATCCGCCCTACTCACCAGACCTTGAAAAAATTCAATACCCGAGAGGCAGTACGAAATGCCTTTGAAGAATTTGTTGCCTCCTATCAATAAACTGGCACTGCGTTGGCAAAGATGCATTGATTGCATGGGTGATTACTTCGAGTAATACAAATAAAAATACATGAAAAAAATTAGTTTAAATTTTTTCATACAAAACGGCAATTTCATAGGTAAAGACCACATATATATATAATATAGGTATATATATTAAATTCCCTAAAAGGTTCAGTAAAACTGAATAGTTAGTATTTTATTTAGAACAAGGTACACACTCGTATCAATTAAAAATATTAATTTAATATGCGTAGCTGATAGCATAATAAATTCAAACAGTGCGTAAAAACAATTAATTATGTACTTAGTTATTATTACTATACCCATTTAAAATCTTAAAGATCAACATTATTGGAAGTAAGGTATGTACTGGACATAAGGTAGGTACTAGCTTACTGTTCTTTAAGGATCGTGATCTTGAATGAATAACATAAAATCGTCAATTCTTTGTTCGGTAAGGTGAGAATTTGTTGATACTAAATGTTCCAGCAGTAAAGAAATATAAAAAGTAGAATAGCCTTGTGATCTTTTCAAAGCTTTTTTTAAATATCTCCACCACAGTTTACGTAAAGTGCCATTTCTATGTGAAATTACTAATAATAAGTAGGTAAATTAGTACAGTTTAGTAAAACGTAAGAAACTGAAAATTCTTTAAATTGAGATCCGGGAAGTGAAGTAAAAGTCGAAATTGGACCACTTTTGAGTTATCAAAAGTAAAAACCCCACCTGTTTGGGTTATAATGAAATACCTAAATGGTGCTTTTTATACCCTCGTTAATAAACAGAAGTACAGTAAACAAATCTAAGCACAATTTAAACTCGATAACTGATTTTAGAATACCTATCTTTATTTTAACATTTTACTTACAAATCAAGTAACTTCTTAATTCTTACTCGTCATTGCACTTTGTTGTTTTCCGTTTCTTAGACCATAGGATAAAAACTACATATTATTATGTAAGTAAAAAAATTAACACTGGCTTACACAAACCGTTAGTGCTAATTTTAACATCTTATCTCTATTATCTAAATAAAAAATAATTACTTCTACACAAGAACAGGAGCGTTGATTTGCATTCGGTTTTTCTACTGATCGGTTAGGTTAGGATAGTTTAATCGAATTTATTTTATTTATAAAAAAATTTCTTTGTTATTACCTGTATTCATTTGAAAAAACTCTCTCTAACCATTTATTCAGATATCATAGACGTTTAGGCATAAGATTCAGGTATTAGGACTTAGGTATACATTATTTAGAAGTTTCTTTCTTTTTAAGTTGTCACATTAATTTGGCATTCTATGATTATAGAAACTTAAAAGTGCAGTAGTATGTTTCGACCTTCGTAAGTAAGAATTAATAAAAAAATACAGGTTTAAATTGGGTTTAGTTTTGATTATAGTACTTTTTACTACTTGAGCAATTGAAACCATATTTAGTGTGTTTATAAAGTGGGTCACCTACAGCTACTACTAAAAAAATATAAAATGGTGAATATCTTAGAAACAGTCCAATATCAGCCATACATATTATATAGTAGATCTTCATCATTCATTTAACGGATTGACTACGTTCTACCAAATAACCTATATAACATGGAAAAATGTGTCAACAATTTCAGCAGTACAACAAATAATGTCGAAATATTCAAATTTTGTACGTCTAGACTAGAGTACCTCATTATATTAAAAATATGTAATTTTTCATAATAGTAACCAAGATTCGAAAAAAACGAAAAATCCGGTAATCATTTCAAAATCTGGATTTTATTGAACGCCGCAAAATCAGGATTTTTCGAATTTCGAAGTATCCGGATTGCAACCCCTAGTCAGGACATGTCTAAAGAGGGTTCCGTAATTATACGCGTATTAGATATAATTATATATATTATAGAGGTATAGATATCGATAAAATATTCGTACTTAAGAAACGAATTTTTGTTTGCTCGGTAATAAAATACACAAGTCGGATATTAATTTAATTAAAACAAATCAATCTGTTTCGTTACTTCCATTAAATATTTGGCAACACCAATATTATTGCCGTTTGAATATAATATCTACTTACTATGATAAATATTAAACCTATTATATTTTTATTTTTATTATAATTATATTAAACCAACTAGGTTGTGAGTCGTTGATGATAATTAATATTAAGTATTACAAAATAATTGTGTAATCGTGAAGACAAAATGTATAAACGTATTTGTCGTTAAAACCTATAATAATTATAGTCTAATTAAACTCTATGGCGACTGTGGCAACCCCAAGATTGTAGTGGTTGTATATTATTATTCTGAGGATGGTAGTCTAATAAATGGCAAACCACACCGATTATGCTCTCCCGGTTAACATAATTCTTTGGGAGTTTTGCAGGGGAATTCAATGGGTGACGTTGAAGTTTTTGTATTTTATTCATAAATTTGTGTTATTTCGGTTCTTAATGTGTAATATTGGTAGAATATTAAACATTAAATATTAGTTAACGTGCACAAATGTAGGCAAGTGGTACAACTTCAAAAAACGTGCTATTTTGTGGTCCCTCCAAATCTCCCTAGGAACTATGAGTAAAGCTTCTACCACTTTACTGAATCAACTTTGACATGACTCATTGACTGTACTGACTATTTATTTGGACTTTGACTAGACTTTAGACTTGACGATTTAGATTATGGTGTTGAAATTTGAAACGAAAATTCTATTTCCCGCCTTTTAAACTTGACACTGGCAAATGGTTTTAAGCCGACGCCATAAATTGAGAAAAATTATATCACAATGACTTATTTTGTTTTATGTCAAAACTAATTTAAGTGCAAAATATATATTTTTTAATTTACCCTTGTTTCCTCACTAGACCTACTATAGAGCAGGGTTTAAACATATTTAAAGGCTGGCTAGCAGAACATGAACTTAGCAAAGCGCGGCAAATTCAAAATTGATGAAGAAGGCAACACAAAAAATAGTTTGAAAAAACGACTTTGATACTTTTATAAAATAATAAATTAATAATATATTTTTACTCCCAGAACTTAAAATTTCGGATTAAAGTATTTTGTGTGTTAACCCAGGATATAAACTACGTGCAAGCAAAATTTCATCCAAATCTGTTCAACAATTTTGTGTGATTGACTATTGATTAATGGTGTGAAAAGACACAACAGATTCAAGCAAATTTCTATGAAAATAATTACTTAGATAAGAATATCACTTAAATAATCAGGTAAAAATCAAAGTCATACATTCAATAAAAACATGATTGTATTTTATTCACTGTAATCAAATTCTAATTCTAAATATTCTACACCCATATCTGATTCATCTGAGCTGCTCGACTCTTCATTCCGGATACTTATTATAAATTGTTCCATATCTTCCGCTATTCCATCCCTGGTTCTGTATTGGTCTTCAACATGCAGTACATGGTCGACATTTTTTTTCCAGTCATCTGCTGTTATGCTTTGGAAAGCTTATTTTATTAGTTTTTGTAATTGAGCTACTGATATAGAAATATTTCTGCTTGCCACTTTTCGCTTTCCAAGACTCTATATGAGCTCTATGGTAGTAGGGAGGTAATCTTAATACTGTGCTCTTTTAACATTTCATCTGTTTCATATATTGGCTCAGGTTGTGCTTTTCTACCAAAACCAATAGTTCTGATCTGGTCTTTTCTTCAAACATAATGTGATTGGCCCGCAGCCAATCTTGTATATCTGCTTTCCGAGTGCTGGTGTTGGGTATCTTATTAATTTGAACTGTATGGTAACTGGCGTTGTCCATCACTATGACACTATTTGCACTCAAATTGGGTATCAGTTTCTCGCACAACCATTTATTAAAATTTGAGGCATTCATGTCATGATGGTAGTCTGCTTTGGTAGACTTAGTGCTGAATGTTAACAATGCATTGGGCACAAAACCATTCTCTGAGCCAGCATGAACGATTGTAAATCATTTTCCTGTGGAAATGTTGTCGATAACACCCTGCGTCGAAGGTCCCTGCCAAGACATTTTTGGCTTATAATTTTGATGGATGTATGTTTCATTGAGATATATTATTTGTTTACCTTCAGCACGTTTTGCAGCAATAGTCCTTAAATATGTGTCGCCAGGCTTCGAGGTCATATCTTTCAATGAGTACAGATCGTTGATTTTTATTTTTCTTAAATTCGAATCCATTCTTTAGCAAAATTTGCCGTAGTGTTTCTTGGCATCCAGTAAAGTTTATGCTTTCTGTTAAATCAGCCAAAAGGCTTCTAAGGATAGGTACTTGTTTTTTAACCAAATAGATTAGAATTCATTTATTTTGTTCCTGATAGCTTGAATATCAAAACTATCTAGGTTGAATATTGTAGACAGGTGAGGTCGTTTTTTGCCTGGAGTTCTGAAGACACCGTCATTTGTTTTATTACCTTTTGTTGTTTTAGTTATTATTGTTTTAGTAGTTATTGTTTTAGTACCTTCATTATTTATTCTCTTTAATGTTGAACAGCTCACACCTACGAAATAGACACAATAATAATTATATCTATATCAAAAGAAATCTTCAAAATTTCGGGATAAAGTGTAAACTATGTCCATCCTCGTACTTTAATTCTCCATCCATTGCAAATTTCTTCAAAATCGGTCGGGTAGTTCAGGCACTAAAGCGTAACAGACAGACGTACAGAGTTATCTTCGCATTTATAGGTAATAATATTAGTATAGATTTAATTACCTGTCATAGAAGAGATATCTTGAAAATATTTATTCTGACTAAGTAACTCTTTTTGTTTCAATTCTTTGAGTTTGGATAGATTTTCCAACACCTCTTGTTTTGCTTCGGAATCTAGGTCAAGATCTTCTGTAAAAATAAAAATAAAAGATTCATGAAACATTTTCCATGCATTAGTCATGTTACTACTCAAACTTGGGCAACATTAAAAAGAATCTTCGTAATTTTAACATCATATTAAGTTAAGTATACATTATTATATCATATAAAGGAAAATTTTGAAGAATAAAAGTTATAAAGCAATGAAAAAAGCACACATTTTCTTAAAGTATCAAAATCACTGTACTGTGTATAAATTTTACGATGATGTCTATACATTCCGTTTTTTCTTTGAATAATGATTCTTTCTCCTTTTGTTTTTCTTTATACTTGTTCATCATGTTAAAAAGAATCTCTCGTACGCTATTTTTAATCAGTTTACTCATGATTAACTTCTTTATAACAAAAAAACTCGTTAATTAACACAATAACAATGCGACCACAGAGAAGTTGACAGTTAGTTGACAGCATATTGTGTCAAAATGTCAGTGTTGCAACTTAAAAAAAATGATGGTTCACCATTCGCTAGCCAAACTATAGCACTCGGCATAAGTAGTATCCCCTTAGTAGTCTGTGGCACTCGGACATTGGCAACTCACGGAGGCCGCCATACATAAAGGAAGAAGAAGAAGAAGTTTTCTAATTAGAATTCTTCGAACTTTGCATTTATTTCTTAAAATTAAAACAGTTTATATAAAAACATTATAGCTATATAAGGATTATCTATAAATTCATGACTACTAATCACATAAGACTTCTTTAACATGAACAGTTTATTAAGATATTCAGTAAGACCAGCGCTTAGCCGATTCTTATCAACCACACCAGTAAAACTATGTGCTGTACCACCGAAAAGGAAACCTAAGAATACTATTGGACCGATAACATGGAAATCCGTGGCAGTAACAGCGGTAGTTGCGGGGGGACTTACAGGTTTTATGATGTATGTAAGAAAAGAGAAACAAGAAGCTGTCGATCGGGAAAGAAAAAGACAAATTGGAAAGGCAAAAATAGGAGGTACATTTGAATTAGTGGACCCCGAGGTAAATTTCCTATAGTATAAAGCTTGAAACATTACATACATAGTATATTATTGATAAAACGGTTCTTGCTGAATAAATTTATTTTAAATTACGAATCCTGTTGATGGGGATATGTAGGCATTCATTTGTCTTGCTGCAGGGCAAACTCGTCAAAAGTACAGATTTCCTCGGTAAATGGATGTTAATCTATTTTGGATTTACACACTGTCCCGATATATGCCCTGATGAATTGGAAAAGTTGGCAGAAGTTGTGGACATGCACGGTAAGCTTGAACTGCCATATTTTGTTAATTATGTAAGCTGTTTGCACTATGCTATGGATTACAATAATTTGTTTTTCAGATAAAATGTCATCTGCCCCACCACTTCAACCACTGTTTATATCTGTGGACCCACAAAGAGATACACCAGAAATGGTTGGAAAGTAAGTTATTAATATCTAAAAAAATGTCTGAAACAGATAATAAAGGCACAGAATGGATTTTTCTATCTTTCCAGGGTATCTAAAATTATAAGAATTAGTGAAAGTAGTTATGAGCTTGATTTTGATAAAAAGTAGAAATTCCGAGGAGTTCTACTTTTGCAACTCCTCTGGTGCTCTGTTCACTTGCGTTCCTGGTCCTTAAAATCCCCAACATCCTTGGGCCTCCAGTTACCTCACTTACTCTGCAAAAGACAACACAATAGTAATTTCACACCAGTTTTTTGTGAGGGCATGGCATTTATCTGGCCCAGCTGGCCCATTATTACACTTTTATATATTGTTTCTAATAAGGAACAAATACTGGAAAGTAATAACAGAAGACATAGACAAGGTTGTTTGCCCAGTTGAAAAATTCTGCCTACATAAATTATTATTAATCATAATATGATACTTTTTACCCAATATGTGCTTGGTGTCTATCATATAATTATGAATTTATGTAATCAAACATTAAATTTAAAATTAATGTCACCTATTTTTGAACAGGTATTGCAAAGAATTCACACCACGGTTGTTGGGGCTCTCTGGTACACTAGAACAAGTGCAGAAAGCCTGCAAATCCTATCGGGTGTACTTCAGCAGCGGCCCACAGGATGTTGATAATGATTATATTGTAAGTACTAACCAAAGAACAGAAAACAATTAGTATGGAAGTCATAGGCAAACTCACACGAATACACCAATAATCATACTTGTACTACACACAAAGAATTCATTTGTAAAAGTAGCATGATTTATTAGAAAAAATTAAATTTGACTAATCTTGAATGAAAGTAAGTACATGTAAAAATGCTAAGCATTTTTACATGTACTTACTTTCCTACTTTGCACTTCCACTTATTGTCTATTCTGTGGTACTAACCTATAACAATACAACTATGTTCTTAATGTCTTTCAGGAAACATGGACTATGTTTTTGATGCAATGAGTCCTTATTGCCATAGAAATACATTTATTTTTTGTCTTAAACTTGACTAGAGTTAAAGATCTTTATCATGTTCCAACCAATTTAACTGATAAGTAGGTAATATAAGATATTAATAGATGGAAGTAGTGAAACAATTAAAAAGATGGAAGGACGACCTAGGGAAGTTTTGCTGGGAAAACCTGGACAAGACACACAGGAGATAGAGAGAAATTTTTTCTCTAAAAAGAGGCTATAAATAATAAATAAAGTCAAATAAATTGATAGTTGGAATTCCCTTGTTTCAGGTGGACCACACAATCATCATATATTTAGTGAATCCTGATGGTGAATTTGTTGATTATTATGGACAAAACAGAACTGCCAAAGAGATACACAATTCCATGCTTGTTAATATTAAGAAATATGAAGATGGAAAGAAATCGTCATGGTTTTAAGAAATGACACAAAATAGATTTATAGTTTAAAGCAATTAAAATAATTTATTTATTTTGTTAAATAAAAACTAGTATTATTTCATATTTATTTATTTATTACAGTAAGTTTTATTATTGATTAAGAAAAATATCTGCACCTACTTAAATTGTAATTTGTTGGTAAGCCAATCTCCATTACAGTTTGCCCTTCACTAATTTATCCGCTAGTTACTTTGCTTATCATTAATTGACCATCTACTGTTTCTATTTGCATATAACCTTGGTCTCCATACAAATTTATTCCGGCATTGTCTATTTTCGATTCTATGTTTTCTACATTCACTAGTTCCATTTGATCGTATTGTATTTCCTGTGAATCCAAACATATCTCTTCTGTCTGATAAGCAATACTGTGTGAGCCCTCGTCAATGACTACAACCTCGTTTTTAACATCAATGTCATCTAGTATTAACTCCTGCGATACATCTAAAGGCAAGTCTTCATGATACTCTGGCATGGCTTCACACCTGTCACCACTTGTAAGTGGCTCCTCGTCAGTTTTCATTGAGTAGTTAGTTACAATAACGTTCTCCCGAGGAGGCGCCAATTGTAAGACCGACACTCTATTGCTCTTGATCTTCTCTCCCTTGTGGCATTTCATGTGCCGAGCGAGGTATGCTCTCCGTTTGAACTTCTCGGAACACACTCCACACTCATATGGATTTTCGGCTGTCAAAAGGAATAACATATTAACTAATAATAGAAGAGTAAATCATAAGTTTATTCTTTTTTACTCTTTTAATAAATGTTTATTGTATATTATAATGTTGTATATCACGCAAAATCTGCATAAAGGGAACAATTACGAACTGATTTATCAAGACATGTGGCACAATTCAAATGACTGAACAGATTCCGCTAGCATTTCGCAATATAAGTAGAGAATACAACTGCCACCACATTACAATAATTTACTCTCTGTGAGATGAAATAAAGCTCCTATTATCTATCCTAAATTTAACGCTAACAATATTCAGAAGCTAGTCCGTAATATATGTGAATTAGTCGCAAATTCAAGAGAGGAAATGAGACAAAAGTCTATATACTATATGTTCTGTCGTCTACATTATGTTCTGACGTCGACATAATATGTCCTGACATTTAAATAATATGCCCTGATTGTCTAATATACATAGTATGTCCTGACGTCTACATAAGATATGTACTTTTGTCTCAGTCCCACTCTTTAAGCTTCATACCAGTGTGCACGAGCATATGCTGCGCGCGTCGCGCGGCTGTGGCGAAGCGCTTGCCGCAAGCCGCGCACGCGTACGGTCGCTCGCCCGAGTGCCGCCGCATATGCGCCGTCATGTCCATACGAGCGAATCTACGAATTAAACATCGTTAAATGCTGAAATGATTTTGATCGATATAATCGATATAATTGTGATATAATAAAACCATGTTTTAATCTAAAAGTTAAGCATCTACTTTCTTTTAATCCATATTTTAATAATAAAGTCTAAAATACACAACTACTTAATCCTACGCTTCTGTAACCCGTCTTATTTGGGGACACCTTTATTATAGTGTAATAACTAATAGATAATATAAATGTTATTATATCCTAAATGCTATGGTCAGCTACTGTTCTAATACCATTCTGTAATGGCAAGTGTACCTTTTGCCACAGATAGGGCAGCAGTAGGGTTTTTCGCCGGTGTGCGTGCGCTGGTGAGAGCTTAGTGAAGACCCCGACGTGAATTTCCGCCCGCAAAAATCACAGCTGTAAGGTTTCTCACCTGACAAGTAGATATAAGGAATTATTTGAGAGTTATTTTATCAAAATATATATAAAAGTACAATTTTGATAAAATATGTGAATTTATCCGCAAGTTATGTATGTAATACCATGGAATTCAGGAGTGAAATAAGAATTGCGTCGTGTTTTGCTTTGTGAGTCCTGGAGGTTCAAGGATTGCCGATTGGAGAGTCAATAGATTTTTATTTTGGAAATGAAACTCCTTTAGCGGCTTGAGACTGAAATTTCAAAAAACTTAACTTTCTAAAGTACGTCATCAATAATTATTTTTTGAAGTTATGTGCTTTATGTACGATGAGAGTATTTTTGGATTTAAAATATGAAATATTTTTTCATTCTACCCCATCGTGTGGGGTATCGCAGATGTAAGTTTCCATGCTGATAGATCATGCTAAAAACTCTTGAAAGTTACCGGTGTGCGTGCGTGCGTGCAGCGTGAGGTTGGAGTGCTGTATGAAGCTTTTGCCGCACGCCGCGCACACGTACGGCCGCTCGCCCGAGTGTGTGCGCGCGTGCGTCCGCAGCGTCGACGCGTGACGGAAACTGGGAACACGTACGTGATTGTATAAAGTAAAAATTGCAAACAAAATACTAATTTTACATATACATTATTTTGTACATATTATAAGCTTTATTTATCAGCCACCCTCATATGGGTGACTGGGAAGTAAGACAACATGAATAAAAGGCACAGAATGTAGATCAGTAAGAAAGTTTTAACGGCTCGTGTAAGAATCCCTACGAAATATGTATTAGAGCAGAAGTTAGCATGTACCGCTTGTGGCAGACGGCGCAGGCGTGCGGGCGGTTTTCGTCGTGCACGCGGCGGTGCGAGCGCAGCAGGCGCGCCGAGCGGAACGCCGCGCCGCAGTCGCACGCGTGCGCGCGCTCGCCCGTGTGCCGTGCCACGTGCGCCGCCAGGGCCGCGCGGTCTACGAACCTACATAATATCAAGCACTTTTAGTATTATAAATTCTCTGAGGATGTGCTTGCCATAATTTAAGGCTCATCTGGATCAAACCGCGGCCTAACGAAAAACAGCGCTTGTTTTATATCTATGCGTCGATAGTAATATCAGAAACCCAAACACATAAACGGCCATCATTACTCGTACTTCAGGTGTTGCAAATATTTTGTATAAGGAGGCAAAGAAATTTGCTTGTTTACCAAACTTAGTGTAGCCATACACAATACTGCTTATCGTCCAATCGGCATGACGCTGCAGGCCCAATCTGCAGTTCGTCCATATTGACATAAACAGTAGTAACTGTCCTATCCACGCCCATACACTTATATTATATTCAATTTCAATAGATGATGTTTCATAATACCATACATTTAATGCGGCTATTTTAGCTGATCCAATCAATAGTGTCATGCCGATTGGACGATAGGCAGTATGGTGTACAGCTACTGTTATACCCAAGTTACATCATATAGTAGACATTACCTACCTCTTATCGCAATACTCGCAGGCGAAGTTCTTGCTCGCGCGCTGGCCCGTGTGCACACGCGCGTGGCGCAGCAGCGCGCACCGCTCCGCGAACGTCTTGCCGCACGCGCACACGTGCCGCTTGTGTTCCATGTGGTAGCGCACGTGGCGACGTAACGCGCTGCTCACTGCGAACATCAAATATGGAACACTTATTATTTTTAGGGCATAGTTTCTTTGTTACGTTGAAGTTTGACCTTGGAAAAAATAAATTTTATCTTATTAATTACAAAAGTTTATTACTCTTTCTTTGTATTTACACATACAATTAAACTGACTTTAATTGTATAGGTAAATACTTAAAGCTAAATAGCTTAAATATGGATCCACCCATTTTAAATTTGAATTTTTAATTTAAATGGATATTTTTACACAAATGGAGCTTAAGCTAGTATTTTATAAGAAAACCTTTGAATGATTTGTGGCACTTGTTACACGTCCACACATTGTCAACCGGTGTGTGCAGAGCGGAGTGTAACTGCAGATCATGCTCAGAGTTGAAGGATTCTTTGCAGAGCTCGCACGGATACAACAGATCAGTGTCCTTCTGCATGTGGTATTTGTTGAAGTGAACATTCAGCATCATTATTTTTTTAAATTTCTGAAAATTATAGAATGTATTTTAATTCTTATTGGTCATTTTATGTATTTAGTTTATAATATATTTTACGCTGAGAGTTATAGAAATAACAATAATATGCAAAAGAAAAACCAAATAAAAATATTGTTGTTTGTACACTTTTTTTTAATCAGACTTACCAAAGATTTTATTTAAATCAGCAAAATACTGCTTTAAAATGAATAGGAATCTATTTTATCATAAAAATGTACGTGTCCCACACATTTATAAAAAAGATTACAAACCTTAGAACAAACTTCACATTCAAACATCTCAACATTTTTGGTAGCTTTTGTTTTGTTTGACGTTTTCTCATGTTTGCTTGTTTCTGAAATATCACAAGTAGAAGCTGTTTTATTTACTAGGAAATATCAGTAAACATGTGGAAAGTGAGTGTCATATCATCATTTATCTCCTGCTTCACATACCTGAACTGACAATATTGTCACTGCAAAGAAAGAATATAATATAATTGTCTGCGATACATTCTCGTAATGAATTTTCTATACTCTGTTCATATTCCATTTAATCTAAACATAACAAAAATATTAAATTACACCAAATTAATGTTGTATTTATTAATTTAAGTGACATTCAAATTGGCAGCATTATAGCATGCTGTTGTTTGTTTGTTGATGTTTAGAGAAAATTGGATCTAACATGGAGTTTACATCTAATAACTCACCTATGAATATTGCTTTTCATGAAATGTTTGTTCCCCACGCTAAAAACTTCATCATCCAAATACTCTATTTCTGAAAAACTTAAGATTTTTAATAAAGTAAATAATATAATTTTATATGGATACATAGACTTATTTCAAAATCAACACGGCACCTTCTTGATCCTCCAACTTTATTCCAGCTTTACATTCATCCTTTTCTTTTTTGTCATCATTATTTTTACAACTTATACTATTGCTTGATGACTCCAACCTGGAAATAAAATATTAATGTATAAAGAAAATATAACTTTCAATTTTCAATTCAAATAATTACAAAACTAAATAAATAAATGATTTAGTTAAATAAAAATAATAATAATAATATCTATGGACACTTCACACCACATCAATCTGGTCCCGTGCTAAGTATCCAAAGAACTTGTGTTACAGGTACCAGAAAACAGGAAGTATATTTAATACTTTTATACTATACATATATATAATTGTATATATAAGATTCTTATTATATTATACACATATTTAATACACATCCATGTCCCAGGAACACATAAAAACTTTGTTCCTTCGGCGGGATTCGAACCCGCGACCCCCGGCTTGAGCATTAACGCGCTGAACCACTGAGCCACAGAGATTGTCAAAATAATATAAAAAAACAGTGTTTGATCCTGAATCTTACAGCAATAGGTATAAACCTAATATCAGTGAATCAGATACTTTAAAATGACACTGGTTACCTTGGCTGTGAAGCATTTATTAAATTCTTCTCAGAATCAATAAAAGACCTTAAATAACTATCAGATTCCCGGCATTTCAATCTAAACTTATATGATTTTATAAGTTGTTGACGGCATGAACTACACACTTGCAGAGGTAAATTTTCCTCAGGCTCAATCTAAAAAAAGATAAATAGGTATAATAATAAATAAAGAACTAAAACAAGCGAAGGAGATGATTTTGTTTTTATTATGCACTTACTTTAACAGAAGTTATGTCTACAAACATATCTGATAATATTTCTTTTTTGTGGATGGAAAATAGTGAGTCCATGTTTTCTTTCTCTGTTCTTAAACATGCTCGGCAAGCATTTTTTAAATCTAACACAGGTTTAAGATTTTTTACATCAGATTTGCTATCATTCATATTAAAGTATTTAATTTAGCGGTGAGTATAACAAATAAATATCAAAATATGCTGATAAAATTAATCAATAGCAATCAAATACTATGGTAAACCTAGAACTGCTTTTTTTAGTAATTAAAAAGAAATTATGCAAAAGTAAGTTTAGCAACATAGTAAACACAAGTTTTAAAAACTATTTGTTCAATACATAGATGAGTACTACTAAAAAAAAGTGAGTCATTTTAATAACATTTGACAATTCATCCAAATTCAACAACGTAACCTTGTAACGGCGGGTATAAAATAATATATTTTTTCGTTTTGTTAGAACTGCACAATTGCTTAACATTTTTCAATTACGATTACATATCGTAATAATGACCTATACGAGTAATTTTACGATTTGCTTTCACTAATAAACCATTCTAAGCCTAGTAAACAATTTCTGATCTAAAGAACTGACGTCGTTACAATGTTGCGTCAGTTAATCCTTTTTCTTTTTACACACTAGGGATGTACTCAAAAATCGAAAGCTGATAAGTAGAATCGAATGCAATGATTACTTGTAAAGAACTATCACCATAAATTAATAATAATCGTTGTGAATTTATTAAAACATAATTATATTTATTATTCTTTTAACTATAAAAATACAAAAAATATAAAAGTTAAATTATGTACCTGTCTTATTGTGTTCCTTTACGAAAGAAAAAATATTAATGGGACAGGGATTCGCCTGATGATTTTTAAAATTCACATATGTTTCAAGTCCGTATCGATTCATTCACTTTAATCGATGTTTTTAAGCAGGTCACTCGCTATGAAGATAAAACTGACAGACGTCAAATATTACCTACTGCTAATGACTCCACTGTACCTATTGGCTACTCATTAATTCTGAACATTGAAAATAGAACTCTGCTAAAATACATTAGAGTTGAAAATCGAAGTGACGAGTGTCGAGCTGATATATGAAATTGACATTTGACTCGGAACTTTTTTTTATTATATGGCGGTGGCTTAAACCCATTTGCTAGTGTCAAGTTAAAAAGGCGGGAAATAGAATTTTCGTTTCAATTTTCAACACCGTATTCCTAAATCGTCAAGTCTAGTCAAAGTCCAAATAGATAGTCAGTGCAGTCAATGAGTCAATTCAGTCGATTCAGTAAAGTGGTAGAAGCTTTACTGAAAGTTTCTAAGGAGTATTGGAGGGAACACAATATAGCACGTTTTTTGAAGTTGTACCACTTTCCCACACTTGTGAAAGTTAACAATTAATATTTAATGATTAATATTCTACCAATATTACACATTAAGAACTGAAACAACACAAATTTTTGAAAGAAATACTAAAACCACAACGTCACCCATTGAATTCCCCGGCCTAACTCTGAATTGCTGTTAATTTAAGTTTAACACACACACAAGTAAAAGTGTTGTTGGCCTTTAATAGATCGAGGAACCGAATTAACTTCATGTTATAGATCAAGATGTAGAAAACCGTTATTTATTATACGTAAAAGGCAGAAAAGGCTGAGTACTGCTGCCGTTACCCTATCTCTTTCTCGCAAAACGATTTGTTACACCACAAGTTGCTAGAGCCATACATTTTGTAATGACAAATATATGGAGGGTGCAACTCGTGACGTCACATGCCGATATATCGCTCTCTTTCATATTATTGTAAATTAAAATTGTTTGTAACATCGAATAGACGAAAAAACTGGTTGTCTGTAAAGTCGGTTTACGGACGATAGTTTAACGTGACAACGTCATAACAAATGTGGCGCAAGCGCAAGATCGAGCGTAACGGGACAGAGTACCGGAACAATGAGTCATCCTTTTTCGTGCGTGCAGCCGGCGTTCATCGATATAATAGACGTTGTCACTTCAAAAAATTTTTTAGGCAACATGCCTATTAGTTGAGATCAAATATTAAGTTTTTAGGCGTTGGCTCCTGAACTATCTCGCGTCGTATCAGTATGTCATTCCGATGTGATATTATTTGAAAAGTAATTTGTTGACATAAGTACTATAGAGCAGGTATGGGGGCAACCTTTGACATGTTGAGTGGCCAAACTTTAGCGTGCAAATACGTTCGCGGGCCGCGTTTAAAAGTACTTAGTGCATTTTAAAGTAGTGATAATATTTTTTGCGATAGATATTAGACATGAAATAATACGACTATGTTATTATAGTACAATTTATTAAAATAACAAAATGAAATTTAAAAAAATGGTACTTACATTATAATTAAATCGTTAAATTTGCAATTGTTACAAACTACGAAAGTTAAATAAACCGAAATCAATGAGACACTTGAGCTTGATTTTGGGAAAATAATCCATCGATATTTGGATTAATTCCACTCATACAAAGACGTAAAGAATTTTCCAAATTATCGTCAGTCAGTCTTGTACGATGTGTTGATTTATTAACTTTCATCAATGAAAAGAACTGTTCGCATTTATAAGTACTGCCAAACGCACAAATCAATCTTCTTGCGAATTTTCTAAGCTGAGGAAAATTGTCTTTTTCTAGGTATTTTTTGTAGAAATCGCACAACTCTACGTCTTCAAATTTGGATTTTAGAAGTGATTTTTCTTGAATCTCGATCAACTCCATTTGTAAGTGTATTGGAGCATTTTGTACATTACATTTTATAGGAGTAGCGAGTAGCTCAAACGACGAAGAGAAACGTTGTGTAAAACTTGCTGATAAGAAAATAAGTAGGCAAACCGCCGCAAACACTTATAATATTATTTTTTTGACGTGATAACGTCATATAGTTCGATGGAGCCGGCTGCACGCACGAAAAAACATGACTCATCCTTTACCAAGTACTGTTACCAAGTACCGTTACCTGTTACCGTTACCAAGTACCAGCGTTACCTCGCATTTTATTATTATTATTATTATTGTTGTTGTTGTTAGTGTTGTTGTTGTTATTGTTGTTGTCGTTGTCGTTGTTGTTGTTGACGTTGACGTTGTCACGTTCAACTATCGTCAGTAAACCGACTTTACAGACAACCGATATTTTTTAAAGGAACGTAGAATTCTGCTACACTTACTATACAGGCTACACTGCATTAGTCTATCGCAGGGTCGGACCGTGAGTTTATCCTGGGCTATTACTACCTAATTACTCAAAGTATAGGAAAAAATAAGTAAAAATAACAAATATTTGATTTATATGCCTTAGGGCAGGGATGGCGAACCTATATTTTTATAATTTATTAACGTGCCATTTTTCTAAAGAAAATATGTTTCAGGAGGTCGTAGACGTGCCATCAAATTTTTCATTTCATTTGTCTTTGTGATTTAGAGATGTATTTAAAATTGGCGCCACGGTCCCAATTTATTATTTTGCCTGAACGGCAAAAGCGGCTTATGCTGTGACGAATTATCAAATCAAAACATTTTGTTTATTTTACGGGTTAAAATCTATTTACTCTTTAAATCCTACCTGAAAGACTCTGTTTCAGAAAAACACATAAAAATCAATATACTAAAACCGAACATCGATACTAATCTATTTAATACTAGCTGACCCGGCAAACGTTGTTTTTCCATATATCAAAGAATTGCTATGATTTTTTTAATGTCTTTTTTTCATACATACCTTCTCCTGACAATAACGAACTCATAAAAGAACGATTTTAGTATGCAATTTGGTGCAATCGTTTGGGATTTAAGCGCGTACAAACATTTCGGTAATTCATTTTTATATTTATTTAATTAATTAATATGTTAAAGCGAGATAGCGGAGCGAGGAAGCAACATTTTTTGTCTGTTTTACCTGTTTAAGCTTTAAATCCTGAAAGGCCATGTACTTTGTAAAAATAGAATTATGTCAATAGCCTAAAACTGAACGTTAGAAGTCGTTCTGATTTTTTTCGCATTATCGTCTATTTTTTACTTTCACTAGGCTTAGTTCGGGCTGGGGCCCCTTGAATCCGCGGGGCCCTGGGCTTAAGCCCATTAAGCCATATAGTAGATCCGGCCCCGGGCTATCGTGATAATCTACAGGCTAATAATTACTTTTACATTTAGAAGAAACTCAGTTTCCAGAAGTGTCCAGCGTAATTACCTAATCAATGATAATGAATTAAACAGGCTACAACTTCACAATAATACCTCTTAGTATCGTGTACGAAATTGTTTATGGGGTCAATGGAAACGGAAAATAACAGACTGTATCATAACAACGATAATTTATACGTTTACTTACATAAAATAATACTATACTCACATACTTAGCACACATTCACTTCAATGTGCAATGTATGAATGAAGTAGGTAGGCAATTTATGTAACACAAAATAAAGGTGAACATCTTATCATTACTTACCAGGCGTCTTGTCAAAAATACCATAAATGTTGTTTACAAATAATAAAATATTATTAATTAGAGATTGATAAGATATCTCTTTTGTACTAGCTCCATGATGCGTACCTACCTATAATATGGAAAGAGCAGGAAACTCTAAAAGGTCAACTGTATTAACTTTTTCCCCTCAAATTAACTTCGGAGAAGCTGTGTAGTGTGTAAGTATACTTACTACGTGCTTACTACTGAGTACTTACCGATCGGCAGTCATTCTGTTTTTATACGACAAGTACCTATCTACTTACCTACCTCATGTGTTAAAGGCAGACCGTCGGTTTATCATTTTACAAAAGTCCTGCTTCATTTATTCACCAAAAATCTGCGAAGACCGTGCTTATGTAGACCCTTAGGATATGCCACGCCAGAACATCTACGGCGTAGATGTTTTCCATTGAAAAGTTATTATTACAATGGAATATTTAGTCAATTCTGAGGAAACAACAAAAATGTCATTACACAGTACACTTATAAATCTAAATGAAAACCGTGACTCGTGCGTCGTGAGTCGTGACCCATAAAACTGAATAAACCTACACTTTTTTGTGCATTTATACTTTGGAAGTCTCCAAAGTAAAAATGCACAAAAAAGTGTGAAAAAAATCTTATTTTCTAAATTATTCCCCTTTTAAATTTGGCTAGAATTTTAAGGGCCTTATCATATTAGCGGTTCGAAAGCGATTGCGGAGCGGAGCGGGCACGCAGCGAATGCGTTGCGGACGCGGACGCGTAACCGCTGCGAATAGCAACGTGGACGCCATTTTGTTCAGTCTCGTTCAAATGTCAGTCCTTAACGAGACACGAAAGCGAGAGGACGTATGAATTAATCATCATGGCAACATTGGAAAATTCTGATATTGATACAGAGTTTTTTATTAGTGAAATTCAAAGTCGTTACGTAATATGGGATAAAAAAATCAGAGAATTTAGTGATCATAATTTAAAAAAAAGGCATGGGAAGAGATTTGCTCTTATTAAAGTTTCTACCCATCTAGGCATACTGAGAATGATGTTATCGATGGTCTCCTGGGATAGTCTCCGCCATTCCTCAACTACGGCGATTCGCAGTTCAACCACGTTGGCAGGAGCTGGAATTCTGGACTTAGCTTTTCCTTTCAGCAAGTCCCAAACGTGCTCTATTGGGTTCATATCCGGTTATCTCGCCGGCCACTCTATAACAGTGATATTCATATCATTAAGATAAGCTTAAGTTACCCGAGCGGTGCATACCGCTCGGGTAACCGAGCCGAGCATTATCCTGCATAAAAACAAAATCGTCACCGATATATGGGGCAAACGGTACGACATTTTCTTCTAAAACTTCTCTGATATAGCGGTCTGCACTCAGACTCCCTCTGTCAATCACTACCAAGTCTGTGCGAGCTCCCAAACAAATGCCCGCCCAAACCATTATAGATCCACCACCGTATGCAACTGTAGTTTCAAAATTTGTCTGAATGTATCGTTCTCCTTTGCGTCTGTATATTCTTTGCCTGCCGTCAATTTGATTTAAGAGAATTCTGCTCTCATCACTAAACAATACCTTTCTCCATTGGTCCGCGTTCCAAAGTCGATGTTCCTGAGCAAAAGTTAACCTGTTTCTACGATGATTTACCTCGAGCCTTGGAGCCTTGGCGGGCACAAATGAACCCAAACCAGCTTCTTCGAACCTTCTTCGTACCGCACGCTCACTTACGGTTACACCCCGAACTGCTTCTAACTCATGTCGGGCTTGGACGGCCGTCAAACGGGGGTTCCTACGTACACGAAGCCGAATGAAACGATCATCCCTACTCGAAGTGCGTCTTTTTCTGCCTTGTCCTGCTCTTCTCACATAAGTACCGGTCTCCCTGAACCGTTGGATACTGCGATGGATCGTTGAAACTGGTCGACGAAGATCTCTGGATATCACTCTGTAGGTTTGACCATGTCTTCGTATTTCGAGTGCCCTGTCAATCTCCGTTGGGGCTAAGTCAGGCATAATTCAGTCCTCAACTCCAAAAAGATACGCGATTAAAAAAAAACTAACAAAAAACAGTATTTCAATGAAATTTTAAATTAAACTCAGAAGGAATACTCGAAGTTCGCTCCAGATAAGGTGTATTTGAATAAAATTAAAACAATTGCATAAAATGTGATGTTCAGGTGTTTTCTTAATTTGAAAATATTTCTTTTTAAATTAAATGACGTATAAACCAGCCAGCAACCTTATATGATACTGATATCAAACCTTTATTTTATGTTCCGCTAAATATGCCGGTGTGTGTATTTATATGTAAGTACTTATTTTGCCACGGTAATGCCCCTTCATTTGAAACAAAATAGTCGGCAAATTTATCTCTTATTGCACTACCCGTAAGTGTACAAACATTTCCATTAACGTGAGAGTTGTCATGTCCAAATATTCGGGGTACTTTTTTAAGTCGTCTTATAACCTTAACTTTAGATCGTACAAAATTATGCAGTATACAACAAGTTTTGACTATTTATTCGCCAAAGTCTATTCCAACATTTAATGGACGATGAAAAATACGCCATTTATTAGTGTCATGATTCCAAAAGTGCACTCTATATATCTTCGCGCTCGGCTTAATCTATAATTATATATTCTTTTTGTGGGCGTTAAATAGTTGCCAGCATACGGTCGTTGCATGTACTTTGACAATAGAAATGCTTCGTCCCCAATAAAAGTAAAAGGCAACGATATTTCATTGTTTGTTATTTGATTCGGTTGTGGAATATTTAATCGATTCTCTACTATATCGCTTCTCAATTGGCTTCTGTCAAATATAGTTGAATCTGAACTTTTTCCATACGAACCGACATCAACAAATTTGTACTTGTAGTTGGAGTCACAGACGGCTAGCAAATTCATAGAGAAATACTTTTTGTAGTTAAAATATAGGGAGCCGCTATGATGAGGCTTTATCATCCTAATGTGTTTGCCGTCCATTGCACCTATGCAGTTTGGAAAATCAGCATTTTCTAGAAAGCCTTTACTAATCTTTTCCCAGTCTTTTGTTTGTGTGGGTGGCGTACAAATATGAAACAAAGTTTTAATTATAGCTTGACATGTCTCGCAAACTATTTTTTGTATTGTTGAAAATCCTCTTCTAAATGAAAAATGCAGGTCCATTATAGAACACCCAGTTGCCAAATACCTGAAATATATAATTATTGTTACAGTTGTTAAACTTCAAAAAAGGTGGAAAGGAATCCGCGACGCCAACATCAAAAACAGAAATAAAAAAATCAGGAGTGGCTCCGGTGCATCTACTTCTAAAGAGTATCTGTATTCACCTTTGCTATCATTTTTGAATACTACAACACGGACTCGTCCTTCGAAAACCCCGCCGCCATCAGAAATTTCAGATGATGAGAATACAGTTAAAATAAGCAATGATTATACAACAAATGTGACAAAAAAAAAAAGAAAAAATCGGATGATGCTGTAGATACAATTATTACAAAGTTATTGCAAAGGATGGACAAAAGGATAAATAGAGACAAAAACAGTGGTGAAAGTGAACCCGAATATAACTTTGCGTTGTCTCTGGTTGAAGATCTAAAATCAATTCATCTGGACTCTAAAATGAATGCAAAAATGGAGATAATGGGAGTTTTGAAAAAATACAAGCATATGTCTAACAGCTATCCTCCAAACTATCCAGGTCCAGGATATTTTACAAGTTCAGAGCCACCCCGAAATAATTCATTGCAACCAATTAACTCTTCGCCAAGCGTTTATGAGGAGAACAGTAACGCTGAAGATACAATTTATAGTGATTTCTTTTCAGAATAATATATTTTTTTTAAATCATCGTTGATTTAAGGTTAACCGATTAATAATAATAAATAAGTGTAAATCACTATATCTTGTGTACTTATTTAATGTTAAAAACATAAGGTATGTTTTTAACATTAAATAAGTTAGTGATTACGAGACTTTCTTCAGGTGACACTGATAATCTCAAATGTATGTCTTCATGCCTTAAGTCAGATTCTACCAGATGCAACAACTCATAAAATGTAGGTCTTGACATTCGCAGGTAGGTACGAATTTTTTTTGGATTATTTTTTATTCGTTTGCAAAACAACACATAGTCGCTCTCTTGCATTCGATTAATTGATAATGGATCCTCCCAAATCCGTCCGTTTTCGTTTTCTTCTCCGTCGTCTTCGAAGTAATAAAGCTAATAGCAGAGTTTCCTCGTCGGAATCCATTTTGTTACTGACTGTGTTGAACGTCGTTAACCCGCTACAAATACGCGATGAAAACGTTGCGAATCTGCCACGCGTCCGCGATGCATTCGCCATTCGCTGCACAGCCGCGGCGTGTTCGCAACGCATTCGCCGCGCGCCCGCTCCGCTCCGCAACCGCTCCCAAACCGCTAGTATGATAAGACCCTAACTATTTCTCCACTCATCATCATAATTTTGCAGTGGGTACCAGCCTTAACAATATAAACAATATATAACTCACATTTAAGTTGGCTGGTTATAAGATTTATTTCATACTTTTTTGTGCACTTTTACTTTGGAAGTCGGTTTAATTATTTCTTTAAGAATTATAAATTTTACCCTTTTTAATCATATTTATAATAACACATTTTAAGAATGTTAAAAGTTTCGATTAGATAATTGAATACGCGCCAAGCTTCCATTAGGTAAAATAAAGTTATTATAAAGTCATTGTTTAAAGAACTGCAAGTATATGCCACTATGTCAATTACAGTAATCATCATCAATATCTTATATACTATTGTATATAAGATAATGATGATGAAACATATATGATATATCTATAAGGTCTCAAGAGTTCTGTTCAGTACTTTTTGATCCAGGGTATACCTTGGTGCAAAATTGTCGGTTAAAAATAACACATACAAGAAAGTATGTAGGTAATTATGTAAAATTATTTAAGTTGCCATTTTAGAGGTTTATTTTATTTATTTATTTTTGCCATTGACAAAATTGACAAAATTGCGATCAGTTTTGAGAGAAAATATTGTGTTTGATGCTTAAACACATTACGTTCGGTACTACAGAAATTAGGCTACAAATGGAGAAAAATTTGGAACAACAGAGAACAATTACAAGAAAGACATGAAATTCAACTTTGCGCTACAATTTTCTAAAAAAGACTTTTCAATACCGTTCCGAAGGTCGTCCTATTGTGTATACAGACGAAACATATGTTTTGACTTCCCACGTGCGGCAAAAAACCTAGTTGTGTCGAAAAAAGGTCCTAAGGGCAATACACAGTTTTCAAAGAAAGTGAGCACAGGAAGCCGATTTATTATAGTGCACGCAAGTAGCAGCGATGGTTTCGTGCCTAATGCTTCACTGGTCTACAAAGCGGCATCTACAGCAGGAGATTATCACTCTAATATGAATTATGATAACTATGCAAAATGGCTTAATGAAAAGTTATTGCCAAACTTACCCGAGAAGTCAGTTATTGTTATGGACAACGCTTCTTATCATAATACTCGAAGCAGCAAAATACCGACCTCTAATTCCACTAAAGGTGAAATGCAACAGTGGCTGACAGAGAACTGCATCTCGTATGATAATAGTTTAAAAAGAATTGAACTATATGATTTGATCAAAAAGAATAAGGAGTGTTTTATAATATTTAAAATAGACGAATTTATAAGAAAACAAGGTTTTGAAATCTTAAGACTCCCTCCGTATCACCCAGAGCTCAATCCGATTGAAAATATATGGGGTAATCTAAAAAATCGAATTGCCTTAAGTAACTTAGGCCAAAATATGACCGTTGTTCAAAGTTTGATCAATGAGTGCATAAGTAATATAGACCAAACCACCTGGCGAAATACATGCAAGCACGTCGAAGAAATTGAAAAAGAAACCATAAAATATTTCAACTGTGATTTCCAATTTACTATGTCGATGATAATGAATATGACAGTAATGATGACAGTTACGATGACAGTCATGATGACAGTGACAGTGTAGAAATATTTGATGGAGATAGTGATTCCAATTAATTATAATTTATTACTAGCTTTTTGTTTTGTGTCGCGTTTATTTTGTGTTAATTTTAAGTTTTTACCCGTAAATTATTTTTTATTACTAAATCAAATAAACAGAACTTCTTTAACGACTTTTTTTCATTTTGACCACATCATCCTGCTTATAAATACGTATTTAAAATATAAAAATGAGCAAAATTCATAACTTAAATTAATGAATTTATTTTTGCTAACCGTACGCACGGTCACACTCACGCCTACATTGACGCGTGTACAGATATGGTCACTCACACAACTAAGGACGCCGCGCGCTCGTAGATTGCAAGATCTGTATGACATCTGAATTGCATACAAGTGGACTTCGGCTTGACCGAGCATACCACCTCGCTCGGTCGGAGAGCTCCCTTTGGGGCATCTACCTATTCCCACATTGGTGACCCTCGACATAACACTCCTCCTTCTGGACATCATCAACATCACTCCCCATCCAACCACCACATCACCACACCACCACGCCACCACGCCAACCAGTTTTAGTCTCTTCGGGTATCTCGACCACCAGCCTCAACGCACCGCGGCCTGGTCGAACCCTCACCGGCTTCATCGGGCACTCTCCTCTACAACGACCGGTCAGCAAGCATTGTACATCTCTCCTGGTCAGCACGTAGCATCGGCCACGCACGGCAGCACTCCAACTCACTGGACCCCGTGCAGCAAGCAGCACAGTTCCGACTCACTGGGACTCTCTGATACTGGCAACTCAAGCAAGAAGACTCATGATTCGACCTCCGGTCTTCAGGGGGGAGTGATGTGGCGGACCAACTAGCCATAAATCCAGAATCGCGCTATCGAAGTTTTCTAAGATCGGCACTATATATACGACATCTGAAATTCATACAAAGGGGCTTCGGCTTGACCGAGCATACCACCTCGCTCGGTCGGAGATCTCCCTTTGCGGCATCACTATTCCCACACTACATCCCACACTATCCCAAAGCTAAAATGTCAATGATATTGTAAAAATAACTAAAGATCACCGATTCGTTCTGCGTTTAACTGTTATATTCTGCTAACAGCCTATCCATGTTGTCCACTCCATTTTGGTTTTATTATAACAGCTAATATAAAATTATTTCTGGCTTGACAATTTCCTTATTGCTTACAATAACTGGTGACATGTCCATTGATGACAACATTATTACTGCTTTATTCTATTTAGGTACGCCGGAGCACACAGTTGCTTTGCTAAAGGTGAAGGTTCACCCTCTCCTTGTGTGCTTGCATATTTGCTATATGCATAGTTATACGTTCTGTTGTATGTATTTTTTTTTAACTCCGCCGTCTGTTGACCGATTTTCAAAATTCTTTTCTTGATGTAAAGGGTATACTTTAAAACACAAAAGTCGTGACCTGATGATGGGATCCATGAGGGAACTCCTCAAAATTTATATGGACACATATAGTGATTTTGACTTTTTCTGAATTAACCAAATCATATGCTACCAAAAAAGTAAGATTTTGCACCAAGGTAAAACCCTGGATCCAAAAGTAACGTGTTCAGTCAACTCAGTCTCAGTCAACTCAGTCTTTAAACACACGCGTTTGGAAATTTCGACATTGTTTAAAGACCCTGCAAGCATATGCCATTAGGTAACTTACAGTAATTTATAACATTATCATTATCATAAATACAATACCTACCTAATGGAAGTTTTAAGTTTAAGTTTTTTAACAAATTACATATTATTGTTATATATATAGAAATATATATAAATTACATATTTCATATTTCATATTTTTGAAGTCGGTCGGCATAAATATCTTTTAAGAAGAAGTTACTATACCCATTCTAATTTAAAAAAATGATTACTAATAATGTAGTGTTTTCAGGAGATACTAAGGCGGGTCAATAAGTCCGTGACTTTTTGAATTTCTAACCTCCTTACTGAAAAAGCAACACTACTCCTGTCAACAGGCATCTGTCAGTTGACTCCTATCAAAATTTGAACTTGCTGCGTCAGTTAGTTTGTGTTTTACAGCTATCTTTATCAGACTATCCAGTAACTTAAGGAAACAATGGAAAAAAGTGAATTTCGTGTGCTTATTAAGCATTATTTTTTGCGAAAAAAAACCATTACCGAGACCAAGGCTAAGCTTGATAAATACTATGGGGACTCTGCACCATCGATTTCAATGGTAAAAAAGTGGTTTACTGAATTTCGTTGTGGCCTTACAAGCACTGAAGATGCCCAACGTCCTGGACGCCCAGTTGAGGTCTCTACACCCGAAACAATCGAAAAAATTCACGATATGGTGTTGGCCGACCGAAGATTGAAAGTGCAAGAGATTGTGGAAGCCATAGGCATCTCGCATGGCTCAGTGGTTTCAATTTTGAATGATCACTTGGGCATGAGAAAGCTTTCCGCAAGATGGGTGCCGCGTTTGCTCACAGTCGACCACAAACGCAATCGTGTAACAACTTCACAGGAAGGTTTGGCGTTGTTTAATCACAATATGGAGGAGTTTTTTAACCGTGGACGAAACATGGATCCATCACAATACACCAGAGACCAAACAACAGTCAAAACAGTGTGTTTCTAAGGGTGAATCGGCGCCAAAGAAGGCCAAGGTGGGTTTGTCAGCCAAGAAAGTTATGGCGACTGTTTTTTGGGATGCACGTGGGATAATCCACATTGACTATCTTCAAAAGGGAAGAACAATTAATGGGGAATATTATGCCAACTTATTGGACCGCTTCAATGAGGATTTGAAAAAAAACCGACCTCATTTGGCCAAGAAAAAAGTTCTTTTTCACTAAGACAATGCAAGGGTGCACACATGTGCAGTTACCATGGCAAAAATCCATGAATCGGGCTATGAATTGCTCCCACATCCACCCTATTCTCAAGATTTGGCTCCGAGTGACTACTTCTTGTTCCCAAACCTGAAAAAATGGCTCGGTGGAAAAAGATTTGACTCCAATGATGAAGTCATCTCACAAACAAAGGCCTATTTTGAGGACCTCGACAAATCATATTTTTTGGAAGGGATAAAAAAATTGGAGAAGCGTTGGACAAAGTGTATAGAGCTCAAGGGGGACTACGTTGAAAAATAAAATGATTTATTTATCAAAAAATCTGTGTTTTATTCCAAAAGTCAACTTATTGACTTATTGACTTATTGACCCGCCCTCGTATTTAGACCCAATACGCATACATAATATAAAAAGTATGAAAATTAAATATAGGTAAGTATATATTTTCACTCTGTGCTATTACTATATTGCAGTAGGTTAAATATTTGCTAAAGCAGTTTTTTGCTACGAACACTCTCCCACGCGGGCGAAGATGCGGGCAAAAGCTAGGACAATTATAATATTCAAAGTATGTGTATTGTGTAACGTAAAAGCAGATTGTCGATTGTTAACATTACGTATAAACTGTATGAAGTTACCCGGGTCACCCGGGTGCCTCGTCAATCTGATATAGGTAAATTATTTGTCACTCACATAAGGGTTAAGGCTGATACTTAAATTCACCTAGACCATCCTAGAGTCGCTTATAGCAGCTGTAATATGAAATATCTATAAGTAGGTAATGAATAGTAGTGCAACTGTAGCACTACTTAGATATAGGTAGGTGCTTCTGATACTTTTACTTAATAAAGATTGCTTCACTTTTTATTCAGATGCCAAAGCAGTTCAAGCTTATTTTACATATATATTCTATTAAATTGAAAGCGAGAGTTCTTACTCTTTACTCATTCCTTCGTAGGTACGAGTAAAGTGTGGAGGAATCCTAAGCTAGGAAAAAAACATGTGAATAAAAATTTACAGCTTGTTTATCTAGAATAGCAAAACCAATAGCAAGTTAGGTTATCGCGGATGAGGTTGACCCGCGGAGTGATAACAGCAGGGGTCCTGCGCGGCTGGTGCGCTTAGAATCAATCCGCCCCTCCTGCTGGTAGCATCTCTCGCTACACACCAGCTCTTCCAGCAATATGTTCATTGGCATCACCTCCGGTGGAGGCAACGTCAATACGCCCTACGACTATTTGATTTGAACAAGGAGTCCGGTAAGAATCACACAGCTCGTTAAAATTAGTTCGTAATGATGACACTGCCGTAGCGACAATTTTTGACCTTATAATATATTTAGATTTGCACCGTAAACGACGAGGGCCTCATTAGTGTTGTTTTCTTTTAGATCATCTTCTTCTGGAATATTATTATATTCACCTTCTTTGAGCATGGCACTCGACTTCGTAGCCGGATGCATTGGAGGTGAGAATATTTTTGTTACCCACTATATAAAAGGGGAAATAGTGTCCCTAAGTTTTTGAGAAAAGTATAAAGAACAAATATTTTCAGGCTGTGCGGGAATTATAGCTGGCCATCCGCTGGATACTTTGAAAGTGCACATCCAGGCGGGACGAGGCTCGGCGCTGGAGTGCACGAGGGCGCTGCTTCGGAGCGGCACGCTGTCGACGGCGTACTGCGGCGTAGGCGCACCCCTCGGTGGGATAGCAGCCGTGAATGCTATAGTTTTCGGAGCCTACGGCAACACCAAACGCGCTCTACCAAATCAGGACTCCATCGGCACCCAGGCGGTGGCGGGCGGCGCCGCGGGCATGATGCAGAGCTTCGCGTGCGCGCCAGTCGAGCTCGTCAAAACGCGGCAGCAGCTCGCCAAACCTACCGACGCGATACCCAAAGGAGCCTGGGGCGGCGCGCGGTACATCCTGCGAACCGGGGGAGTGAGGGCGCTGTTCAGGGGCCTCGGAATCACGATGGCACGGGACTGCCCGGCGTTCGCCATCTACTTCGCGTCGTACGAGGCGATGACGCGCGGCGAATCGTCGGTGCTGCGCGTGTTCACGGCGGGCGGCGTGGCGGGCGCGCTGTCGTGGGTGCTACTGTACCCCATCGACGTGGTGAAGTCGCGGCTGCAGGGCGACTGCGCGGGGCGATACGCGGGCGCGTGGGACTGCGCGGTGCGGTCGGTGCGCGCGGACGGCTGGCGCTGCCTGTCGCGCGGCGTAGGCGCGGTGACGCTGCGGGCGTTCCTCAGCAATGGCGCGTGCTTCTCGGCTGTGGCGTGGACGGAACGCGTCTGGCAGAACATGTCGGCCAGCCCGGTCATACCCCTGGCGCAGACCGCTGAGCCCGGCCAGTACGAGAAACCCGACTACCAGTATGAGACGTGAACTACCGGGACTGAATGTACCCGACGAATGAAATCAATTATAGTACAAATAAATAGCTCTATTTGCGCTCGCTTTTTCTCCCTGTTGATAGATGATGGATGTTTTGTTTTGATAAAGTGATCAACTGTGTCAACTGTCAAGTAATTTAAACTGTTGTTATTATCATAGTTACTTATCTCTTAGAGCTTACAGTATTTTTACACAAATACGAACTATTAAGCTGTTGTTGTATATTCAGTAAGCAAATATTCAAATAGGTCATGCATTCAGCTTTACCTGTTTTAAGGTCTATAATCTATATTTTTTCTTTGTTATTTATTTTATTAACTATTTGTTATTATTAATAGTATATAGGCATAAAGTTAAAATAAAAACAAATATATAATTTAAAATGATATATTTCTCAAAAATACTGAAATAATTGCTCAAAAATTACATTTCAAATAAGTACGCCAAATGTCCTAAAATATTTGTAAATATATATAAATAAACTTCAATTACAAAGTTACAGGAATTTTTATTGTGCTGTGTATTTCTGATACATTTTATATTTTAATCAGACTTATCGTAATTTATTTTAGTAAAATAGTTATGTTATACGCTAAAGTGTCTTCAGAAGTTTCAGCGCGTCGACACTGAAAAATAAAGAATACATCAACAATTAATTATTATTAGCATTTCTAGGAGTACAATGAATGTAGTAGGTATATCATGAGATAGAAGCTTTAGATGATGGTGATGGGATGATGGATCTTCGGAGGGCAGCAAGGAATGGCGGTAGTGCCCTCAGTCCTGCCCTTTCGCAAGATATCGACTTCGATATTACGATCATCTCCTTATCTTGCCTAACGTGCGAATCTTTTCGCATCGCATCGTGAATTTGCTGCAGCTACACTTCGAACTGTTTTTAAAATAAAGACATTTGCGGTACAATGCACATAATATAGTCGCAACATCTGTATAATTTTCTTGGCCGCTAAAGTGTGTGAGAACTTTTGACATCATATATATATATATATATATATATTCAATAACGTAGTTTGCTCACTTAAAAAAGAATCGTTAATGCTCGTTAATTAATCAAACATCACCTAGTAGACCAAATTGTAAATCTAAACCATTGTCGAATCGACTTGAACACATACAAAAAATTTCATCAAAATCGGTCCAGCCGTCTAGGAGTTCAATTACAAACACACACACACACACATATATACAAACACACACACAGAGAATATTTATAAATGTAAAGATTACCTGTGTGCTAATCCTGCTCCATGTGCTGCGGCGGCGGCAGTGGCGGCGGCGGCGGTGGCCCGCGGTTCTCCAGCAGGCCCAGCTGCTGCAGCACGTCCTCGTTGTCCTCCAGCAGGTGGACCTGATACGCACTTACTTTAGCGTTAGATAGACGTAAGACCGCACGATATCGTGTCGTTCTCGTTACCTTGTAATGTAAAAACAGCCTTTTAGGTTTCACCTACGGCCGCACTTGATGCCTGCTTAAGAAGCTTCTTAATAGAGATAAAGTCCATTTATTTTCTGTAAAAATCTCTACTAAGTAGCTCCTTAAGTTAGCATTAAATGTCCCTGGGTGTGGCGCTGTTTAAAATATTACAGGTTACTATATGTAGGTAGGTACTTAATATTTTTATTTTTTTAACTGTAACAAGTGTGTTTTTCTAAGACATAAATCCTACTACTACTGATTATAAATGTGTATGTCTGTGAGGAGGGATGTATGGATGGATTTATGGATGGATGTATGGATGGATGTTTGGTACTCTTTCACGTAAAAACTACTAAACGGATTTTGATAAAATTTGGTATGGTTAGTAGTTTCGAGCTCTGGGACTCCGTGGTGTCATTCTTATCTCTGGGATCTTATCCTTAACTTTTACGGGAAAATGTGCAATTCAAGAACATTCTCGATCATATTTCGGTCAATCGCGATATGGAGTATATATTAATTAGGTCCTAATATATGAAATTGGCGTTTTGTCGTACTGGCCACTTTGATCTCAAATATATCTTCTTTGCTTAGTAACTACAATTTCAAATTGATACCGCTATTTACTCATGCATTTGTGTTTCGAAATCCGTAATTCATTTGTTTTTTCGTCTTTTGGTTTTTCTTTGGGTTACTTTGTTTACAAAATGGAAAACATGAAATATCGCAAATTGGGAAGGTGAAAAAGCTTGAAAAAAACCTCAGGAATTGACAAACGCGCGTCGACTGCTGCGTTACATTACTCAACCAGCACAATAATGAAGGGATTTTAAATCGAATCATTAACTGTGATGAAAAGTAGATCCTGTACGATAATCGGAAACGCTCTTCGCAATGGCTGGCGCAACCCTGGCGAACCAGCCCAAGCCTGCCCCAAGCGAAAATTGACTCAAAAAAAGTTACTTGTGAGCGTTTTGTGGACTAGTGCCGGTGTCGTTCACTACAGCTTTCTTAAATCTGGCCAGACGATTACGGCAGATGTCTATTGCCTGGAAAAGATAGCTGTTAAACAACCGAGGTTGGTCATTCGCTAGAGCGAAGACCAACTTGTGACCTAGTGACTAGTGACCTAGAGGCCACTGCTGCTTCAGGACAACGCTACCACACTCTGCACAACAGACGGCTACCAAATTAGAGGAGCTTCAATTGGAATGTCTAAGACATCCACCGTACTCCCCGGACCTTGCTCCAACAGATTACCATTTTTTTCGAAATTTGGATAACTTCTTGCAAGGGAAAAAATTCAACTCCGATGGGGCAGTCCAAAGCGCCTTCAAAGATTTTATTGATTCCTGTCCGAATGATTTTTTTAGTAAAGGAATCAATGAACTACCTATGAGATGGCAAAAGTGCATAGATAGCAATGGTATTATATACTTTGATTAAATAAATATATTATGATTAAAAAAAAACCGACTTTATGTTCCACCTTAACAAAACGCCAATTTCATATGTAATGACCTAATATGTAAACTTGTAAGTCACTCACACTACTGCGCGTGGCGGCGCACACCAGCGGCTCGTGAAAATGTGCCGCTGGTGCTCGTGTGCAATTTATAATAATCTTAGATTCTTGGTAATTAATTCATTATGTATTTCCATTCAGATCAAAATTTAATCCAATCGTAAATATAGTAAATATGTTACGAATTTAAATATTACCTATTCACAGTGCAATTAGGAATTTATAATGACACATTAATTAGGTCGCACTTATGCATTTTGTTTTCGATTAGATTAGATTAGATTAGATATATTGGATGTAAACAGAATCCTACTAGTATTATAAATGTTAAAGTTTGTGAGAATGTCTGGATAGATGTTTAATGACTCTTTCAAGCAAAAACTACTGAACGGATTTTGATTATTTTAGTATAGTACACAATTTGGTATAGTAGTACTTTATTAGGCTCTGGATAAACTTTCTGGCTACGTTTTATCCCCAAAAAGTACAGTGTTCCCGTGGGACAATGTATTTATTTCTGTATTTGACTGTATTCCACGTCCGAAGAGCTGAACGGGTTTGAATGAAAATTAGTATGGTAGTGGTTTAGGCTTTGGATTTACACATAAGCGGCTTTTTATCGCGGCGAAATGAACGGTTCGCACGCGATGTAATCATCATCACATCATCTAGCCGGCCGTGAAGGCTGGTTCTTCTTCATAGGGGAGCCCTAGCCTGTATAATAGGTAGGGGTATATATGAGGGTCTTCAAAAGGTAAGTGGTAAGTGAAACCGATAGGAATGAAGTTATAGGAACACCACGCCAATGGTAGGCGGCAGTAGCGACTAGTGCATATAACACGCCGGCTTCATGTTCAGTTAAGGTACAATAACTACGACAGGATAGTTTGAAACTTCAGAACCTTCCGCATTGTCATATAGATCATGAATACCCACTTGTACTTACTTATATACGGACACAAAATTTTTATTGTCCGATAAAAATTCTTAAGATAGCTATTAAAATAAGTTCTGTACTGTAACCTAATATTACAAGTACTTCTAGGCTAGGGCTTCCCTTTAAATTTTGATGGAGAACAACGAACAACGGACAACGTCTAGTACAACATACCAGCGCGGCGGCGTGGGGCTCTTATAGCTCCATTCCTATCGCCTTCACTTACCACTTACCTTTAAAAACTTTCATCCAAATCCCTACCTATTATACTGGCTAGGGCTTCCCTATGAAGGAGAATCAGCCTTCGCCACTGCTACATACGTCGGGCAGTCGGTGCTGCGGATGGCGCTGGGTCTCGGACAGCAGGATCTTCTGGCGCTTCTCCTCCATGAGGCGCTCGCGGTGCTTGTGTATGTAGTCGTGCACGTTGGGCAGGCCCATGATCACGCACGCCGCCAGTGCCGACCGGTAGATGTTCATGTCCGTCGCCTCGTACCTGAGTCGAGATAAAACATTCTAATAATATACCTAATATCTAATACCCTAACCAAGAGCATATGTCAGGAGTTCAGGACATGTCTGGGAGGAGGGTTTCTTTGAATTACTTCAAAAGTTACTATGATTTATTAGCATGCAAGTTTCATAGTTTAGAAATGCCAGAATATGCATAATAACAGATGTTAGAAGAGCGGAAAGAAGCGGCAGGGAATGTGCCTCTCGTTGCAACTGTGTCATAGCGCGGTCACGAACAGTACACTGCTAGCTTAATTAAAAGTTAGCAGTGTTCTCATTTTTGGACCACCTATCACAGCACCAAATATCTGTTTTCAGCACTAAATTAGCACTAAACGAGCACTAAATTTTGATCTATAAAACGAGTGATTCTGCCGACTTGACGTTTCTAGCTTTACAGACGTGCGAGCTACGGCGTACGCATGCTACAGAAGTCCTTGCTTAAAATAATAATAAACGAATTATTGTATCCATCATTATCGCTTCTACCACTGTATCGTCTATTCCAATTCTCTTTACAATAACAAAGGTTAATGACCCGATGAATTGGTGATAAGAAAGCATTACGTCAACAGACCCCGGGTCAAATTGTACATAAGGATAAAATTAAACCTTATTTCATATAATGGTGACTTTAGATAGCTTATCAATTTATGTAACAAAAGTATAAGATCCCACAAAAACATTGCCTAAATGAAAATAGCCAAGTATTTCCTTTGCAAAAAGTTATGAGATGTAGAGACCAAGTGAAATTCGAGATGAGCACTTTAATAAATCAATATATAAATATTATGGTTACTAGTAGCTTAAAGCTAGTGCTAACCTGCAGTGATTCTATTATTTGTGATCTAGATTGTATTGATGATTTTAATTTAGAAAACTTAACCATACCTATGAAAAGTTATCAAAATGGTCAACAATGTTCGAAATTAACATACGGATAACCCACATTGTACCACTATCGAATCCTTATTGGAATAGTGATAACATCGAAATGCTTTTCCAGGTTTGTCAGTGACATGCATGGGTCTAATCTATCTATATTAACTATCTTATTATTATTAAAATAGGAATACCGGTACCGGACATAGATCACTTTAAGTGCTCATTGCCAAGTCACTATTTAATAATTAATATAATGAATTATAAAAATAAAATGTTCCATATAGGGTTATTTTTTTTTAATGAGTAACTAATTAAATGGACTATCTTGAATTTCACTTGGTCTCTACGACATATCATAACTTTTTGCATAGGAATACTTGGCTTTTTTCATTTAGAATTTCATTTTTCTCTCATTTCTTTTTGTAGGTTACCCGAAGACCAAGGAATTTCGGGTTGGTGCGTTCACGACGAACTTATAATTTCTCTTCTTAAAAAATCTTCGGTGTTACGAATGTCTTAATGCGGGAGTAATTGCTTACTATGAGGCGGTTCATTTGCTTGTTTCTAGATCTATTCCATAAATAAAATTACTACTGGCCGCAACACCAGCGCGTTTTCGAAACAATTACTCCCTCCTCCCCTTAGGCCTACTATTTCTTTGACCATGGTAGGGTTTGGAGATAAAAAAAAAAACTGAACGCACTTGTAACTCCTCTGGTGTTGCAGATGTCTAAGTGTGCAAACGGATCACTTTATGGTAAGAAATTACTACAACTTCATACCATCAGGCGATTCGTTTGCTCGTTTCCAGATATATTCCATAATTAAAGTGATTACCGCCCATCATAGTCATCTGCAACACCAGATAAGTAACAAGTGCGTTCCCGATCTTTAAAACCACCAACCTCTGATGGTAAGAAATTATAACAATTCCTAACCACCAGGCGATCGGTTTGCTCGTTTTAAAATTAATTTGTAAGAACTTATTACAATTTCATTCTAACGGGCGATCCGATTGCTCGTGTCCCGATCTATTCCATAGTTAAAACGTTTACCGCCGCTCATGGACATCCGCAACATCAGAAGAGTAATAAGTGCGTTTGCGAGCTGCGATACTTGCGATGTAAGTACTATTTTCCATCGGTTTTCTGTGAGGCCGTCTTATTTGTATTCATACATTTTGTTCCTGTTAATTAGTAAAATGAAAAATTCTAATATTATCATTTTTTCTCAGAATTTTTGCTTTTTATAATATATTTTCTCTTTATATGTAGCTAATAACCTAGCCTGAGAGCAAATTTAAAATTTCTATGTCTGCTAAAAGTGTGCTTTGAATTAAGCTTATACTACCTACCTCCATACCTCCATCTATCCATATCTTTCAAAATCGCGTTTTTTGCCGCTTAATATCTCCTAAACCATGCACACGATTTTTATGAAATTTAAAACAAAAGCTTGTGCCGCTAACGACTTCTTTGCGACAAAAAAGACTACTAGCTTTGTTACAAACGAAAATATGGGGGCACGAAAAAGCCGCGAAATGTTTCGAGAAAAGATAGTTACGGCCGCTTATTACTTGGCGATAACGCTGCCGCACTATCAGATAGGGTCAAAAAGGTTCTCAATCATTATAACATACCTACAAGTTGTTGAAAATTAGATAAGTCACAACTTAAAACCGTCGAATCTGTTATGCTTTTGGTATTACGGTTACAAGAACTTACATGCTAACACAAAAAATGTGATTTACTTAACATGTAAAATTGTACTAAAGGAAAGATTTCTTTGACATCTCTCCTTGAAACCTTGTGGAACTTTAATCCTTTTTTTTATTATTTATATAATATGGCATCAGTTTATAACCATTTGCCAGTGACAAGTTAAAAAGGCGGGAAATAGAACTTTCGTTTCAATTTTCAACACCGTATTCCTATATCGTCAAGTCTAAAGTCTAGTCAAAGTCCAAATATACAGTCAGTACAGTCTATGAGTCATGTCAGTCGATTCGGTAAAGTGGTTGAAGCTTTACTGAAAGTTCCTAGGGAGTTTTGGCGGGAAACACAAAATAGCACGTTTTTAGAAGTTGTACCACTTGCCTACACTTGTGCACGTTAACGAATATTTATTGGTTAATATTCTACCCATATTACACATAAGGAACCGAAATAACACAAATTTATGTAGAAATACGAATTCCACAACGTCACCCATTGAACTCCCCGGCAAAATTAACTTTAATACTTGACTGAACTATGTCTACGAACGTTTTTGTCTATAAGCGTTTGACAGCACTTCCGCCTAACACAAAAAAGAACGTAAACATACCATTCGTTGGTCTTGTCATCATAGCACTCGACATGGTAGATAGTGGTGACGCCGTTGAAGCCGCCGATGGCGAAGATCATATCGTCTATGACCTCTATGGCGAAGTTGGACCGCGGATTGTACATGTCGGGCACCGCCATCCAGCTGTTGGAGCAGGGGTCGTACACCTCGCCACTGCACATGCGCGAGATGCCGTTGAAGCCGCCGATCACGTACACCTGGAAGGCCAGTGCCAAAAGGTTGAGGACGGCTTGACATGTGTCAATATGAGAACGTAACGAAGTAGAAACATCTAGATATATTGTGCCAACTGCCAATATAAAAGGTTCCATACTCCTGAACGTGCATGATTACCAGTTAGTTGCGTACATATTCTGTTTAAGGATGTGATGTGTTAATAAAAAAAGGTTGTGCTTTCATGTCAAATCGGGTTACCAAGTTAAAGAGAAGTATTGATAGCAAAATTCTTTTTCGACTTTTTACAAAGGCCTTTATAAAAAAGTATCGGGAATGCCGTAGTCTGAGAGACTGCATTATGAATTATTAACTATTCCTCTACTTAGGCCAGGACCGTCAGCATTTATCAATAACCCCACTGATCAGAAAAGAAACAGAATAAGTATATACCTATGCTATGCAGTATGTAACATACACAAAAGCTAAGCAAGACCTTGTTATGGTAAGATATACACGATACTCCGGATCTGCGCGAGCGCATCGGCGCCAGGTTGGTCCACTGGTTGGTGTCTGGGTCGTACACCTCCACGGTGTTCATGCACTCCTGCCCGTTGAATCCGCCCGTTATGTAGATCTTGTCTGCAAAGTGAAAACAAATATAAACACCAACTGTTTGAATATCGATGTTAGGAAAGACGAAACTTAGCAACAAAAAAAAACACCGGATAGTATGCAACTAATACAGAATTGGCTAGGGTCTGAAGAGAAAGAGTAAGAGTTCACACCGCGACGATAAATACGCGACGTGACATAGGGCTGCATTTTTAAGATAGCTATTCAAAATTGAACTTTATTCACTAATCCTGAAGAAAACTATGTCGTCCTTAAGGGTCAATTCACATCGAAACGATAGGTCCTAGTAGGTCCACAGGTTGATAATAATAATAATAATCAGTATGCGGAACGCGTCTGACTTTTGACGTGATAACGTCTTATAAATCGATGGAGCCGGCTGCACGCACGAAAAAACATGACTCATGCGTTACCTGTTACCCGTTATCGTTACCAAGTTCAGTTACCAAGTACCAGCGTTAGCTCGCAATACCTTTACCTCATTATTATTATTTCACTAATCAATAGAACCAGATCGCAACATTCGACACCAGTGCAAAAAATCAAATTGGCTCAGTGGTTTGAACTTAACACACTAACCGATGCGGTCGATGGTTCGACACTCGAGTGGATAACATACTTGAACGAATTTGTCACAATTTTGAAATTTGAAATTTCAATTTTATTTGAATATAATATTATTAATATTATTTAAAATAGTAAAAATATAAAAGTACAAAATTGACAAGAATTAAAATGGAATCCACAAACATAACCTTCAGAAAGAAAATTACAAGAGATAGGTCGTTCGATTCGTTAATAGATACCGAATATAAATATTTATCGTCTTTATCACCACAATCAAGTACCCATAGAAGTCTTCCAGATCTATCAACAGTATACATATACAAATTAACCTGTCGAATAAAACTGATATCGGTAATAAAGTAAGTCCACAAGAATTAAGATATCACAAAGAAAACCAAAATACGGACCCAAACACTATAAAACAAGTATTTACACAAATGGATGAATTTCCTATGACAAACTTAGGGATTCCTACGACAACAAAACAAAAATACACCCAAACGGATTGCTGTTATAAAATTGAAAATATATCTTCCCCCTTCTCAAAGACTAGCAACCCCTGCAGTAAGGAACTGAACAAAATATGGATCTTTGGTACTCAACAAGTTTCGGGCTTAGCAGTCTCCTTGATAAAATCTAGACGAAATACAGCCTACCAACCCTATGCGGTTACTGGATTTACAAAACCTTTCGCAATGTGTGATCAAGTGACCACAGCTATTCAACAATGCCAGTTTCAAGCGGAAGACAAAATAGTTATATGTATCGGGGAAAATGATTGTAATCCTGTAAAGGTGTCCTTAAGACTAGGTGCTATACTCAAATTGTTACACAAATATATGGTCATAATTTTAAGTGTAGACAAAAATCAACATTTAAATGAGGACCTACTTAATCATACCTTGCAACTACGAGAATAAAAATATTGAGTTAGATGTCATTTGTCTGAGTGAAACATTTATAAAATCTAATAGCATATCCCTCATGCAACTACAACAATATAAATTAGCGGACTACTTCAGTAGAGAAGATCAAAAACGTGGTGGCGTTTGCATATTTTGTAAGGATGAAATCGAGTTTAACATATTAAAAATGGTTAAAGAATTTTGTCAAACCAAATATTTTGAGGTGTGTGGCATTGAAATACCTTGCTTCAAATGTGTAATCATATGCTTGAATAGAGTTCCAGATAACAAAATATTAAATATTAATACATTTCTCACAATATTAGAAAGTCTCTAACAAAGCTGCGGCCTAAAACAAAAAATTGGAAAGTCTTTATAGCTGGTGACTTAAATATAAATATACTCAAGGACACTAATACCTCAAGAGAGCTTAAGAGAATACTACAGAATAACGGTTACCACTAACACATTGACGAACCAACCAGACTAAATTCCTGCATAGATCTAATCTTTAGCAATGACTCAGAAGCCAAAGGTGAACTCCATCATTTGGGTATTTCAGACCATAACACTGCACAGTCTGTCCTAGTGACAATAAGCAACCGAAAAAAACAATCTGCTTATTTTTTCTTGAAAAAGAGAGACTTCAGCACAGAATACATAAATAAATTCGTCAAATGTTTAAATAGTTTGTCATGGTCAGAGGTCTACAATAATACCAACACTTTGGATGCGTTAAAAAAAATATTTCATGAAATGCTTCTTTTATTCTTTAACCTCTGTTTTCCTTTCAAAAAAGTTAAAGTTAAAACTTCTAATTACAATTTACCGTAGCTAACTAAAGGCATAAAAAAATCTTGTACTACGAAACGGCATCTCCGATTCACCTACTATAGAAAACGGGATAAAGCTACTAAAACTAAATATCAATGATATACAAAAATTCTCAAACACTGCATTTATACAGCACAGAGGTTACAAAACACGAAGTGTGTCTTAAAAGCAAAAAATATTGGCAAAAAAACTTGGAAAATAATTAAAAGCTATGTTTTGAGTAAGTCGCATGATACTAGATACTTTAATGATATATACATTTCGAAGACAAAATAGTAAGAGACCCAAAAGAAATATCGAACATATTCAATGATACATTTACATGCCTTCCTGAATGTAAAGAAATACCCAATGTAAATCCTGAATGTATAAGATTGGATTCAAACTCCCCTAGCATGTACTTATTTCCGACTGATTCTCAAGAAGTCTATACGATTATCAACACACTATACAATACTTCATCCACTGGCTATGATGAACTTCCTACATTTCTATTAAAAAAAGGAGCGGCCCCTTTAGCCCCAGTTGTAGCACATTTAATAAACTCATCTTTTCTACAGGGGATATTTCCAGACTCGCTCAAAATATCAGTTGTTAAACCAATATTCAAAAAAGGAAATAAGAAAGACATTAATAATTACAGACCCATTGCATTAATTCCTATCTTGTCTAAAGTTTTCGAGAGAGCCTTGCATACAAGAATCTGTAATTTCCTCACAAAATACAATATTCTAATTAATAAACAATTCGGCTTTCAAAAAGGTAAATCAACCACGCTAGCTGCCTTTACTTACTTACTTTTATAACTCAAATTTTGCAGCATGTAGACAAATCATTACCTGTAACAGCCATCTTTTTTGATATGAGCAAGGCCTTTGACTGTGTAAATCACTCTATTTTGTTAAAAAAATGTGAAGCATATGACTTAAGAGGACTGGTACGAAATTGGCTGGAATCCTATTTGACAAATAGAAAGCAATATGTAGAAATCAAACATATAGACAACAGGTTACTAGAAGTAAATTCCCAATCTGACGTTAAAATTAACAAAGTTGGTGTACCCCAAGGTAGCATAATCGGCCCGCTTCTGTTCCTGATATACATCAATGATTTGCCAAAAATTACAGATTACTATTGTACACTGTATGCCGACGACATTGCCGTCATAATCCCCAATGAAACCAAAGACAATAAACGTTTCCAGCAAGATATAAACGATACAGTGCATCAGGTTATAGATTGGTTAACAATGAATAATTTAAGAGTCAATCTAACCAAAACTAAATATTTACGATTTTATAATAGGCATCAAAATGACGAACAGTTGAAAATTACGCATGACGACTACATAATTAACGAAACAACTTCAATAGTATTTTTAGGAGTGGCACTAGAGAGTCAGTGTACATGGAAGACACATACAGAAATAGTCTGTAGTAAAATAAATCGTTTTTCTTTTGCACTGTGGCGATTATCCAAAATAACTAATGAAAGAACAGCTTTAATTGCATACCATGGCTACGTGTCTTCTATCCTAAAATATGGCGTCGTTCTATGGGGTAACTCAGTGGACGTAAATCGAGTTTTTATAGCGCAAAAGCAATGTGTTCGGGCTATCTGCAATGTCCCGACGATAATGAATTGTAAGCCACTGTTTAAATGGCTGAACCTGCTGCCATTCCCGTGTATCTATATATATGAAATAAGTAATTTTGTGCATGCTCATCAGAACCTATTTACCAAAAAACATAACGATCTAGATAATTATAGGGGAAGATTTCCCAATAGACTAGTATTGCCTCTAGCAAAAAGCGTAAAATTAATGAAAAAAGCATACTTTATGGCCATAAAAATCTATAATAACTTACCCGAAGAGTTGAAAGAAAAATTAATGACATCTTTTAAAAGGGCACTTAATAAGTGGTTGATGGATAAGTGTTTTTATTCCGTGACCGTTCCGTATATTTTTCACATCGTAAATAATACACATAAGTGACATAAATATTTGAACACTTTTAAGATTATAATACCACACCGGCATATTTAGCGGAACATAAAATAAAGGTTTGATATCAGTATCATATAAGGTTGCTGGCTGGTTTATACGTCATTTAACACGTTCGAGGACAGAACGAAATTATACGTCATAGTTCTAAATTTTGATATGGCACAACGTACTATGACGTCCAAATAACATTTGGATTTTACAGCGGAACGTTCATTTCCGATTAACGTTCAAGTTAAAATCCCATTAAATGTATCTTGTGTCACAACATGTAAAATTCCCGAAGCTCTACTGTCACGTAGAGTAAGTTTTAAACTATTTCAAATAAGTGCCGATGACAGTTGGCGGTGACCGTACTCGCACACGCACAACGTGTTCATGCGTCCCGCGCGCCTCCCGCGCTCCTACATTCAGTGCGACTGTGTCACTGCGGAGGTGCGCTCGCGTCCGGGTAACATTTCGTGGCGTATTGTAATATTTTCCGCGACAAAACATCGTAAGTATTTAGTTTATTTTATTTATATGTTATTCCTTGGCTAGACAAAATATTTAACTATGATTTAATAATTTTATACTGAGAAAATGGATTATTTTATGTGTTTTAGATGAATAAGCGCAAAATAAGACTGATGAGCATTTTCGATGATTCCGACAACTCTACCGAGGCGGATCCTTACCAAGATGATGATGGAGAATATGGTTCGGATAAAGATTTTGACCCACCAGGAAATACATCAGGTAGTGAAAGTTCAGGTAAAGAAAGTATTCTATAATTTACCGACAGAAATCGTCAAATACTACTGCTAAGGGTCAATCAAATTTGGTCGGCACTTCAACTCAAAAACTTGTTACCTTTGAACCTAGTAGCGATGAAGACGACATACGATCTGTTGAGAGTCATCATTCGCTCACTGTGAACTCACCGTCACCTCAAGCTCTCCCTCTCTCACCTCATCACGTTTTCAAGAGGAGGGTTATGACTCAAGTTCCTCACAAGAAATTTTTCCTCTAGCCAAACGGTTAAAATTGGTTAAATCTCCAACATCGTACCAACTGTGAATCAAAGTTCCAATGAAGTAACTCTACCGGAACCTGAAACTATTGTACCTCCTCAATATGTGGCTTCATTGACAAATCTGGATAACCATTCTTCACACAGCAACTGTCAAAATGAGACATTGGGTTTGTCGACTTTATCCCTAATTTCGAATGTCTTGGCTGAAAACTGTGATAATACAGGTGAATTTAGACTTGACAACCTACCGCCTTTATTCAACGAATCTCAAAATGTGTTGGCTTTAGATAATTTACCATCTGTCGTTGCTGCCAAAATGAGATAGTCCAAGGAGAGCAGATGTGTTCCAGCCAACCATCTAATACTCTGCAAGATATAACTACACATATAGAAGATTGGACAATAACTACAGCGCCTATACCAGAATTCAATTTTGATACTGATACTGTGGGGATAAAGTTCACTATAGATAATAGCACAAACGTGTTGGATGTATTTAACCACCTCTCATTTTAGACTATATTATTGAATGCACTAATGCATATGGGACAAATATGTGTCAAACTAATCGACCAAAAACTAGGTACAGCCGTTCTTACACATTTAAATTGACAGACAGAATGAGATGTTGCAGTTTTTAGGACTGTGCTTGCTTGGTGGCCAAGTCAGTGTACCCACAAAGCGAAAACTTTTTACTTTGTCAGACAGTTTATATTACCACCCTGTTTTTGTCTCTACGATCTCAGGACGACGTTATAAACAATTGTTAAGGTGCCTATATGCACAGGGCCTGTAGGTGCCAAGGGCAAAGATAAAATAATGGAATTCATGGACGCTATTACAAGGAATTTCCGAGCGTGCTACTCGCCGGAGAAGGAACTTTCTTTAGATAAGTCGCTCCTATTATTTAGGGGGCGTTTATCATTTAGACAATATATAAAATCAAAAAAGGCAAAATATGGTATTAAATTTTATGAATTGACGGAAGCAAACGGCTATGTTTTAAATATATTAATGTATACTGGTAAAGATGATTCGACTGACTCGGAACAAGGAAATAAGACTGATAAAATTGTCATGAGACTAATGAGATCATATGTTTTAAAAGGCCACGAATTGTTTATGGACAATTATTATAATTCTTACGGTTTGTCACAAAAATTACTCGATCTCAAAACTCATACTGTCGGAACCCTTAGACCAAACCGTAAAGAAAATCCGAAGAATTTTATGAACCAGAAGTTAAAGAAAGGTGAACATGTATGGGTACGAAAAAATAATGTATATGTTTCTAAGTGGGTTGATAAGCGAGCCGTAACTATGATCACTACAAAGGATCATCCAAAGATGATAAATGTGGCAAATAAGCGCGGACAATTAAGCAGAAAACCTATAAAAGTGGTGACTTACAATGAATTTATGTCTGGTATTGACCGCGCTGATCAGATGGTTTCATATTATTCGTCTCCGAGAAAATGTTTGAGATGGTATAAAAAAGTATTTTTTCATTTACTTGATTTATCCGTATGGAACAGTTTTTATTTGTATAGAAAATACAAAATGAATAACAGTAAGAAATATGAATTTTTACATTTTAGAGAAGATTTAATCCGAAATTTAATTGGTATTAGCCATTCTCAAAGACCTGAACTTTTAGTGAAGCATTCCCAGAACGACAACAGAAGAGTTAATCGGACAGTTTACCCAGAACCGGCCTCGACACAACCCGATAATTATTATAGCAGTAGTGGACATTGGCCTGAAAAGATTCCACTTCCGCCTGGTTCCAAAAAAACTAAGAACTACCTGAAATGCAAAATGTGTGCAAAGAATAAACGCCGCAAAGAAACTGGATTAAGATGCAAGGGGTGCGAAGATAAGCCCGCACTTTGCGCATTATGCTTTGAAGAATGGCACAAGACGTTACTAGTTCCTAGTTGTTACAAATGTTAGTAATTTTTTATTACTTGTTTTAGATTTTGATTGTATGATTACATTTTATTTTTATGCAGAGGTTGCTTTTTTTGTGATAAATATAAATAATTATGCGAACGAATGGTTGTGATTAAGTAAAAAAGTTTCTACCTAATAATGTTCCGAGTTCCTATACGAAAGACTGAATTATTTTATTAGTAATTGTTTAAGATTTTGATTGTTTTGTTGATTACATTTAATTTTATGCAGATGTTGCTTTTTTGTGATAAATAGATATTATAATTAATTATGCAAGCGAGAATGGTTGTGATTAAGTAAAAAAAGATTGTACCTAAGATTGAAAAATGATTCTTATATAAATACATTGTTGATTTTCGTATTTTGACTTTTATTTGCATTTATTATTTATTTATTTACACGTGCTTTTTATGATGACACCTAGAACATATACTGACGTTGTTATACAGGCATAATTTTCCATCTCAGGATGCCATGATAAAACGTGTTGAAGCGATGGTCGGCATAGGACGTTGTAACGTAATGATGTGGTTGTCTCAAGACTAAAAGTGACAGAACGTTATTTCACGTTCGAGGTATACATACGTTGTGATGGCACTGCTTGTCACCAACATAATATGACGTGCCAGAACGTATATATACACGTTGGACGTTATGACACGTTGTGTCCGTACACGTCTAGTTAATTTCACTTTTAATGACGTAACGTATTGATACGATGACGTGATAAAACGGTTGTGTCATGATGTTTATAAAACAATATGTTTTCATGGGACGCTACGTACTTATACGTCGTATAATTTGTATGGACATTTACTGTGTCATTTTGGTATACAGTCTCAAGTGATAGCGTCCTCGAACGTGTTAATTTAAAAAGAAATATTTTCAAATTAAGAAAACAACTGAACATCACATTTTATGCAATTGTTTTAATTTTATTCAAATACACCTTATCTGGAGCAAACTTCGAGTATTTCTTCCTTCTGAGTTTGATTTAAAATTTCATTCAAATACTGTTTTTTGTTAGTTTTTTTTTAATCGCGTATCTTTTTGGAGTTGAGGACTGAATTATGCCTGACTTAGCCCCAACGGAGATTGCCAGGGCACTCGAAATGCGAAGAAATGGTCAAACCTACAGAGTGATATCCAGAGATCTTCATCGACCAGTTTCAACGATCCATCGCAGTATCCAACGGTTCAGGGAGACCGGTACTTATGTGAGAAGAGCAGGACAAGGCAGAAAAAGACGCACTTCGAGTAGGGATGATCGTTTCATTCGGCTTCGTGTACGTAGGAACCCCCGTTTGACGGCCGTCCAAGCCCGACATGAGTTAAAAGCAGTGCGGGGTGTAACCGTAAGTGAGCGTACGGTACGAAGAAGGTTCGAAGAAGCTGGTTTGGGTTAATTTGTGCCCGCCAAGGCTCCAAGGCTCGAGGTAAATCATCGTAGAAACAGGTTAACTTTTGCTCAGGAACATCGACTTTGGAACGCGGACCAATGGAGAAAGGTATTGTTTAGTGATGAGTGCAGAATTCTCTTAAATCAAATTGACGGCAGGCAAAGAATATATAGACGTAAAGGAGAACGATACATTCAGACAAATTTTGAAACTACAGTTGTATACAGTGGTGGATCAATAATGGTTTGGGCGGGCATTTGTTTGGGAGCTCGCACAGACTTGTTAGAGATTGACAGAGGGAGTCTGACTGCAGACCGCTATATCAGAAAAGTTTTAGAAGAAAATGTCGTACCGTTTGCCTCATATATCGGTGACGATTTTGTCGTAGGATAATGCTCGGCCGCATACCGCTCGGGTAACTCAAGCTTATCTTAATGATATGAATACCACTGTTATGGGGTGGCTGGCGAGGTCACCGGATATGAACCCAATAGAGCACGTTTGGGACTTGCTGAAAAGAAAAGTTAAGTCCAGAATTCCAGCTCCTGCCAACGTGGGTGAACTGCGAATCGCCGTAGTTGAGGAATGGCGGAGACTATCCCAGGAGACCATCGATAACATCATTCTCAGTATGCCTAGACGGGTAGAAACTTTAATAAGAGCACGTGGAGGAAATACGCGATATTAATCACCATTTTTCTAATTTAATTAATAGTTATTTTAATATTAATTTTCACTTTTCCCGGTTACATGAAAAGTTAAAAAATGTACCATTTTTCACAAATAGCCTTTACTCGCAAAATCTGTTCTTAATGTGATCTCATTTTAAGTAAAACAAATGAAACTTTAAATAACAAAAGAAGTGTAGTAAGTAGATTTAAAAATAAAACCATATTTTTTTAATTATGGACCTTTTTTTGTGTTCCGCTAAATATGACGGTGTGTTTATTTTCTAGATGGTTGGAATTATAATGATAACTCAATTGATATAATTATGAATTGTAGTAATTAAATTACATTCTGGTACTGCTTGTTCCTAAATTGTGCTAATTTTGAACTTTATGTATTTTCTAATTTTGACTTATGTAAAATTTGCATGCTTACTGTAGCTAAATGTGAGAACTCTATGTATTAAATTCCTAAACCTGTAAATTTACCACATTTAAAGCAAATAAATAAATTTGAATTTGAATTTCGGTAGGATAGGTATATAGGTTAGGTTGGGCTAGTATAGTAGCGAATAACTCACTTTCGAGCGCGGCAGCGCTGGCGTCGGAGCGCTGCGCGTTCATGGGCGCGACGAGCGACCACTGGTTGGTGCGGTGGTTGAACCGCTCGGCCGTGTTCTGGCGGTGGTGGCCGTCGTAGCCGCCCATCGCGTACAGCGTCTCCCCCAGCACCGCCACCGACACGTAGCAGCGCCGCGCGTTCATTGGCGCCACCTGAACATGTTACAGCCGACATCGGTTTTCATTCTGTCATACACTCTGTTCAAATCTAAGATTACAGTCAACTACATTTACAGATCACTAGCTTTTTCCTGCGGCTCCGTCCGTCTGAATATAGTATCGGGATTCCAGCGGAAATACTGTACTATATGGGAATGAAAGTAGCCTATGTTTTAATCCAGAGCCTAAACTACTAACATACCAAATTACATCGAAATCCGTTCAGCAGTTTTTGCGTGAAATAGTAACATCCATCCATCCATCCTCACAAACTTTCACATTTGTAATAGTAGTAGGTATGTACTTGTTTATTGCACGTTAAATAAGTGACATTTAAAGTAATTATTGTTCTCTTTGTTTACGTTGACATCAAATTTGGTAGAATAGAGTTTAGTACAGGCGAAGTATGTATAACTAGTAGTATATTTAGTAATCTCTGGGATAGTTGATTAAAGAGCAACGAATCGCAGAATAGCCTTCTTTTACACGACAGTGCTAGAAGAAGGGTTATGTTTTTCGAGTGTATGTAATATGTATGTCGCAGTACGATAGCGGATAGATAAAGCCGTAATATAGTTATATCCCTAGGAATATAATTATATACCGTAACATAGTTATACGAAAGCGATTGATTTCTATCTTACTAGGAATATAATTTTATTTATCAAAAAGATGATTTTATATTAAAAAAAAATATTTAAATCGTAAGGTGACTTTTATTTGTCATATTATCAATAATTAAATGAATTTTTAACATACTAAGATAATTTATCGTCTCAAGTGTTTAAAAAATGAGATTTGCACGTAATTTTGGACTAATTCTCAAAGGTCTCATAGTTCAGGGGTAGGGGTTCAGTTAGTCAAATGCCAGGGGGAGGGACTAACTTATAAACCACTTTGGAGGTCATTACTCGTAAATGGTGAACTTTGTAAAAATACCTATTTAACGACACCCCACACAATGGGGTAGGATGAAAAAAAATTTTTCACGAAAAAAAAAAAAAATTTTTCATCCCTATTTCACATGTATGGGGAGCCACCAGTCAGATAGACAGACAGACGGACGGACAGAGCGAAACTATAAGGGTTCCTTGATTATTACGGAACCTTAAAAAGGCAAAAAAAACTATTGTGGCGGCCTTATAACTTATAAGGGTATAAAAACTTGTTTCCTGTTCCGTGTACCGCAGCGCCTCCAATCGAGCCGCCCACGAATGAGGGTGTTTGATATTCTTTATCCTGTTAGGGGGCAGACCCAACACACACAAAGCGTCATCTGGTGGTGTAAGTGGTATCATAAACGATCAATAAGAATTTTCGATTCTTTTTCTGTCACCAGGCGACGCTTGGTGGCCCGACGGTCCTTGTCGTGTCAAAAAGATGTCAGATGTCACGAATTTAAAAACCCTCATTGGCCGGTCATGGATCACGAAAGAACACGTTATTGTGTTACCTCCCGCCACGTCTTCGTGACGGCGTCGAAGCAGCGGCAGGAGTTGAAGTAGTCCATGCCGTCGAAGCCGCCGATGACGTAGATGCAGTAGCCCAGCACTGCCGTGCCGTGGTACGCGCGCGGCCCCGCCGGGTCTACCTCATTTACCTAGTGACAATAGCAAGGATTAAAGAAAGAGGACCAGATAAACAGCTACATAGAAAACTTTCGATTTGATTGCGAATGAACCAATTGCGAATGAATGCTTGGTGCATTCGGTGTGTCCTCGATTCTCCTTAAGCGTACGCGTTACGTGGCAATAGTGTAAAAATCCGGTTAAGACTGTGTGCCGTCGAAGGGATGTCTATAAATTTGGAAATTCAATGTTTGAGTTTTTATGTCATAATTTTTTGTCTTTTAATAATCAGCCATAGTACGGTAAAATCGAGCCAGCCATTTTAGAGATTAGCCGGAACTAACAGATAGATAGACTGACAGACAAATAAAAAAAAATTGAAAATTCATTTTTTGGTGTAGGAACCGTATATACTATTTGCATTTCTTAGACATTTTCATCCGTTATTGGATGATTTATACAGTATTCTCCGAGCGAAGTAACCACTCTTGAAATACTGTAGTGCCTGGGACAGGCGGATCTGAAAAAGTCTCATTGGTACAGCCACAACTTGGGAATTGATCGTGCACTCTCTTGAGAGAATCAAACGGGCTACCCACTAGGCCACGGAGCTCTTATTTGACGTGTCTGTGCATGTGATGAACTGACATACGGCCGGTTTCATTATCCTATCTACCAATAACAATTTTTTAAAAACGTCACATTTGAATTGCAAAAAACCGGCAAATGATTGAATGACGACGTTTTCAACAAATAGTTATTGGTAGATAGGTTATTGAAACCGGCCGTAGGTCGAGAGTGTTCTTAGCTATACTTACCTAATTTAACTCGCTCATAACATAACATCAACAATTCGCTTACTGCTTGCCACGAGTCGGAAATTACATAAAATTTTAAATTTTGTGTAATTACTAATTGCATATTTTGCATAAAATATATTTACATTCAGTGCAATGAAAAATTATGTGAATTTGAAATTACAAACAGACGCTATAGACAAATTTATAATAATAGGTATTTATCTATGAAACTGCCGTTGTGCAGTACTGGCCATTTCAAATCCAAAAAATTTTTGTTTGGCTAACAATTTTAATTTCAAATTAATTTTATTTTAAAAACATGGAATTCTTTTTCCAAAAGTAGTCATTCGTTTATTGATTAGTGTTACATTTTCATCGCATTTCAATCTTTTTCGTCATCATGGATACGTTAAAAAATCGAGTAATTATGGAATATGAGTACCGTTGTGGCAGCAACGCGGCACAAGCGGCACGCAACATTAACGACGTTTACGGAGCTAACGATATGCTAAGATGAATCATACCGGCGCTAGACCACCAAGTCTAGCGCCGGTGTGATTCATCACAGCTTCTTACCAAACGTCACCCCGTTTTTATTACTACAGATGTGTACTCTGAAGAACTGAACACAATGATGGAGAAGCTGGCACATCTCCAACCAGCATTGGTCAATCGCTCGTCTCCGCTGCTCCTGCACGACAACGCGCGACCTCATACTGCACAGCAGACGGTCTCCAAGTTGCAAGAACTGGGGTTGGAAGCTCTCCGTCATCCGCCCTACTCACCAGACCTTGCGCCCGCAGACTACTACTTTTCCAGAATTTGGATAACTTCTTAGCGGGAAAAAAATTCAATACCCGAGAGGCAGTACAAAATGCCTTTGAAGAATTTGTTGCCTCCCGTCCAGCTGATTTCTTTAAGAAGGGCATCAATAAACTGCCACTGCGTTGGCAAAGATGCATTGATTGCATGGGTGATTACTTCGATTAATACAAATAAAAAATACATGAAAAAAAAATAGTTTAAATTTTTTCATACAAAACGTCAATATCAGTACCTAATAATATCTAATATCAGTACCTTATATCAGTGCCATAATATGTTGTTTAGATTTTTGATGTTACATATTTTTTACCTTATTATTATATATTAATATTGTTACAGATTTTACCAGCTAAAAGTAAATGTTTTGTTGAGATTTATGAACGTGTTTATCAAAACATATGTGTGGTTCAAGGATCTGCTTATTTTTGTGGTTAATATTAGCTACTGTATTGTTTTTAGGAGTACAGTGGAATACAATATATATACATAATAGTTGATTTTAATCAAATACAAACAATTTCCGTTGTACTACGAAACCCCTGACCCCCAAAGAACCAAAGTATAAGCCGCTTATTATTTCTTTCTTTCTAACGTCACCAATAACGAGGAACATAAAACTGACTTAGTGCTCTTGGTTCTCGCTCATTCCTACGCCAATTACTATAGTTAAGGCATGGTAACGTTATCAGCGGCTTATATTTTGGTCAAGAACCAAAATATAAGCCGCTTATTATTTCTTTCTTTCTAACGTCATCAATAACGAGGAACATAAAACTGACATAGTGCTCTTGGTTCTCGCTCATTCCTACGCCAATTACCATGGTTAAGGCATGGTAACGTTATCAGCGGCTTATATTTTGGTCAAGAACCAAAATATAAGCCGCTTATTATTTCTTTCTTTCTAACGTCATCAATAACGAGGAACATAAAACTGACCTAGTGCTCTTCTTGGCTCTCGCTGATTCCTACACCTATTAGTTAAGGCATGGTAAGTTGGTAACGTTATCAGCGACTTATATTTTGGTTCTTGACGCCAGCGTACCATAGTCTACAGGGGTTTCGAAGTACAACGGAAATTGTTTGTGTTTGATTAAAATCAACTATTATGTATGTATATTGCATTCCACTGTACTCCTAAAAACAATACAGTAGCTAATATTAACCACAAAAATAAGCAGATCATTGAACCACACATATGATTTGTTAAACACGTTGATAAATCTCAACAAAACATTTACTTTTAGCTGGTAAAATCTGTTACAATATTGCCACACATTATAGTCCAGTTATCGTGGCTCGGTGACCTCGGCTATCGGCCAAGACGGTGCAGCGATAGCGCGGAGCAAAATATTCCTTCATTCGATAGTCGACAATATGCACGGCGCTCGATAGTGTCAATATCATGGATATGTAAGGTCATTCTTTAATTTTTTGATTTATTTAGATAGAGTTGATGCAAACGGGCTACCGACGGTCGCCACCGGTCGTTGCCGTTGATACCCAGTGCCTTTAGTCAATATGCATGATGAAATCAAAAATGTATGGGATTTGACATAAGTCATCGCTTGCGATGCCTTATGTCAAATCCCATACATTTTGTTTTCGAACTTCGCCGTCGAAATTATCGAATGCATCTTGACTAAAGGCCCAGGTTTGTTATTTTTTCAATTTCATTTAGTTCAGCTAGGCCTTGGTTTAATAGGCTGGTACCTTTGGTCGACGATGTCTATTAGCTGCACCAGGGCTTGTAATATAATAATAATAATAACATTTATTCAACAAACACGCTCACACTACACTACATTATCAACAAAGAACCGACATTAAGCGTAATCAATCACGATAAAATTACAAATAACGGAAAAAAACGGACATTTGGCTAACCACATAAAAAAAGAGAAACATAGATTATACATAATATTAACAAACAACAAATAATAGCAAAATAACAGATCATAATAAAAAAGATCAGGTACAAGGCAGTGCAATGTGTACGATCGCGGCATAGTACTCAACTATACCGCAATCCCTGGTATTCGGTGGATCCTCGTTGTTGTCAGGCGACCGACAGATACACACTAGCAGCATCAGATAAGTCACACACGATAACAATATGGGATATACCTACATATATATATATATAAAAATAGAATTAATACAAAGTAACATAATGGCGATAAAATGGATAATATTATCTGAAAATAGTAAAATAATAAAATAAATAGATATATATTAGGTGGTTAGGCTTACATATGAAATTGGCGTTTTGTCGTACTGGCCACTTTGATCTCAAATATATCTTCCTTAGTTAGGAATTCGAATTTCAAATTTACCGCAATTTACTAATGCATTTATGTTTCGAAAACCGTAATTCATTTGTTTTTTCCTCTTTTGGTTTTTTCTTTGCGTCACTCTGTTTACAATATGGAAAACTTGAAATATCTTATCTTATTTTCGAGTACGAGTTCCACCATGGCACCAGTGCTGCAGAAACGGCTGGAAGGATGAATGATGTGTATGGCGGCGGTGTCGCAAAAGATAACACAGTGCGTTTTTGGTTTCAACGTTTTCGTTCTAGAAATTTCGACCTGCAGAACAAGCCCCGTGGACTGCTGTGGATTTGTCTAGTAACCGTCATTAGCTCACAAATTAAAAAAAAAATATGTATCACGCTGTATTTGTAAACAGAACTCTAAGCTGAAGCAAAAACAAAACAATATTTGTCTCCTTCATACAAAAGCTTATACGCGCACGAGAGTGTGACAGAATTTTTCACGATGAGTACCATCACGGCGCGCGCTCAGGGCCGGCTTAACCAAGACGAAGCCTAAGGCCCGTTTCATTCTCGGTGCCAACCTATCGAAGTAATCTTTATTCCTTTTAATGTGCTAGGGCAGCGGTTCTCAAACTTTTTTGGTGACGGAACCCTTTTGGAAAGCAAAATACTTGACGGAACCCTACAATAAAACAATAGTTTTTAAAAGTGTATTCCTTATTAATAAACATAATAAAAGTACAATGTAACAGTTACTCATTATTACTTACTTTAACATGCCACATGGCAAGTACATTATTACAAGATATTAAAAAAGAAAAAATCTAACTAATGAGAGGTATGAAACTGTTTTTTATTTTTCATTAATTGGTTGATCTCAGGTTTGATAGAAGACAGTTGCAGTCTCATATCCGGTTCGTATTGCGATATTTTGTTTTCGTGGCTGCATACGTTGAGAATCTTGTTTCGCACAAATATGTTGTTGGGAACGGGAGAAGAATATTCAGAGCCATTTTGCCAAGCATTGGATATTCATTACGAATTCTGCACCAAAAATCATTGAGAGGCATCGTTTTGAACAGTGACTCACTTGTGTCTGATGACATTTCTAAAAGAGATTCATATATCTCGTTTGACATACTTTCGGGCTTTTGCAAGTTGGGTAAAAAAGGATTATGAATCCATGAATTCAGTTTTATTTTTGTATTCTGTTCTTCGGGAAAATACTTTTCAAAAGATGCGCGCATCGAAGTGAGATATTGGACCAATTCTTCAAACATATCATCTTGAAACATTTCTGAGTCGTTGTCGCTAACAAACTCACTGAGTGACGTAATGCTTTCTATTTCTCTCTTATCAACTCAAACAATCCAAAAATCTAATTTTCTTTTGAAGGCAGTTATTTTGTTATAGGCCTAGAACACTGTTCTCTGTTTACCTTGCAATGATAAATTCAATTCGCTTAGTTTTTGAAAGATATCCGCCATACAAGACAATAGGAACAACCAAGTTTTATCATACAAACGGTCTTGCAAATTAAAAGAAGTATCAGCTGAAAGAAACATTTGTAACTCCGTTCTAAGTTCAAATAGCCTTGTTAAAGTTTTACCCCGAGACAGCCATCACACTTCTGTATGGAGCAGCAGTGTTTTATGTTTGCTGCCATAATCTTCACACAATAATGAGAACAATCGGGATTGTAGTGGTCGTGATTTGATAAAATTAATTATTTTTACCGCTTCATCCATAACAAATTTTAGATTTGACGGGATTTGCTTCATCGCAAGTGCTTGTATATGCAGAATACAATGGAAACTACAATTAGGCGCTTTATTTTTTATGCGTGACACTTCTCCTGCTGTTTTACCTGTCATCGCCTTGGCCCCATCTGTACAAATGTCAATGCAATCATTCCAACTGAGATTATTTTCTTCAAAAAATATGTTTATTTTATTAAAAATTTCTTCCGCGGTAGTGTTTGTGGGCAGCGGTGAACACATAAGCATGTCTTCTTCAAAAGAACTTTCATATGGATATCTCATGATAACCAGCAAGATAGCCAGACCAGCGACATCAGTTGACTCATCCATTTGCAAGGCGAATCGTGTTTTTTGTAGACGTGTAACTAGTTCTTGTTTGACGTAGCTTGCCAGATCATGGATTCGCGTGAAACAGTATAGTTTGATAGCGGCACAGTAGAAAGATGCTTTGCAGATTTTTCATCGAGCATACATTTTGTTATGTCTAACACACATGGCTTTATTAAATTTTCAGCGATAGTGTGCGCTTCACCTGCTTGTGGAACGCGATAGCTAACTAAATATGATGCCTCCGTGGCCTTTTCATTGATAGTTTGTGTTACATGCATCATATTTTTTTGACTTTCCAATAACTGTTCTTTTCTGCGAACAAAAAATTATTTATTCTTGTCTTTAGACACGGGGTGTACAGTTTCTAAATGTCGGCGCAATTCGGCAGGTGCCATGAAACTATTAGGAAGCAGTTTACTACATAGCATGCAGAGAGGTGAGCCGTTGGAATCAACAAATCCGAAACTGATATATTAAAAAAGGAAGTATGATGATACTTCCTTTTTTTCGTCTTTGAAACTGTGGAGCTTGACGTCGTGGCATCATCGTCTGGATCGGTAATTGCTGCATTCTCCGCGCGTACTGCTTTTGAACATTCAGCGTCATTAGAAGATGTTGTTGCAACACGTTTAACGCCTTTAAGCCAACGTTCCATTCTTCTTTATTAATAATGTTACACGTCAGGATGGTGGGGTCAAAATAATGCACAATCGTTACTGCTTATAAGAGACTAAGTTTAGTCCAAATAAGAAATGTACAAATCTGATACAATCAGAATACAGCAGACAGTAGAACAATAAACACTAGTTACATATCACGTTTAAACTCCGCAATTCGCTAGCCAGCTTGTAAGTAGGTAGGTAGGAACTTATCGCTCCGAACGCTAATCGTCAGCTGACTGACAAGGCGCGACGCACGATCGCCGCTTTTATACTTAGTCCTAGACTCGATCTCGAACATTCTCAAAAATACTCGAGTAGTACTAGAGTCTTTGATAAACAAAAAGCGGAAATAAAAATAGAAATACAAAAAATGCGTTGTAAACAATCTCGACTTTATGTTTTGAAGTTAGAGCCGAAAGTCGCTTGTTCACAACTATAGTGTCTAATTCAGAGGCGGCTTTTATCAAAGGGACTGCGCGCTCACAAGTATGCGCGCGGCGGCGGCGCGGCGGGCGGAGTCAAAACGTTCGACCAGAGAGAGATGTTTTGATTTTTTTTTCTAAATTCTTGCGGAACCCTAGGGTTCCGCGGAACACACTTAGAGTATAGCTGTGCTAGGGTGTAATAAAGGTTTATTTGTTGATAGTATGACCTGACTCTAAATTAACTCCTTAATTTATTGGGGAAACACCCGCAAATATAAAATTGTTAGGAGGAAGTTGCTTAAGTTAAGTTATTTGTCAACCACTTTTGCTAACACAGCTACTTAAATGGAACACGTATTCTTATCGTATCTTATACTTTAAACGAGACAATCTTGTTTACAGAAGGGCCTCGCTAATTAAGCGAGGGAAAAAACAAGGCCCCTTCTGAATCATCGAATCATCCGGATTATAGTATACAATAATTTATCAACCTTACTACTTGGCAATGAGGTTGAAAAGTAATACACCTGATCATGGAATGTTTACGCGGCGGTGACATTTATTTTGTCAGCAAACGCGCAAGTAAATAACACTGCAAGATGATAATTAAAATACTGTCGAGTAAGAATATTAACACGTTGTGACCTGCACCTACCCCTTACCCCCGCAAACGTCCTCCTGCGCGATCCTCTCGTCGCTCCGGATTACAGCGTGCACTGAAGTAACGCGGGTCCGGGTTATAGCGAGGCTCTACTACTACATATAACTACTCTACTACTACTATATATAATCGGTTTCTCAAAAATGGCAGCGTATTACCATGAATTTAGTATGCAGGGAGTTTTTGAGGAGAAAAATCGATCTAGCTAGGTCTGCCCTGCGTAACTGCGCTTTTTTAAGCTATATAATATGTTTTCCCTTTCGTCGTGCCGTTGCATTAATTTTGACTCTGTTATGTGTTAGAGATACGTTTCTGGATCCGTATAACATTTGGCGGAAATGTTTCTGGCCAAGGTTTAATAAAATTATAAATGATTTCATGGTAGTTATAATTATGGTAATTATTGATACTGGGTAAGAAAGATTATGAATTAATTAATAATTATTTTCGCAAAGATTTATAATTATTACATTTTGTATTACTGAACTTCCAGTTAGTGATTGTTATTATGATTTATTGGTGTAAATAAGAGTCATTTAACTGATAAAGTAAATCATTCGATAATTGTTTGTAATTATATAAATTTATTTGGATTCTAATTTTGTAATTTAATTATTTATATATAATTTCCGGTGCCGCCATCTGTACACTTCCGGTGCAACGTAAGAATATAGATGGCGGCTGCTATAAAAGACGATGCCTGTCAATTTTGCGGTAACCTAATCAACTCGCCACCAGGCTAGTTATAGTCCGACGTAGCTACAGCGGTCTCCGACCGTTAGCGTAGACTCTTTCGAAAAAAAAAAAATGCGATAATTGCCGACTGAGCATCGAAGAGTGAAGTACTAGTGGATAAAAGTGTACTGGCAATCGAATAAAAGTTTTACCAGAAGATATTATAGTGTTTGTTTTCTTTGGCCTTCTCCTATATACTCGTATGTTTGTCCGATTGGCAGTTTGGCATGCGTGTATATAATGTTTGCTTTGTTTGAAAATTCGGAATGCCCACCGCATTTTTTCAGTTGGAATCGTATAATAGGTACATAATATATATAATATATAATAGGTAACATTTTATAACGAAACACAATATTGTTTTTTTTTATTCCCAACTAAGAAAGTTTTTGAACGGTAATAATTTTAAAAATTGACACATTGCTATTATTTTACTACCTCTATGACTAAGAGGTTGAGTGTTTCGGTATTTCAACAAAAGGAACAAAACAGTTTTCTGTATTCCTGGGTGTGTAATACCATATAATACTTAGAGCATTACATGTATATAATAAAAATCTTAAGTATATGTATAGATAGTATAAAAGTATTCAAAAGATTGTACATTTCCGCTGTCTAGTAGACGTAACACAAGTTCCTTGAGAACTAAGTATAAGGCCAGATTGACGTTGAACCCTTCCATAGATATTAATACTATTTACTTTGAAGGTAAAATTAGAATCTATAGAAATCTTAACTATAACTATGCATTTATATCCATGATTGCGGAAGTTAGCAGAAGTAGACAAACAGACGAACGAACGAATAGAAGGACGGACGGAGCAAAACTGTAAGGGTTGTTTGTAGTACCTACTACGGAACCATGTGATGAGTTCGCTATTTGCAGAAAACACCAAGCATGTAGAAGCATGTAGAGCCATTCTGATTGTGATGTTTCATATAACTATTACCGTTAAAAGGCACGTTCCTAAGGCCACAGACTTTAGGGTTAATCCGACCTAGCACACGTTTATTCATATATATATATATATATATATATATATATATATATATATATATATATATATATATATATATATATATATATATATATATATATATATATATATATATATATATATTTTTTTTTTTTTTTTTTGTTGTATTTTTCGATCTCGAGTTGGAGAGAATTCAACTCAAGTTGCTTCGAGTTAAGCCCAATTCGAATTAACTCGAGTTAGTTACTCGAGTCAACCATCACTAATTTTATTAAATTTTAGTTGCCACACCGCGTTACGAGTATAATAAGTAGCAGCGTTTTGTCAATACTCTATGATTTTACGTATTCTCCGTTTAGATCCAATTTAATCCAAACGTAAACAAAGAGAATAATAGAACACATAATGCTACTAATGTAAATGTCACTTATTGACCGTACAATCAAGAATTAAAAAATACACATTCATTTGGTATTTTTGTTTACGTTTGGATTAAATTGTGTCGACCAGCCGCGGTCGTCGGTAGCCCGTTTGCGCTGAGCCAAACGATGAGCCAAAAGTCGCGTTATCGTCATCTTTCAAACTAATTTAGAAGAGACAACTAAAATTGAATAAAGATTTGTTACTTTGATCCAGCGGTCGGCGCGAGTGTCATACGTCTCGATGAAAGCTGTCGGGGACCCGCCGCTCCAGCCTCCGATAGCGAACAGGACCTAGAACATAATGTCGTCACTACACCACCTCTCATAAAGGCTAACATGGTGGACTACCACTCACATCCAGGGTAAACCAGTGCCCGACCAGAATTAACGTTATACTTCGGTTAAATTAACTGTTACTTTTATAAAAAAACTATAACCCGACTACGTAAATTATATAGCCTATGTTACCCGGGCTATTATTAGGAATATATTGATACCTCATTTAAAAAAATCGAACCAGTCTTTTATGCGCTACGGCGGAACAAACATACATACATAGACTGCCAAAATCATTACTCTTCCTTTTGGCTTAGCCGTAGTCAGGTAAAAATAACTTAAAAATCTCTTCAAACGTCCTTACCCTCTTTATGACTGTTATAATTGGTAAATAAAATGTATCGTTACTTTGTTTTACGTGGCTGTGTATGTGATGAACTGACTTAGGTCTTAGTCGAGAGTGTTCTTAGCAATAACTCATCATCATCAGCTCGCTTACTGCTTGTCGGGAGTCTGAGGTTACATAAAATTTGAAATTTGTTTTTTAAATTGTACAGGTGATTCCTTTTACAGCGAAATCCTTACCTCGTGTGGAACTCTCGGCCGCGCGATCTCCGGCGTGGCGACCTCGCCGTCTCTCTGCGCGATCATCTCCAGGTCGTACAGGAACTTGAGCGTCTCGATGATGATGGGCCGGGAGCTCTCGTTGCCCGTCACGTAAGGATGATCCTTAACGTTTTCTAAAAAAAACTTAAACGCGAATATTTACACTGGCATTACATAGTGTTCTGGCGAGTGTACAGTACCACTACCTTCTTAATCGTCTGTCACTGCAATAACAATAAAATGGTAGCCGCTAGAAATTGAGAAAGTAGTCGTACCGTACAGGGTTATGGTGATCCATACTTGCGTGTCGAGTAATCCTAGGCGTATGCTTCCCATCAGTTTGACGGTGTTCTGCCATCGCACATCGGGCTCGTAGTCGACCCAGCGCAGGACCGCCTCCCAGACTGCCTCTTCGCTCTTGACGTTCAGCTCGTCTTCTAGTATGATGCTGTTGAGCGCGTCGAGCTGCAGATGGAGGAACTCCTTGCTCTGTGTGGCGACGGTGACGAAGTAGCGCAGCAAGTACCTCCTCGCGTCAGCCTCCAGTTTGTAGCAGAACGCTCGCCTACAAAATGAGACTTTCGATCACAGTTAATAGTGATATAGTCGATCTGGGACTGTTTTAATTAAGGAACTTTAAGTAACTCGCAGCGACCGTGATGTTGGCTGTCTGGCACTGTCAAGACCTAATTTCAGAAATTTTTAATTAAATACATGTCGTATTATTGCAAGCAATCCTTGAAGTGGGTGTACCTGGCGAACATCATGATGCCCAGACAGTTATGCGCGCTCAGCGACTCGGCGAGGTAGTCGCAGCAGGTCTGCAGCACGCCCAGGAAGGCGAGGTAGTCGGCCGTTACCAGGAGCTCGTGCACGTTGGCCGCGGTCACCTCGATGCGGCGCAGGTAGGCGTACTCGATCAGCAGCAGTAGTATTTCAGAGCGCACGCCAGATATTAGCACGTCGCACTGCTCGCGCGAGTGGAGTGTTGTGGTGAATAGTGCCCTAAAAGACAATAATGTTATAGTACAAATGCACAAGCCAGCATATTATGGAGTATATATTGTAATGGTAAGCAAAATAATATACTTCCATGAGCCAACGGTATCTTTACTCGCTCGACCAGCGCTGTTTCACGTTTCACACCGATTTACTGTGAGGCCGTATTATCACCAGTCAAAATGGCAAGTCAGATAGCTTATATAGGTATCTCGAAGAAGCAATGTGTACATAGCAACTATTTAATTAGAATTTTAGAATACGGTGTATTTTTGACTTGAGTTTAGCCTAGATTAGAGCTTCTAGCTAGTGAAAAATATAAAGTCATGGTCAAAAAGTGAAAAAAACACAAGTGAAGGTTAAAATAAAGGCACTTTCTGCTTATAAATCGAGAATCAAACGGAATAAATGGGTTATGTAAGCCCATTACATTATAGGTCACAGTCAAACTATCTTGATCTAGCTAGTATTTACTTCCTAGTTTATAGTTTAGATACCTACAGTTCAGAAAGTAGATACTTACACATATACATACAAAAATAAAGTACTCCACGTTCATCGCTGACTTACACCCGGTTTCTGAAAGGCTAATCAAATAGTTGATCAACTAACACATATGTTGAGTTAACAGAGTTGTTAAATCAATTTCCGTTTCTGAAACACTGATTAGTGAAAAATTTACTAATCATTGATCAAATTGACATGACGCATACAAGCACATACAAGCCTTAAATAGCTTTCCAGAAACCGAAAACAGCGCTTGACATGTTGTTTGACCATTCGTTTGACATTACATTTGTTAAGTAGCACGTTAATCAAATCAAACGACTGATCGAGCTTTTTGCAACTCAATTTACACTTGACAAGAGATTTGACCGTTAATTAGTTGATTTTGTCGTTGATCAGCCTTTCAGAAACCGGGGGTAAGTGTTTTGATAGTTGAATAGCAACGCACTCATACCTAACTACTGTGGTGTGGTGATCCGCCTTTTTATGATCATAATTGTCATAGAGGAATTTTCCAATGGATAGGAATTAGGAAGTGTGGGCTGGATGATCAATGACTTCAACTAACAGGAAGTAGGGGCTGCAGGCGGAAAGTATGGCGCGGTGAACGGGGAAGGCGGCGCCGTCGTCCGCGCGCACCACCGCGTCGCACAGCAGTCTGCACTCGCGGAGCCGGTGCAGCGCCTGCATCGCCGCCACCGACATGCACCGACCCGCCTTCTGCAAACACACCCAGGACGAGATCTTGTTAAGCTCTGGTTTCCTAGTATAGCGTTACTGTCATATCGCAGCCGTAAGACACCCGTGAATGAACGTTAATTATAATTTCTATGTGCTTTATAAGCCATACCGCTCTCTAGGAAACTGTGCCAGTTTCTTTACATAGAAAATGTTCATATACCACTGTATGCCGCTATATTTTGACGGTAACGCTATCCTAAGAAAACAGAGCTGAGAGAGAAGAAGACAGTGAATGCGCCGGCGACATACACCGGTGACGCGCGTGCCTCACTAATAACGCTACCGATAAAGGAGACCAAAGTCTGGCCCATAAATACGCCTAGAGTAAAACAGATAATATTATGGTTCTTTTTATTCGATCAATGAATCTAACAACTTGTTGTAACTATAATATATCGCCGAACATTGCCAAAAACTCAGAACAAATAAAAAAGTGAAAAAAGAGCTTCTTCAAACAAAAACTGAAGCCAGTTTTTTATGTATGTAGTGCGTTGCTATACGCGCACTAACTGCACACCGCATCAGCTTACCTTACAAGGTAAGGCGTAGTTTCGCTGCATGTGTGTGCGTGACACTGTGTATTTACTTACATGGCGAGGCGTAGCTTAGACCGGCCTCACTGAGTGGCTAGCATAACTATTCACTTTTTTATTTGGTCTGAGGCCAAAAACAATAGATAACGGACTGTTCAAGCACATATTTTGCGGCTACTCACTGAATTTGAGACGTTTTCCATTGATAAATCTAACGTAAACACATGCTTAAGTCATCCAACGGTTAGGGCCAGATCTGACGCGAAAAATAAATCGAATCGGCACAATCGGGATTTAGCAAAAATATGCAAAAAATAACCGCAAAAATACTAAAAAAATCTTTAAAATCAAGTCATTTGATAAAACATTTTAGGTTAGCAAAAAAATAATATGTGACTGTCAAACATGTCAGACCTTTTTCGTCCAGTTGACATTACTCCAAAACAATATTTTCATTGCAGCTGCCGCGCTACAAATCATCAAACGTTATTTTTTCAGTGCATACGGCCAGAGATACGGCCTGAAGTTACAAATAAAAAAAAACCTCACCAGATTGTGTGTAGTAAAACCACATTGCTAATGGTCCACGGCAATCTTCGTTTTTCTACGGAAATGCCAAACGATGTATGAAAAACGACGATTCTCGAAAGACATTAGAAACGTGGCCGTACTGCAATTGCGCATAAATTTATATTAGTAAAATCTATTTTATCTTTCTATTTGTTGACTACAGCTGATCAGCATTGGTATATTCTTATTATTTGATAAAATCAAGCAGGTAGTTATGCATTTTATGCGGTATCTTATACCTATCAACCTTTTTTACCTGACTACGGCGAAACCAAAAAGGGAGGGTAATGATTTTGGCAGTCTATGTATTATTTATTTATGTACGTCTGTTTCACCGTAGCGCCTAAACTAAGACCGATTTTAATAGATGAGATGTCAATAGATTCGTAATAATACCCCGGGTAATTATGTTGTATAATTTACGTAGTCGGGTTATATTTTTGTATAAAAATTGTAGTAGGTAATAATGATATAATTTTGGGAGGTTCGGCAAATAAAAAAAATATAATAAGTATGAAAATAATTTATTCGGTGAATAGGAGGTGACTTAACATTAGCGTTGCTTAATTTAACTAATATTATTTTCTTATACAAGTTCCTTGTTACAAATGCGAAATAATAACTTAACCTAAGATTATGAATTATCGCATAAGTAGATTAACACTACTCATATCAATTTACAAAATGAACTATTAAACTATAATATTTAACTTTCATAAAAACTTAAATGAGAATCTTATTTTGTACTTATTACATACTAACAGGTAAATGCTCTAATATCTACCTACCCAATACCCATGTATAACACTGGGGGCAACTTCATCACAATTTCATCGCAATTGACTACTTAGCAATATTACAATTACAATATTACACAGTCAAATTATCAAAATAAGATACAAATTACTCTTCATAATTGGTTGTTAATACTTTTTTTTTTAATAAAATAGACCAGGAAACGAGCAGACGGATCGCGGAGGCATAACTTGCGTTCCTGGTCCTTAAAATTTCCAACCCCTCTTGGGCCTCCGGTAGCACAACGCAAGCATTACTTTACGCCAGTTTCCTGCGAGGCCGTGGTATTTTCCCAGCGGCGAAGCATGGCTCTCCTACGTTTAAAGTTCACACATTTTAATTTATTTTCTTATAATTATTATCAGTTGTAGAATTCGAAGTGTAACAGCGGAATCTCTTACACAAGTAACCTGCCTCATATAATAACTCAACTTCACTATCAATTTGGACTATGACCACGACTAGCATTTAATTGAGCTTACTGTGATCACGACTAGTGTATAATTGAGCGAATTTACATCACGAGCGGGGCTTAGTTGAGCGGCTTGATGACCTCCTTGGCGGTGATGCCCTCCGCGCGCAGCCGCGACAGAAGCGACTTGTACACCACAGGGCTGAAGGGGAGCACAACTCCACGCTCCTGAAGCTCACCTGCAGGATCACAAGGATAACAACACATCAGAACTCCAATTCTCGTCTTTAAAGTAGACTTTCATTTTACTTTGATTGTATTATAAGTGAAGCGACTTATCGTAAACTGATTTTGAGACGTTTGAACCAATCAGGAGGCGTTAGACGCTGCTTTAACGTTTACGAGAGTACCGGTTTGACAGTTTTAGCGTGTCGGAACTTGATTGTAATTGTACTATTGCAGGTTTTATTTAGCAGAATTGACCCTCAGGATACTGTTCTCAATATGTGTACCACCATCCGTATCACATTAGACGAAGGCAGATAGATGATGATGATGATAATAGTTCTTTCTACAAAACAGACTGATAATTATGCCAAAGGTATACGCCGCCGTTTACAATGACAATATTTACAATACAGGGTGTTTTTGAGTTAGTGACCCAACTTTCAGGAGTGAATATACTCTTGAATACTCGTATAAGCAACTTATACTATGTATATACTAAATCAGCTGTTTCCCTCAAAAGGGCTACGGCATAGATAACAGTTTGTAGGAAACAGTTTTTTTTCAAGTAGGATAGTTGATCCCATAGTAAAAGTTGCTTATATTCAAGAGTATATTCACTCCTGAAAGTTTGGTCTCTGACTGAAAAAAGCATTCTGTATATTATGATGCCGGCGGTCAATGCCACTGCGTAGGAACATCGAAGTAAATATTGCCTGAGGTATACACAAAGGCGACCTACCGTCGAGCACCATCTTGGCCGCGATGGCGGTGGGCAGGCCGACGGTGCGCGCCATGGCGGTGTGCGTGGGCCCGCCGCGTACGGCCATGGTCACCTCACGTCGCTCGCGCCGCCCATCCGACCACGTTACGCCGATCTCGTGCCGTAGCACCACGAGGTCCGTCTCGCCCGAGTCTGAAATCATATTAATATTGGTGACAGTCCATCGAGTGAACGACTGTGAATGACGTTAATGGTTTTGTGGTTACAACGCAAGTGCGAATATAAGTTTTCTGCATTTCGGGGCCGTTTGATTGTGCCGTCAAGTTGTGGATGTGTCTCTCTTGGGAACCAGATTGAGGTGGGGAGAACGCGTAAACCTTTTTGTAAATGCGTGTGCTACTGTGTATTCTTGTCCCATTTTAGTCAAACAAGAAGTTTTAATATTTTGCTTTCTGTACAAACAAATGCTCACCCAGCTGCAGCCGCTTGCCTAGGTAGTGGCTGACGGTATCGAGAGGTGAGCTGCACTTGACTATGGGCTCATTGCTGAGCAGCCCGAGCGACTCGAGCGCCTGCGCCCCCGCGCCGCCGATCCGCTCAGCCACGCGCGTCTTGAGATTCTCGTAGAAGATCGACGAGTCCATCAGTCCAAGAAGCTCACACGCGAATTCCGCCTATACACAGTTATACACGTAATATTTACGGGGTCAAATTACAAAACTCACTCAATAGCTTAATTTTCTGAACAATCTTTACATATTAAAAGGCGAAGGATATTATAATATTATGTTAGGTGGTCGAAATTTCTTTTGTATGTTCAATGATTACTGAGCCGTTTGTTGATGGATTTTCAAAATATTTTTTTGTCGTATAGAATATATTTCAAAGTTGGTCCCATTGTTAAACCACTAAAGTGTGTTGGTATCCTATGTGTTGGTATTTCTCCAGTAAACCCGTTTACTCGCGCCGAAGATTGCAGTATTCATAGTAATAAATGGACAAAATATAAACATATACCCATGTGATCTGCGGGCCGTCGGGGTGCAGGGAGGGGTGGGAGTTGGGGTCCACGTAGCCGAACAGCTGCATCGCCTTCATCGTTTCCGCGAAGCCTGTACAGGAGAAGGTATGTTTTATTTACTTCCAGTTTAAGACAAATAACATATTTATATCTTCAGAAAAACTACAAGGCTGCTATATCTTTGCTAATTTACTGCAAATGAAACTACTATTTTAGAGTTGGTTGTTGGTTGGTTTCTTAACATTTTCAGATACTTTACATCATCCGTAGCCACGGGTACGGTACGGTAGGTACGATAGTCACTGCGTGTTAACTGTGATGTCTCTTTCTGTCTCGAAATGTTTCTCACCTTACAGTAAAATCGCTGCGCTGTAATAAAGTGAGGACATGAACGCACCTTTGTACCGCAGCGTGCCGCGGAACATGGTATGCGCGTCCTCGATGCCATACAGCGCGGCGTACTTGGTGCTGTCGCGGTTGGGGAAACCCTCGAACGCAAAGCCCGGCAGGAAGTCCAGCTCGCGCGCCACCGACATCAGCTCACCGCCGCTCAGCACCTCCACTATCTAATGGAAAATTTTATACTTTAAACGAGACAATCTTGTATATATATATAATCGAAATCTCGGCACCGGCATGCAAGTATTACCATGAAGTTTAGTATACAGGCAATTTTTAGGGAGAAAAATCGACCTAGTTAGGTCTTTCCTCTTAGGAACTGCGCATTTTTAAGAAATAAGTATATATTTTTGGAACGAAGTTCCTTATGGCGCTTTGCGAATTGTATTGGGGCTGGACGGATTATAGGCACGACACTTTTTGCCACTCGAAATCACAATGTAATAACTACTATTAAGAATGATACAAAGACGACCTTATCATCTTGACAATAATGTAGAATTATACAATTACACATTGTGTCTGTTATGACTGTTACATATTGTGACTAGCTAGCCGGGCCTTAGGTATGCGAGCGGTGCGACGGAAGAGCGCTTGATGTTATTACTCAGTACAGAGCCGGACTTCGCGGCGGCAACACTGCGAGCAGCAAGCAACCCACCCCCTCACCCCTGTCTCTACCTAAGGCGCGGCCAACTAGTTTCGCGCGCACTATATATACTTACTTAGTTCAACTATTTGTTTTGTATAATATAATTTAAAAAATAATAATAAAAAAAAAAAAGGTTATGAATTGAATGTGTGTGTATATATACAGGTGTCCCAAGAAATGGACGTTTAGATTGTTAATCTAAAGTTGAATTTATAAGTAATTATTCACTAACATTAAAATTTTGACTTTACACTACTGTTTTCTAAATTTTCACTAAAGTTACGAAGCTGATTATTTTAGACATAAAAGTACCGTTTAAGATAATTCAGTAGCAAAAAGAAAAACATTAAAATGTGTTTTACTTTTTTTATTTAAATTTTTAAGTTTTTTAGATCGAAATTATTCAAAAAGTCAGAAAAAAAATTATAACTCGAAAACTACGGAACATACATGGGGGTGATTCGGGTACTCCAAGAGGTGCTCTAACTCTGGACTTACGCTTGACACTATTTCTTGGGACACCCTGTATATATATATATATATATATATATATATATATATATACATATATATATATAACACACTTAAGTTGGTCCCGTTTTCACCAAAGTGGTGACCTAATGATGGGATCCATGAGGAATCGAGGGAACTCCTCGAAATTTATATGGACACATATGGTGACTTCAACTTTTTCTAAAGTAGTCTAAGCATATGCTACCAAAAAGTAAGATTTTGCACCAAGATATACCATGAATCCAAAAATAGTAAACAGAACTCCTGACTCCTTATAGATACATGTTTGGGGATTTCGGCGTGTTTAAAGAACTATAATCATATGCCACTAAGTCAATTACGGTAATCATCATCAACACCATCATCTTCATAAGAAACACCAACATATTATTATGATGATAGTACTCACTACTCATCAGAGTTTTATGCACCGATATCAAGTCTTTGAAATTTTGCTATCGCTAAAATTATATTCGTGATCATCACCATCACTATGATATATTTATTTAATGCTTACTTACATTTTTCCCGTTGACTATTACAATAGATAATAATAATTATTTAGTATTATTGTTCAATATTATCACTGGTGATTGTTTAGTAGGTCCACAGATCGGTAATGCTTATTAAGCTAGTTTTCTGAGAGGCCGTGGTATATTGGGGATATACCACGGCCTCTCAGAAAACTGGCTTAAAAGAACGCTTGAGTTTGTTTTGCCGAGAGAGTGAGAATAGCGGAGGCTTTTTTGTATTTATAACTTTCTTAAAATGTGTTAATAATAATAATTTAATATAGAAGGATATTTTCAGCACCTTTCTTTTGGCAACTTTTTGAGGGCTATGGCAAATAATATATATTACTAAAGTAAAGAATCGTCATTTCACCGATTCACACAAATGACAGCTCGCCACTGTGTGTGCGTGGCGGGGCGAATGCGGAGGCGGGCGGGGAGGAACTTTTTCCCAGCCTGGACTTCGGCTCACGGGGCTAGCCGCTGATCGTTTTGTGCTTTGACATAATTGACAATATAATTTTATAATATCTATGATAGATTTCTCTGACGCGACGTTTAAAAATATTTTGGTGTCAACCTTAGACTTACGTCAACATGGCTGAAATTCGCTGATGCTCGAGCTGTCATTTGTAGAGAGTGTCACCCCTGTGTCTATGGTATGTACAAGTCACTTTCGGACTTTTGAACACGGGTTTTTAATTTCCACAGCCCTCACTTGGCCCTCGTAGGAGCGGGGAGTCTTACTTACTCGATGAAATACTGCCATTTGAAGCCGGTTTTCTATGAGACCGTGTCCAGTCAAGTCGGGCAATCGCTAGCATGGCTTCTACAAAGTTCACTGACCTGTCCTCTACTCAGGTATTTGGCGGCGGAGACGGTGTTGAGCAGCACGCCGCGCGGGTTCCACGAGAACTTGTACCGAAGCGGGTTATCGCTAAACTCTGGTGCGGGCAGACCTGAGGAAGGAAAGAAATATTGGTTTACAATTTACAAAAAAATATATCACCACATATACATGATTAGGTCCAGTCTCATATGCTGGGTAATTTTTTTACTGTTTTGAATAAAAAACACGTGGCATGTAATGTGTCAACAACTGAATCTATAAGCCACTTAAAAAAGCGAAAGCTAGCATTTGCGTCAAATGTTAAGTATTTGTAAATAGGAAATCCTTAACAAATTCATAAATAAGGTTCACCATACAGTTCGGGCGTAAAGAAAGAATGCACATTGCACATCGCACGCTCTGCATTGCCAATATGCCACTTGACTCATATTTAATTTCATACATTGAAGGAGTATTTCCTTTTGTACTTGGCTTAGGAAAACGTGTTCTAGCGATATCGTAAATTAAAACCTTAAGATTGATAAATAAAATTGATTTAAATATATGTATTTTATATTTCTTAATTTCTACTGATAAAAACACCTCGAAGTTACTGCCAGCAAGGATGTGACGACACAAATACACTAAACACATAATATGTAGTGAAACGGAACATTTCTGTAAATAAATATTTTATGACATCTTTTAAAGTTATTTATGTCAAAACGTCAAACGGAACGTCACACCGCCATTTTACTACTACGGACTCTAGCAGATTACAAATAGTACTAGTATGACGTTACAGCACAGATAATCTATCAACCAACATGGTGTTTACAGCGGTTTTTAAAAAGTGTATTTTCAAAATATTTTTTCTAGGTTTTGTAGGTTTCAAAAAATATTTTTTTTGTGTAATGTAACAATTATGAAGCGTTTAAGACATAATTAAAAACAAGTTCAAGTAGCCTATCCATTGAAAAATAATACTATAATGTATAAGTGGCGTGAGGTTCCTGTAACTGCATTCCTATCGGCTTCACTTACCACTTACCTTTTGAAGACCCTCATCCAAATCCGTACCTATTATACAGGCTAGGGCTTTTCTATAAAGGAGAACCAGCCTTCGCCACTGATAGATATAAATTATAATTTGTCTCATTCCCTGTCTTCATGTGTACCTCCACAGTAGGACACGAAGGAGTCGACGCGGCCGCCATGGCTCTGCACGTCGTGGATGCACTCCAGCGCCAGCAAGTGGTCGATGCCCGGGTCCAGCCCGACCTCGTTCAGGAACGTCAGACCCTGCTCCTGAGCCCTAGGGAAAAGCATATCCATTAAACGCTCAACACGCTTGTATACCATTGAAAAGTAATCTAACGCTACTTGAAATAGTCGAGGAAAAATTCGTTAATCCAGGGTTATAGATTGCGCATACGTAGATTGTACATTAGCACATAATATTATGTACACTAGAATACGCTAGAACAGTGTTTCCCAAACATTGTTTTGGCATGGCCCGGCAATTTTCACACTGTACCTTCGTGACCTACTTATTACTATAAACCCAAGCTGGATCCATTATGTTAAATAATATACATATTTATCTATAATCAAAATGTTTTATTAATAGTATTTTGGTATCGACTATTTAGTAACTGAATATTTACGATGTACTGAATATGTGCGTCGATCGATAGTGGGTATTGTTTTTAAAACAAGGCGGGAATGTTGCGACCCGGTATTTAGTTTTATTGGCCCGGTACCGGATCGCGACCCGGCAAATGGGAAACGCTGCGCTAGAACACAATATCCTTCCTTCTTCGGCGATCGGGTGAAAATATTAAAATTTAATGTAGGAAGCGATCCACGCTCGCTCGTAGCGAAGTCTACAGCCTGTGCTACGCGAGCGCTACGGCCTAAGGGGTTCTACGAGGGTACATACACCGCGCGTAGCGTGTACCCTCGTATTTTTTTTCACTCATAAAAGTCTGCACTATCAAACACGCTACCTTTGAGCTTGCGTTTACAATGTATACTTCATTCCGATTCACTGTTATCGAACCCCCTACTAATAAAAATATTTACACAACGGATAACTTACACAACGTTGCTGTCTTTGTGTGTCAAGTGACTTTTCCAATGTATCAGACAGTGACAGCAACATTATTTATATACTTATATTATTAAGGGCCATTGCATCACGTTATATAGTTACATTCTCTTTAGGTCAAGCGGGCATGCATATACTCACGCGTCATGCAGCTCGAGAACGCCGGGCTGCACGTACGACGCGGTGATGAGATGCGCGCCCGCGTTCAGACAAGCGCGGGCGGCCGCCGCGTGCAGGTCATAAGGCAGGAGGGACACAACGACGCGCGCGCGCGCCGCCGCCGCCCGCAGCGCGCCGTCGTCGCCCGCCGCCAGGTACTCCGCGCGCGCGCCGTACCGCTCCGCCAGCGCGTCCGCTTCCTCGCGCACGTGCGACGCTGGATCATCATTTTGGAGTAAATATCCTACTAATATTATAAATGTGACAGTTTGTGAGGATGGGTGGATGGATGCGTGTTACTCTTTCACGTTAAAACAATTGAACGGATTTTGTTAAAATTTGGCATGGTAGTAGTTTAGGCTCTGGATTAACACATAGGTTACTTTTTTATTCCATAAAGTGTTCCCGTAGAGTACTGTATTTATGTGGGTGGAGCCGCGGACAAAAGCTAGTAATAAAGATAAAATAAATTACGGCGGCACATGATTTCTTGCTGTATTTAAAGACATTGAGACAGAAGAATAAATATGAAACAGATTATTGATTGTTTGACATGTGAATCTGAATTCTGTTGCTGAATTCAAAAAGTAAGTTTTTGGTAACTCAATTGCAATCAGCAATGGTCGTCAGTCAGCGTAGTAGAACATGTAATGTATTGACACATTTTTTTTCATTATCAAGGTCAACCAATCCTCTACTACTATTATAAATGTGAAAGTCTGTATGTAATAATATGTTATCACGCTCGACCCTGAGGTACTGACCCACGGTGACGGCGATGTTGGGATCCCGGGCAAGGTACTCGACGACGGGTGCGGAGACCAGCCCCGAGCCTAGCACCAGCACCGGCATCTGCTGCTCGCCACCCTCCGCCACCTTGTGGCGCGACCGGCTACAAAAATACCGGAGTAGAGTCATGCTTTGGCGTTAATGAGCCGAGTAGAAATAACACCAGGGGGCTTAAGCTGGCGATTGACGATACGTCCATCAATCCAAATTGCGTGTTCGCAGTCAAAAAGCGTGAATGTCTAAAAAGTCGTCCAGCTTTGGATTTCTGACCTGCCACAATGGACGTTGTGCGCGGTCGGCGGCTGTCAATGGCGAAAACGCGTGCCACGCCAAATGGATGCAGTCCGAAATCTCCGTAAATAGGCATAACGACGAAAAATTTTTCGAATTTATTGTGTCAGTTTATATTTTGCGGTTGATGGTATTACATGTCTTTGCTCTGTTTCTAAACGTAATTTAAAAAACATCTGCGTATCCTACTATACTTTTATTAATGTGAATGTTTGTGAAGATGGATGGAAGGATGTTCGTTCCCTTTAGAGTGGGCGAGGCCGCGTGCAAAAAGCGAGTTGGATTATATTTTTATTATATCCACTTCCGCGCGAGACTACTTATGTAGAAAAATATAAATCATAATATCCATTTTTTTTAATGGACCAAAAAATATGAGAAGTTACACTTGTAACTGCGTGCGCACTCGAGTTTCTGGTTCTAAAAAGTAATAGTTCCTTTCCACATGTCTGCAAAACTCGAAGTGACGTCACGCATATCTAAATGGATGTATCGTCAAAGGGAATATTAATATTAATAAATCGTCCCCAACGTTTTAATTTGGAGTGCGTCCATTCCAAGTGGCCGTATCGTCAGTGGCCAGCTATAGTGCAGAACTAAGGCGACTTATTTAATACTTCTTTAATTACAGTCACTAAGTTCGAAATCAAAAATGTATGGTATAAATTACGTATCGCGCGCTATGTCACTTAGCGAACGTTATGTCAATCCCATAGAACTTTAATTTCGAAGATTGTCATTGTAATTAACTATGACATGGAACATGTTGGCCCTCCAGGCACGAACCCTGCAGGGTTACCAGGTCACAGGGTACCTCTCAGGGTAGAAAAATCTTCCTAAACATGACCTCCTTTTGAAGATTTTGGTTGAAGAGGTTCTGGAAAATTGTTTTTGCTATACTAAAAATTTTAAACAATGGAGTACTCCTAAGTTTTACATCTGTTACTTTTGTGGGATTTGACTTCATTTGGTCGCAAAATCGACCGAAAAACAACAATGAAGATTTATTTATTTAAATGTCAAATTGTCAAACGCGTCCATAAGTAATAAACATTATTTGTAACATCATTTAACTTGTTTGTTTACTCACATGTTGGACATTCGGAGCTCGTTGATGTACTCGAAGGGCGGCGTCAGCTTCCCGTTGCTGGTGATGATCGCCTGCAAACACAGCACAGCAGTGAGACGTTACTACAAGATAACTCGCTTATCAGCCACTGTTGACGCTTGTTGTTTGTTGATAAAACAATACTTTGACTTCATTAGTCGAATAGATCAAAATATTTTTAGAAACATTTAATTGCAAACATTTAATTGCAACAAATGCTTATTGTTTGATATGCGCATGGGCCCCCGTATGGGGGTAGTCTGATTCCTGTTCAGAGACCGTCTGGGTGTGCAAATTGACAGGTCTGGGATACAAGGAAATATTCGGTGAACCCCGAGTACATACATACATTATGCAATGCGCTAAAGTAATAAAAATAATTTAGGTCACCCCCGCGCCGTCATTGCCAAGCAGTGAGCGAGATGATGGTGATGAAGTTTAGCTAAGAACACTTTAGATCATGTCCGCTTTCAAAATAACAGTTAGATCAAAATCGGTACATCCGTTTGGAAGCTACGATGCCATGGACAGACACAGACACACACACACACACAGTTTTCGTAGGAGGTAAAAAGGGTAAATTTCACGTGAGCTCAACTCCAGAATAAAAACTTTCTATAGCCTATTGAAAAGAGAGAGAGCGACGAACATAGTTCTCTCTTACTCACCCCCTGCACGACGGGCGAGAACTGGTGGTCCTCCAGCGGGCGCGTTGCGTCAGAGGCCATGATGTCCTCGGAGTAGGGGTACAGCAGATCGCCGAAGAAGTCCGTGGACTCGCGCGGCAGCTGCGTCGGCATATTGTCGATGGAGCACACCAGCACGCCCGGGCCCTTAAAACTGAAATTCCTCTTTCTTAGTTTATCTTTAAATAAGAACATTCGCCAAGCAAATTAAAAACCATCTCTGAAAAAAAAATGCCTTATTCGTCAGTCTATCATACGTAAAAATTACCAGAGGGATACTTTGAACTGCTGATTTTTATAAAATTTAATCTTACTTATCAACTAACATCACTTATTTTCACAAATAAATTCTAAAATTCTAAAAAAAAAATTTTTCCTACTGCATAATTATTTCATGGCGTGACGACGCGTCACCCTACCTCTTGGTGTCCTTATTCCGGTCGGCGTCGTAGAGACAGAAGGGCGTGTCGATGGTGGTACACTCGTTCATGAACTCGATGGAGCCGCCTGGGTCCGCCGAGATGTCGCAGATCGCCAGCATCCTAAAATCACACAGAAACAGGTAAGATGCAGGATAGGTAGGTAGTAGGTTGCCAAGTATACCAGAACTGTCGCTGACTATACCTGAGTCCCAATTCTCGTAATTAACTTACACTTTCATTTTACTTTTACTGAATTATAAATGAATCATCTTGACAATATAAACTGATTTTTGGAGTTAGGACCAATCAAAACGAGTTGGACGTTAGTTCGACGTTTATGAGAATACCATTTGCAGTTTTCACATATCGGGACAGGATTGTAACTGTATTATTGCAGCATTTATTTAGCAGAATCGACCTTCTGTATTCATTATGTATTTCTGAAACATTTTGACATATAAAGACCGGCCACGCACTTGACTCCTCTGGAAGAGTCACGATTGCCGTCTGTAACTGGTCCAATCCATGTCCATGGGCAGTACCGCGGTAATGGTTTACCATCAGTGTCATTGTCACCTGTGCGGCAGTGCCGGCGCGCCGATGCTCTGCGGCAGCCAGGGCGTGAGCGTGGGCACCAGCAGGTGCTTGGCGTCGGGGATGGTCAGCAGCTTGGGGCTGCCCACCGCCCAGTAGATGCAGTTCACCAGCACCGATGTGTACGGCGCGATCTGGAAACGAAGGTAGAAAGTGTTTATATAAATACCTACATATGATTGTTGCTTTACAAGGTAATTTTGTCAATCAAATAAAAAAAAGAAATCAAAAAATGTGATTAATAAAAAGAAGTCAAAAGCGAAACACTACCTTAGTTCATTTTTATTCACCTAATGTTTTAATAATAATAATTAGTCTAACCATGAGCATGGAATAAATGAAAAAGTACACTTAAGAAAACTTCTGTTACTTATAATTCACGCGCTATATTTTTCAAATTTCCTCAAAAGTAATTTTGTTTTACTTCACTGAAAATAATTTTCATCGTGAGTATTTTACATGGTTCTTTAACCAAAACCCATAAAAAGAATGATGTGTGCGTCACTAAAATTAAAGAAACTGGACAAACAAAATTTTTCTGATTCAATACATCAGTAAGGCCATTATTATATTATTAAAAATCCAGAAGGTCGCGATTGATAAGATTGCAGCGACCTTAGCAACATGATCGCTGTCGAGGTCTCCGATAAGCTCGACAATGCACTTTGGAGTGATGTTGAAGGTTTCGCGTATTTGCTGAACGCTATCTGATGGTTAACAATCATTCGCGAAATCCGTTATTATGACTGGAGTTAGACACGGCCTTACAGAAAACTGGCGTGAAATACCTCTTTATTTTTTTAAGGCAACTGAGGATCATGGCAATGGCATCTAGTTTCTTTAGTATAATGTGTATTCTACAGCTGCGATGGATGAAGACAAAAATTATTTATTTATTGCTTAAAACTGTGTACAATAGTTAAGATATTACAGTGTATGGAATCGCTTACCATCAGCTGCCCTGTCTGTTCATTTGCTAGTTACCTTCTGCGCGAAGGTGGAGATATATCTCTCGGGGTGCTCCTCGTACTCCTGCGCGTCATAGCCGCCGCCGTTCTTGCGGACGAGGTGGTGGCGCCGGCGCACCTCGCACCCGTAGATTTTGTTGGGACCTGCGGATGTTAAAGCCTTTTTTCTGCCATATGGTTAAGTAACCCGAAGCCAGTTTAAAGCGAGGTGGAACAGCCGCGCGCTGGTGAATTAAGTTTAAAAATACCGGCCAAATGCGAGTCGGACTCGCACACGAAGTGCTCCGTCCAAAACAGCAAACAATCAGGTCTGTTATATTAGAGCGGACGGACAGACCGAGAGACTCTTCGTCGTCGACGTCGTCGTCCCCCACTAAAAGCTAAACAGTTGCCTGGAAAAATCTGAAAGAAATCATGATGGAATCCATGAGAGAGAATAAACGCGAACCTTTTTCAAAAGTGAATCTACGAGGAAAGTGTACCTACGAGGAATAATTCTAACTGTGAAGGAAAGCTATAACGACTTATATAACTTTGTTAGTTCAGGAGTTATAGAGGCCTAACTTGTAAGATTATGAGTAAGATAGAAGACCTAAATTGTAGAAATCTTTGCCCTAAAATATATAATAATGGTACGGAATCCTTCGTGTGCGATTCCGACTCGCACTTGAGTGGTTTTTTACCCTTTGGGTAGGTTACTACCCAAGTACCTACCTTTTAGCGTTCCCTACTAATTGACTCTTTTTATAATTACGTCTTGTAACACAATTTAAGGTGTCCTGTATATTTCCTTTGCAACTAAACTAACATAGGTACATTCATTCAGCCTAAAATAGAAACGCAAATCTGTTAAATACCCACATTTAATAAATTACAAGAGTGATAAGTGCTGACATTCACAACACGTAGTATTCATATTATCAGAAGATAAAAACTTGCCAAAAACAACGCGGGTAGGCGTGTTTGATAACACATTCTGTACGATTATATAATTAATCAGAGTAAAATTATGTATTTAACATATTGACCGAAAATAAAACAGTCAAGGTAATTGCTAAGCTATTTTTGGGTTTGTTTGTTGTGTTTTTAAAAATCCTTATTGTAGAACTTAACATAATTAATGTAATTGAGGTAGTACCTACTACGTATTACTTATATAAGACGAGTGACGACGGACAAAGGTAGGAGCTATACTTACTGCCATGTTCAGCGACCTTCCGCAGCATTTCTGGAGGCACGTACTCGTGAGGTAACTCTTGGAAGATTTCTTGACTTCCCTGATATAAAAAGGCGATATAGAGTAGAAGCAAAAGAAAGAAAGAGTGATAAGATGCTTTTAAGTACACTAAAAAATTATATTTAAAGTCAAGTAGTACTATTATTGACTTGACTTTAAATATACAAGTGCTAGGCCTCGTACGTACGTAAGCCTAATGTTGACACCGAAATAATTATGAACATAGCGTCAGACAAATGTATCATAAATATTATAGATTTATATTGCCAATTATGTCAAAGCACGAAACGACCAGCGGCCAGCTCCGTGAACGAAAGTCCTGGCTTGAAAAATGTCACGTCCCGCTCGCCGGGCACAAATTCGTATAAGTCTATTGAATGACGGTTCTTTAGGTTAGTAATATATTATATTATTTGCTATAGTTGAGACTTCAGTGAAAGTGATGTGTACAGTGCGGTGTTGCAAGATTATTCTTTTTCTTTTAAGAAATACCTACAGCGCTATTAAAATTAGTGGATGATGATCATCATCAACTTACCTGAGAGACATTCCCGGAGCCGGTGAAGACGAAGGTGAGCGGCCCCAGCGACTTGGGCATCATGCCGAGCGCCACCTCGTACCCGGCGTCGCGGATCGCCTGCCGCGCCATGCTGGAGTTGCGGTAGTTGTGCGCGGGGCCCACGTGCTGACGAGTGGAGAAAGTCACCACTTCAATATTAGCCCACGAGCTACTAGGAAATTTAGAGCAGGTGTTTGAGGCAAGCTGAAACCTTGTCCTATACTTCTCCTATTGCACCCCAACACGAGACTGCAGGACTGGCTGGTCAGAAGCGGAGCTAAGTCAATATACAAATTATTATAAAATTTGTTTATTAAATTAGTTTTCCTCAAGCACCTTATCTAAATTTCCTAGTAGCTCTCCATCTATATCAACAAAATCAAATAATTGATTTTGTACATTGTCCGTTTTGACTGTTGCGATAGAATTTAAATAGTTTCACGCTTGTGGGTTGCTTGGGCAAAATTTCGGCATGGCAATAAAGCCGCCCTTTGTGTTTGTACTAAATAGTTAAGTTATTCGTAATTTAAAGTCTCTTTGTTATACAGTGTAAACCCAATAAATAATTTTGATTCATTCTTCAGACAGTTCACAGCGAGATATGACGTGCAAATTTTAAGATAGCGATTCAAAAAAAGATACACGTTTCATTGTAACAGTTGTCGCGTCCCGGTGTGAACTGACACTAACGTTCTTCCTTCAAGTCTGCAATTTGTCTTGTCGTTGTCTGCACAATTAGTTCAAAAACGCTACTGACTTATTTTTAAGACGCGATACCGTCGCATCCTTCCTGACGGAAGGGAGTGAAAATAAAAACTCACCCCTCTTTTTTCTCGATTTTGGACATAGGCAGCCATTTATTCAGGCTGGATAGTTACCATGAAAGGCGTGTGATGGCCCAGCGCCAGCAGCCTCAGTCCCAGGCCGTGCAGGATGTTTATCATGCCGGCGACGCCCGCGTACTTGCCGAACGCCACCACGCGGTTGCCCGCGTCGTCCATCAGCTTCTCGTAGTCGATCAGACGAATGTTCTGGAAGGAAACGGGGAAGTTTAGAACATACATTATTATTATTGCATAAAAAACGTGCGCGTCCCGGGATGCCCGACAGAAGTGATAACTGAAACTGATCTAAGTTGAACTATTTAATTTTGAAATTATTTAACTTAAGAAAAGCTTAGGTAATTACTTAAATTGTATGTATATTAATATGATAATGTAAGAAATGGTTATTTTTCAATATATTTTTTTTTAATTCTGTGAAAATTACGATTCTAGAAGCAGCATGGTAAGTACTTACCGCGTGAGCCAATGTCAAAGAGTTCAATAAAAGTTGTCTATATAGCGCACTATATAGACAACTTTTATAGAACTCCAGGCAATGTTTGGTCTCTCAGATACTATACTATAATATTTTTGAAAGCGGTATACTCGTACCTAAATACTGTGTTCACAAATTAACTCGGTTCTCAAAGATCACGCAATTTCTATCTAAACTCTTGCATTTGCACTTAGTACTGGGGGGTTATGAAACTTAGAATCATATAACCTAACCAAGAGCATGTCAGGACATGTCTAAGGAGGGTTCCGTAAATATCAACGCGTAAGTACTTAATACGTTTTTTTTTCAAATTACAACAAAAGTTACAGTCCGATTTCGTTAAAAATAATAATTGTTCTAAAGAGTTTTTAGCATGATCTATTAGCATGGATCTCATTGGACTCACAAGTTTATATCTCCTATAGTTTAGAACGTGCAAAACTGTATTAAAATTATAATGAATATTTATTGGTTTGCATTATTACGAAGGCGAAACATCAGTTACCTACTCTTAAATAATTATGAATTAAAACAAAATCTTGGTGACTAACGACCTTCTAGCACAAACCAGATGCATTTACTGTAATATAATGTTTGTTCAACGGCCCGTTTCAATAATCTATCTATCTATAACTATTTGTTAAAAACGTCGCCATTCAATCATTTGACGATTTTTTGTTGATTTTTTTGCGATACAAATTTGAACATAGGTTATTGAAACGATTGAAACGGAATATAGTCTTGCGGCAGTAAATATATATTTCATTCAATAAACGAATGGATAGCTAATAGTACCGGTGCTGGATTTGCAGGCATACTTACTTTTTTTTAAGCCATACTCAGTGAGTATGGCTTAACGTGTTTGATGCAGGCTTGAAAGTTCTAAACCGAGAGCTACTGCCAATTACAGCAGGTCCTCGAGGCCACCTGCCAACTTGTCCTGTTACTCTCTTATAAGCCTGGCCACCAAATCGCCTCCTGAATTTAAGAATTCCGATACCACGCCACACACAAGTCCAAAAATTCAGATTGTGACGTGTAATGCAAGAGAGATTAATACTATCGCACTACTTTTAACTCTATATTTAGGTTGCCAAATTCTGTACGTTAGTTGACACACGCTTTAAGGCTGGGACTATATGATCCGGAATCCAGTAAGCTGGGAAAAATTATGAGCATTGAAAATAGAACTCTGCGAATAAACAATAAAGCTGAAAATAGAACACACAAGTTTCGAGTCATATATAAAAGCTCAACACTCGACACTTAAATTTACAACTCTATTGTATTAGCTCAGAGTTCTATTTTCAGTGCTCTGAATTTTTCCGGGCCCTCCGGTCCATAGTCTCAGCCTAAAGCACATCGGTACCATTAGGCCGTCATTAGTGTCACTTCGAAGATCACTCCCGCCTTGATGATGATGAGAGCATCACTTACCTTGGCTAGTATGGCGTCGAGCATGGGCATGTTAGCCTCCTGCGCCTTGATGGTATGCGAGAAGAAGCAGTAGGTCTTGTTGGGGATGAGCAGGTCCACGGGCGTCTGCTTCACGCCGAAGATCACGCCTGCCTCGCTGATGTCCTCCTGCACCACCGCGCCCGAGTTTATGTACGACTGGAACAGTGCATACGTTCAATCATCTGTTACTTATAAATAGTAACTATTCAGTAATCTGTGCTTACACGTATGAAGCGTTTATATGTAATACGTAGTAGAACAATACTTGGGATTAATCGTCCTTATTGTACGGCCGTGAAGGATCGTGAATAGGCCTGAACGTAAATGTAAATGGATTTTCACTTGTCTACAGATGGCAAAATTTACTGACTTAGTACTGACAAATAACTTAACTTTTGAGATGTAAACAAGGGCTCAAAAATACTTGCGCTAAAATGAAACGCAATTTAAAAGATACATAAACCAACCAAAAAATAAATTCTTCGATCCTGAATTCAACGTGATCGAACATAAAACAAAAATTTGTATAAAATTATCGATAGTTATTAAATTATCACTAATTTTCATAGAGTTTACTGATTTTTGTATCATTTTACAACTTGTGGATTTATTTACAACGTACCTACGGTCACGATCAGTGTATCTACGCATTATTATTTTTTAAATGTTTAGTTGTTTGTTTTTATAGTATTAACACACGTACGATTTGGTCCGGAGCAGATTACGGATTTGGTTGCCAACTTAGGGGTTTCTCTCTAATTTTAGGGAAAATTAGGGAAAAAATCCTTTAGGGGGATTTTTTATTGTTATTTATAGAGGTTTGTATTTTCTTGTTTTTAATAAAATTAAGCTATGATATAACATCGACAATATTTTAATGTAAAAGGAAAGAATAATATTACAGATCATCTTTTTTTATTATTTATTTATCAGTTTAATATATATATTTATAAGTTTGGGGAAAAATATATTTTTAGAGAGTTGGAACACTGCACAATAATTTAAATGCACTGTAAATAGTACTCTGTTCTAATATAATTGAGCTCAAAATCAAACACACGAGTGTCGTGTTGTCATAATGGTCCGCTCCAGACCAAATAGGTAGGTATATGTGTAAGCAACATTAGATGTGTCGTTAAAGTCATCATCATCGAGGTGTTAAGTGACAAGTGTGGGAACGAGGGCTTAATGCGAGACTTACATGGGGCGATTTTCGCCGTGCGACGGATCGCTTGACAAATCACCTTGTAATGTCTGTTATTAAAGTAGCCTAGCCTCGTCTGATTGCCGAATGGCCATTTGGCATTTAGACGTTCGATTTTTAGTCGTGCAACGGAAATCGTGCAGCCTGTCATCCGTTTCAATCCTGAATAACAATTCTTAGAAAGGCGTGTATCTGAGCAAATGCTAGTACAAGAAAATAAATGAGTGCATTATTTTTAAGACAAAAGAATGAAAGTTGCATCGTAAATAGATTATAGAATGTAATGATGGAGTTGAACCGATAACTGCTGACCTCAGCCCCGGCCCCCGAGCGACTGAACACAACGAGGTCACGAAGAATTCCAACAGAAAGGGAGTCACATCTCACTATCACTTACTACGCATTGATTTCATTGTAAACTACATAAGTATGTTCATTGTTCACAGTTTGCTGTTAACTCATGACTCTATTTCTCTACATGTGTTCTAATCTCTGAAGAAACAAATTCTCTGAACAGACTTATATTATACATACAGACAGAGTACACTTTCTACGAGTGTCTTAATATTAATGTTTTTAAAAAGAATAAATTTTGTATATTGCTCGTAAAACGATCGTAAAAATTTTGCGCTCCAACAAATATTGACTTAAGACTTTACTTATCTTGACGATTGATCCTTAGATTAAGAACTATAATTCCTAAGAAGTATATTCGTAGGAATTGTGTTTTGAATTGAAAAATTAAAATTGTGTGTTGATGTACCACGTGTGAGTGTGACATACCTGCATAGGGTAGGCCCTGCGATTGGAGGGCTGCACGATGACCTTGACGCCCTTCCTCACGAGCCGGTTGACGTTGGCCGGGGCGAACGGCGCGCGTCGCTCCCATACTGACTGGTCCTCACGACGGATCGCTATCACACGACGGTTCTGGTGACAAGAGTGTTGGAATTTTATATATAATTGTGTAGTTTTTAGGGTTCCGTATGTAAGCATATTGTAGAATTAATCGTACTATGTCATAATTTATTCTAATGATTTTATTAATAATAATGTTAAATCTTATGTTTATTTCGTACTGTTATAAATATAAGTTAATTGCAAAGTGTGAAAATAAAATGTTAAATAGTTTTGATTTCCTGAAGGTTGATTTTAGTGATTTAACTGATTAACTGAGTATTCATATCCGTTGAGTGGTGTGGTTAAGTGGGGAGAGTAGGAGTGAGAGCTCGGCAGAACGGAGGGAAGGCAGTTGGAAATCAACCTTCAAGAAATACACTCGTCATAAAGTGTTGTGAAGTGTATAAATGATAAAATAATAAAGTGTTTTAAGTGAGTGTTGAATTATTTCGAATATCTTCAGCAAGTGGGATTCACTACGACGCCTGTAGCAAGGAGAACGTAAGTAAATATTATTTAAATGCAAGTTTTATTCCTTACTTTTTTTTTTCACCTGTATAATATGAAATATATTACAAAATACTCGCATAAAGAAATTAGTATTTCAAAATATTCTTTTTGCGACATGAATTCTTATATTCAATCCAAAAGCTTTTTCATTTTAGATTACGCCATTTCTTAGTCATTACCTGTTATAATCGCTTTACTGTATTGTTTTATTAAGCTTTTGGTAAACATAAAAACTATTCTTAGCGCTACTAATTATATTATTATAATTTATAGATTTTTCCAAGATGATAAAGTATAATATCATAAAAACAAAAATAAAAAGCATTGTATGGAAAATATTATGACAGCAAGATAATGAAAAAGAATTTATTCATGATCTCATAATGAAGGGTTTATTTCTGAACCCAATATGCATTTTTAAGTTTTATTTATTTGCTATTGAATAATAATATAAAATATTCATAATCATTGTAGGGTATTTAATACAGTAAAGTAATGCAATTTAATACTGAGAACTATCAAATGTTGAGCAGTTGATCTTTAATTTAAAAAAAAAAATCTAAAATATTTTACCACAGTTGTATTATGTGGTAGTTGGTACCTATACATTGCATGTTTTAAGTAATTTAATGAACTTAACTATAATTTTAACAAAATCTAACCGACACTCATGATATTTACTTGTTAATTTTGATTGTTTAGATTTGTCAGATCAAATATATTATAAACAAAATATACTTTTTATTTAATTCTGATTTCAACAATCAAAATAATAAATGGTATCATCATAACATTATATTTTTGATTAAAAGACGATAGATAAAAATTTATTTGACCTCACACAAATAATTACAAGTTTCAGATGGATCGTGATGAGCTTGGCTGCAGTTCGCGGCGAGCGTCCGCATCCAGAACGAGAGGGACGAGTGCGCGTTCTCGAGAGCGATCGAGAAGTCCCAGTGTTACGCTGCCTGGCCCTTGGGAACACAGACCACGTACTTCACGCGCACCGAAAGAAGTTCGACGCAGTCGTGATCGTGAGTCTAACCGAAGGTCTTTACGTACACCCACCCCTAATGACGATGAGCTTGAGCAACGTCTTAGGGATAATTTGATTAGGGATACGAGACGTAGAGGTAGAGTTTCGGACGGTGAGTTTGAGCGACGGCCGATCTCTACACCTACCACGAGATATCATCACCCGAACGATGAGCTTGAGCGACGTTCGATGAGTGACTATCGCGACCGGTCGCAACTGGGACGTAATGAATATAGAGATCGTGAGTTGGTGATCCGACCTGTCAGTTCCAATTCGAGAACACCGAGGTGCCGACCAAACGAGCACCGAGCTTCGATTTCTCGACATATATCGGACCACGGCGGTGATTTTGTACATGATAATAGACAAACTAATGAATTGTTTAGTCAGTTTTTAAATGCTTTAAAATGTCTTAGTAGGGGTGGAAATAAACTTAGTTCTGTCAATAACGTAATCCCGGAATTTGACCCTATGAATAAAACTCAGACCATGACTGATTGGATAGGGAAGGTAGATGAATGCTCGGAAATTTATAAATGGAGCGAGCGCGAAACTATACATTATGCTATACCAAAACTAGTGGGTTTAGCCAAGTCATGGTATGAGAGTCTTCCTAGTGTCAAGTTCTCTTGGAGTGAATGGAAAATTAAGCTTACTGAATCATTTCCATGTAGCGATAATTATGCGGAATTGCTGACAGAAATGCTAGCCTTAAGAGTTAAGTACGGCGAACCTTTAGAACAGTATTACTTTTCAAAGCTGAACCTCCTTAACCGATGTCAGATAACTGGGAAGAAAGCAGTAGACTGTATTTTGCATGGTATTGAGGATAGAGCTATAAAAGTAGGAGCTCAAGCTGTTCAATTCAAGACACCAGAAGAAGTGTTAAGGTACTTCAAATCGGTTAAGGTGGGCCAGTTAAAAGGTACAATTAGTACTAATTCTAGAACAAGAAATGACAGACGACCATTGCCGACTTACCCTAATAAATCTATCCAAATGAATACTGACAAGCCCCCTTTAAAATGTTTTAACTGTAACGTAGAAGGACACGTTAGTTTTAAATGTCCAAAACCCTTAATTAAGTGTAACAACTGTCATAAATTGGGTCACAATGTTGTAACGTGTCCAAGTTTGTATAAAAGCCAAAATAAGTCTAATGATGAGAAAACTGTACTGAAATTAGATTTATGTAATCAAAATAAGGAAGATTACACTAAATCCGCAAAAACTAAAGAAAATAATACCTACAGAGAAATGACTGATTCACCCAATGACAAATATGTTGTAACAATTAAATTAAACAATAATCCATTAAAGTGTTATGTAGATCTTGGTAGTGAGTGTTCTCTAATACGACGTTCTAATGCTGAAGAATTAAAATTGCCGGTCGCCTTAAACAACTTGCCATTAATGAGAGGGTTAGGTGGGAATTTGGTTGCGCCAATAGGAAAAACTAATGTTTTAATTGAGGTACAAGGAGTAGCCGTTCCTTCTATTGACATTTTTCTAGTTGATGACAATGTACTGAAATATCCCGTATTACTTGGACACTCCTTTACTGAGCAGCCCGGTGTCTTTATTACAAAAACATCAACCCGTTTAATTTTTGAAAGTATAAAAGAAGATAAGTTATTCCTTACACTTCAATCTGAAATTTGCATTGAACCTTTAAGCATTAAGGCAATACCTGTTAATACAGATCGTAATTTTACCGGCAGTATTTATGTGAATGGGTCTGTTAGGGGGCTTGTTGCTAGTCAATATTATTTGCTTCCTGGAGAATATTTGATTGAAGAAGGAATTGGTAATGTTCTTGTTCAAAATCTTACAACAAATCGATTAAGATTAGCTAAAGATTCGTTATTGACTCGAGCAATGCCCTCCGACAGGACTGTTGACGTAAACAGAATTACTACGATTAACAACCCAGTAGATGCTTACGAAATAAGACACTGTGATGACATTACTCCTATACAAAAAATAAAGTTAGAGAATTTGCTAGAAGAATTTAAATATTGTTTTTCTACAAGTCTTAAAGATCTAGGTTTTACGACGGTGACTGAAATGGAGATTAAACTGACGGACTCAGACCCAGTAGTATATAGACCCTATCGTTTGTCTTTGGCTGAACGTAATCAGGTTCAAGGTATGATTCAGGAAATGCTTGATGCTAAAATCATTCAGGAATCTACATCGCCTTATGCAAGTCCTATTGTCTTGGTACAAAAGAAGACTGGAGACAAACGATTATGTGTCGACTATAGAGCCCTAAACAGGAAAACCGTCAAAGAACATTACCCAATTCCACGAGTAGAAGATCAACTTGATCTCCTTGCGGGTCACGAGTATTTTATATCGTTAGATCTCGCGTCAGGGTATTACCAAATACCAATCACGGAAGAGTCACGCCACAAAACGGCTTTTGTCACACCCGAAGGACAATTTGAGTACCTTCGAATGCCATTTGGTTTAGTTAACGCCCCATCAGTTTTTCAGCGTACAATCAATAAAATATTATCAGAAGCAAAAATTAAATACGCGGTCGTATACATGGACGATATTCTTATTCCAGCGCATAACTTTGAAGAAGGACTTTTTAGATTGAGGGAGGTACTTGAATTGCTCCAAAAGGGCGGTTTGACGCTTAAACTAAGCAAATGCAATTTCTTTTTTAAAACCATCGATTTTCTGGGGTCGGCTCTGCGGGCATTCGTCCCGGCAGTAGAAAAACTGACGCAGTAGCAAAATTCCCAATCCCCAAGAACCAACATGAGGTGCGACAGTTCATGGGTCTTGCTAGTTTTTTTAGAAGATTCGTTAAGGATTTTGCTGTTATCGCTGGGCCTTTAACGGATCTTCTGCGTAAGAATTGTGATTGTAAATGGACAGAGTCACAAGCTACCGCTTTTAATTCTATTAAAGAAAAGTTAACAGAGCGTCCAATTATAGCTCTTTATGATCCCCACGCAGTAACTGAGCTGCATACCGACGCAAGTAAGTTAGGTGTAGCTGGCATACTTTTACAAAAAAATAAAGATGGTATTTTGCGTCCCGTTTCATACTATAGTCGAAAAACTACCATAGATGAACAAAAAATGCACTCCTACGAGTTGGAAACGCTAGCCGTTATAGCTTCGCTTAATAGGTTTCGGGTATATCTTTTAGGAATACCATTTAAAATTTACACAGACTGTAACGCTCTACGAACTACTCTCATAAAAAGAGATCTTGTCCCAAGAATAGCGCGCTGGTGGATTCAGTTACAGGAATTTGACTGCGAGATAGAATATAGGCCCGGTGATAAAATGGCTCACGTTGACGCGCTTAGTAGACATCCTATTAGCTCGGAAGTAATAGAAACGCATGTTTTAGACGTATTAAATATAGAGTCCGATAGTAACTGGTTAAGCACAGTCCAATCAGTAGATGAAGAAGTTCAATCAATTAAAAATATTTTAAGTAATCCAGATAGCAAAAATGTTATAGAAATACTAAATAATTATGAAATTAAAAATGGCATGGTTTATCGGAAAACTGAGTCTGGTCCAAAATGGTTAGTCCCAAAACCTATGCGGTGGCAAATTCTAAAAAAAAACCATGATGACATAGGTCATTTCGGTTTCGACAAAACTTTAGCTCGAGTAAAAGACTGTTTTTGGTTTGCAAAAATGCGTCGATTCATAAAAAAATATGTAGGTGCTTGTTTAGAGTGTGCCCACCACAAAACATCAGGAGGGCCTCGTGAAGGATTTCTTCACCCCATACCCAAAATCGACAGACCCTTTCACACGATTCATGCTGACTATCTGGGCCCCTTTATAAAAAGCAAACGCGGTAACTGCTATCTTTTGGTTATAGTAGACAGTTTCACAAAATACGTTAATATAAAGCCCGTTAAAAATGTAAAAACCTCTACAACTATTCGAGTTATCAAAGATCATATAAGTTATTTTGGAGTTCCAACTAGATTAATTACTGACAGAGGCTCTTGTTTTACCAGTAACTCTTTTAAAACATTTATAAAAGAAACCGGGATTAAACATATTCTTAATGCCGTCGCCACACCGCGTGCAAATGGACAGGTCGAGCGTTTCAATAGGACGATATTAGATGCCTTGTCAACAAAAACTCATGGGAAAAGTGACAGATCTTGGGACGAATTTGTACAGGATATACAAATTGGTCTTAATACATCAATACATAAAACGACACAAAAAAGTTCTTCCGAACTGTTATTTGGTTTTAGAACAACTAGTACTACAGAAGGAATGCTACATGATGTTATTAATGAAACGATTAAAGTAACCCCCTCTGAACAATTGAGTGAAATGAGAGAAAAGGCGGGGGAACTGATTAAACAGCAACAAGAAAAAGATAGTGAAAGGTTTAATAGAAAAAGGAAAACGGGTAATGTTTATAAGATCGGTGATCTCATACGAGTTGATCGTGAAAATTGTTCTAACGATGGCAAATCAAAAAAACTTTTGCCAAAATTTCAAGGACCTTACCGCATTATAAAACTTTTACCTAATGACAGATTTTTGATAGAAGATACGCCTTTAACACAGAAAACTAAACGACGTTACGAATCTATAGTAGCTTTAGATAAAATACGCCCTTGGCTTAATCTCACAACTGACTTAAATAGTTCTACGGACAATGACGATGACAGTGACAACGACAAATAAATTTATGTACCTAAAACATATAGTTGTTCGACAACGTGATTAAGATCTATATAATGTAATCTAATAATAAGTAATTAGCAAATAAATATTTTTTTTCTTCGCAAATTGATTCTTATAGTTTAATTGAATTCAATGTAGTTAACAGTAGAGTTAAATCGATGTCTTATTATGAAATATTTGATGGCAGTTTCTATAAATCATAATAATAACATTTTTTTAAGTGGTATAAAATTATTATTGAATATTATGATGTTTTTAAGTTGATATTTATTTTCCTTAAAAATAATTTCATATTGCTAGGCACGGGGACGTTCCCTTCACCAGATGGCCGAGTTGTAAGCATATTGTAGAATTAATCGTACTATGTCATAATTTATTCTAATGATTTTATTAATAATAATGTTAAATCTTATGTTTATTTCGTACTGTTATAAATATAAGTTAATTGCAAAGTGTGAAAATAAAATGTTAAATAGTTTTGATTTCCTGAAGGTTGATTTTAGTGATTTAACTGATTAACTGAGTATTCATATCCGTTGAGTGGTGTGGTTAAGTGGGGAGAGTAGGAGTGAGAGCTCGGCAGAACGGAGGGAAGGCAGTTGGAAATCAACCTTCAAGAAATAAACTCGTCATAAAGTGTTGTGAAGTGTATAAATGATAAAATAATAAAGTGTTTTAAGTGAGTGTTGAATTATTTCCAATACGTAGTACTACAAGGAGCCTTTATATTTTGGCTCTGTCCGTCTGTGTCTGCCCTTATAACTTCTGTATAATGAATATAAAGGGATGAAATTTAGTACTGTTATAAATTGCGTAATGAGTTTTTTTGCATAGTAAAAATAGCTTTAGCTTAGCTTTTTCCGTTGACTTTCCAAAAAAGGCTTGTTAAGTTTCATTTGGAAAGTCGTTCATTCTTTTGGAATTCATTAACATTTTAATTAAAAATTTTATATTTTAGGGGTGACTCCCCAATCCCAATTCTTGTAAAGTAGGGATGATTTTTTTTGGTTTCATCTCACTAAGTGGGGTATCGTCGAAAAGGTCCTCCATTTCAAACTATAAGTCACTACAAGTCGTAGAAGGTTGTGAATTTCCAAGCCTTATATTTTATGTATGGCCAAGCCAAGCTTATGACTTTACAGTCATAAGCTTGGCTCTACATGAGATTAGAAGGTCGATTCTGCTAATTAAATCCTGCTATCTAGTCACGATAATATGTTAAAACTGCAAAATGTTATTTATTCTCATCGACAAACCCGTTTTGATTTGAAACTCCAAAAATCAGTTTATTATATCAAGCCGATTTATATTTAATATTTATTTATATATAATTCAATAAAATTAAAATAAAGTATAGTTAATTACGAGAATTATTTATATATTTGGTAAGTTTTTGATAGCGCGAGTCATATGGTCTCGTCTTGGCTTCGTTTGACATGAAAATTTTATGGTGGGATTCATAATTAGTAATCTATGCTTACAAAGACAAAATATAAGTATATAATACACGTTATCCAATGTGTATGATAATAATAATTAGTAGATTAATAGGTAGTTAGTATTAGATAGGTAAATACTATAATCAATAATCATGCTACATAGATTGTCCGAATTTTCCACAAAATATAAAATTTCCTTTATTTGAGTACTTATCTAGACATTATTGTCGAGCAAACAATGTTTCCTTTCAAATATAATATTTACCTATGCACTAAAATAATATGATTATAAAGGTTGTCTGGCAGAAATCGCTTGTAGCGATAAGACCGCCTTTTGTGCTTTTATAAGTTTAGTTTTTCTATGTTCTGTATGTCCTATTTGTTTTTGGTGCAATAAAGAGTTTTTCATTCATTCATTCATTATTGAAGTAAGCAATAGAAAAATATAAGTATAGAATACCGAGACCATGCCATCGTAACATGCAAACAGCTATCTGATTTTGTTATCAAATTATTGTTTCCGGGAAGTTAGCAAAACATTGGTTTCGAGAGGTTACTTATTTTCATGAATTACTTTCATTTCCAGAAAAGTGGCATATTACCGCACCTAACACAGCTTTGAAATGTTACAATTGGACATTACAATTATACAAGAATATATATTACTAACGTAGTATTAGTATAATTCATGGAAAAAGTTGATTTTCGAAAGACAATTTCGGCGGCGGTAGTTTTTAGCGAGCGTAGGTAAGCGCTACGAATACTCTACGTAAAGTTTGAAGTCTGGTCCTTCGTTGCTTCAAATACTTACGTACTTACATTATGAACCTCTTATAAAACGGGACCCTATTACTAAGACTCTGCTGTCTACTGTCGCCGGGCTGTATCTTCTTAACCGTGACAGCTAGACAGTTGTAATATTTACAGATGGTGTATTTCTATTTCCGCTATAACAACAAACGCTAAAAACACAATAAAATAAATATTTAAGTGGGGCTCCCAAAGAACAAACGTATTTCTGTGGAACTCTGCGTGCGTTAGGCCGACTCGCACTTGGCCGGTTTATTATTTGTCGACCTCTGTGGCTCGGTGATTGAGCGCGAAGGTGCTTATGCTGAGTGTCCGCGGGCTTGTATCCCGCCATAAAAAAAGTAGTAGTATTTAAAGATCGTTGGGTGTGAAACATCCATAGATATTATTATTATTTTTTTTACTTATATATTTTTTTTTATTTATAGCCCATTTTTTTTAATTATATTTAAATAAAACAACCTATTGTTTTATCTGAGCTTACTTAGTAAAAATTAACAAACAATAATGACGACAAGTTATTCAATAAACCAATATATTGAAGCTTACCAAAACGTTTTCGTCAACTAATCACTGGGTGTATGTAAACGTACGCAAGATAAGAAAGGAATTAATTATGTAGGTATTTTTTGTAGACTACGATCTAAATACGAATCATTTTTGTTATTTATCATTGTTGGTGTGATGTAAAACTATTAATGTAAGTAATTTCGCAATTAAATAAAACAAGCTAATACTGAAGTTTCAGCGCGCAAACTTTTGAGGGAGGTCGTTATTTAATTCGGTATAGTATTGTGTAGTTGGTAAATTTATATACCTTTTTTAGGTTTTTTTTGGTTTATATTTTCTCAAAGGAGAAATTCTCAAACGGTATTTATTCAATTTTCTGTGTACAGTTCATGTTTTCTGAATTCAATTATAAATCACTTCCACTTGGAGTTTCACATTACTTCTACACACGCTTCTACATGCCTGTTTTTACAGTGTTTGTAGCCCATTCGGTGGTTTCTTTTAAACACAGCGAGAAGACATGAATTCTGGAATGACTGGAAACTTTCGTATTTTGGCCACATACGTACCTTAGCTGTCGAGTAGTATGCGAGATTCTTCACCACGTGTCTCTGCGTGCGGAGAGCCGCCGATCTGTGCAACATTTTACTCGAGCGCGTTAATTAAATATCTATTGATATAATTATATAAACTGATAACATGCGATACGGCCGCCTCGTTCGGCGCTCGCCCGACTAATGTATTTACGACTGTTATCCTGTATTCCTTCGAAAACATTCAAATATCATTATCTACTTATGTAAGTGATTAAAACGATAATAAGGCACTGCGAGACCCCCCGGTGATTTGCAGTAGATTAACACTTTTATATTGTTGTTCAAGAAGGTACGTGACTGGCGGCTTCTAGCGAGACTAGTAGCTACATAATGAAAAACCATAATCAAACATAAGTGGTAGTCCACTATGTTGATACTATTTGTTAGGTATACTGAACTGAGCCTTTAGCCAAGTTGCCATCGCTAATAATGACGACGAAGTTCGAGAACAAAAATGTATGGGATTTGACGTAAGCCGATGCTTATACGAGGGCGGGTCAATAAGTCCGTGACTTTTGGAATAAAACACAGATTTTTTGATAAATAAATCATTTTATTTTTCAACGTAGTCCCCCTTGAGCTCTATACACTTTGTCCAACGCTTCTCCAATTTTTTATCCCTTCCAAAAAATAAGATTTGTCGAGGTCCTCAAAATAGGCCTTTGTTTGCGAGATGACTTCATCATTGGAGTCAAATCTTTTTCCACCGAGCCATTTTTTCAGGTTTGGGAACAAGAAGTAGTCACTCGGAGCTAAATCTTGAGAATAGGGTGGATGTGGGAGCAATTCATAGCCCAATTCATGGATTTTTGCCATGACAACTGCACATGTGTGCACCCTTGCATTGTCTTGGTGAAAAAGAACTTTTTTCTTGGCCAAATGAGGTCGGTTTTTTTCAAATCCTCATTGAAGCGATCCAATAAGTTGGCATAATATTCCCCATTAATTGTTCTTCCCTTTTGAAGATAGTCAATGTGGATTATCCCACGTGCATCCCAAAAAACAGTCGCCATAACTTTATTGGCTGACAAACCCACCTTGGCCTTCTTTGGCGCCGATTCACCCTTAGAAACACACTGTTTTGACTGTTGTTTGGTCTCTGGTGTGTTGTGATGGATCCATGTTTCGTCCACGGTTAAAAAACTCCTCCATATTGTGATTAAACAACGCCAAACCTTCCTGTGAAGTTGTTACACGATTGCGTTTGTGGTCGACTGTGAGCAAATGCGGCACCCATCTTGCGGAAAGCTTTCTCATGCCCAAGTGATCATTCAAAATTGAAACCACTGAGCCATGCGAGATGCCTATGGCTTCCACAATCTCTTGCACTTTCAATCTTCGGTCGGCCAACACCATATCGTGAATTTTTTCGATTGTTTCGGGTGTAGAGACCTCAACTGGGCGTCCAGGACGTTCGGCATCTTCAGTGCTTGTACGGCCACAACGAAATTCAGTAAACCACTTTTTACCATTGAAATCGATGGTGCAGAGTCCCCATAGTATTTATCAAGCTTAGCCTTGGTCTCGGTAATGTTTTTTTTTCGCAAAAAATAATGCTTAATAAGCACACGAAATTGACTTTTTTCCATTGTTTCCTTAAGTTACTGGATAGTCTGATAAAGATAGCTGTAAAACACAAACTAACTGACGCAGCAAGTTCAAATTTTGATAGGAGTCAACTGACAGATGCCTGTTGACAGGAGTAGTGTTACTTTTTCAGTAAGGAGGTTAGAAATTCAAAAAGTCACGGACTTATTGACCCGCCTTAGTATGATTATCATAATATGCGAGTACCGATGCCCAAGTCACTTAGCGATGCTAAAGTCAAATTATTTCATACATTTTTGTTTTATGATCATGGCTGTGATCATCATAATATTCATTCCGCCCGACTCAAAGTGGTTGAAGGGTTTCGGATGTACCTGAAGTACATAGTTACCTAATATTAGATGATTTGCGTAATATATAAAGAAAAAATTAAACCGGCTTTCAAAGTAAAACCAGCCCGAACAACATCCTGATAAAACAATATTTTATAGAACTCACATTTAAGTTGGCCGGTACTGACTTCAAAATTATGAAGATTGAGTAGAGAAACAGTTGAAATTCTAGCCGAATTTAAAAAGGGAATTATTTAGAAAATAAGATTTATTTCATACTTTTTTGTGCACTTTTACTTTGGAAGTCGGATTAATTTTTTCTTTAAAAATAATAATTTTTCCCATTTTTAGTCATATTTATTATATTTTTAATAACACATTTAAAGAAAGTTTAAAAGAAGCGTTCGAATGTATAATTGAATACGCGCCAAGCTTCCATTAGGTATTGTATATAAGATGATGATGATAATTACTGTAAGTTACATAATAGCATATGCTTGCAGTTCTTAAAACAACGCCGAAATTTCCACACGTGTATCTTTAAAGACTGAGGAGTACAGAGATGAGGAGGACTGTTCAGTGCTTTTGGATCCAGGTACACCATTGGCACAAAATTTTACTTCTTGGTAGCATAGGCTTGATTTACTTTACAAAAGTCAAATCCCTATAGACGTCCCTATAAATTTTGAGTTTCCGATCCTCATGGATACCATCATCAGGTCTCCACTTGGTGACTAAAGGACCAATTTTAAATTAAACCCTTTACAACAAAAACAGAATTTTCCAAATGGCTCCACAAACGGCAGAGTAATATTCAAGGATATGTATCGATGTAAAAGACTATGAAAAGTACCTATTATCATCATAATGTGATGATGTATGATGTGATGATGATGATTACTGTAATTGATATAGTGGCATATGCTTGCGGTTATTTAAACAACTCAGAAATCCCCAAACATGTATCTATAAGACGACGAGAAGGACGAGAAGAAGAGTTCCGTTAAGCACTTTTTGATCCAGGGTATACCTTGGTACAAAATCTTACTTTTTGGTAGCATATGCTTGGGTATCTTCAGAAAAAGTCGAAATCACTATATGTGTCCATATAAATTTCGAGGAGTTCGTTCGATTCCTCATGGATCCCATCATCAGGTCATCAAATTGGTATCAAAAATACCAAATTAGGATTATACCCTATACAGGAAGAAAAGAATTTTGAAAATCGGTGCACAGGCAGAGGAGTAATCGTTGAACATAGAAAAAAATATAATATATTCAGCCGAACGTATAACCGCCTCCTTTTTTGGAAGTCGGTTAAAAATTACGTATGCCTCTCTATGCTCAAGATTTTTTACAGCCTTCCGGATTTCGGTGCATATAGTCCCAAAGGCCATATAAGGCTGGGACCTTAAAGGTATAAGTTAGTAAATAAGTAGCATAGATAAATGATTGGTCCCGGCGCTTGACAAGATACCGCTAGCGTGCTTGAAAAGCCCGTCACATTGAAATATTCGTCTCAGATGTACTGTACATGTTTTCTATACGTACCGAATTCAGGCACACCGAGAATTTGTCTCAAGGCTCCCACAGACGAGAGGCCGATCGTTTCAGTGAGAACTGACGTCAGTTCAGCCTGGACGAATTCAAGCACATACACGGAAAAAAATCGTATCCGACCTAACTGACGTCATTTCGGCCTGAACGGATTCGAGCACACACACGGAAAAATCGTATCAGTTCATTGGGATTTCCGCGAGCTACGGTCGTGTTTCTTATATACTCAATACTTTTTATTTGCATAAAACAAGATGAATTAAGGTGTTACAAATTGAATGGCGAAGTACATGTTTAGCCAATTTTGGCATGCAAATATTACTAGCTACAAGAATAATAATTAATTAACACGTTTAATATTAAAGTTAAATATTAATGGTTTATAAAACAAGTGACATAATAATATTAAACATTTTACAAAACATTCATGATAAGCTACAAATTTGTATTGAAATTGACAAATATATATATATATATATATATATATATATATATATATATATATATATATATATATATATATATATACAGGGTGTGACGTAATTAATGGATAATCCTTCACCTGCAGCTGGAGAATATCTTAACGGATCAGAAAAATTATTCATGTTTAGTAAAAGTATCATGGTTTTTTAGTTATCGGCCATTTTTTTAAAATTATAAAAATGACACCCTTGCTCACTAATTTTGCAATAAATTGCAATAAAAATGTAACCGAAAATATTTTTTTCTTTCAAATCATTTTTTCTTCTTGTTTGATCGCTCATATCGTAAGAAAAATGTATGGGGACTTGACTGACCAACTTACAAATAATTAGCCTATTCAATTGAGATTGTAAAAAGGTATAACAGATGGTATTTGATCCTTCGGTTTCAAAGAATTTTCATAATTTATAAAAAAAGAGCCCATTTATTGTCTTAATGACAGGTTTCATTAAAATTTTATTTTAAAATTATTTTATTCATTTATGAATTAAATTTAAAGGAGTTGAAAGAAAAGAAGGTTATCTTTGCACAGTTTATTATTCACTTTTATAACAAGTGTTCAAAATGACCACCCCGAGCTCTAATGCAGGCCCTGCACCTTCTAATAAACGATTGTTTTTTCGTTGCGCGTGGCCTGCCTCCTTAATTTCTCGAGCAGCGGCAAATATTCTTTCGCGTAAATCTTCCACTGATGTGACTGGTTTTTTGTGCACCTTCTCCTTTATACAACCTCAATGAAAAAATCCAGAGGGTTAAGGTCTGGTGATCTTGGAGGCCAAAGAAAATATCCCAAACGGCCAATCCATCTTTGGGGGAATGTCGCGTCTAAATATTCGCGAACGTTACGGGCATAATGTGCAGGACAGCCATCGTGCTGCAGCCACATGTCTCTTCTATTCTCCAAGGTCACGTCCTCCAAAAGTCCAGGGAGATCATTTTGTAAAAAATTTAGATATCTCTCGGCGGTTAACGTGTCTGGCAGCTCGAACGGGCCGATGACTTCACCATTAAGGATACCAGACCACAGATTTATTTTAAATTGGTACTGGGATCTATCTTCTCTAACTAAATGTGGGTTAGTCAGCTGCCAACTGTGCAAATTATGCATATTAAAATAGCCGTCTTTTTTACAAGAAGATTCGTCACTCCATAGTATTTTGTCAATGGGTCTGAGTCTTTCGGTGGGAATTTTTCTACAAGTTGAATTGCATTGCTTTGTCCTTATTATAAAATATATAATGTGATAGTGAAAAAGATATTATAAATATAAAAAAAAGAAATAATTAAAATATTTTCTGAGACGTATGTTTTTAGGAAAATAGGCCTTCATCAAAGTCAATTAGGTAATCACTTTGAAATCTAAGGGTTAAATACTATCTGTTATACCTTTTTACAATCTCAATTGAATAGGCTGATTATTTGTAAGTTGGTCAGTCAAGTCCCCATACATTTTTCTTACGATATGAGCGATCAAACAAGAAGAAAAAATGATTTGAAAGAAAAAATATATTTTCGGTTGCATTTGTAAAAAAAAATTAGGCAACAGCACAAATGTGACATGATACATTTGATAATACAACTATTCAAGTATAATAAATAAAAATCTTAAGCGATAATTCGTGTTTTTGCGACTGTGACAATAAAATTAGTGAGCAAGGGTGTCATTTTTATATTTTTTTAAAAAATGGCCGGTAACTAAAAGACCATGATACTTTTACTAAACATGAATTGTATTTTTCTGATCCGTTATGATATTCTCCAGCTGCATGTGAAGGATTATCCATTAATTACGCCACATCCTGTATATATATATAAGTCGTATAGATATTCTGTTATAGAGTAGAAATTTTTGACAATGAGAAATTTTATTAAATTATTTTTAAAACTATAAAAAATTGTTTAATATGAGTGGGTTTTGTTATATAGTTTCGGAATCATTATGTATGCACATTTACTAAATTTAGTTGTTTTCGATAAAGGTATTTTTAATTTATTTTATGTTGTGCACTACTAAAACTTCATACATTTGAATATTATTTTTTCTAAAAAATAGTATCGATTCGCAAATAAAAAGACATGATAGAGTTAAAATCTTAGGATTTTAAATTTATCAAAATATGGTTGACAAGATTATGTTTGTTTGAGACCACACATAGAAGATATGCATCTTTTTTGGGCCCTAAATACACGCTCATGTCCAGTAGCATTACCACTAAAAACAATTCCATACGTTAAAATAGATATGCATTATATGTATGCCGTATACATTGTATGTTACGAGCAAGGTATTTATACCAACCACATGGTCACACATGGTCTGTTCAGTCCATCCGTTCAGTCCAGAATTAATGTTGCCAACTTAGTTATTTTACAAAGCTTTACTACTAAATTAAGTATTTTATTCCCTCCTTAGTAGGAATTTAGTTGTTAGTAGTGTTTTAGTATAAAAGAGCCAGCAACAGTAATGATATGCAAAATGGACTTAGGTACAAAAAAAATATGACACCTTATCATAATAGATTATTACATCGTAGCATTCGTCCGTAATTTGCTTAAAACTACCCGTTCAATTACTATATACGTTATATTTCTTAGTACCTATATTTTATTTCACAATAAAATTTATAATATAATTCAATAAATAATATAACTAAATCTAAAATGCAGTGGTTTTTGGGGGCTGTAAGGATTCCTAAGTTGAGTAGCTTTTTTGATAGTTTTCAGTATTCTTTTAGTAGTTTTTAGTAGAAATCGACGCCAGTTTAGTAGTTTCGCAAAAACAGAGCTGGCAACACTGGAACGAATCGCTTCAGTCCATCCGGCCGACTAATGCGATCTCGGAATTGCACACAGACAATACGATTTTGCATCCCGAACTGAAGGAAAACCGGACCGTATATGTGACCCCTTACACAATGATATTATAAACCTACACTACAATTATGAGTTTCCGCATTTACGGGGCTATTCTTTATAAATAGCGCAGTATCTAGCCGAGCGCCGAGACCAATCATTTATCTACGGTAAAATGATGGTAAATAGGTACTTCTCAAATCACCTGTAGCGACCGCATCGCCAACAATTTTCATTGAATTCATAGATATACCTATTATATTAATAAAACGAAAATTGAATTACTATAAACAGGGTTCTATCATGGTTCTACCTATAATTTTAATGCGCTGTAATTTTTAATTTTTTATTATTATTATTTTTATTTAAAGTAGTGTGTAAGTGTTTGGACGGCTGTGAGGTCACGGAATGGGTCAAGCGGAAGACCGGTGCTGGACATACCAAGGTGTGCCAAAATGTGCATAAAATAAATGATTGTTTTTTTTATTTAAATATACCTATATTGCGTCGGCTTAAAAACATTTGCCAGTGTGAAGCTATAAAGGCGTGAAATAGAATTTTCGACACGATAGTCCTAAATCGTCAAGTCTAATGTCTAGTCAAAGTCCAAATATATAGTCAGTGCAGTTAATGAGTCAAGTCAGTCGATTTAGTAAAGTGATTGATTGAAAAAGCTTTACTGAAAGTTCCTGGGGAGTTTTGGAGGAACACAAAATAGCACGTTTTTTGAAGTTGCACCACTTGCCCACACTTGTGCACGTTAACGAATTTTAATGGTTAATATTCTACTAATATTACACATTAAGAACAGAAATAACACAAATTTATGAAAGATATTCAAAATTCAAAACGTCACCCATTGAATTCCCCGGCAAAACTCTGGGCTATTTTTGCTGAAAGTTTTTTTTATTTTTTTATTTATTTATATATGGCATCGGCTTATAACCATTTGCCAGTGTCAAGTGAAAAAGGCGGGAAATAAAACTTTTGTTTCAATATTCAACACCGTATTTCTAAATCGTCAAATCTAAAGTCTAGTCAAAGTCCGGCAAAACTCATTTGCTGAAAGTTGACATTGACAAACTGTCCCTATCAATTTAGTATTTTTTTATTTATTTAAATGGCGTCGGCATATAAGCCAGTGTTAAGTTAAAATGGCGGGAAATAGAAGTTTCGTTTAAGTGTTTTGCCGGGAAATTCAATGGGTGACGTTGTGGATTTTGAATTGTTTTCATAAATTTGTATTATTTCGGTTCTTAATGTGTAATATTGGTAGAATATTAACCATTAAATATTCGTTAGCGTGCACAAGTGTGGGTTCCCTCCAAAACTCCTTAGGAACTTTCAGTAAAGCTTCTACCACTTTACTGAATCGACTGACATGACTCATGGACTGCACTGACTATTTATTTGGACTTTGACTACACATTAGACTTGATGATTTGCAATACGGTGTTGAAAATTGAAACGAAAGTTCTATTTCCGCCTTTTTAACTTGACACTGGCAAATAGTTATAAGCCGATGCCATATATAAAGAAAAAAATAAAATAAATAAAAGGCCCAGGTAACACTTGACACTTGACAAATGACAGCTTACAGCAAATCCAGATTTCTGACAGTTGCAAATCGTATGTGGTTGTGAATGTGTACGATACTTACGAACTTTACGATATTTTTATAAAAATATTGTAAACGAATTTGTGAATCTTCAACATTACTTGGCTGTAGAATATATAACTATATATTCATAATGGGCCGTAACCGTATATTGTCTCCTGAACAATTGGAAGGATTTTCAAAATACAAGGTACCGGAAAAATCATATGATTGAACAATATTAATATGTATTATTGTGAATTAAAATTAAACTACGGGTGTTATTGATTAAGCAAGTACAAATTATATGATTCTCCTTTTTTCAGTATAACTCAATAGATACGAGTATTCTTAGCACTTACGTTATGCATCCGTTTTGGAATTGGTGTGTGCAGGTAATAATTTTTTATTTGCTCATAAAATATTTTAGCACCAGTTGATCTAACACTAACAATTACGTACAAATAATGTTATTAGCACTATGTCCTCAACAGTCCATACTTTTCACGAATATGAATGTTATTATGCCCCAAAGGTCCTCATCAATATGGCAATATCGCTATATTCATTTTGACATACAGATATAAACATAATATCATCATTTGTGACTGTACATACAACTCATTTGTACAATATTGTTTACCAAAAAGAAATTGAAAGGGAATAATAGTAAAAGTTTTATCACTAAATTCAGAGTAACATTCCTCATATTTTTGGTAGATCTATAATTTTGATTTAATGACTATTTTATTATGTACATAACAATAATGTATTTACAGTTTTGTCCAATGTGGATTGCACCAAACCTGCTAACATTCACTGGCTTCTTACTGACCGTCCTTAACTTTTTGCTCTTCTCCTATTATGACTATGGATTTTATGCTCTAACAAAAGAGAATGCTACCAAAGACCAAATTCCAAGTTGGGTGTGGGCGGTGACTGCTGTGAACCTCTTTGTGGCTTACACACTAGGTGAGCATGGTGCTTTTCAGTTTTTGTTTATAAACTTTGTTGGTGCTTTATCCTAAAACTATTTGTTCTAATAGGACAATTGCTATTGGGACAAAACACTAAACAATTCCTAGTCTAAGGCTTCCCACAAGAGTTTTTTTGTGGTTGTGAAAGGCAACAGTGGCAAGTTCTATTTACAGTGCAATTTATTTTATCGCAACCACAAAAAAAAAAACTCTTGGGGTTACGAGCTCTAATACTTATTACAGTAAAAAAGTGTATTTCTGAATATTACTAATAGCTTTCGCCAACTATATAACCAACCGTGAGCAGGTATCTCTGCGATGACATGTTGCACATTCTTTCACTGACAGAACTCTAATAATTTTGTCTGGTTAAGCATTCATACCAATTATTACCAGACAATGGTTACAGATATCAAATTATGTGTGTTAGCTCCTACACTTTTACGTTTTTGTATAATAGCTCTGAAAAGTTTATCAATGGCAAAATACATACATGGAAAATCTGCATAATATAATATTAATTTAACTTACACATTTGTTAATGTGACCTTTGAGAAGAAAAAATAACTTAAGTCCAAGACCAAATTACAACATCAATCCTTATTGTTCTATTGTATGATCATTGTCGTCATAAGTAAAGACCTGCCAAGTGAGAGTCGGACTCGCGCACAAAGGGTTCCGTACAAAACGGCAAAAAAAATCACATTTGTTGTATGGGTGCCCCCCATACAACAAATGTCAATACTAAAAAAATAAAATAATTATATTTATTTTATTCTGTTTTTAGTATTTGTTGTCAATTAGCGGCAACAGAAATTCACCTTCTGTGATAATTTCAACTGTCTAGCGGTCACGGTTTCGGAACCATTATGGTTTCGTCGTGTCCGTACGTTCGTCCGTGTTCGGCTTACCGTCCAAACGGTTAGTGCTACTTCGTACAAAAGTAAAGAAACTTACTTAGAAATACTAAATTAACATGTGTAATGTATATTCGTATAATGGCACGGAACCCTAAGTGCGCGAGTTCGGCTCGCACTTGCCCGGTTTTTTTTAATTCAAAATTGGTATTTTATACACTTTCTGAACGTCGGACTACATGATGCCTACCACCGGTTCGGAAACTAGCCCGGTAAGAAACTCGCACGGGGCCACGGGGGGCTGTTAGCAAAAAGATGGGAAAATTGTTCGTTTCAAATTTCATTTACCCTTTGGGTACGGAACCCTAAAAACGTATTGTCTATTAAGATTCTGCACTACGACATGCGATTTCGCGTAAACTGAGCTTCTAGCACCTACTAGTCACTGGTGTCTCCTGAAACCTCTACTAGGCACGTGCTAAATAGTTGTACGGTCGCCGACAGATGCGGTGTACCACATTTCGTCCTATTATTACTTCATTATCGGTCCAAAAGTGGTACACCGGGTTTGTCAGCAACTGTACATACTACATACTGATTAACATAGCAAGTGCTCATTATTTTACGAATCAATTTCTATGAGATTGTGATGTAAGTACTTTCAGAAGAGCTTCCTTAAAGTCAAAGTCAAAAATACACACAAAATATAAATATTTGTGCGTCAAGTATTAACTACTACTATATTTAAATATAAAGTAATACAAAGTGTTCGTCAGTTAACATACAACGGTTGAACTTTTTATTCTTAGATGCCCTTTGTTATCAACGTTTACGTCTTGCATCCTGATTTCTCGTACGTTAGATAATAATTATCAATATTTATGCCATGTGTCGAAATAAATATCTAAGTAATTTAACAGATCAATATTGGAAAGTTGGTTCGTTCGTATCGTTCAATCGGATTTCTTCCGCTGTATTTACTCGCAGGTCGAAAGTTCGAATTTCGAGGTTAAGTAAATTCGTAATATGACCAATTTAATAGTTATCTTATCGAAAGTCTTGAGGAGCAATCGACAATCGTGTCCCCACACGACTCACGAAAGTCAAGGCGATTTCCATCAGATCCTCGCATGGGTCGATTGCAATCTAAAAAAATCGGTTGTCTGTAAAGTCGGTTTACTGACGATAGTTGAACGTCATGTTTAGCGAGGTAACGCCGGTAACGCATGAGTCATGTTTTTTCGTGCGTGTAGCCGGCTCCATCGAATTATAAGACGTTGTCACGTCAATAAAGAACACGAACTCAGAGGGTGCTTCTTATGGTCTGTTACAAAACTAACAAATAATAAGTTAATAGTTACACGGACGAATTTAGTAGAAGTAAAAGTAAATTAATTATCTGCTAGCGCGTCCATCGCTATCGCCAAGTATTAAGCGGCCGTAACTAGTAACTTCTTCACAGGAACAAAATGTATCAATACAAGTTACACTGATAACTTTGTAATCCTTATTTATATAATAAATCTCATTAATTGAGAAGTGGTAGGTTATTGTAGGTTCGAGCAGATGCTTCGGGACGAATGGGCCGACTCGACCGAACAAATAGGACGGATAGTGTTTGATTCGAGAACGCACTTGTATGCAACGTCCACGGCCAGTAATCATTTTATTTAAGGAATAGATTTAGGAACAAGTAAACGGACCGCCTGATGATAAGCAATTACTCCCGCGTTAAGATATCCGCAACACCGTAGCAATTATAATTGCGTTCACGATCTTTAAAACCCTAAATTCCTTGGTCTTCGGGTAACCTACAAATAGAAATGAGATCCCACAAAAACATTAAAATAAAAAAAAACCAAGTCACTATAATATAATAATTTTCCCCATACGATAACAAAATTTATATGAGTAACTAATTAAATGGACTATCTTAAATTGTACTTGGTCTCTACAACATCTCATAACTTTTTGCGAAAGAAATACTTGGCTTTTTTCATTTTAATGTTTTTGTGGGATTGGGTTGTCTTCTTCTGTATCAATCCGCAACACCGTTATCTTAGTACCTAACTGATCTATCAACATGCAGCTCAAACCACTGATCGGGTTGCGCAGAAATTTTATATTTATCTGCTAAGAAAGCATACCTAATATTGTCGTACGTATTTTAAAGCCCCCAAGAGAATGATGGTATTAAGTAAACGAGTGATGGTGCCAAGTAAACGAGTAATGGTGCTAAGTAAACGAGTGATGGTGCTAAGTAAACGAGTGATGGTGCTAAGTAAACTAAAATATAATAATAACATAAAACCATAAACCGAGTGAATCAAAAAAATTATTCACGTCCTCTTCAGCCGCCATTTTGATTTGTTTAGAACGGCCATTATGTGTTGCAGACGGAATCGACGGTAAGCAGGCGCGACGCACGGGCGCGAGCGGGCCACTGGGCGAACTGTTCGACCACGGCCTGGATTCCTACTCCGCCGTTCTCATACCCACCTGCCTTTACTCCATATTCGGCAGGTAGGTACTGAAGTTTAAGAGTTTATCTGATTTTAAACAAATGCGCCAGTTCCATTAGTGGCAGGCAGAGAACACATACTAACCTATATCTCCAAAAAAGCTTGACACGCAGCAGAATAGCGTAAAAGACTAGACCTTCCTTAAATTTAAAAGAGACTCATGCTAGTGGGCACGTGAGTCGGTAAAGAATAACGAGTAAGTATGCTTTTAAATTTTATGTATTAAAATGTTTAGGATGTAGGATGTATGTTTATTTGTTACTCATTTGCGCTTAGTAACCGCTGAAGGCTAAATCCTGAACGGATTTAGTTTTAGCAGTTGGCACAAATAGATTTTCGGCCAAAATGCACGGAACCCGGCCGTAGATTTTGGCCGATAGAGGACTAATAATGAAAAAAATAATTTAAAAAAACTATAACCCGACTACGTTATAAAAAGGGGTCTAAAAAGGTCGAAACAAGAAAATAATTCAGATAGATGTCAAGAAATGCATTGGTACAAAAATGGTCAAGCTAGAGCCGTGGTCGCACCCACTAATGGCATCAAAGCTGCAGTTTACACTAAGACGCTAAGGCCTAGAGTTTCTAGAATTATACCCAAAGACAGACTGCTGCGATTTGACATTGACTGTGCCGAACATTATAAAGTGGGTGACCACGGCTCTACCTTGACCATTTTTGTACCTATACATTTCTGTATTTCTATCTGAATTATTTTTTTGTTTCGGCGTTTTAGACCCCTTTTTTATAACGTAGTCGGGTTATAGTTTTTTTAATATTTTTTTTTTCGTATTTTTCCGTTTCCCAATCGAACATGTTTTTGGAATAATATTAATAAGAACCTAATCAAAACACTTGAAATTAAAAATATTATCTTCTTCACGAGAGCGGTACGAGCTAATTTTTTTTCTAGATTTAAGAACGATTATAATAATAATATCATAATATTTATAAAATAAAATATATTTTAATGAAGGTAAAAAAATAATATGAATAATATAAAAAGTATGTATTTATAGTCTTATATTACGTAATGTTCGAAAATTGGACAATTGGGTTTGTACGAACGCATTTTAAACGTGTATTTTGACATATTTGTGCAAGCAGCCACAAATATGTAATATAATATATTATATACATATTTGTGTTGTGCTTGCCAAGACCTTTCTTTTGATACTGTGATGATTATCTCGGTTTTTTTTTTTTAGATGTTAGAATTTGAGGTTCAAGTTTCGAAATACAAAATATTGAAAAAAATTATATAGCCTATGTTACCCGCGGCATCATTACGAATCTATTGACACCTCATTTATTAAAATTGGACCAGTAGTATAGACGCTACGAGGGAACAAGCATACATACATATATTACCTAAATCATTATCCTTTTGGCTTCGCCGTAGTCGGTTAAAAATTAAGACCTAACGTCCTCTCCGCTGTTCGTCTGTCACCAGGTTTGTATCTCATGAATGGTGATAATTAGACAGTTAAAATTTTCACAGATGATGTATTTCTGTTGCCGCTTTAACAAAAAATATTTAAGTGGGGCTCCCATATAACAAACGTGGGTTTTTTGCTATTTTGTACAGAACCTTTCGTGCGCGAATCCGACTCGCTTTTGGCCAGTTTTTTATATACCTTGATGATTACGTATTATATCAGAGTAGGTACCAAAACTTGTTAGTTTTATTATTTATGCGTCATTGCTAAAATCCACAGTATTGCTTAAAATTAATAATAAGGATACAAATTGCAAAAGATTAAGACAAGAATAAAACAATCAATAGGCTATTCTACATTTTTTTTCAAATATATTTTAAAATATTCGTATCGATTCGATAGTCATCTAGTATTTTTAGTTCCTGAAAATAATATCTCTTTATGCAAAGAAAAAATGATTAAAATTTAAACGACAAATGTTTGCGTCAAAACGACAGCCACCATTATCGTGACGTCATAAGAACAGAAACAAATAAATATCATATGTGCGTGTGTAGTGCATGAACTTTATATTATACTTTCCCTGTTGTTTATTCGATTTGATTGTGTTTTTATGAAGTCACTTACAAGAAAATCGAATCTTTTATCCAATCTTTTTCCATTTCCCTTCGTTTGTATCTGTATTTCCTTTCCTTGTTAATTTGATAAATAGTTTATAAAGCACGTCCAATTTTTTTGGATCAAATTATCTACAGTCGACGGCAGATCCGCTCGACCGCTTATGTACACTGTACGTACCATGAACCTATGTTACTTATGAACCTTATTGCCGAGAAATAAGGTCGAAAAGTTGTACACCGGATGTGTCTTCGACTGCACATAGGACAAATATCTTTGATATATGTAATACCACGGGTTTATAGCAAATCATTAATTTTACTGAACAATTAATTTCAGAGATGAACTGAGTCCGCTGCGGTTCTTCTTCGTGATATGGAACGTATTCCTGAACTTCTACCTCACTCACTGGGAGAAGTACAACACTGGCGTCATGTTTCTACCCTGGGGCTACGACTTTACCATGATTGTGAGTAGACTTTTGATTTCCTTTATGACTCCGCCCGCGAAAATAAAGTATCCCACGGGAGCACTGAACTTTGTTTTGGATAAAATGTAGTATATGTTTTAATCCAGAACCTAAACTACTACAATATCAAGTTTCATCAAAATCGGTTTAGGAGTTTTTCAAATCAAATCAAATCAAATTTTCTTTATTTCAGACTACCATGGTCCATGTGTTAGTATTACATACTTAAAACTTAAAAACTTTAGGGTTAGTAATATTAAAGTAAAATACATAAAAATAAATATCTATTCTTGAACTTATTCCTCTCTATTGTCATGCACCTAAAATAGAACCACGCGCGGACAAAATCTAGAGGAGGTACTGCTCTCATATTCGTACATTACCCGCACGTAGTTCCTCAGTATAGGTGCATGCAGATCATCTGCCACAATCCTCAGGATGCTGCTGTCGCTCTCCCGCACGCGGTTTATTAGTGACGCTACTTTTTTGCGTATAAGTGCCCGAAATCCGTCCGTTTATGCCTGCGCAAACATCTCAAATGCACTGCAGAAACGGGGAAGATTCAACAACATCCTGAAGATATTATTATATTGGATGCGATGTACGTTTAACAATGCTTTGGTACAGCTGATCCACAGGACGCCGGTGTACAGATTCTGACAGAATGCTTTAAAAAGCGTAATCTTAACTTCATCTGCACAACGCGCGAATCTGCGGGCCAGCATAAATTTTTTTTTCCTTCCCCCTAACATTATCAAGGCTGTTTGTTTACTACTATGATATTGATCCGTAAAAGTATATGTACCCGGTCCTAAGATTTGTACATCCGCACATACCCACGACTGATTCATAAAGAAACGACTTAATTCGGTATAGAAAAAATCATCTGGGTGTGCAATATAATCTCCTAAAATAAACAAATTCTCCACGCTATTACTCGCTTCAATTGCACTTATCTCACTTAAAATTTCTGTGAAAATAGGCAAGTTTTCATGCGATTTAGTGTGCATGTACACAGAAAAAACTAAGATAGATCTCTCCCCTATTGTACCTTTGATAGCTGCTAGACGCTTACTATAACATTCTATAATTGATACACTATCGAACATACCTTTTCTCCAGAGAATAGCTACTCCACCGTATGGTCTCCCCCTCAGAATACCCGCTGATGTGTCTACAGAAGACTTACCGGTGTACTCAAAATCGTCAGAGATAGACGCCAATAGCGGAATGTCATGACTTAAAAGCCAAGTCTCCTGTAAACACACGATATAATTAATCGAAGTCTTAAAGTTCTTACAGTTATAGCTGTACAATGTACAGGAATTATTATTTTTAACTTTACAATTCATATCATAAAAATTATTTATCAGCAATAACATTAGGCCCTTCTCGTATGTTTTTATACATAAAATTTACAAACCGCCTAAAGGTTATGCCGTCCGGCCAAAATTCATCATCCAGAAATGAGCTTAATTTACTTTTTGACACAAATAGTTTGTAAGCATTATATTTCTTAGAAGATTAAATATTTATCATTTTAAGTGACACAGTTTCATTAGTTTTTTACTTAATATAAATAATAATGTCTTGTTCACTCGATTCTTTACACAGCTACATCTACAAAGCTACATCCGCAGCTTTAAATTTCATATTTGGGGCCGTGGACGCTTTACCTTTTTGACCAACAAGTTTATACCTTTTGGTGTTCTTAGATTTAACTACATGCCACTCACTAGTATCCTCATTTAGCCTAGAACAATTCATTATTCGTTCCTTATGGTATGTGTCCGATTTACAAATTACCGAGGTGTTCAAAGAAACAGCTGCTTGATTCGATATCAGGTGTATTCGAAACCATAGTGCACTCCGGGGCCTCCACGCGCTCGATACGATGCTCCGTCTCATTCCTCCTCTGCTTAATAACACTGATCAGTTTGAGCCGTTACAGGTTTTTGTCTTGACGCGTCTTTCATCTTGCATTGGAAAGAGACAGACTGAGTGTAGCTGCAATCGTGCGCCGGCGAAGTTGGTGTAGGAGTTAGGTGACCGTTATTATTTGTTTTATCAGCTGGATATTGCGCAGATTTTGCAGACATACACTGAAGTCCCATTGGACCACTATTTAAGTCGTAACGACGGTTTTCAACATAGTTGTGAGCAGGAAAGCTTTCTATTAAGAACGCTTGCCTTATATTATCTAGTTCAAGTTTTAACGATTCAAACATTTCAATCGTTACAGTATTTTCTCGTAGAAGATTAACTTGCATTTGTAAGTTCGCTATATCCTTCAGAAGACGCGTACAATCGATATGATCGAAACCAACGCTCGGAAGTACGTGTAGATCCTTCGCCACAAATATAGGTAGTAGTTCAGCATTTAACTTTTTAGACGACATATGATATCATCCAAGTCCTTAGATTTTCTTTTTTAACCATCTCCAAGTCGCTGTGGCATCCTATTCACCTTAGGTAGTGACTCAAACAGCAGTGTTTTTGCCCTCACAATCTGGTCAACACTAAATGAAGATGTGACTAACAGATGAACACTTTCTTCATTCATATAATCCAACACATTGATCAAAAATGCTAATAGTTCGTTAATCACCACATTACAGTTAGTGCACTTCACTATAGATGACATCGTTATTATTCACATCGAGATACAGACGTACGTCGAAAACACATCCGCAAAATTTTTGCGTAAAAGAGTAACAAACATCCATCCATCCTCACTAACTTTCACATTTATAATAGTAGGGCGTATATGAGCCAGAGAGTTTTTTCTTTAAAAGGTGACTTAATAGAGAGTGCTTAACTGTAACCCATCATCATCAGCTGGACTTGTCTGACAGTGGCCCAACCATTGTCAGACTGGTCCATTGTCTTAATTCGTTTAAAAGCGTCCTCAGTCATTATTGACTGCTCCCACAGGGCTCGTGCATCTTGCTGCTCGTGACGTCGGTAGTGGGCGCGCACGCGTGGCACGTGCCGCTGCCGGGCGGGCTGACCCCGGGCCTGGTGTTCGAGGCGCTACTGTACCTGTCCGCCATGCTTACCTCCCAGACCGTCATACTGTGGAACATATACAAGTATGTATACATACTGCAGACACCGCAAATTCTGGTGACGTCACCGGTCGAAACCGGTCCATTAATAAAAAAATCAATCAACCAAAGCATCTCCGTTAGCTCGCGTTCCTCTGCTTCAACCTATCTCGCATTGTGCCTTAATCAAGTAGGAACTATACTGGCGGACACATAAACTGCATCGGAGTGCAAGATAACTTTCAATGAAATATAATAAGTGAAAGTTCAAACAGAAAGACGAAAAAGAAAACAGAAAGTGAAAATCAATTAATGTGTGTATAGGTCAATTTTTCTCACTAAAAGAATCAAATTACTCCTTTTGCAGCTTTTTAGAATAAAACAGCGAATAGAATAAAAACGGCTTTATTATGAAAATTTTACAATACTAAGAAAATAAAAAGTTTTTTTGTTTTTAATAAGGTGTATTACTTTTTTCGATTAATTCGAATCGACCTGATCAGTGTTTTTAGAAGATCTTGCGGAGAATTGTCCCATTCTTGTGACAATGCAACTCTGAGCTCCGCAACCGTTGTTGGGACCCGGATTTCTTGTAAATTCTTTCTTGTGTTCTATCGGATTGAGGTCCGGGCTACGTGCTGGCCAATCCATAGAACGAATCTCAACCTGAGTAAAGTAATGCTCAACTTGTCTCGCTGCGTGCGGACGAGCACTATCCTGCATCAGAATGAAGTTTTCGCCTATAAATCCGCTAAAAGGTACCTACCACATGAGGGTCCAATATCTCCGTTATATAGCGATGTGATGTTAAACCACGGTTATCACAGCCATGTGTGTCTGCGTCAATAAACACAAGTTCAGTTCATCAGCATCCATCGATATGCCGCCCCAAACCATACAAGACCCGCCTCCAAATGGAACCCTCTCCTCAATGAAATTTTGAGCATTTCGCTCTCCTCGTCTACGGTAGACTAGTCTGCGACCATCAGCACCGTACAAAGAAGTACTACACTCATCAGTGAATAATACGGAAGCCCATTGCTCTTCAGTCCAATTTAAGTGTTCACGAGCAAATCTTAGTCGAGCTTGCGTGTGAGCTGCAGACAATTTTGGTCCATTTACGGATTATAAAGGTGTGATATCACGCTCTTTTAGTATTCTTCTTATGGTTCGTGCACTAACTGCTACGTCACGTACCTGGTGGAGCTCATTTTTAATGCTTATAGACGTTAAAAATCGATTTCGCAAGGAAGTTGTCACAATAAACCTGTCGTCACGAGACGTTGTCACCAGAGTTTGCCGGTTCCACGTCTTCTTTTGAATGAACCTGTCTCCATAAACCTTCAGTAAACTCGGGAAACCGTAGACTAGTTTATATTTAAATCTGCAGCAATTGTTCGTTGGTCTAGGCCTTGCTGCACTAGAGCAACAATTCGTGCTACTTTTTCGGACGATACGTCCATATTCGTGAGAGAAAAACGTGTATAAAATGAAAACGGACTAGCAATTAAACAATTAGTAATGATAATTCAACATGTGAAAAAACAAAAAAAATAACCATCAATCACAACATTAACGTAACAAAAAGTTAATCTTTAGTAAATTGACAAGATTTCTTCTATAGAATATTTTCTTTCTTTTGTGACAGTACCATATTTAAATTTGATTTTGTTTTTGTTTTTATAAACCAGCCTTTATTTTCCAATACCAATAAATGTAAAAAGTTTGCATATTTCGTAATAAAATTTGATTGAATGTGTTCTTGCACTATGATGCAGTTTATGTGTCCGCCAAGTGTACTTCGCTGTACACCTAAATCTTACATGGCGTAACTTGAGTTAAGCCTAAAATTTTGCACATACTAGATAAGAATAATGTTTGACCACATTTAACTGTCACACGACAATTATACTTTTACGATATTCTATTTTCCCATAACTCTGGGAGAACTATGCTGCATGCTCGTGTTGCTTCGCAATTTGATTAAGGCACAATGCGAGATAGACATTTTGTGAATTAGGTATGCCAAGCGTAAACGATTTTAGGTACATAATATTATATTATAATATAGTTATTTTACAATAAACAATAGTAAATATAGTGCAATTCCGTAAGAAACAAGTTTTATCGTGAATTTTTTATTGGGATGGATCACAGCCCACCACAACATACATACATGGACTTCACCACACTTCCGACGGGTGAAATATAAAAATAAATAAAGACTGACTGATTTTAATAACTTTTTTTTCTGTCTCAAAATGTGATCCTTTTAAGGAAGTTCCGGTTTCGGCCGAAACTGAGACCGTTGCCGAAATTCCGTTTCGGTCGTAAAAGCCTGTTTCGGTTGGACACTAGTTGTATATATTATAGCGCCGAACCTCAGAAACTTCGATAGCGCTATTCAGGATCGTGGCGCTAATTGGTCCGCCACATTAATTTCTGACATCTTGACTGTTTCAGATGGTGTTCCACAGGGTTCTATTCTTGGTCCCACACTATTTATACTTGTACAAAACACGGCGGATGTTAATAATCATATTTTTATGCTGATGATACCCAATTTTATTTAAGTTGTAAACCTAGTGACATTGATAATGCGGTTAGGTTGCTAAATGAGGATCAGTAAAATCAAAGTACATAATTTGTGGCACCAGCAAACAACTCAGCCGTATAAATTCGTCGCCTAATAATGCTAATGGGCGATACGTACATATTATGTAGCATGCAATCTTGGTCTTCTTCTTGACAGTCATCTGCTATTCCAGGATGTGTCCGTTTTTGCTTTAACATACCACCTAGAGATCATGTAACTCCTTATCTGAACGAGCATTCGATGCTAAAAATGCAACACCGGCGAAAACTACATTTAGCTTGCCATTGTTTGGAGTGTAAAAATCCGAGTAGCCGAAATATCTCTGGCTTATTTTCATTTGGCAAACTGACAAGAATTACTAGTTTTATGTCTTGCGGGTCACGGAAATGTTCGGTTCAGCTAGCCACAGCAAAACATCGAACGGCATCTTTTAGGGGCTTACGATATTACATCAAAGTGCCGGAATAACATCCCGCCTCCCATTCAAAATGCGAAAAGTGTCCCTTCCTTTAGGAATAAACTGTGACTATTTCTTTTGAATGAGCAGAAAGCACAAGGCTTGTCCCAAAATATCACTATAATATAGACACGATAAGTTTTTCGACATTTAATCACGAATATGTGATTCGGTTGGCGTCCTAAGTAGATAAGTTTTTATTTTTTAATATTATGGGTGTTGGGTTTGTACTTATTGTTCATTTTTAGTTTAATTTTTGATGTAATTAGTATGCATAAAAATCTAGTTTATACTTTTATGCAATATTGCAACAAATTTAAATTCAAATTTCAAAATTTCAACTTTTTCAAAATTCAAAACGGATAATGTTAAGCTCTACTCTTGAGTATCGACAGCTGCTGACGGTCGGCAATTGGTTACTTGAGTTAGGAGTTGTCGCTTGTCACAGATTAAACAACATGTTGCGCGCGATTGTCGCATCCAGGAAACTGTCGATTCATCTTTTAATTCTTTTGGTTTTTTTTGGAGTTTACTCCTTAAGAATCGATTTTCATATAAGACCCCCGGTATGAAAAAAATATGAGGGGTAAAAGCTACTAAACGAATGACCTTGTTACGTTTTCGTGCGCAACATATTCAGCGCACCTGTCACTTTTTTTCACATGGCGCGAATTTTTGAACTCAAATCGATCGTTAAAGTTTTTCCAAGTTGTTCCTTCTGAGGGACGTGTTTTACTTTTTAGAGTAAACTCCAGTCGTGCGTCGGAGCTGACACACACTTTTTTTTTTTTGTTCTTGCCTTTGTAATCTAGATTATTTAGTATATGTTTGTTTTATATTATGTTTGTTACCCTTTTCATAATATGTGCCATTTATAATATTATATTACCTAGTTGATGTAGGTAGCGCTTGTGTGGTTACTAAATGGCTCTTGCGGAAGATCAGCGCTGAGTATTTGTTTGTAGAGTAGTTGTATAGCTTGGTTTGCCAGCATTGTCGAGCTTGAGCCAATTTGCAGCTGCTAATTAAATTTAGTTTAAATGTTGATGTATGTAGTTTAAGTTCTTAGTTGCAAATAAACTTTTATTTATTTATATTTAAACTTTAAGGTGAGACTGCACTAGGCGGCAGCGGAGCGACGCGATGCGACGCGTCCCTACCAGTAATACCGCAATGGAGAGCCGTGTCGCAAAGTTCCGCTGCCGCGTAATTACGCCTTTAAAGTGATAAACGAAAAATCCCTATAAAATTGACTAACTCTCCACAGATCGTACCGTGACCGCACGGGCAAGATGCGCCCGTTCACGGAGGCAGTGCGGCCGCTTGTGCCGCTCGCAACGTTCTTCGCGCTGAGCACGGCGTGGGCGGTATTCTCCCCCAGCGACGTGGTGCGCGCCGCGCCCAGGTTGTTCTACATACTCACCGGGACCATATTCTCTAATATCAACGTTAGTTACATTCTAATTACTTATGGTACCAGTATGGCTATATATAAACTCCTATACTAATTAAAATATTTACACAACGAATAACATAAACAACGTTGCTGTCTTTGTGTGTTAAGTGACATTTCTAATGTATTAGACAGAGACAGCATTGTTGTATAAGTTATCCGTTGTGTAAATATTTTAATTGGTAATTTGGAAAATAGGGATGTTGTCTAGTGTGGAATATCACATATTTATAAATTAAATTTTAAAACTGTTGTAAAAGAAATAGGTATTTAGATTGACGAGATTAAAAATTATAAGCAAATAAAAAATATTGCCCATCTCTTTCTCGCAAAACGATTTGTTACGTCTCAAGTATGCTACCGCCATACATTTTGTAATGACAAATTTATGGCGGGTGCAACTCCTGACGTCATAGGCCGATATATCGCTCTCTTTCATATTGTAAATTTATATTGTTTGTATGTTCATTATTTTTAAGATATACAAAAATGGGTTCTAGATTGTTTATTAACATGTTGTCTAACACCGAATAGACGAAAAAATTTTTTTAGGCAACATGCCTATTACTAGACAGGTTGCAAACACGCACGTCGTCCACGACTAATGGACACCCTCAATAACAAGTGCCTTTGCCGGCCTTAAAATCCCTCCTCTATACACGCCCCTTGAGCCTTAATCGGCCATACACAACGCAAATATTATTTCTCATCGGGTTTCTCAAGGCCTTGGTAATACATCAGTAGAAGTAGTTGTAGGTCTTTCTCAGAATCCTTAACACTCTCAGAGTAATTTCGCAATGTGTAACAACAATTTAACACAAATATTATAGACTATAAGACTAATATCATATTATGTCACAATAATATTATCTCTCTCAGTGCCGGCTGATAGTCGCGCAGATGAGCGACACGCAGTGCGAGGCCGTCAACGCGCTCGTGTGCGTGTACGCGGCGGGCGTGTGCGTCGCGCTGCGTGCGGGCCCCGCTGCCGAGCTTGCGGTGTTGGCGACCCTCACGGCCGCCGCCACGCTTGCGCACTGCCGCTACGGCACGCTGCTGGTACGTCAACTATAGAACACGTATTAGTACAATATCGAACGCTATAATAAATAGGCTTGTCGGTACCTGTATCTACTAGGTACAAAGCGACTGCTTTAATCAGCGGTTGGACAGTCTACAGCTGGTATACTAGTACGTTAATACATTAGTTATATTATTTTATTAGCTATTTATTTTCTAGCCAGTAGCCAGTGGTTTCGGGTACAGCCAATACGATATGGCAAATTACAGTCATATTGATCTCTTGTGTTTTAAAAGTACAGTAGGGCCTCGCTGATCCGGATAGCGAAAACAGGACCCCTTCCGAATTATCGGAATTCCGGATGTAGTATGCATTATGTATTTTATTTTAATAGGAATAAAACACATTTTTGTGTGTTTTTACAATGTAGAATGTTTACACGGTGATGTCATTTTATCAGCGAACACGCGTTAAATTAATTAACATTGCAGGGTGATAAATAAATGACTGTCTAGTGACCGCAGATGATTGAATGTTACATGTTGTGACCTACAGCTTCCGTTTCCCCCGCGGAACTCCCGCGATCATCTCGCCTGTCCAGATTACAACGTGCACCGAAGTAACGGGAGTCCGGAGTCTCTACTGGATTATCAATTACAAATTACACTATTACATTTTAATTGTATATTTATTTGTAATAAATAATATTTTCAATAATTTTATAATAAATATCCTTTTTTGCAGGTACAAGAAATGTGTCAACACTTTAATATATCTTGTTTCCGAATCAAGCCAAAGGTATAAATGTTGAAATAGTCAAATTCTATCTGGTCATATTATAACTAATATTTATTATTGGAGATCTTAATGTGATTGTGTATCACTTTTTAAATCTCACGTTCGTGTCAACTTGTTAAATATGCATTGTTATTTATTTTTATTGTAATTTTATTCTGATTCGTCACCAAATATTACTTTAAAGAATGTTTCTTATTTATTTTAACTAAATTGAGTAAGTATATCATTTTTACTTAACCACTGAAATAATCTTTGTAGATAAGTAAAAGCTGTATGTTATAACTATTTATATTAGAAAAAAACTATGAAGTTATGTATTAAAATTTAAAATAATATCAATGTGGATATTTACAGAAAAATTCTGAATATATGAATTTGTCAATTCCGCCATTATCTTTTGTAAATAGGAAATTTATAGGTCCAATATAACATGAGTGTGTGGATTGTTTGGTAGCTAGTGCATATTAGGTTTAAATATTTCTTGCACCATGACAAAGGTAATGTAGTTGTGAATGCAGAAAATAAAATAGAAAATCTGAAATCGGGAGCTGGTCTTGATCTGGCTATCTGATATAGATGTATGATTAAAGACAAATCCCTATAATCTAAATTAAAATGCCAATATTATTGTACCCAGTCACACACCTGCACTAAAAACCACGAGAGAGAATAATTTATGTGAACAAAGGTCACCTGTCAAAATGAAAATAATTCTAAATTCAAACAACCCAAAGTAACTTGGAAGAAGAATAAACATTAGGAAGGAGCACTAAAATGGAAACTGAAAGCTGAAGGCTATATTATGTCACACAAAACATTTTTTTAGAATCATAAGAAGGAGAACTCCCTAGGAACTGAAAGTTCCTCGGGAGTTCTTCTGCCACTTTACTGAAGCGACTGACTTGACTCATTGACTACACTGACTACTTAATTGTACTATGACTAGACGATTTAGAAATACGGTGTTGAAAATTGAAACGAAAAATCTTATCCCCGCCTTTTTAACTTGACACTGGCAAATGGGTTTTAAGCCGAAGCCCATATATTTAATTAATAAAAATAAAAAATGAATAATTGTCAACCGTAGATCAAGGTGTCATTTCAAGTTAATGATGGAGTGACGGAACTTTCTTTTTTATATGGCCCAAGGCTGCAAACCCCTAAATGTTTGTTTACATTTTTTTTTGTCTCGTGAATTTGACTAACTGCTCTACTAGTTAAAACCAACAAAATACTAGTACCTAGATCTAATTGGTCATTATCTCATTAGAACTTAGTTATTTTAAAAGTTGCAATCATATTTTTGTGGGATACTAATGAAATCGATTTTTATACCAGTGGTAAACATCTATGAACTAAACCAAATAATTTCTTTAGAATACCATATTAAAAAGAGTTGACTATCTTTACCAATTTTTTACTTCATATTTTTATACTTTACTGTTTACCTATTGTAACTTATAAAATTATTAACTAGGAACAGGTGACCTCATTTTAATAAAGTTTTTTGGCAATATTTTGTAGATTAGTAATAAATTTTAGGTAATTTTATATATCTTTACTGTAGGCTAATAATATATTGAATTGCATTTATTTTTAATACAATATCTGCTCATTTTTATTGTTCCAGTTATTGTGTGTATTCTTTTTTGTTAAATATAACTTAGACTGTTTGTTTTTGTTTTCAAACTGGCAATAAATGTATAGAAAAGGCTCATGTTTTATCTTGATTTTGTCTAAGCCTTTCAATAAATCCTAATTAATAATTAACTATAAAAAATACACAGGAAAAGGAGACATTGACCATGTCTCAAATGCAAAAGTAAATAATGTATAGCATGTTACTGATCACAAAATATATTAAATTCAAAAACAAAAAGGACCATTTCCATCTTAACATAAGGAACTAACAGTTTCATTGATTTCATCCCCCAGTGACAACAGCTTTCGCCACAAATCTGGAGTAAGGCTTATTCCTTTCTTGCCAGGCAACAATTCACCATTCTTTTCATAAAATTCTCGTATGTCAATATAAACTTTTCCTTTAAATTCTCGAACTTTAACCAATTTATTTTTCTGCAACACCCACGTTGGTTCCTTGTCATCAGTTCTGGAACCTCCAGTCTTTGCTCTTTTTTCTGGTGGAGGATTTCTCTGCAACAAAAGCAAGTGTACATGTAGATTAAATCAGTTTTATTAAGCCAGGATTCTTAGTCATACTGCTGAACCCATAGTTAAATTATTTCCAATTTTAAATGTTTAGACAGACATTGTCTACTCATAAAATATTAGGTTACCGGCAATAACATAAAATATTAATTTCTTATCTAAGTTAATTAATTACCACTGCAATTATAAAGCGTTTTTAGATAAGAAAGATAAAACTAGGTTATTAAAATGGAATAACATTAAAAAGGCATACATCAGTTGGACCATCATCACTGTCACTGCTGCTTGAAACTTCTTGCTTTTTCTTATTTTTTGGCATAGTTAATGAGAATTAAGAATTTTGAAGATACACGAAACACGTTTAAAGTGCGTATTACGTACTTAAATTATATATAACCAGAGGCCAACTAATTAAAAGAAATTTTATAACCTAATCCCAATCTAATTTTCTGTTTATTTCTACCCAATAATGCACATAAACCATAGACTGCAAAAGTACAAGTAAAAGTATAGTCAAAAACAGGTGTCAACGTCATCACTTCCGGTTCTAGGGTTGCCTGTAAACTGAAACCAAGCTTAAATGAAACTTCAAGTCTTTTTTATTTTGGATTGAGGAAACCAACAAGAGACAAGTACCTATTTAAATTTTAAGTCATGAACGCAATCGGGTAAAAAGTACAAGAAGAGTTTTACCGGAAATATCAATGTGCGACCTTGTTGTTTTTGTAATAATTACAAAATTCGTATTATTTCGGTTCTTTAGAATATTACTATATTATTATATAGGTATTAATAATACCATTAGCTGATATTCGTTGACGTGCACAAGTGTGGGCAAGTGGTACAACTTCAAAAAGCGTGCCATTTTGTGTTTTCTCCAAAACTCCCTAGCAACTTTCAGTAAAGTAAACCACTTTACTAAATCGACTGACTTGACCTATTGACTGCACTGACTATTTATTTGAAGTTTGACTAGACTTAGGACTTGAAGATTTGGAAATACGGTGTTGAAAACTTTAACGAAAATAAGCTACTTGATCTTGTTTTTATTTATGTCCTAAACGCTTCATAATTGTTTCTTTCCACAGAAAAAAATATTTCAAAATAAAAAAAAATTTAAATAGCCGAGAACACTATTCGCTATGTTGGTTAATAGATTATCTACATTTGTAATCTTTGCTATAGTCCGAAGTAGTAAAATGGCGGTGTTACGTTCCGTTTGACGTTTTGACATAAATACCTTTTTATTATGTCATGAATTATTTATTTACAGAAACGTTCCGTTTCACTACTACATATGTGTTTAGTGTGTTTGTGTCGTCACATCCTTGCCGGAAGTTACTTCGAGGTGTTTTCTTCAGTAGAAATAAAAAAAAATACATATTTTGAAATCAACTTTTTTTTGTTGTTCAATCTTAGGTTTTTAATTTATGACATCGCTTGAATACGTTTTCCTAAGCCAAGTACTAAAGGAAATACTCCTTCAATGTAGGAAAATTAATATTAGTCAAGTAGCCTTAATAGTTAAAAAAGGCGGGATAGAATAATTAATTCTATCCCACCTTTTTTTAACTGACACTGGCAAATTGTTTAAAGCCGAACAAGTTTAACTAAATAAAAAAAGTATAAGAATGTTTCAGACGAAGACTGAAGTTTGTGTTTGAACCAAGATCACAGAGTGCTTTGCTACTATTAGAAACCAAGATTGAACGAGAATGGCGATCAAACATATTAGAATTGTTTGTTAATTTTCTTATTTAAGTCGTTGATAGTCAAAATGATGTAACTAATAGTTATGCAAAACATAAACATAAGCTTAAATCAAGGACTGGATGTGCATTTTTATTCATGATAAGGTAGAAAACAGTGTCGTGAAATTGGGTGTTTGATGTTAATTTTGATAAGATTTGCTATGATAATGTAAAGAACACGCTTCGTTTTCAATTACAAGTGAAGTGTACTTAAATAGAAAGTGTTTACAATGGAGTATCTATACATATTACTTTTTTTCTCAATAGTCGACAAATGCCATCAGTCGTTCGTAAACAAAAGTGATACTTTCACTTCTATGAAATCAAATTCGTCATCTGAACAAAAAATATGGAATATAAAGCTGGACATATATTTTGCTAAGCCTCTACCGCCGGTCGTCAGGAAGTCCGTGGCGTCAGATGTGCGGCTCAAATGCGAGGCGATGATGAACTTCACTAAGGTCGTGCACTACACAAAAAACAAAGAAGGCATTGAAACATCCCTAAAAGAGTTTCCTCCCGAACATATTCAACAAACACTCATGAAGAGTTTTAAGTTGTACTGGCTTAAAGACAACAAGGTATTACATGAGACCAACCAAATAAAAATATCAACAAAGGTTGATAATGTCAATGGGAGTATTGGTACCTATTTAAAAATTAAAAATCTCAATTTCGACGATGAAGCAAACTACACTTGTGTTATAAAACAATCATATGAAAAGAAAATGACAACCAGACTGATAGTTGAAGAGAGTAATTCCAATCTTCCTATTCTCACAACCTCCCTGCCGAATGGCGACAATAGCATCGCAATCAATATAAAGGCAACAACAAACATATTGCCTGAAAGTATTACCATTGATGAAAAAGCAGGGGAACATAGAGAGAGAAAAATCATACCTAAAAAACTGGAACCCTTATGTCAGGAGTACACAGGTATGGTCTGTAGTTCATTTCTGCAGGGGCAGTTTGTTTACATACCCTATGAAACTACACAAGTAGCTTTGGAAGACAAACTGAAGAAAGCTCTCCAGGTTACCAGATATTCTAATGATATAAGCTCACACTGTGAAAATTATGCCCTGCCGAGCCTTTGCTACTCAACATTCCCTATATGTCGCCATCACATTGAAACAAACAATTTCTTTTTCACTCAAGCAAAAAAGATTTTAAATGACACTAGTGATGTATCAGAAGCAATAGAGAATCCTGACAAAAACATCTCAATGCAAATATTCAATTACCGTTACAATTCGTCCGTTTTGAGGAGAGTGTGTAAACAGGACTGTGAGATACTTGAGAATGAACTCTGTCAAACCGAGTATGCCATTGCCAAAAGACACCCTCACATTGGGCAGCAGCTCACCCTAGAGGAGTGCCAGGCCTTGCCAGAAAATGATGCTGACTGCTTGAAGATTGGAATTGGCACAATTATGGTTTCCGATGATGAATGTTACTGGGAAAATGGAAGTGGATACTTGGGCCGAGTGAATGTAACTAGTGATGGGTCACCTTGTATAGAGTGGTCTAAACAGATGTATGTTAAAGTTTCAGAGCATCCAGAATTAGCAGGTCGACACAGCTACTGCAGAAACCCCGGTGGGATAAAATCAGAGCCTTGGTGTGTGGTGGACAATGATGGAAAAATAGCTAAGCTATGTGACATACCCAAATGTGCTCACAAAATTTGGATATACATTGTTGCAATATTTCTGATTCTCACCTGTGCTATAATAGGATTCATAGTGTGTCTTTTCTACAGACACCAAAACAAAAGGAATGCAGCCAACATTAGAAATATCAATTTGCCCAATGCTGACAAAAATATTTATGGCAATTCCAGACTTAACTCTCCCATAGAAATGAATGAGCTACTTTCAAACCAAAATACTGAAAATCAACCACATTTGCAAACTCAAAGCACTAGGGGTAATGGTATTTTACGAATACCTCAGTACTCTCTGTCACAAATTAAATTCCTGGAAGAGTTAGGTGAGGGAGCCTTCGGAAAAGTCTACAAAGGAGCACTGAAGAAAAATGGTGAGACTCAGTATGTTGCAGTTAAAGCACTCAAAGAAAATGCGTCGGCAAAAACGAAAGCGGATTTCAGAAGGGAGATAGATTTAATATCAGAACTCAATCATGAAAATATTGTGTGTATTGTGGGTGTGGCTCTGAGGGAGGAGCCACTTTGTATGTTGTTTGAGTTTATGGCACGTGGGGATTTACATGAGTTTTTAATGGGCAGGGCACCTCCGTCTGGCAAGGGACTCCCTGCCATGAGACTATTGAATGTAGCCTGCAACATAGCCTCAGGCATGCAATACCTTGCCTCACACCATTACGTCCATCGTGATTTAGCTGCTAGAAATTGTCTGGTGTCAGATGATTTTGTAGTAAAAATATCAGACTTTGGTCTTTCAAGGGACATTTACAGTTCAGATTACTACAGAGTGAGTACTGCAATTTAATTATATGCTTGCTTTAAAAACATAAATTTACGTAATATGCTAAAATATGTCCCTCCCTAGGTACAGTCAAAAAGCCTGTTACCTGTAAGATGGATGCCACCAGAGTCAATTCTATATGGAAAGTTTACAACTGAAAGTGACATATGGTCATATGGTGTTGTTCTGTGGGAGATATACAGCTACGGGCTGCAACCATACTACGGGTGAGTTACATTGGTTCAGTGAAATATTTACGAACATCTACTGTCGGCCTGTTCCCCGGAGAAACCTCGAGAGGGTCGAGAAGAGCTTTCCACTATCTCACGCTCATCACGGCGAACTGTGTTGACTGCGCCAGAAGAAAGGGATATGTGTCTTGAGCATAGATATGTTTCTTTGATAGACTCCAGCTAAAATTGCTATGTATTTTGCTAGACAGACATTGTCTTAATTACCTGGCTGCGCGACGCAATGGGGGGTAATTTGTATATCGGCCTATGTATGTATGAATGTGGATTTGTATGTTTGTAGCACTTTTTAGACCGAACGCGCGGGACGATTTTGATAAATGATACGTAGTTTGGATATGAAGGCCGAATGTGCGCGAATGTCATAGAGAGCATAAAAATTTGGAAATATTATTTATTATTTTTTTCACCTAGTTAGGTTTACTTTTTACACAGCCAGTTTTTTTTTTCATTAATTAATGTTATTGTTAAAGGGACTGGTAAATTTATTTACTATATATATTAATTAATATATCTCTTGCTCGATTTTTGGCGCCATTTTGAAATTATATCTCCACCAGGTACAGCAACCAAGAGGTGATCGCCATGGTGCGCGCGGGCGAGCTGCTGGCCGCGCCGGCCGCCTGCCCGCCGCCCATGTACGCGCTCATGCGGGAATGCTGGCGACACGTGCCGCAGCGACGGCCCAACTTCGAGGAGATAGTTCATAGGTACGTCTTGTAGCTGTGTCGTGGAAACCGCGGAGTTTTGCGCGTGAAAACGCAGCTAAATATTTTTTTACGTTATCACGTACAAATTATACTTTGTCTGTACGCAGAAATAATCGCTAAATGACGACGCTTCATTCTCCACACTGAGCGTCGCTGTCCTTTCTTGGTGGTTAGTCTTCCTATCGATTCGACTATAATACAGTCGATAAGAAGACAAACAAAATTAATAATACGTTATAATTGCTTTCATTTCTCGTTTTTGATCGGACTCGCGTGCAGGAATTCATATTAATGTTTTCGTTTCAGTCACGTATATTATAATTAATTATATACAAGCAGTTTTTAATGATTTCTGCTCTTCTTTAGGAAAGAAAAATAAATGTAAAAATATATACTAAATCACGTACTTATTAAAACATCGAAGCTCTATCTTATTCTATCAAACATTATCAGATTGCAAGACTGGATCCAGATGGGCGGATGTCCGGAGGTGGCGGCGCCGGCGTCGGAGGCCGGGAGCTGCGGGCGTCGCCGCGACGAACGCGCGCCCCTGCTGCCCCCGCACGCCTCCAACGGCTCCCTGGCCACCAGCCTCAAGCTAGCCCGAGACGATACCTCCTCCACGTGTTCTGACCTGCCGCCCCTAGCGCCTAAGACGAAGAAACACAGCTCCGGATCGCTAATAGACACCGATAAAGTCGGCAAGGAGACGGTGGTAAGGATACCTAACAATTACGGTAACGAAATTTAGTCCAATTAAATGGTTTTTGTATGTTCGATTGTCGATTGTAGGCTTCTGTGTGACGCGTCATGACAGTATTGTAAGTACTTGATAGGACAATACACCGGCTCAGTCAAAAGACATTTATGTTAATAATAATTATTCCATCGATTTGTGTCGATCCGTAACTCGTAAGGATATCGACGTGTTGGATTGCCGTATATTGTAAGTAGTTGTATCGAATACTTTTACAACTCCGCCTTAGTTAACTTAAAATACTATTATTTGTATTAATTTTTTTTAATGTTTATAATTTCTCCCGTTTGCTCAAATTAATATACACATGCGTCCAATTGATTTAAACTTAAAGTGCTAAAACAAAGTACAAAGCAATATAACATTATACACTTGTAACATTATATACTTGTATAATAAACAAAATTCCACATATATTGAGCAAGATCACTCCAAGTTACATATTCGAAAAAACAATGAAGCATTTCATAGACATAAACTACATATTTTGTATAGTCTTGTTATACTCGCCTAACTAACCTAACCTAACCTATCGGTGCATAAGCGTACATATACGTTCGTGTGTATATTAAAATCCAATACTTGGCTCTTAATATACACACGAACGTATATGTACGCTTATGTACGTAAATCCAATACTTGGCTCTATGTATGATCTCGTCTTGTAAACATGAATTCCTATATGCAAAGGTATTATATTTATTAATTTCAAACATACGTTGTACATATTTAATTTCAAACATAAACATTCTTTCGCTTTAAACAATTGGAAACATCAATTGTCAATTTAGACTTTAGACAAAATTATCTAGATAATAAAATACCAACATTAACTCTGTTGTTATGAGGAATATAATGCATATTCGTTATAAATCTACAAAAGTCATCCGTTCGGTAAATTATAAAGTAACAGGAGAGTTCCAGGACTAAAACGGACTAAAAAATTTATAAATAAGCTGCTATAATTGAAAAACGAAAATTTGTGTTCTAATCCTTACGTTATTTGTGAAATTTCTTCTTAAAATAATCATATAAATGAACCTAGTAGATAATAAAATCAATTCTGTATTAATCTCCATACTTTTTCAGCTGCGGGTATGACCAGTGACGTAATTTTTGATATAAAACGTTTTTAATGTTCCCCAACCTTTGTGATGACTGTATTTCGTCAACGGTTGATCGTAGATATTTGTATATATAATTCCCAGCTTATTGTTGAAAAGTGCATACTTTTCGAAAACCAATAAAAAATAACTATGCATGTTCCCCTTGATAACTTTCACATTTTTGAACATCACACACATTGCCATTCGATACATTAAAACGCCTTCTTAACGAATATAGTAAATAGCTTTACGAGTTGAATTAAAACTATAAGCACCTATTTATCCAATTAACATTTAGACAACAATCTATTGTTTTTATATTTATATTGTAATTTGTAAGGATAGAATATTATTATTTTTATTATACCGAACGGTATTACATTTTCTACTTTTTGTATTATACCTACCGCCTTGTACGTAATAATAATCTGTTTTCATCATCTAACTGTGACCATTTACCTTGTGTTCTATTGTAATTTATACGTTTACAAGTTCCCTATTACATTTTGAAATTTGTAAGGAATATTTCAACAAAATTTTTATGTAAAAAGTTGCTTATGCTCTGGACACCCTATTTATGCTAGCACATTATTACTTATTAGGTACATCTATGTGGTAGGGCCTTGAGTGGAAGGAGTTATAACGTTATCCTTCAATCTAATACAAGCCATTAAGCCAAGATGCCATCGCTAATTACGATGACGATGTTAGAAATCAAAAATGTCTGGTAATTGATATATCGCGAGCTATGTCACTTCGCAAACGTTATGTCAATCCCGTATACATTTTCAATTTTGAAGATCGTCATTGTAATTACCGATGGCATGTTGGCTATGCCCTCTGATTATAATCACTGCAAAATTAACAATTGTTTTGCCATTTGGAAATTGATAAGCGATTTAATTCTCTCAAGTCTCAATTGCTATTTTGATAAAAGGCATATTTTGTCATTTGTACCAATATTATTCTAAGTACCTACTTAATTATTAATATTAAGCAGACACACTGCCATTTACTTTAGTATCTCACAAGATTATTTTCTTAAGTGGTAAAGTTACGGCCACAGCCTCATAGAAAACCGGCTTGAAATAACGCTTGCGTTGTGTTTCGCCGAGTGAGTGAGGTTACCGGAGGCCCCGAGGAGTTACAAGTGTAACTCCTCTGGTGTTGCGAATGTCCATGGGCGGCGGTAATCGCTTACCATTAGGCGATCCGTCTGCTTGTTTCCTGGTTCATTTTATAAAAATAAAAATGTATATCCATTTGATGTGCTACAATCATCAATGGCATCAAACATACTAAAGCTTCCGTAAAACTTCTTATGGCACAATAACATCAACTCATTTCTACTTACTCCCCCCTAACACAATTGAAATAGACACGAGGCGACGTGACTAACTTGACACTAAATGTAGCCTTCCGATGCACGCGACGCGCGACCGCGGCCCGGGGCCGAATTAGGGTCACAGAGCCACTGCTTAGTATGAATTTATATCGGGCACTAAACAATCCCCGCAACCTGCATCGCGCGACCGGTGGGCGTGGCCTGAGAACCTCGTTCGCTGGTCGCGGTCGCACACATCGGAAGGCTACCTTTAGGCTAATATTACATGTTAACTTCTCTTTGTATGGTGAATAAAGTTCAATTTTGAATAACTATTTTAAAAATGCAGCGCCGAATCGCGTATCATCGCGGTGTGAACGGACCCTTATTGTCCATTTTATGGCGTTGCCTCGTGTCTATTTCAAGTGTGCTAGGGATTGCCGAACATTTGTATAAATAAACTGTCACTTGAAGATTGGTATGTGGTTGAGACATTGTATAAGTTACCTGTGTATATTAAAAGTATTTGTAACATTATCATGGCATTTAATTGTAATTATTTACGTATGGGAGTGTTTGTGGTTAGTCCATTTTAATTTATTATTTAAAAAATCATTCTTGTCACAGTAATTAAGCGTAAAAGTAAGTGGATTAGATACTTTTTCTACCAAAAAGGTGAATGAGGGTAGTTTATACTTTTTTTATCACAATACTCTGATTTTTACTCTCAGTCAGTAAAGTAACAGACAAAAATCATTATGTCTACTAACTGATAAATGGTGTAAGAGATGTGAAGTAAATGTTTAATCAAAATAAAAAGCCCACATTGGGCAGACTGATTTCTCTATAATGGACTGAAATAAATAGAGCATCTACTTTATGCAGCTACCCTCATCGACTATAAATTATGTTCTTGAAAATAAAGTACATCTGTACTCGCCAAAGACTTTTTGTATGTGATACAATTTACTCTTTATTTAATTAGTTGTAATCTGTTTTTTTTTATAATAAATTATTATTTAATTTATAAAATATACGATGAAAAAATAAACCAGTTTTAATTATTTTGAGCTTTTAATTTTAACTTTGCCATAAACTATCATCGTTTTTAACATAAAATACTGCTACTGTATTTTCCCACTCGATATTATGTACACAAAGTACTTGGATTACTCTTGAAACCCCCCCGAATGTTCTGCTTCAACATTTTTCTTCTTTAGGAGATTTTTGCCGTGGACCCGCATGTGCACTTTGAGGTTATATCCATCCGTAAAGCCTTTTGAACATAACTTGCAAACGTACGGTTTCTCACCTGCAATTGTTTAGATTTTTATCACAATAATCGATTTATTAACATTACAACATCGATAATACAAATTATTTACTATTGCAATAAATAAAATACTGAGTTTTGACGTCACGTCTTCGTATTGTCAATGACTTTTCAGAGGTTCAATATATAATTTCATGATGAAAAAAAATAATTATATACTTTGCATGTGTACGGGGAGTATCCCATAGAGCCGAATAAAATGAGCCCTATATTACATAACATCCTGTAATGTCTATGGTATAAGCGTTTGTCTCATATCTTGTTGGTGGTGTGCAAGAGGCCAGCGATCGCAGGTTAAGCGGCACACGCCGTCGTGGTGGTCGGCGTGCACGCGGCGCCTGCGTGTGTGTGTAAGTATGTACCGGTGTGCAGGCGGCGGTGGCGTATGAGTGAGCTCTGCTGGGTGAAGGCCTGCGGGCATCGGTCGCAGGTGTAGCGGCGCACGCCGTCGTGGCGGTCGGCGTGCACGCGCAGCGCCGCGCGGGACTTGTACGCCGCGGGGCAGCGGTCACACTTGTGGCGCCGCTCCTCCGTGTGCGTGCTCAGATGATGCGCCAGCTTTTTTACAATAATGGAATGATTAGTAAAAATACCATTATTCTATCTAAATACCTATGTGACTTTGGCACAGGTAGGTCCAAAATGAGTCATGGGCCGAAACGACCGGAACGATTATATTGCAGTAGCTTTGTTTTCGGAGAACCGAAAAGCCATCGGACCTACCAAGACCACGGAACCTATTAGATTGCTGAGATTAGACCATTAACGCCCGAAATTAATAAGCAATCTTAATCTCATTTTAGCTATCTGAGATCAAGATTTCAATACATTTTAACGATCCTAGGATTAGCTTTACGTCAATTTTTGTTTCAGAATCTGAGACGAAGTAAATCTAAGATTTTAGATACGTTATTAATTTCGGGCGAGTCTAGACTCTAGATTGGATTGGATCTAAACAGAGTATAGTAAATCACCCTGGAGTTCTTGTCGAGGATCTTGCCGCAGACGGGGCACACCTGTGGTCGGCGGCCGGCGCAGCGGTGTCGCTCTAGCGCCGCGCGGTCCGCCAGCGCCGCGCCGCACGCGCCGCACGACACGCGCTCCGAGCTGTGCATGCGGATCTTGTGTTGCTGCAACATTATAAGATTGTTCAAAATCAATTACGGATATTTTGGGCATATGATCTACTTCTACGGTAGTTAGTCTACGGTAGGTAATCTACGGTATGCTGAAAAATAATAAAAAAATAAAATAAAATCATCATTCATTGATCATTGATCTCACACAGCTAATCGTATTTAGTATTCAATACAATTTCTGTGAGGTTAATGACCTCAGTGCCTAGAGAGCTCAATGTAATTTTATTTAGTAGGTACTTATATTATATTCTTTTCGAAATTTTTAATAATTTTCTGCCTAAACGTCTTGGACATATACCCAAAATATCCGTAATTGATTTCGAACAAACTTATAATTATATTGGCGAAAACGGCAGGTCGATATTGAGTTATTGAGATATTTTATTCTTCCACCGATCCGTAATGGCAGTGGCGAAGGCTGGTTCTCCTTTATAGGGAAGCCCTAGCCTGTATAATATGCAGGTATTTGGATGAGGTTCTCCAAAAGCAAGTGGTAAGTGAAGCCGATAGGAATGGAGTTATAAGAACCCCACGCCGCTGCAACATACACTACACACGCTGATAAGATAATGATAAGTACTGAGTACACTACACAAATGATAAATATCGAGCTGACATACCTTTAAGTTGCTGGGAAAGATATTTTTATAATCACACTGGTCACAGTGCAACATTGTTTGCTCTGCATGTTTTCTTGCTCTGTGATAGTCGAATAATCTCTTGTATGGAAACCTGAAAATATAATATTTCAAATAAGGTGAAGCCAATTTTAACTAAACTATATTAAGAGAAAAAAAATACTGACTCCAAAGAACATTTGTCACATTTAAAAGTCTTACTTCCATGCAAAGCCCAAATATGTTTCTGTAGACTCACAACAGTGTCGTAGATTTTGTTGCATTCGGAACATTGTAATAAATTGTTCTGAAATATAACAATAGAAAAATGAAGAAGAAATACGCCTGTGGGAATACTGGACGGTCAGGCCGAAGCCCCACTTGTAATTATTTCAGTGGTTGTATATATAGACGCCGTACTGAAATAACTTCGATAGCGCGATTCAGAACTGTATGCTGATTGGTACGCCGCACATATATCTAAATAAATACAGTACTTAATCGGTTGGTAATTAATGGGTTTATAAACAAAATTTAAAACTACCTCTAAATTCAAATCAAATTGTTCATACATAATACATAATAAAAATAGATACAAAACAAATATACATAAATAAATAATATACATCACGTCAATCCTATCCCATGCTAAATTGAACTTGTGTTACGGGTATCAGACAACGGATATATATTTTTATACTATACACACACAATTTTATACTATACATAAATCTTATTTTCTTTATTATTCACATTCACTCTTACACACACACTGTAGTTTATCACGTATTGTCTTTTTCGGCGACGTGATGGGCACTTCGTTGGGGAGCCTTCTCCGAAACCTCCGGTAGACTACGTCCGTCGGCCAGAACTTCTCCTACTCGAACGTTGGTAGAAGACGCGTCAGTACTCTCACCACAAAGGAACTGAAGTTGACCTTGTGGCGAGACTCCAGACGCTCGACCCTTAAGGTGAAAGACGTCTTCTTTCTTATACCATTAAATTTCTGACATTATTTAAATATATTATACAACACCTTGTAATTACGTTATTAAAATAAAATTCCTATTTGTATGTATATACTTACAACAGTATTATCCAAATGTTTGACATTGTAATGGTTTTGCAGAGACAGGGTCAAGCGGAACCGCTTCAAGCAGATGTGGCAAGCGAAACTGCGGCCCGTTAGGTGTTCCGCTCTGTGCAGCAGCATCATCGGCCATGATGCAAAATGTTTGGAGCATATATCACAGTAACTACTCTGATTGTGATTGGTCACATGCTCATACAACTTGTCTTCATCAAGGGTTTCTAAGCATAAACCTATACATATAAAATGACTTAATAAAAAAAATTACATACAAAAGTTTTTTTGAAATCTTTGTATATAGATATATATGACAGACAGACAGACAGAGCAATACTATAAGGGTTCCTTGAGTACTACAGAACCCTAAAAATGAATTGCAATTATACGTATTCTGAAACTAAGGCCTGCATTAAATTAAAACCTATTAAAGCGTTCTTAGCTCTAAGACATTTCTCAAGTAAGTACTCAAGATGTTGTTTTAATTAATAGACTACTAAAAAATACTAGAATATACCGTACTTAAGTACAGCTGAAGGTACGGCGTATCAAGTGAGTGCGAACGTATTAAACGAGACTCGTTACTCAAGTACGCTATCATTGCTGTCAAACTGTTACTTGAGAGGCGGTTTCGTGGGTACAGTCAAACCTATATAGCCGTATTCTTCGGCTTGGGATACAGTACAATATTATTTGTTGTGTTTTTGGTTGTGTTACAATTATGCGAATTAAAATCTAAATACTTAAGATTAAACAAACTCAGAATTTACACTACATACTCAACACAAAATGAAGTTATAAAAAAAGAGGCTTGTTGATACTATTCTTCTTTTTTTTTTTTGGTAATTGCGGTTGCAAAGGTTTTGGACCATTTGCCAATGTCGAGTATTTATAGAAATCATTTTCAATTTTATTCATTTATTTACATTAAACGAATTACTTGATTTATATTAACAGCACTCAATACCAAAGATAAAAACCAAAACAAAAGCGACTTGATTTGACACTTGACAACAGAACTTTTTTTTGGCTGCCCAAAAAACAATCCTCATTATATGATCCCCTCCTACAATTCCTCGCCCTATCTACCTTAAATCTGTTCTGTGTTTACTATAATCTTTTTTTTTGTTAATACTCCTTTTACTGAAACTTTATGTACATACCAATTAACAAAAGAAAACAACACAACACCGTGCCCTTGTTTATTCATAAAACCCACTCACACATAAAACACATAAGGCAGAGTTTTTTTCAGAGGAATGTGTTTTAACACAACACATTGGCGAATCACTAAGGAGCCACTTTAAAGACGAAGAAGAACTTTTTTTCGAATGGCAATGATTCGATCGATCGCATTCCGTTTTACGTAGTTGTTAAAAAAATAAGGATATTAATATGCTAGACAATAATAAATATTAATATCTACGTGAAAATTAATGAAAATAATTTTTTTTCAATATAAAAAATACAGACAACTTTTTTGGTATTTATATTATTAAATATTACATTTCTAAATAGAAATATTAAAGGAATGTATAATCAATAAATCCGTTCTTTGTAGAAGTGTAAACGAAACGTTATTTTATTTGTTCTTTGCCATGTAGATGACGCTTAAAAGTTGAGTAAGTGATCTCAATAACGTTATCAACTGATACGGTCTTGAGTTCATACTATGAATTAAATACCATATTGATAAGCTAATCGTTACTTGAGACTGTCTCAGCCAAGAAAGATCTTGAGAATGAGTTTGAGAATGGTTTATTAATACAGACCTTAGTATGTCTTGCCAAAACTTGAGAATGGCTGGTCTGATTTGGTAAATTTTTATCTGTATATCTGAGTATGGCAGCTTAGGGAAGGCTCGAATGGTGAAAAATATTAGAAAAATTGTAAGGAAAATTCTAAAAACAATGGTAAAATTTTCCCATACTGACTGTTCGATTAGCGTAGTGTCTCGGGTGTCACTTGACTGTCAATTACTTATAGATCACTTGCATTCAATTTATGTTTGGTTGGACTGCAAAACAGTTCTTTTTTATAAAAATCAGCCAGCCCCAGTAGGTTGTAGGTGTATAGATATTGGTGTCGAAATTGTAGAAGAATGTGGGTAGGTAGGTAGGTGTAGATGTAGTTGAAGGAGTACTTCATTTTAAAAAAGTTATTAGGAAACTTTCCTTACCACATTCATATTTTTTAATATCTTCATCTGATATTTTTGCTTCCCTCTCAATAACCTTGTCCTTTTTGGGTCGACCTTTTTTCTTTTTGAATATCCTTAAGTCTTTTTTACTATCTAGTTGAAATTCATCATCTATAATAAATAATTCATTATATTCACAGTATGAAAATAAACCATTAGTTTGTTTTTAGTATAAATTAAAATAATTATGCACTAAACAATGTTCTTATTTCTCACCTACATCACTATGAAAACTGTTATGAAATTGATCTTCATTAGAAAGTGATTCTTCTTTTAAAAATACCTCTTTGTCACCATGCGCTTCTATCTTAGTAAAAAATATCTCAGTTTTCTGCTATGGAACATATCAAGTTTATGTAAAAAAAAAAAAAATTTGTTTTAAATGAATAATTATATAAAAAAATATTATGCTTGTGCCAGTATACCTTTGCTGATAAGCCCAAATTTTTCCACTGAGGTTACTTCCACACACTTAGGAGAATATTGAAGAACAGATGTTATGTTTGAACAAAATATAACTTACCAATTCATTTTGGATATTGCAGTTACTTTCGAGCTCCTCTATTTTAATTTCATTTGAATACAATTTCTAAAAAGCATTATATTTAATATTTACAATTTAATTAATATTATATCTAGCAATATCCCGCGAAAAAATACCCACAACCAGCAAGTAAATGTGTGAGTACATTTAATGTTTAGTTTTATTGAATATGTAGTTAGAAAATATATTCGAATTTTATAGTACATAATTAATAACTTACTTCATTTAACACCTTTTGAGATAACACAGAGTTGGAAGAAATACACTTTTCTCTAAACGCAATACAAAATTTTAGGTCCTTTGTACAGTTTCTACAGAGCTGTTGGGGCATGTCATCGCCTGATTGTATCTGAAAAATATTCTTTTGTAATAAATGTTATATTAAGAGGATGTATAGCATAGAAATAATAGTACTATAATTACATTTACATTTAAGTTCGTGATTAGATTAAAGCATAGAACATTAAATTCATCGAGTTTAGTTGTACTTTCACAGTCTGCTTTTAAACAAGCTCGGCACTGCATATTTATAGGTTTGAAAGTTAATTATCGAATTGTCGATGTTAGATTAACAAGATAGACATTACTATTTAATTTTCACAACTTATTAAATAAAGTACGTTTAAATAAACCTAAAATCTAAAAAATACCGAATCGCTCGCAACAGTCAATACCTACCTACGTATTTTGTAATTATTTTGATTTTTACGAGTTGATGACAGAAGTCATTTGTCACTTTTTTGTAAATCTAAGCCTAAGGCGTCGGCTTAAAATCATTTGCCAGTGTCAAGTTAAAAAGGCGGGAAATAGAATTTTCGTTTCAATTTTCAACACCATATTCCTTAATCGTCAAGTCTAAAGTCTAGTCAAAGTCAAAATAAATAGTCAGTGCAGTCAATGAGTCATGTCAGTCGTTTCAGTAAAGTGGTAGAAGCTTTACTGAAAGTTCCTCGGTAGTTTTGGAGGGACCCAAAAACCCCTTTTTTTGAAGTTGCACCACTCACCCACACATGTGCACGTTATCCAATATTTAATGGTTAATATTCTACCAACATTACACATTAGGAACCAAAATAACACAAATTTATGAAGAAAATACAAAAACCACAAAGTCGCCCTTTGAATTCCCCGGCAAAACTCTCATTTGTCGCTTTCAGTTTTAACTTTTTTCCTCTCGTCTCGTCGAACTTTAAATTATTGTCGGTAAACGTGCCCGAGTCAAAGGGCTCGAAGTAATTGTCTTAGCCCTTGGACTCGGGCACGTTTACTTTCGAGTTGAACACGAAGTGTGGGACTACACTGCTCGGCCTACTTTAGTCGTACGTACGGTTGCCGATAGATTTGGTGCACTACTTTTCGATCTTATTACTATGGAAATAAGGTCCAATAGTTGTACACCGGGTTTGTCGATATATTATGTTTTTGTATTATATAAAAAAAGAAAAATATATATTTTTACTGAATGTTGATTTGTAAATAATGTGTTATAGATCTAGCCATAATTAGATAACGTTTATCATTTTTTGGTACTTCTCGAGGATATCAGAGTGTGTGGGCACGCACTTTGATCTTCGGGTAACTTTGGCGAGTAAGCGACGAGGCTTTAATAAAGATGCAGCTGGAGTTTTGCCGGGTGTCAATGTGCGACGTTGTTGTTTTTGTATTTCCTCCGCCCACTCGTCGGATGCCGCTGACACGCAAAACGATGTGTCAGCGCGCGCGCCACCACGACGTGTGTTGACAAAGGCAGTTGAATGATCGGGTGACCTACTTAATGAATATTACATTTTAATTGTAATAATTCACTTTACAGAACCCAATAGGTAAAACAGGACTGTAAGTAAAACTAAATACATTTGTAAATTATTCATTTATAAATGCAAGCTATTTTTATACAGAGTCTGGAAAATGGATTGGGCTACTTTTGTTACTTTGTTGAACACTGTCAATAGAATCCTCCTCGGTACCTTTCTTCTTTATGAGATTAAATACACCATGAACTTTCATGTGGACTTTGAGGTTATGGTTGGCAGTGAAACCTTTACTACACACCTTACAAACATAGGGCTTCTCACCTGAAAAATATTCTTATATTAATTATGTATACAAGATAATGTTTCAATGTGCCGGTTAGCGTGCAATGCGGCTGACATCAAATCGTCTGCTTGAGTTAGCCATCCACTTAAGCACCTGGTACCGGATACTTTTTTCAGTGAGGGTTGTTTAGGTCGTTTCTATCAGCCTCGGATCTACGATTTTTTCGAACCGGGGCAAAAACTTGATAGTGGCGCCCCCTCCCTTCAGTGTTTGAAAAAAAACGGTTAAAACTGACAAATGAGTAGCATTTTTTGTGACCATTGCTGAAAATAGTATATAATCATTTAATAAATTTAAACTTCTTATTATCTATTAGCTAAAAATAAAAGCATTTGTGAGTTATTATATAGATTTGAGAAATATGTTTTATGTCACAAATGAAAGCATTTGTGACAAAACAGAAACACAGAAAATATATTTATCCAGGAAAGACTACAACTTGACACGACGTGTTTTTCAAAAATATTATAATTAGGATTTTATTACATGATAAACACCTATGAGATTGTAGGAAAAGAGGTTTAATTTATTCCATATTTCGAATTCTTGTCTCTAGGATTTGGCGCCCCACAGTGGTCCAAGCGCGTAATTAATTCAATTTTGAGGTGGTTGACTGAAGTCCAAACTTTTATTTTATATCTATAAAAAACACTGGATGTCAGGATTTAAGTATATTTATTTTTTTTATAAAAAAATTAGACCACTGAAGTCATACAACTGAACGCGTTCAAAATAAGTGTTCAAACTCGTGCCTTGCCGACGGTACCCCTCAAAAAGTAGTCACTTATTCTGAAATATAAAATATATTCAGTTTTAATAGAGCTTATATATTGATAATGTAAATGAAATATTATTTGTCATTTCTATTAAATTACCTTAAAACTTTTGAGCTTTACGCAATTGATAATTTTTTCGCCCAAATATAACTTTCAATTTACTATAGATTTATTGCCTCAAGGACCCTCGGGTTCTAGTTTATAGTACTAAAAATAGGTTAACTATCTGAAATTATTAATTAATTAATTTTAGCTGCAAATATGTGCAAACTTTTAAATAATTCTCAATTAAGTAAATAGCAAATTTTACTGAAAAAAATATCAACATGCTACCTACAAAATACACACACCTACTGCCTACACCTACAGCTACTCATACAACCTTCAGGTGATATAGTTATCGTAAACTGATGGTTGAAGTAGGTACTAATATCGCTATTAGTACTTCAATTACTTCTGTAATTTTCTTTTAAAAATGAAATTTTACTGGTCTGCAAAATCCTGTAGAAGATAGGATTTTATTATTCCAATACACTGTGGAGTCAGTATTATAATTTATTTTGGATAAAGGTCAGCACAGGTTGTATCATTTCAGGAAGTGTTCGCGTGAATTTACAAATGAGGATGTGATGAATATGATGTTTACAGTTTACTTCTTCAGATCCCTATATTAATGTTTTAGAGCGGAAATCCTCAAAAAAGACACCGTTAAATGACGACGTATACCTACTCATTAACACATTTTCTCTAATTTATTGCTATTATACCTATAGGAGATTTCAGCACAAAATTTTGTTTATAAATATTTTTTGTTGTAGAATTTTGCTTTTAAAATAATTTTTTTTATGTCAATATAACTTATATACAATAAACATACGTATACTTTGATTTAACCACCAAAAAATAATTAATCACTGTTCCTGTCTCTCCTAGATTACGCTGATGTTAGTTTCATCAACTTGACCGAAGACCAAATCGACAAACTAGAGCGCCTTCAGAATTTATCTTACAGATGTATCTTTGGGTTGCGCTAATTCGACCATGTTTCAGTTTCGCTGCAAACTTAAGTGGTTACCGATTCGTTTTCGCCGTAATGCCCGCGTACTCTCACTATTCTAGACCATCCTATTTGATCCCAACAGCCCTCAATACCTGAAAGACATCTTTAGCTTCCGTTGCTTCGACAGGCAAGAGCTTGCGATCTTATACAAATCTCCTTCTCGATATCCCCATCCACCACACTAAGTATTTCCACTCCTCTTACTCCGTCCAATCCGTCTTACTCTGGAACTCTCTCCCTACCCGAATAAAGCAAGCTAAATCAATAAATATTTTTAAATCTTACCTAAAAGACTACTATTTTAGTATGTGTCAAACTTAAATATTACGTAATATCATATTGTAGGTTTCTTAAATTGTTCGTGATTGATATTTATAGTGTTATAAATTATATTATTATTAAAGTATAATATTGTATACATTTATATTATGTATATTAAGCCCTAGTGCCCCTAGGCCTATGTATGTATTATGTGCATTAAATATTATGTTTATTATAAAATAATATATATTTTATGTTTATAATGTGAGCACAATTATACCCTTCTCCAGCAATTTGATCCGTTCTTTCAAAGGTTGTCTGGAAGAAATTGCTGTTTAGTAATAAGGCCGCCTTTGTGTACTATCGCTTATATAATATTGTTAATACATATAATATGTTTGTGTAGCAGCTGATTGTGCACAATAACGTATATTTTCATTCATTTCATAATTCCGCCACCCCATACAATTTGAACCACTGTCGCCCCCATGAAACTGCCGCCCGGGGCAAGTGCCCCGGATTGCCACCTCCCTTAGATCCGGAGCTGGGTCGTGCCAAATGACAACTGTGTGGACGTGACGCATGCGAAGCGTCGACTGGTGGCAGAGGGGTGTCGAAAACAGTCAAGGAATTTTTACAATACTGATCTGGCACCAGACGGCGCCTCGCACGCATTAAGTCCAAACAGCTGTCAGATGGCACGACCTGAATAACCCTCATTAACCATTCAGCACCTATTACCGCACACTTGTTCGTGTTCAAAGAAATGACTGATGTCATACCAGTGTGCACCCTGCGGTGTTTGATGAGTGAGGGGCACCCCCTGAAGGCGGCCGAGCAGTACTCGCACTTGTACGGGCGTACATCGTCGTGCTTGCGGACGTGTACGCGCAGCCCGTCCCGCGTCTTGTACGCGGCGTCGCACCGGTCGCACTTGTATTTACGCTCGTCCGAGTGCGTCGCTAGATGTCGCGTCATCTGCAATGTTTTTAAGCAGTGAGCGAGCTGATGATGATGAGTCATAGTCACGCTCCCTATTAAGTCACCTTACAAACAAAGTTGCTTTACTCTTATAAAAATGTTAACTCGGTGTTTTAATGATAAGACTTCAATTACAGTCATATTTTTAGACTTGTCAAAAGCATTTGACTTTGTTTCACATGCTACTCTTTTAAATTTAATGAATAACTATGGAATTAGGGGCGTTGCAATTGACAAAAGTTACCTTCAGGACCGACGTGAATGTGTAGAAATTTGTGCAATAAGGGGAAAAAAAGTAATGTGTAGATCATATTACTTAATTAAAGATTGTGGTGTCCCTCAAGGTTCCATATTAGCTCCTTTGTTATTTTTATTTTACATTAATGACTTACCAACAATAATTGAACATGAAACTATTCTATTTGCTGACGACACAACTATTCTAGTTAAAAATAATAAAATACAAACTACGAATATGAAATTAATAACACAATAAAGAGGACAATTGACTGGTTAAACACTAAAAACTTAACAGTTAATACTAACAAGACAAAAATTATACAATTTGAAGCAAAAAACCAACATAACAATAAATTAAACATCTTAATTGATAATAATATAATTGAAACCGTAGAGTCAACGACCTTCTTAGGTATCTCAATAGACCGTCACTGCTCATGGAAGGATCATATAAGTGTTTTATGTAGTAAATTAGAAAGATTTGTATATGTATTATGTAATGTTAAAAAATGTGTGTCCCTAAATGCAGCCCTTCTTGCCTATCATGGTTATGTAGCTTCCCTTCTAAGATATGGCATAGTAATATGAGGTAACTAAAAGGTAACTCAATTGATACCATTCTTGCCTTCCGCGCACAGAAAAAGTGCATCCGATCTTTGAGTGGTGCAACATATCTTGACAGCTGTAAGCCATTATTTAAAAATCACAATATACTTCTTCTACCAAGTCTATATGTCTTTGAGATGTGTATGTTTGTAAATAAAAAATTGATATGTATTTTGAAAAGAAAAGTAAGGTTACATACAAAAGCTGTAGACACCATAATAAATTGTGTATTCCTAAACAACGATTACAACTTTGTAGTAGAAACGCATATTGTATGGCTGTTAAGATTTATAATAAAATACCACAAGCTATAATTGAACTAGCAGGAAAAAGATTTAAAAAGGGTCTATTTATATTATAAGACTGGCTTATTTAAAAAATGTATTATGATTATTTAAATGATTAATTAAACAGTAAAACTTATGATGTTATAACATTATATTAACGACCAGTTACAAATTTATTATATGTATAGATATAGATTGGTAAAAAATAATTATTTTCATTTCGTTTCGGCTTTTGTTGCTAAAAATACGCAAATTTGCATGTAATTTAGTTGTATACACAGGTGACCCAGACTGAGAAGATCAGACGGATTCACTATTACCTACAAAATTTTTGTGACAACATGTCGTCAGAGTACATAACAACATTTCATTATGAATGAGACGATACATAGTTACTTACCAATACCGTTACCAATACTTATATTCGACGTCGGATGTTATTGAAAATCGCATTCAGGGGCGCAATTTAAGCACTGATCAGTCAGTATACATTTCGAGCATTCATGAGACGTCTTGGTTTTATAATATCGTTGTAGAATAACAAATGTTATACCTGTTTCGGAACTTCGATCACAATGCCACAGACCGGACATATGGAGTGAGTACTGTACTGGCACTTGTGTAGTTTCAGTCGGCTCTCATCTCTGAACAGAGCCTTACACAGCTTACAGCACACCTTCTCGGCTGTGTGGTTCCGTAGCTTGTGCTCCTGGAACAATAAATAAATATGTAGCTAGGCCTATCCTAACCATATAACATAAAAATAATGAAGCAACAATCCATCAGATAAAATGATAACCTTTGAAGACAAATTGATTGTTAGGCCAGTTAAAGGGAGAGCGTTCAAAAACTTTGTGACGTCACATAGTAAAATTAGAGGTGGGTGATCTAGATGGTGATTACGACAGCAGTAATTATTTACTTTTTTACATGTATGGCATTATCTATGCTTAAAAACGAAATGCATTTTTGGGGATTCCTACAAATTTAAATGAATATTATGGGCGTTACAGTCCTCCATTCCAAACCTATTCCTTATTTCTAGACTTATAACTGCTGCTTATGAGTTAATTGTTCCAATGATTACGTAAGCATGGGGGGAGAGGTAAGAGCTTTGCTTACTTTTGCTGACGAGGGGGATGGGTGGGTATATAATTGCAAAAAATCTGCTCAGGTAATACTTGAAAGGCCCCCAATTATATGCATAAAATTGAAAAAGGTGACGTCACATCAAGCGGCTTTACATTCTATGTGACAACCTGTGACAAGGATGGGGGAATTAAAAATAGTAAAGCTACATAACGATAATTATTTTTATGCTTAAATTACTTACCCTCAGGGCGCAATTACTTTTAGATTTATAATCACATTCGATACAGAACCACACTTTTTTCTTTTTCACGTGACTTTTCATTTTGTGATACCGAAGGGTGTTACCGTTACGGAAACTGAAAAAAATTAGACTTTTCAGTTTTTTTTAACGAATTACAAACATGCAAGCGGATCACCTGATGGAAAACGATTACCGTTGCCCATGGACACTCGCAACATCAGAGTGCATTGCTTTAAAACAGGAGTACTCCTGTTTTAATTTTCACTTTTATTGACGGTCGTATAGGTCAGTATGTATATACTAATAACTAGCTAAAACGACAGACGTTGTCCTGTGACGACTATGAAGTATCAACTCGAATAAATAAAGTTCCTACAGTGTAAATGCTTGTAGTTAGTTATCTGAGTTAAAAAAATTACAAGAAAATTATCGTGTTTTTGCATTTTTTTATACGTTACCTAACCTACCAATAGAAAAATCGATTTCTAAAACCACGAAGTATAGATATAAGGAGTCCGAACGGTATAGGCTTTTCCATAGTATTTATGTACCCAATAATAAACCCAGATCATAGTTCTCTTTTCTGCCACTAGCTGCGCAACTATTCAGGACGTACCGATACTATTATTATTATTACTGATTATTACACCTAAATGTAATTTATACTTATTACAAACTTACTTACTTATTTGTAATTCATACTATTTTAAAAAATAATATGTTTAACAAAAACTTCTTTATTATTTCTTTTCCACCAAGTATATTTCTCGTGATACTGAAATTAATAGGCATTTGGCAATTATTAAAAATATTTTAACTTAATAATTTAATTTGTAGTTTAATTTACTTAATTCATTTGAATTTTTTTTTCAGCACTTATCTATTTTTTAATTGAATAAAATTGTATGGTGTCGGCTAATTTTTGTTATTAATTATTTATTGTTTATTTATTAACACCAGATTTTTACAGCTTTACAGATTATCTCTTAACCTGCTCTATATTGTAAGGTTTATGTACTTCAAAAAGTTGTAGAAATTTTCTAGAACTTATTTTGTTACACGTTTCTCAGAATATTTTTTTCCAAAGGTACAATACTAGTATGACGTCACAGCACAGATAATCTCACAACCAACATGGCGAATAGTGTTATCGGCGGTTTTTAGTGTATTTAAAAAAAATTATAGTTTTTAGGTTTCAAAATAATGTATTTTTTTTTGTGTAATTATGAATAAACAATTATGAAGCGTTTAGGACTTATATAAAAACAAGGTTAAGTAGCCTGTTCTATACTAGAATATATTAGTGCCTTTCATTCAAATCTGTTGAGCAGTTTTTGTGTAAAAGAGCTTACTCTTTATTAATTATTGTATTTACTTTCTCATAAGTCATACATTATTATATAATGGATATCAAAACAATATAAAAATACTAACACTTCGGAACAATCTTTACACTCATAAGTTTTGTTAGTATCGTTATGCATCGATTGCCTGTGTTTCTTCAATTTATCTAGAGTGACATAGTCCTTATTACATTCCCTACATTTCGCTCCATCCTGAAATTATACAGAAAATTTGGATAGGTTTTGGCCCCAACAAATGATACAATATAAAATTTTAATAATTGAAAGGAAGCCCTGGGGGTTCTCACGCAACAAATCGTGCATACCATACTGCAAGTTGAAAAATTTATATATTATTTGCAAATTATTAGCTCCCAGATATTTGTTTTGAATCTTAGAAAACTAGTTTCAACTACAATACAACCACATTCTTAATGCCTTTCGCGAAGTTTCATGTTCCGTGTATCATCTGTCACTGCATAGAAAGACTATGTTTGACGAAAAACATTAAAAAAATAGTTATATGGTTCTTAAGTTCTTGAAAAAATTTCAGCAACTTACTTGAATCTTACCCAAATGTTTTACATTGTAATGATATTCCAAGCTGACTGGAGTTTGGAAAACGCGCAAACAAATGTGACATATCAAGTTGGGTTTTTGTAAATGAGAAATTCTGTGATACAACATTGTCTCCCAATCTTTGAAGTGAAGAGAGCATATTCCACAATAATTGTTAGTGTCATGGCTTTTGACGTGATCACACAGCTTATCCTTTTCTACATTCTCTGTGCAAAGCCCTGTAAAGTTTCAAAATACATAAGTGTTTATGTTCCACATGCTACAGCTAGTACTTACCTACATTATTAGATTAAGTTTTCTGGATGGATTTTGTTTTATGGATATTCCTATCATATCATTTCAAATTTCTAAACACTTATTAAATGAAATAAGACTGGCAAACGAGCAGACGAATCGCAAGATGGTAAGCGACAACTGCATCGCATGATGGTAAGCGACAACTGCCGCCCACTTAAACTTGCAACATCAGGGGAGATACACATGTGTTGCCAGATTCTGTAGCTTCCCCTGGTACACATACTTTTCGGCGAAACACATGGTTATAAGGCAGTGGTATGTACTTTCCACAGTTATACAAGGTCACATTAAGATTTAAGTTGACAAAGAAATTTATGTTGTTAGATAGAAAACAATAACTTTTCTGCATATAATATTATACCTGTAGAATAACTTCAACCTTATATAGGATATAATTATTATGTTCATTTAGGCCTGGCTCGCAATAGGCAGCCAGGCTGCAGAAGCCTGTTGGCTTGACGTTGTATATACTATGCAGCCAATAATGTTCATAATTTCTGGCTGCCCTGACCAGAATGCCTAGTGCTCGTGCGGCCTTAACCATGTATGTTTGTTGAAAATTGAAAAATTACAACATGATGAAATCTAACCACAGTCAAATTTAATTAATTTCGACGCTTTCTTATTGTTTGTGTCATTTTCTTTTTTCACTGCCCTTGGTGCTGTATTTCTAGTCCTTTTTGTTGCCATTTTTCTGGTCTTTTCCTTACTTGATACAGATGTTTGTGTAGGATTATCTTCAATGTTAGGTTGTTTTACATCTGAGGAAAAAATGTAGATAATTAATGATTTTTTTTGCTGTTTATTATAATATTGCAATAACACACAATGACCAATTATGTGAAACATGTATTTTTTATTTTGGATTTCAAAACACATAATAATAATAGATAATAAACTGAGAAACATTCCCCTAATATAGTATATATCTTCAATGAGACATTGACGCGAAATAGTAAAAATGAGATTGTTGAGGACAGAACCAAACCTACACGATAAAACAAAATCTTCCCCACTTTTCGTGATATTATTATTGCACTTTATTGACAAGATAAATACACATATCCATCAGTGGCGTGCACAGGATTATGACACTGGGTATGCGGCAAAGTACTCGGTCACAAAAACTTTTTTCGTAAACGTTCCGGTTACTTGAGATGACTATATCAAGTTGTAAATAAACGCAAGATTTCGGCCACCTCAAATATCTTATCCAAGTGAGTGAGGCCACAGAATAGAAATTATTTAAATCTGAATATCCCGAATCAGTCCACACTGTACTATAATTACTAAATAATATGCAAGGAAAACAATATAATTTAATTGTGTGTACACAACCACACAGCCAGTTATACGTTTCATAACTTTTAACATGAAATTTTAGAGTTACATTATTTTTTTGCTGGTTTAATTGTTGTAATTCGGGTACACACCTACCTTTAGACAGAATTTGAATCTTTTCACTGAATGACAATAATGTGAGAACTTATTATTTTTAATTTTTAATAAACACACATTATCAACGCAAACCTCACAATCAAATAACATTTAAAAAAAATCAACAAACGCACTAGTAATAGCAAATCACTACAATTATTATAGAAACTCAGTAAGAAACTGTTAAATGTACACACTTTCAAATGTTAAAATGAAATTTTTTTTTAAGAAAACTATAAATAAACAGGAGCAATTAAATTGTAAACAATGCTTATCACATGAAATATGCAAAATGGCCCCCGCGACACACAAAACGTTTCTTCTATTTAAACAAATAAAACCTTACTAAAAAAAATGCATAATGTGCTATGTGATTCATTATTATGATAGGCAACGAATAATTTCCGACAAGCCAGTTCGGCGGTTTTCGGAAGCGATCGGATAGCCGAACCAAAGCTCTTGGCTCAGCTCTCGGTTCAGCCATCGCCTGTCGCATGAGTTACCGCTATATAATCCTGTCGATATTCATGGGTGTGTGCGTTTGCGAAGTATGAAAATTACACATACATGCGATGATTTGTCCTGCACAAAGCAACCGCATGAGTTGCTATTTATAAAATATTGGGGTTTTTAAGTTATTATATTTTTTTAATTCATTTATTTACTATTAATTAGTCATCTAAAACGTACAAACGTTTTATTACTGCATTTCTGCCTACAAGGAGCCCACGCCCCTGATATCCATGCAAAGTTTCATCTTTCTAGCACTAACTGTTTGGACGGTAAGCGGAAGATAGTCATGTGTTAAATATATACTATTTATTAATTAATATAATACATACCAGATATATACTCATACACAAAATTGTCTTCAAGTTGTAGTGTCTCATTGTTCTCCAAATCATTGTATTCACCCTTTGCTTCTATGTCCACTTTCTCATCCAGTTCAGTATAACTTATCTAAAAAAATCTATTATTAAGTTAGCCTTCAAAAGATGAAAAAAATGATATTTCAAGTTATGTACCTCGTCATATTCTAAATCATCCTCTTGTTTAATCTGGGTGATAACTATAGAATCCTGAAACACCATTTATACAGGTCAGTTCAAATGAGTTAACTAAATATATCCACCATCTTTTGGAAGTCAAGTCATAATAGCACAGAATAAAAAATTTGTTTTCCTAAAACATTTATACATCATTTAACTAAAATATAGAACTTAACATTTGTAGAATAGTTGGCCCCCAGATCTAGATATTTTAGAATTTAACAAGTAATGGACATGTAGTTTTCATCAACACATTGTGCATCAACATTATCAGGAATATAAAACTGTCTATTAATTTACATTTCATAATAATAAGTTTATTATAGTTAAGTATAATAAGTCATTAAAGTTATATTATTACCTCTTTGCTAATAAATATATTTACACAATGGAAAGCTATATATAAGTATAGCTTAACCATTGTGTAAATATTTTTATTAGCAAAGCACACTACAAAGCTATCAATTTAAATATCACTTAATTGCCGTGAACTAAAGAAACAGACAATAATAAATATAAACAAAAAAGAGAATAGAAATGACACATTGGTATATTTTAATATTTTGTCGACATAATATAAATATTAACTTATACCAAATCTTGTCGATTTTTTTTTCATAAGAACTTACTTCAATCGGGGTTAAAGAACTGACTAATATGGAATTTGAAGTTATACATTTTTCTCTGAATTCTACACAAAATTCAAGACCTTTTGTACAATTTTCGCACAATTGTTGTGGCATGCTGTCTTCCTTATGTATCTGAAAAGAGAGTGATATTATTGAAGGTAGTTTATATTCCATTTGTTTCTCTACATTCTCTTAAAACAATAAATAAATTCATACACATAAATCTGTAATCAAGTTGAAGCACTTAATGTTGTGTTCGTCGAGCAGCGTTTTATTTTCGCAACTGGTTGATAAGCATGCACGGCACTGCATTTTTAGATATTTCAAGATATTTTTTCGTATTCGACTAAATTTCGATTATCGTGTTAAGCCTTCTAAAATAAAAACTTGAAAAGTTTAGTGTAAAGTTGTTCGGCGTCTTTTAGTTTTCTGAGGTTTTCTACAATTTACTACTTCTTCGTTTGGCCTATGACATTTAAGATTTGTTTTTTGAATTTCTGCCCATGGATAAAATATGGCCATAATAATAATAACCCGGCTATTAGCAAGAGGAAAATCATAATAATATATCGTCCCTATCCCTCTATACGACACATGCCAATGAGGAAGAAAAAGATATCTAATTGTTTGTTACATACAATTTTTGTAGGTGGCTCGAGTTTGTACATGGTTTGAAATTGGTTACAACTTACAAGTGAGGTTACAAGCTGTTGTATGATAGCATTTGACAGCAACTTCTTAGGTAAATATTGCCGTACGCCAGTGATGCCGGCAGATAGTCGGCATTTTATGTCGTTATTAAACAAAATGAAGAAGAAAATGCTAATCTTTACTTATTAAAAAATGAAGTTATTTCCGCTTTTTATTCGCTTAGATATTTTAAACTTATAACGGATTTCAATGCGGGTTGCAGCCAATAGATAGAATGATTCAAGAGGAAGGTTTATGCGTAATGATATAACTATGCACCTGCAATGCTATGCAAAGCCGGAGAGTTTTGACTTTGTGCATTTTTCCCTTGAGTTGGTGTAGGTACGTGAAAAAATAAATGAGAAAAATAATAATCAATATGATTATTATTTATTAACAATTGGATAACATTTGTTAGCTTACAAGTTACGAAAACAACAAAAAGCTCTCAGATTGTCACCGCAGCATGGAGTTCAGTATGCGAAGGAACAAGAGCACAGCAGTCCGTTTACGTGGGAGGGCTATACTTTGGCACGAATTGTCAGTCTGGATCAGATAAATACCACGGCCTCCGAATAGTGAATACTCAAGGTGGTTGGAGATTTTAAAGACCGGGATCATTCTTGTAACTCCTGTTGCGTCCTCTACAGGTGGTGGTTATCGCTCTCCATTAGCTTTCAGTCTGCTCGTTATCTGCTGCCCTATATAAAAAAAAAGATTTAACGTCAAAATGGAGCCCATTCCCACTTGTCAGTTGAAGTTCATAATTATGAACGTCAACTGACAAATGACCTACAAAAATGTTCTTCAGTTTGTCTGTAGGATCAATGTTAGAAAACTTAATATTGTAGACAGAGTATAAAAACAAAATTAACAAGATACAACATTAATAATACTAATAATGCACAATGAAATATTGTAATAACAAATAAAGCTTTTGCTAAAATTAGAGTAATGATTAGGTAGTGAGGGATGTACAATAAGTTAATAATAATATTATGGTGTTTGTACAGGTTTTTTTTGAAGGCTTTTGTTTTGGTCTCGTGTCGGATATCGTTTTGTACTTGACCTTGTTTTTATTTATGTCCTAAACACTTCATAATTGTTTCATTACACACAAAAAAAATTATATAACATTATTTTGAAACCTAAAATCCTACAAAAAATATTTTAAAAATACACTTTTTTAAAAACACCGAAAACACTATTCGCCATGTTGGTTGATAGATTATCTGTGCTGTGACATCATACTAGTACTATGTGTAATCTGTGTTAGGCTGAGACTATAAGTCCCGGAATCCGGAACGTCGTAGAAAATGTTAAGCATTGAAAATAGAACTCTACGTTAATAAAATAGAGTTGAAAATCGAATACATGAGTGTCGAGTCAAATGTCAATGTCATATATGACAGCTCGACCCTCGAATCTTCCATTTTCAACTTTATTGTATTAGCGCAGTTCTATTTTCAGTGCTCTAAATTTTCACCGGCGTTCCGGATTCCAGAGCATATAGTTTTTTAAGGCTGGCCTTATATTCCGTAGTAGTAAAATGGCGGTGTAACGTTCCGTTTGACGTTTTTAAGAAGAAAACGTTCCGTTTCACTACTAAATAATAATATGTGCTTAGTGTGTTTGTGTCGTCACATCCTTTCCGGAAGTTACTTCGAGGTGTTTTCATCAGTGGAAATTAAAAAAAAACATAATTTTAAATCAACTTTATTTAACAATCTTATGTTTTTGAATTATGATATCGCTAGAATATATTTTCCTAAGCCAAGTACTAAAGGAAATACTCATTCAATGCATGAAATAAAATATGAGTGGGAGTTTTGCCGGGGAGTTCAATGGGTGATGTTGTGGAATTTGTAAAACTTCATAAATTTGTGTTATTTCTGATAATAGCGTTTTTACGTCGTTTGTCGAGTGGAACAAAGAACGCTTCCATAAAAGCGACGTTCGTACGAATGAAACGAGTATCCGAATAATAAGTCATGACTGGAAGCATCTTCATTCATCTTGACAACGGTGCAGCCCGAAAAGGAGTTTTTCTAATAAGAATTTCACTTTGTAGCACTACACATCACAAACATTCTTCATTCTTCACATGCCAATAGTCAGTGCGCCGAAGGACAGCAAGACGTCGTATTCCAGCGAAGGCTCGAACCCAAATGACCGACGCGCGGTTTTTTTTTTTTCGAATGGGTCTACGCTAATGGCTTTTGGCTGTCTTAGCTTAATCGGTCTGGTGACTGCCATTTAGCAGTCGTTTTGGTGGGAATACGATGAGGGAGTTTGACCCCCTCTTACATCACCCCCCTGCGGGTGATGTACGTGCCGGTTTTGAGGAATAACTGCGGATAAGTTATTTTTAGGACTGGAGAGACCGAGGTCCCTCCTGCTGAGGGGTCCGACCACTTCCTCACTCTCTGAAGAGTGTGGTTGCTCGCGCGCGGTAGCACAGACTAACGGCGTACGAGTTTTTGTACTGATAGAGAATCTCATTTTTATGGATCTGGGAGGGCCGTCCCTCCCCCCTTCCGCGTGCGGTCGGGCGGACTCGCGCGCGAGTGTCCTGATATCGGTTAATGCCGCAGTATTGATAGAGCTCTCTATTACAATATCGCGGTCGCGGTCATGATTAGGTGTGGCTACACTGGTAGGAGTCGAGTCGAAAGGTAGGAGTTACCCGGGTTCGAGTCCGGTGGTCCCGTGTTTGAGTCGGTCCGTATGTCTGTACGTGTGTTCGTGTCTGGTGTAAGACTTCGGGGTAGGCGCCGGCGTCAACCCCAGTGCTTTACTAACCACGCGGGTGCATGTGCTTTGTGTTTACGTAACTGTATTACGTATTTTGTGGTGGAGTCTACTGGATCGTCGTGTTCGTAGTCCAAGGCTCTACGTATAAGGGGATTTAGAGGTTTATTACCATTCTCAAAGAATCTCTCGGCGAGTTCTTTGATATAGGCTTTTATAGTGATAAGGTCGAAGTCTCTATGCAAGTCGATGTTGCGTACGTAACATGGCGCGCCTGTTGCTAAGCGTAAAAAGCGGTTTTGAACCCTTTGTAGGCGTTCCATTTGATTATCACTTATGTGTGCGAAAGAGACACACGCATAAGTGAGTATTGCTCTAATACACGTTTTATACAAAGTAAGTTTATATCTTAGGGACATTTTACTCCGCGCGTTTAACAACGGATATAATTTGTACAGTACGAATTTAGCTTTACCTATAATTGTTGATGTTACGTGATTGGTAAACGTCATCGACTTGTTTAGTACTATGCCTAAGTATTTTACTTTATTAACCTCCGGGATTTGGTTTCCGTGCAGGCTGATGGGGCCAATTTTTTGTTGTTTTTTATTATATTTGAGTTTTTTAAATTGGATAGTTTTACTTTTTTCGGGATTTATTTCGATTTTCCATTTTGAGAACCAGTCGCCGAGAGCGGTGACTGCTTTCTGGAGATTATTTGTTACAATTTCTGCATTGCGATGAGCATAGTACAGGGCTGTGTCATCTGCGAATAATGCCAATTGCACCCTAGGGTGTTTGGGGATATCACAAGTGTACAGGTTGTAGGGAGAGGCGAGAGTACCGAGCCTTGCGGGACTCCCGCCTCAATATCTCTGAGGGAGGATAGTGCGCCTTCGACTCGGAAGCGAAATTTTCAGTCTTTGAGGTAGTTACTGATTGTCAGAACTAGACAATCCGGTACGCCAATCTGGTACAGTTTGCACAACAGACCTTGGTGCCAGATTTTATCGAATGCTTTTGCGATATCGAAGAAACGGCGCCTGTCGTTTTCCTGTCATTTTTGCTCTCGATTATGTACTCCGTTATGCAGTGTACTTGAGCGAGACAGCTGTGCTGTTCGCGGAAGGCGAACTGCTCGTCTGGTAGGAGCTTTTTCTCTGTTATGACGTCCTTTAGACGCCTCAGTAGAATACGCTCGTATACCTTACCAAGGGTGCTAATGAGACTGATTGGTCGGTAGCTAGTAGGCTGCACTCGGGGTTTGCCCGGTTTGTGAATACCTATGATAATGGCTACTTTCCAAATGTCTGGGAATGAACATCCTACTAAAAGGGTGTTAAAGATGTTCACGAGAAGTTGAATTAATGCGGGCGGTAACATTTTAAGTGTTTTATTTGAAATACCATCTAGGCCAGGTGCCTTTTTGGCATTTATACACTTTATGATATCTTTGACCTCCTCCGATTCCACCGGCCTCATGCTCTCTTCAGGTGGTCTCGAAAGTCGGCTTTCGACCTCGCTATCACGTACAGACATACGGACCGACTCAAACACGGGACCACCGGACTCGAACCCGGGTCCGAGTTCGACTTCTACCAGTGTAGCCACACCTAATCATGACCGCGACCGCGATATTGTTATGAAGAGCTCTATCAATACTGCGGCATTAATCGATATCAGGACACTCGCGCGCGAGTCCGCCCGACCGCACGCGGAAGGGGGGAGGGACGGCCCTGCCAGATCCATAAAAATGAGCTACTCTATCAGTACAAAAACTCGTACGCCGTTAGTCTGTGCTACCGCGCGCGAGCAACCACACTCGTCAGAGAGTGAGGAAGGGGTCGGACCCCTCAGCAGGAGGGACCTCGGTCTCTCCAGTCCTAAAAATAACTTATCCGTAGTTATTCCTCAAAACCGGTACGTACATCACCCGCAGGGGGGTGATGTAAGAGGGGATCAAACTCCCTCATCGTATTCCCACCATAACGACTGCTAAATGGCAGTAGACCCATAGCGTAGACCCATTTGAAAAAAAAAGAAAAAAAAGTAAATAAAATATTCACTTCACAACTGTTGATCGAGTTTTACTCTCTACCCAAACTGCCTCGACAAGTACCTCCAAAGTTGGAGGTACAGGTCACAAACCGCGACTATGGTTTGTGACATTTGAGGCAGCCACAAGCAACCTACAGAAGAACCAGAGTCAGCTATCCCAGATGGTCATCGCACGTCTTGAGAAACAGGACATTGAGCAAATCGCCGACTTGTTGTACAATCCGCCAGAGAATAACAAATAGTAAGCTCTCAAGAACAGATTAATCTCGGCGTATGAAGAATCCGGCAGGAGACAGTTCCAGCAGCTCCTGTTCTCGGTTCTCTTCAACTCGGGGACCAAAAACCGTCACAACTACTCAGACGAATGCGTAACCTGGCACGCGACAAAGTTCCCGATTCCACACTCAAATTGATGTGGACCAACACTGTACGAGGGCGGGTCAATAAGTCCGTGACTTTTGGAATAAAACACAGATTTTTTGATAAATAAATCATTTTATTTTTCAACGTAGTCCCCCTTGAGCTCTATACACTTTGTCCAACGCTTCTCCAATTTTTTTATCCCTTCCAAAAAATATGATTTGTCGAGGTCCTCAAAATAGGCCTTTGTTTGCGAGATGACTTCATCATTGGAGTCAAATCTTTTTCCACCGAGCCATTTTTTCAGGTTTGGGAACAAAAAGTAGTCACTCGGAGCCACATCTTGAGAATAGGGTAGATGTGGGAGCAATTCATAGCCCAATTCATGGATTTTTGCCATGGCAACTGCACATGTGTGCACCCTTGCATTGTCTTAGTGAAAAAGAACTTTTTTCTTGGCCAAATGAGGTCGGTTTTTTTTTCAAATCCGTCGCCGATTCACCCTTAGAAACACACTGTTTTGACTGTTGTTTGGTCTCTGGTGTATTGTGATGGATCCATGTTTCGTCCACGGTTAAAAAACTCCTCCATATTGTGATTAAACAACGCCAAACCTTCCTGTGAAGTTGTTACACGAATGCGTTTGTGGTCGACTGTGAGCAAACGCGGCACCCATCTTGCGGAAAGCTTTCTCATGCCCAAGTAATCATTCAAAATTGAAACCACTGAGCCATGCGAGATGCCTATGGCTTCCACAATCTCTTGCACTTTCAATCTTTGGTCGGCCAACACCATATCGTGAATTTTTTCGATTGTTTCGGGTATAGAGACCTCAACTGGGCGTCCAGGACGTTCGGCATCTTCAGTGCTTGTAAGGCCACAACGAAATTCAGTAAACCACTTTTTTACCATTGAAATCGATGGTGCAGAGTCCCCATAGTATTTATCAAGCTTAGCCTTGGTCTCGGTAATGGTTTTTTTTCGCAAAAAATAATGCTTAATAAGCACACGAAATTCACTTTTTTCCATTGTTTCCTTAAGTTACTGGATAGTCTGATAAAGATAGCTGTAAAACACAAACTAACTGACGCAGCAAGTTCAAATTTTGATAGGAGTCAACTGACAGATGCCTGTTGACAGGAGTATTGTTGCTTTTTCAGTAAGGAGGTTAGAAATTCAAAAAGTCACGGACTTATTGACCCGCCTTAGTAGATCGAGTTTTACTCTCTACCCAAACTGCCTCGACAAGTACCTCCAAAGTTGGAGTACCATACCTCTAAAGTGGTGACCCCGAAGAACTACAAGCACCTTCAAGAAGAAAACACTGCCCGGAGACTCTGCTCAAGAAAAGAAAATATCAAGAATGGAAGCCAGAAGTGAATCCCTGCCCGAAAATTCTACACCATCACAAGAAATCGCTGGTATCGCGCTCTCCATGCGAATACCGCCCTTCTGGAGGGACAAACCGCGACTATGGTTTGTGACATTCGAGGCAGCCACAAGCAACCTACAGAAGAACCAGAGTCAGCTATCCCAGATGGTCATCGCACGTCTTGAGAAACGGGACATTGAGTAAATCGCCGACCTGTTGAACAATCCGCCAGAGAATAACAAATACTAAGCTCTCAAGAACAGATTAATCTCGGCGTATGAAGAATCTGACAGCAGACAGTTCCAGCAGCTCCTGTTCTCGGTTCTCTTCAACGTGGGGACCAAAAACCGTCACAACTACTCAGACGAATGGGTAACCTGGCACGCGACAAAGTTCCCGATTCCACACTCAAATTGATGTGGATTGTGGACCAATCACCTACCTACATCTGTTCGCTCTGTCCTGGCCGTCAGCGAAACATTCAGCGCGAAGACCACACTCGACGAGCAGGCAGCGATGGCCGACAAAATTCTGGAACAAAACCCTGTAAATACTGTAAATAGCATCAATACTCCTCCAATAGCATCAATACAACATAATGAAACATCGAGAACATCCTCATCGCGGAAATAAGAAAACTGTCACTTGAAGTCACAGAACTGAAGCAATATCAAGCTCACTTCAACAATTATAGAAGAAATCATCAGCATCATCAACGCTCCCGATTCCGGTCAACATCAAGATACCGCCAACGTTCATCATCACACCTACGAGTCCAGTCTCCGTCACCATACTGTTTTTACCACAAAACATATGGTAAAGAAGCCAGAAAATGTACACAACCATGCACGTTCAACCAGGGAAACTAATTGAAACGCTGGCACCGGCGGACTCCGGCGTTCACAACAAACAATACCGCCTTTTCGTCACGGACAAGACAACGAAACTCACCTTTTTGGTAGACACGGGTGCCAATATATCCGTCATACCAAAGAAGAAAGGCTCACATCTTCAACTGTCACCATTTCAACTTTACGCCGCCAACAACACCGTCATACCTACATACGGCGAGAAAACACTAGAACTTAACATCGGACTTCGCCGGCCGTACAAGTGGAAATTCATCGTCGCTGCAGTCTCGAAACCTATCCTCGGTGCCGACTTTCTTCAACATCATAAATTAATCGTCGATTTGAAAAATAGAAAACTCATCGATGGAAGAACAAGCCTACAAATCAACGCACATGGAAGCTACACGGACATACCTACAGTCCGTAGTATCGACGTCACTCAGTCGTACCACGATATACTGGCAGAATTCCCCGGCATCACGAGACTAACAGCTATGAACATAACTCCGAAGCACAACAGTGACTTGATTGTAGCGATGTGGTTGAATCGGTCTGGCGTGACAGTTTAGTGGTGGGCTAGATGTCTCGATAAAATGTTCGAACACAACACTGGCCTACCACTACACTGTCACGCCAGACCGATTCAACCACATCGCTACAATCAAGTCAAAAAAGAATTCGAGAACATGATGCAACAAGGTCTCTGTCGTCCCAGCAAAAGCTCCTGGTCTAGCCCTTCACGTCGTAACAAAAAAGAATGGCGACATAAGGGTGTGTGGCGACTACCGGCGACTTAACGTGGTCACAAAACCCGACCGCTATCCTTTACCACGACTACGGAATTTCACATTTCAACTCGCCGGAAAGAAGATTTTCTCGACTATCGATCTGCGACGGAATCAAGCCGCCACAAGACAAATTACAAGCCTTAGAAGATTTCCCATTACCAAAGAATATAGAAGAGTTAAGACGTTTCCTCGGTATGCTAAATTTCTACCGAGACAGTATACCCAACCCCGCTACACTACAAGTGCCGCTACACGCATAATATCTTCATAATGCGAAGAAAAGAGACAAAACACCGATCGAGTGGAACGAAACATCGAAACAAGCTTTTATCACTTGCAAAGATAGCATCAAAAACGCTGTTTTGCTTGCGCATCCAAACCACAAAGCACCGATCGCAATTTTCTCCGACGCATCCGACACCGCAGCTGGAGCCGTAATACAACAATACATCGACAATAAGTGGCAACCTCTCGGCTATTTCTCGAAGAAATTCACAACAGCGCAAATGAAGTACAGCACCTACGATCGCGAACTTCAAGCTATCTTGTATTGTTGTTTTTCAAACTTCTGCGCCAGCGTTCAATCATTCCGTTGGATTGCGGGTGGTACGGTGTTGTACGGGTTTTGTCGATACCCATAGCTGGGCATTAACGAATAACGTATTAACAATACGTTATTCGTTAATTAACGAAGTTAACATTTTGATTAACGGATTAACTTTTAAGTTAACTTTTAAAAATGTTAACGGACACGTTAACTTCCGTTAATATGCAGAAGTCCGTTAATCGTTAATCCAATGCCTAATAGTTATCGCACGGCACCGACAAGTGCCGGGCGTCGCGTGGCAGCGAATGAAACAAAAACAAAACTAGATATATTTTGCCGGCGCGTGCGAAAAGAAAACTGCGAAGAGATTTGTTTCGTTTCATCATTTCGTTACTTAGCACCGGTGCTTAGAGTGACGAGTGTTTTGTTTGTTTGTTTGTTGTTATTATAAATTACTGTCAGTGATCATTTGCGTGTTGATAATTGATGAATGAATTAGAACCTAAACCAACATGTTTTATAAGTTCACTAACGCAACGATATAAAGATGCAAGTTTACACATATTAACGGATTAACGATTAACGTTAACTTGCGTTAATTCTTCCGAAATGTAACGCTTTAACGTTTAACGAAGCTAACTTTTTTGTAGCGGATTAACGATTAACGAAGTTAACTATTTGATTAACGGTGCCCGGCTATGGCTACGGGAATCAGCGAAGCATCTTTGTACATCGCGACCTTCACACATGCGATTACGTATTCGTACGTAATGAGTAATGACGCAGTAAGAAAACCATTACAACCACCGTACGACGGACCGTACAAAGTTTTACAACGACAAGAAAAACATTTCACACTACAGTTATCCGACCTCACAGCAACGTTATCCATCGATCGTTTGAAGCCCGCTTAGTGCTTACAAGTTACACATTAGTTAGTTGAAGATTATCTCAGCGAACCAACAAGCAATGTACAACAGTCACCGAACACCGAATTACGAATTACGAAGAGATCTCACACGGCACTGTGTTAATCTTATTTTAAAATGAAAAAGATCTGCTTTATAAGTATTACAAATATATATTATTGATCGGTGTATAACAATTATCCTAGTAACATTTGTACATTGCATAAAAGGTGAAAAAGAAGTATAAAACAGTGAAAATAATTATCGGTTTATAGTGAGAGTCAGCTGTTCAGTGCATACCTACCCACAGTGTATTTTTTTTTTACAAATCGCATTTGCAAACTTTATAAATATGCCTAATTTCAAGTGCATCCAATGTGCAAAATTCCTGAGCATTAATGGCAGCATTAAATGCATTAAATATAGTGGTACATACCATCGATACTGTGCCAAAGTATCTGACTCCAAAAGCATAGCTAAGTGGCTTTGTCGTACCTGCAAAGTTGGCACCGGGTCTCCCTCACTGGAAAGCCAAAGCTCCACCCAGGATTTATGTTGACGCACCACTTCACACCATGGGATCTCACGTCTGGGATGAGTTTCGGCTACCAAATTTAAATTTTAATATTTTGTATATTTTGCAACGCATTACTAAATTACGCCTAATGACTATCATTAAAAAAGTATTGTGGTACTATTACGAATATGCAATGCCTTAGTAAGTTCTAAACCAACAACTGAACTAAAATTATGTTACTGTCACACGGCACATAGTCTTACTTTATTATTAAGTAATTCTTTGATATGTTACATATATAACTCACATATTATATACATGTATATTTATAACATAATCGCAATCCTTAAAAATGTAAAATATACTATATTATTCCTTATCGAATCCTTATACCTATTATTAAAAAACAATCTACAATGTATTTATTATAACTTTATATGTTTTAACGACTTAATACAATTATGCTATCTATATAGTGACTTTTTAAAATGATAAACACAAAATATACTAAATTAGGATTCTTAAATCCTGAATTTCTTGGTTCTAGACATGATGACTTCTTGGTGGCTATGAATGTTCATGACTGTGATCTCGTAGCTATAAATGAAACTTGGCTACGTTCTGGCAAAGAGGGCCGCGCGCCTCGGATCCCTGGTTATCGCTTAGGCCGCGCGCCCATTGCGACTTTTTGTAGCGATGCAGTCGCGATACTGTCGCGTATTTGCATCGATACAGTCGCGATGCCGTCGCTAGCTGTGTGTCCTCGCCCACCTGAACACGATGCAGTCGCGATGCTTACGCAATACTGTCGCGCTTCTGTCGCGATGCAAACGCGATTCACTAACGGCATAAAAATGCTTGCGATCGTCACAGTTGCAAGGTGGACTATGTTGAGGCAACATTAGTCACGTTGTCTTTGGTGCTGCTTTTACGTAGGCAAACGAAGAGCAGACAGCCGAATTCTCCCCGATGTCGTCCGACACGGTTGCTCTACGGTCGCGCGTTTGCATGGATGCAGTCACGATGCAGTAGCGCGTTAGCATCACTACTGTATCACGTTGCAAATGCGACTAACGCGCGTTAGTAGTGATGCAGTCGTGCGCTTCATAAACGCGCGACTGCATCGCTACTAAAAGTCGCAGTGGGCGAGGGGCCTTAGTCCACGTACCTAGACCCGTGAGTGTGCGAGCTCGCGGGGGCGGCGTCGACGGTTTAAATTTGAAAAACAGTTTAGGCCCCTCGCCCACTGCGACTTTTAGTAGCGATGCAGTCGCGCGTTTATGAAGCGCACGACTGCATCACTACTAACGCGCGTTAGTCGCATTTGCAACGCGATACAGTAGTGATGCTAACGCGCTACTGCATCGCGACTGCATCCATGCAAACGCGCGACCGTAGACAGTAGAGCAACCGTGTCGGACGACATCGGGGAAAATTCGGCTGTCTGCTCTTCGGTTGCCTACGTAAAAGCGGCACCAAAGACAACGTGACTAATGTTGCCTCAACATAGTCCATCTTGCAACTGTGACGATCGCAAGCATTTTTATGCCGTTAGTGAATCGCGTTTGCATCGCGACAGAAGCGCGACAGTATTGCGTGAGCATCGCGACTGCATCGTGTTCAGGTGGGCGAGGACACACAGCTAGCGACGGCATCGCGACTGTATCGATGCAAATCCGCGACAGTATCGCGACTGCATCGCTACAAAAAGTCGCAATGGGCGCGCGGCCTTAAAGGTACGTGTCCTAACGCACCCAGTGACAAGTAACGTAGAACAGATGTGGCTATCTTTTCAGGCTATCGGAAGGATTATCTGTGTGGGTACGGCATATAGACCTCCATGGCTGTCAATCAACGTGTTCCTTGACGCTCTATCAGACACTATCAGTACCTTGTCTTTTTACGACTACATATATTTAATGGGATATTTTAATATTAACTCTTTACATGTAAATAATAATGCTTTTGTTATAGGATTTCTTAACTTTGCATCAATTGTGACAGTATACAAATCAGCCTACACATTTTACGTCTGATACGGAAACCTTACTTGACTTGGTCTGTTCGAATGCAGACCAATTTCAAGTTTGTGTTGATTATATTCCGGATCTCAGTAGTCATGCATTTCTATCTTTCACTAGTAACATACGCAAAGAAAAGTTTACCCCAAAAATAATGCACTACAGTGCTATAAAAATATCGATGCAGATGATTTGGAATTAGCCGATGGTACTATAGACTGGTCTACAATACAACAGCAGGCAGATATTAATAATATGGTGCGTAAATTTAATAGTAGTATTTTATGGGTGTTTGATTTACTTGCACCTGTAAGAACTTTTTACGTAAAACAAAAACAACACCCATGGATCACTTACAACATTAAATTAATGATGTGGCGAGGAGATAATTGATGATTGTAGTGGAACATCGTCACGTTCAGACCCATGTGATGTAAGTAGGGGAGTACCTCAGGGGTCGGTTATTGGACCAGAGGCCTTCGCGTTATACTGTGCAGACATTGTACGAATCATAAAATACTGCAAATTCCATATTTACGCGGATGACATACAATTATACAATATACGAGGGCGGCACTGAAAATTTCGGGAATCAAGGAAGTGACACAAAATTACTATTTAAAAATGTATTTATTGCTTTTCGAAGTATTCTCTGCGAAATTTGAGACATTTTTCCATACGATGAAACCAATCATTGAAGCAACCATTCCATTCGGAAGTTGGGGTCTCCAAAATGGCCGTTTTGTAGGCGTCCACAGCTTCTTCAGGTGATGAAAATCTCTGACCACGCAATTTATTCTGTATTTTAGGGAAAGTATTGAAATCATTAGGGCTTAGGTCGGGGCTGTACGGCGGATGGTCTAATAATTCTATGATTTCTTGCTCTAAAAACTCTTTTGTTCTGTGCGCGGTGTGAGAACTCGCATTGTCGTGATGGAGGATGATGCGGCTGTTGCAGTTTACGGAGCAAACAAATGTTAGCATACCATTCTGCATTAACCGTTCTTTGTCCCTCAAGAGGAATAGTCGCAACATGGCCGGTTTTGGAGACAAACGTGGCCACCATTTTTTTTGCAACACTCCGTGAACGAACAATTTTAGTTGGCTTTAACTCATTTTCAAACACCCAAACTCGTGACTGGTTTTTTGTTTCGGGTTCGTACGCGTATATCCAGGATTCGTCACCTGATACGATGTTCTATACAGCATTTGAGGATCCTGCGTGGAATCTTTCGAGAGTTCTGACGCACCAAGTAACGCGAGCCGCTTTTTGCTCTTCACAGAGCAAATGCGGTATCCATCGGGAAAACAACTTTTTTACACCTAATTGTTCATGCAAGATTATTTGTATTTCACTCATGCCAATGTCTAAAGTTGCCTGAATTTCGCGGTATGTCACATGTCGATCTTCCTCAATCAGCTTACGCACAGCATCAACGTTTTCTTGGGTGACTGCAGTTTTTGGACGACCTTGACGGGGATCATCACTGAGCTTGACACGTCCACGTTGAAATTCAGCAAACCAGCGATAAATTGTGGCTTTGGATGGGGCTTCATCACCAAATGCAGAAATCATACGGTCAACACACTGTTTTTGTGTTAAACCACTTCGAAAGTCATAATAAATCATCGCTCTAGAATTTTCTCGAGTCAATTCCATTTTCTCAACGACGACACAAGTTTGACAAGACCTTGTGACAAGACCGAGAATCTTTTTTTAAATAAATAAACGGTATTCGATTTTTAAAACCAAGGAGTTTTAAATTAAAAAGATTTTAATATGACAGAAACAGTGGAAATATTCCATTCCCGATACTTTTAGTGCAGCCTATGTATCTTTCAGGCCAAGTAAAATTATTGAGACTGTTAGTAAGCTGAATAATGATCTGGCTGGGATTTCAGATTGGGCTAAGGCTAATGCACTTGTTCTCAATCCGGCGAAAACTAATTACATGACATTGGGAACGAAACTACAAATTCAATAATAAAAGCATCGCAACCAAAAATATATGTGTATGGAGAATTAATCGAAAGAGTAGACGAGGCTCGTAATCTAGGTGTATTAATGGAAGAAAAATTGAAGTTCGAGAAGCATGTTATAAAAACCGTCAGCAATTGTTTCTACCGGCTAAAGGTACTGTATAAAATTAGAAATGTTCTGCCCGTCGACATACGTGTTATACTGTGTGAGTCCCTAATCTTATCTAAACTAAATTTCGCTGACGTGGTAGTCGGCCCCAGTTTGTCATGTAAGTCAAAAAAACTAATACAAAAGGTTCAGAACTCTTGTGGCAGATTTTGTCATAACGTCCCTCCTCGTGCTCATGTACCCCTTTACATTAATGAAACGCGTTGGCTTAGAATGGATAATAGAAGGCAACTGCAATTTGCCACGCTGCTGTTTGGGATAGTAAAATTTAAATTACCAACGGGTCTACGCTAATGGCTTTTGGCTGTCTGAGCTTAATCGGTCTGGTGACTGCCATTTAGCAGTCGTTTTAGTGGGAATACGATGAGGGAGTTTGACCCCCTCTTACATCATCCCCCTGCGGGTGATGTACATACCGGTTTTGGAGAATAACTATGGATAAGTTATTTTTAGGACTGGAGAGACCGTGGTCCCTCCTGCTGAGGGGTCTGACCCCTTCCTCACTCTCTGACGAGTGTGGTTGCTCGCGCGCGGTAGCACAGACTAACGGCGTACGAGTTTTTTTACTGATCGAGTAGCTCATTTTTATGGATCTGGGAGGGCCGTCCTTCCCCCCTTCCGCGTGCGGTCGGGCGGACTCGCGCGCGAATGTCCTGATATCGATTAATGCCGCAGTATTGATAGAGCTCTCTATAACAATATCGCGGTCGCGGTCATGATTAGGTGTGGCTACACTGGTAGGAGTCGAACTCGGACCCGGGCTCGTGTCCGGTGGTCCCGTGTTTGAGTCGGTCCGTATGTCTGTACGTGTCTGGTGTAAGACTTCGAGGTAGCGCCGGCGTCGACCCCGGTGCTTTACTATCCACGCGGGTGCATGTGCTTTGTGTTTACGTAACTGTATTACGTATTTTGTGATGGAGTCTACTGGATCGGCTAAGATGTGCTTAGGCCGCTTTTGGGGATGTCTGAACGTCTGTGCGTCGTGTCCGTAGTCCAAGGCTCTACGTGTAACAATCATAATTATTATTCATAAAACTATGCAATGGCGGGCTTATTACCCCACCAACCCCTACTACCCTACCTACTAGAGGAATGGTAGGGGAACTTGATATAAAAGTCGACACCGCATTCGGAACAGGGCCTTTCGTTATAAGCTTTAGGTTAGGGTAACCTATGCCCGGAAATTGTGCGAAGTATTCAATGATTATTATTATAAGTGCAGTGATAAGTGAAATAAAGGTGATTTGTGAAAAGCTTGCTAGCTTGTTTTAAATTCCTCAAAAAAAACCTCTTTGGTTTTACATATCAGAAGTGGCATACGATAACAAGGTACGTAATGTGTTGCGCAGCATTTTTTTTTTATTTTTTTTTATTTTTTTTTAATTTTTTTCTTTTATTCTTTCTCCTGTAATTGTTGAAATTATAGAACATAATTTTTACGTTCAATTTGTAGATATAAGCATCTATAATTATAATATAACTTTGTCCCTAGATTCCCTGTAGTTCGTCTCGTTTATATTTGTTACTTATTTAAAAGTAAAGTAATACTTGGCATTAAGCATTGCCTACAAATATTATTATTTCACGCCTAATGGCTTCTGATTATTTGTAAACGAAATATGAATCATTATGTCCATTATAAATTCGTCATCCTTAAGTTGAACTAAACAAGTACATTGTTATTTCGTCACTACCGGTTTAAAATAAAAATATTTTCTTTTGTATCTATTTTAATACCACAATCACTAGAAAATTTTACTTGTTGATATACCATGTTGTCGTACCTACACACCCACAATGTTTTATTGGTTATTATACTGTATTACAATCATAACAAAAAAAAACTGCCTATGACTAAGATGTTATAAACTGGCTTACATTGTATTATAACCATTATATTGTCAATTATTTTGCATAAAATAAATAAAATTTTCTTTATTCAGTAACCATACAATTGTACAAAAATAGTGGGGATTTCTAATAAGTGTTAAACTTGTGCCAGAAATTTCCGCTCTCTCTTCAGCAATTATAATTAACAATTTATTTAGTACATATCTACTGCAGATATAAATATCAAAATAATAACAATAATTGTTATTAAATCTTAGGATTAATAGTTCAATTTGAAGAGTTTCACATTTAAATATTGGAGTTGAACATTTTAAATTATTTATTTTGTGTTGTCTTATCTCTTCTTACTTTTAGTAAAAATGCACAGTTCCGTACAAAATATTAATACACAATTTTGAGTTTCAGACCTTAATTGATATGGATATGGATGTGGGCCAGGAACATCCAAATGGTTTAATAAGTCCTATTTTACAATTGACTGGGACTGCTGCTGTAGTACATGAAATACCATCAAGACTTTCTATAACTACGAGAGGTCGTACCCGATCAAAAACTGGTGATCGGGTAAGTAAGCGCCGTAGTCGCACAAGAAGCCGTAGTTTATCCAACGACAAACTTCCTGAACAGCTACAACTAGATAGACAGCGTTTGTACGTGAACTAAGAGATTCGGAGCTTCGTGACTTGAGACGACGCAATGATCGTTATCGGAGCATAGCCCGTGTAGACTACTTGAATCCTGGACGGAGTCGGAGCCCTGGAAGGGACAAGTGTCGGAGCCCTGGAAGGGACAAGTGTCGGAGCCCTGGAAGGGACAAGTGTCGGAGCCCTGGAAGGGACAAGTGTCGGAGCCCTGGAAGGGACAAGTGTCGGAGCCCTGTAAGGGACAAGTGTCGGAGCCCTGTAAGGGACAAGTTTCGGAGCCCTGGAAGGGACAAGTGTCGGAGCCCTGGAAGGGACAAGTGTCGGAGCCCTGGAAGGGACATGTGTCGGAGCCCTGGAAGGGACATGTGTCGGAGCCCTGGAAGGGACAAGTGCCGGAGCCCTAGAAGGGACAAGTATCGGAGCCCGGGAAGGGACAAGTATCGGAGCCCTGATAGGGACATATATCGGAGCCCTATACGGAACGTGTATCGGAGCCCTGAGAGGGATAGGTACCGGAGCCCCATACGGGGCAGAAGGACTCCTGAGAGGAGCGGCTGGCGGCCTGGTGAGTCAACATCTATATTCTTGGAAGAATTTTTAAATGCAATTAAGAATACAAGTAATAACGAACGTTCGAATTTTCCTACTCTAAATAATGTCTTACCAGAATTCGATCCAATGTGTAGAGAACAGCCAATTACTATTTGGCTTGGGAAGGTTGATGAATGTGCTGATATATATGGGTGGGATGATCGTCAGACCATTCATTATGCTTTGCCAAAGCTTGGTGGTCACGCTAGGCTGTGGTATCAAGGCTTACCGTCGCTTAAAAGATCATGGTATGAATGGAAAGTATTGTTGAACGAATCCTTTCCTGATACTGAAAATTATGCAGAGTTATTAACAGAGATGCTTGCCAAAAGGGCTCGTTTCGGAGATTCACTTGAATTATATTATTATTCTAAAATAAATTTATTAAACCGCTGCAAAATTTTCGGTAAGGAAGCTATTGATTGTTTAGTCCACGGTATTGATGATAAGGGTGTTAGGGTAGGTGCTCAAGCAGCAAACTTTCTAAAACCAGAGCAAGTATTAAATTTCTTTAAAACATTTAAAGTTCAGGTTAGGGATAATAGTGTAGATAATAAGAAAGATAAAAGAATTATTGGCAATAATTTTTATGTAACTCGTTTGACGAATAAACCGAATGATCTCACTCATAAGCCGAAACAGTGTCAGTTCTCGGATTCGGTAATATGTTTTAACTGTAAGGAAAAGGGCCATCCTTGCTCTAAATGTCCCAAACCTATTGTGAAGTGTTCCTATTGTCGTTTGATTGGACATGCTCTTCCGGATTGTCCAAAGAAAAAAATTATGAAACCTGAATCTGAAAAGAATAAAAATGTTTGAAGAGTACTTTTAAGTGAACATTCATGCGATGCTTTACCTGCCCCAGTATGTTCTGAACCTATTGTTGTGGGTGAAAACAACAATTTTGATGAAGTATTAGATGGTGATTCTAATAAGTATAAAATAATAGTGAGGATAAATGGGAAGCCAATAGCTTGTCAAGTGGACCTAGGTAGTGAAGCTACCTTAATTCGTAAATCAGATACTGAAAAGTTAGGTCTATCTTGGCTGGCCGTTGAAGGCCCATTATTACGTGGTCTAGGAAATGTACCTTACTTACCATTAGGTAAACTTAAATTGATAATTGAGGTTCAAGGCATAATTGAGAGCGATGTAGATTGCTTGGTCGTAGATGATCATTTAATAAACAGTCCAGTACTTTTAGGACATACCTTTACCGAGCGCCCGAGTATACGCATAGTGAAAACAGATACAGATTTACAATTTGAAAAAGTAAAATTCAACAACAAGAAGACTTTAAAGTGTGAAAGTGATTTTCACGTAGGTGTAGGGGAAATGAAAACAATTAGAGTTAATGCGGAGGATAAAATTAGTGGAAATGTGTATATCGGAGGCTCAGTAAGGGGATCTTTAGGACAAGAATATTATCTATTACCAGGGGAATACGAAATCCACTCGGGTAAATGTATCTTGTTAGTACAAAATTTGGGCACAAAGCCTCTTACGTTTTTTAGAAACTCTTTGATTACGCGAGCGAGGTATTTAAGTGAATCAAAACAAATTCTTACTGTAACTGATGTCCAAGCATTTGACAGCTCAAAAATTTCATGTGGAGAGGCTTTGTCTAGTAATGAGCGACAAAAGTTAAATGATCTTTTAAATGAATTCAAAAATTGTTTTTCAATTGGCATTCATGATTTAGGTTATACTTCCGAAGCTGAAATGGTGATCCAGCTAAAGGATGCTGAACCAGTAGTATATCGGCCTTATAGAATGTCCCATTCAGAAAGGGGTGTCAAGTCCAAGAAATGGTGAATGAATTGATTGATTGCGGGATAGTTCGCGAGTCAAGTTCACCATATGCTAGCCCAATTATTTTAGTAAATAACAAGTCAGGTGACAAGCGGCTTTGTGTGGATTATCGCGCACTTAATAGAAAAACTAGAAGGAACCATTACCCTCTTCCTCGTATAGAGGACTTACTTGACCAGTTGTCGGGACAAGTAATTTTCACAACGCTTGACCTTGCGTCGGGCTATCATCAAATCCCTATTGCTGAAGAATCCATTGAAAAGACAGCGTTTGTCACACCTGATGGGCAATACGAATATGTTCGTATGCCTTTCGGGTTGGCAAACGCGCCTGCGGTATTCCAACGTCTTATGCATATGGTACTTACTAGTGCTAAATACGTAGTAATATATATATATTACTACGTATTTAGCACTAGTAAGTATGATGTGTTTTATTAACACGCCGGAATTAACACGTCGTCCATATGGACGACGTGTTAATTCCGGCAGCTTCTTTTGAGGAAGGTTTATCCCGATTAAAAGAAGTACAAATTCTTTTAAAAAAAAGTGGCTTAACGCTTAAAATGAATAAATGTAACTTTTTCCAAAATAACATAGTTTTTAGGTTACGAAATAAATAAAAATGGTATAAAACCCGGTTTACAAAAAATACAGGCCGTATCCAAGTTCCCTACCCCAAATAATCTACACGATGTTAGGAGATTTTTAGGTTTGGCTAGTTTCTTTAGAAGGTTCGTCAAGGATTTCGCTATTATCGTTCGACCTTTAACTAGTCTCTTGAAGAAGGATGCAGTTTGGAAATGGGCATCTGCGCAAGGTGCATCCTTCGAGACCTTGAAGAATAAATTGACAGAAAGGCCTGTCCTCACCTTGTACAATCACAAGGCCGAGACGCAGTTGCACACAGACGCATGCAAGGTGGGCGTAGAAGGCATCTTGATGCAGCGTTTAGGTTCAGATGCTTGGAAACCAGTGGCATACTATAGTAGGCAGACTACAATTGACGAGCAAAAGTTGCACTCCTTTGAACTAGAGACTTTAGCCGTGGTTAGTTCATTAAACAAATTTAGGGTTTACCTAGTTGGTATCAGATTCACAATCGTCACAGACTGTAACGCCTTGCGCTCCACCTTTACTAAGCGAGATCTAGTACCGCGCATTTCCAGATGGTGGATACAATTTTTGGAGTACGATTGTGAAATTGAATACCGACCTGGCGAAAGAATGTCCCACGTGGACGCTCTTAGTAGGAATCCGGTATCCACAGAGTTGGAACAACCACATACTCTTGATATCTTATCCGTAAATACGGAAGATTGGATTGCTACAGTCCAGTCTGGGGACTCTGAAACCAGGTGCATTAAGGAAGTGTTAGAAGATCCTGTCACTCGTAAGATTTCCAAAATACATAAAGAATATAAATTAAAGAACAATAAAGTCTTCCGCGTGATAGACGAAAATACAACACGTTGGGTTGTTCCAAGAGGGGTACGCTGGACGTTATTAAAAGCAAATCACGATGACGTAGGGTATTTCGGATTCGAAAAAACGCTACAACGTCTCCGTTCCTACTACTGGTTTCCAAAGATGCGACGATTTACCAAGAAATATGTGTCAGCATGTTTAGAATGTGCCCACCATAAACTCCCATCTGGAGCTAAAGAAGGTGAGCTTCACCCAATTCCTAAAGTTGAAATTCCATTCCATACGGTACATGACGATCTTTTAGGGCCATTTGTACGTAGTAAACGAAAAAACACTTATTTATTGGTAATCGTCGATTCTTTTACAAAATATGTCAACCTAACCCCTGTGCGTAGTACAAAAACTAAATCAAGTATAAAAGTTTTTAAGACCTTTTTCAGCTACTTCGGAACGCCTACCCGTCTAATAACTGATAGGGGAACTAGCTTTACAAGTAATAAATTTAAATCGTTCTTGCAAAATTCAGGCGTCAAACATATATTAAATTCAGTAGCTACACCGCGAGCTAATGGGCAGGTAGAACGTTACAATCGAACGATACTTTCAGCACTTAGCACAATGTCTCACGGGAAAAGTCCAGATAGGTGGGATGAGTTTGTTCAAGATGTTCAAATAGGTATTAACTCCGCTGTACATGATGTTACAAAAAAATCACCATCGGAATTATTATTCGGTAGATAGTTAATGCTTCACAAGGTATATTAAATGAGATTATAGAAGATATAGAAAATAGTTCCATAGATGTCAATTTAAAAGATGTTAGGGATCAAGCTGGGGAATTAATTAAAGAGAATCAAAAGCGTAGTAAATAAAGGTTTGATAAAAATAGGAAGAAAAGTACACAATATAAAGAAGGAGACCTTGTAAGGGTAGTAAGGGCTATAGTAGGCAATGCTGGGCAATCTAAGAAACTTGAACCTAAGTGTCAAGGACCCTATAGGATTAAAAAACTTTTACCCAATGACAGATTCGTTATTGAAGATACACCCTTAACTAGGAAAATTGGTAAACGTTATGAGGGAATTGTCTCTATAGACAAAATATTTCCTTGGCTTAGTTTTGACAATAATCCTGAAAGTGATTCCTCTAGTGATGATTCCTCGGAGGAATAGTGATTAATCTGGTAAGAGATCGTTTGGATAGAGGGAATAGATATAGACCAACCATGTTATGGGAACAATAATAATTGTAAACTACTTTATAATACTTGGTTAATTATTAACAGTTAATATTAATATACTGATTATTATTGAAAAGGAATATGAGGTTAAATATTTTAGTATTGTAAAAGTCGATTAATTGTTTTAATAATTATATTAGGCAATTGAGATTATATATATATATATTTTTATTATCAGTCGATGAGTGTAATTGTGAATTATGTAATAAGTTACGTGATACATATTGTAAACGAGAGGACTCGTTTTGAATCGGATGGCCGACTGTAACAATCATAATTATTATTCATAAAACTATGCAATGGCGGGCTTATTACCCCACCAACCCCTACTACCCTACCTACTAGAGGAATGGTAGGGGAACTTGATATAAAAGTCGACACCGCATTCGGAACAGGGATCGTCCTGTCTCCTAGTTCGCGTGTGTTTGTGTCTCACTCCGCGTTTCGTGTCGTCTCGCTCTGACTGCGTAGTAGTGACTCGCTCACTCCGCGTCAGTTGCCGTCTCGCTCCAAACGCGTCGAGTGTCTCGCTCACTCCGCGATCGTGCCGACCCCTTTCATTAGAGCAGTGCCAAGTGTTTCCCAATAGCGATCGTAAATCCACACCTTATTCATTAGAATAAGCTGTGGATTTGCGCCTTGCTGGGGAGTTGCCCTGCTCCTGGCCTCCCGTTAAGTTCCGACTCAACGTTGGGTCACGAGGAGACAGCCCCCCTAAGTGTGTGTACCGTGTTCGTGTATGTACACTTAGTGTATCGTTCGTCCACGTAACGTGTGAATTCCCCTGTGTTTATGATACGTACACTTGTTACCGTTCAGTGTTGACTGTTTCTGTGTGACTTGTGTGTTTTATTGTTATGTTAAGTAACAATATCGGAACATGACCCGCGGTTACACCGCGACTACCTGGACCTCTCATGTGCGGACTCCGTGTTGTCGTACAGCCCGGCCTCATCGAGGTCTAGCTCACGTCTGACCCAGGACCGCACACACCACCGCTTGCTCTTCGAGCCTAGCTTGCGCGGGCAGGACACCGCCCGCCCCGGGTCGCCTTCGGCATTCTCGCGGGGGTGTACTGGTACGCCCCCGCCCCAATGCCTTCCGACGGCGGCCTGCGACGAGTCTGGGCACCCGCCCCGCACAGCCGACCAGAGTTCGGCCCTGGCGATCCTCGCCAGCCTGCCGCTCACCCTGGACGCCACAACGTCCAGCAAGGGGACTCACCCCGTACCCCCGCGGGCACAGCCCGCCCCTCGCCGGCTATCCAGCCGCGACACCAGTGCGCCGAGCTGGCTGTCCTACCACTGACTACCACGAGCTCTCCGCGCTCGCCAGATGTCTCGCCGGCCCCACAGCCGCGCGACAACCGCCGAGCCGCACCTTGTGCGGCCACAGAAACCCGCTCAAGCACGCCGCTCGGGTACCGCCACCGCGCGCTTACTTTTCCGCCGCCGTCCATCGATCTATCGACACCACCGACGGCCAGGTACACCGACCGTCAGCTGTCTTATGCCGAGGTGAGTGCGATCAACCCACAAGTAGCCATTCTTAGACCCCCCCCCTCCGACACAGGCGGAGAGAAAAACCCCGCCGCCGCCTTCCACTACCCGCTACCCGCCCCTGATCGCCGAGCGTATCGACGACTGGGTGCGCCATTTTAGCCGTCTACGAGACAAACTGGGGCACCCACCAAATGCCAAATGTAACGGCCATGTGTTTCGCTTCTCGCCCCAAAGCGAACATGAACACACGGTCGTGACGCGCTACCTGACGGACCTGGAGAAACAAGGACAAGCCTCCTGGTTCTCCTACTCGCTGCCACAGGACCGGACCATCAAGGTAGTTATTAGGGGCCTACCTTCCTTCACAGACACCGGAGCGATCAGGGCCGGCCTCGCCGAACTGGGATACGTGGCGGAGCACGTCTCCCTGATCCAGGCGAGGTCTGATCCCGGCGCCTGCTTATTCCTCGCCCTTATCGCTAGGGCCCCGGACGTTGTACCCGGCATATACGAGGTACGTGAGCTCTTGAATATGCCGGGAGTCACCATCGAAGCCTGGCGGGGTCGTGGCGGCCCGGCCCAATGCCGCCGATGCTACCAGTTCCGGCACTCTAGCCACAACTGCCACCGGAGGGTGGCCTGTGTCCGGTGTGCCGAGGAACACTCCGTGCGGGATTGCCCCCGCTCCCCCTCTGAGACGCCCACCTGCGTTAACTGCAGGGGGGCCCATCCTGCCAACAGCAGCAAGTGCCCAGTGTACCGCAGGGCGGCGCGGAAACCGCGAGCCGAAAATGCCCGCGCCCCCCCCCCAGCGTACCTGCCAACTCGCCTCTCCCGGTGCAAGAAGCTCCCCCTCCTCCGCCGACCGCTACCTCATTGATGGCGGAGGCGAACGACCATACGCCCAGGTATGTCCCCCCCTCGGCCCCTCTTTCCCCTGTGCATCTCCCCAGGAGGGAAAAGCAGCCGAGCCCCAGGAGGAAGGATGCCATGTCCCCCGTGGCCCCCCCCTGTGATGCCACCACTACCCCAGCCAACTCCCAGTTGGGGCTTGAGCCGCTTGCGCTCGCCCCTCCTCAGCCGGACCTCACGCGGGCCACTCGGCGCTCACAGCGCCCCTCGCGCAGACCTGCTGACCCCCCCGCGGCTACCATAGCCGCGGAAACAGAAATCGCCCCGGAGCCTGCAAATCGTGCGGACGCCCCGCACTCACAGCCTCCGGCGCCTACTCCGCCGCCCCAAGAGCCGGCGGAAAGCGAGGCCCCCGCATCGACTGCAGAGCTTCTGCGGTCCCTCCTCTCCCTGGCCGTGAACTGCGTCCAGAAGCTTATGGCCGGGGAGGAAGTCCTTCCGACCATCTTAGAGGCCATCGTAGATGGCACCCCCCTCGCAGCCGCCCTTGCACAAATATGGCTCCCCCGGCCCTAACCCGGACCTGCGCCCAGATATCTCCGGCATCCAGAAGCTCCTAACAGAGGAGCCGACTGTCGACTGCCGGAGATCTGCGCTGCGCGTTCCGGACTCGGGACACTTACGCGTGTTTCTTTTTACCGCCCCCCCCGCGCTCCTTGAACGCAATAATCTTTCCGCTCTAGTTGCAGGACCACCGAACCTCCGAGCGAGCGGAAGCCACGCACCCGGCCTTCATCGACCCGCTGCCGTGGCATGCCCGCTTGCCAAACGGCACCCACCCTGCTGACACCAGACGCAGGGAGCATCCCGAAGCTACGCTACCGAGACGCCCCCAAGCGCGGTGCGCCCCCCGTCCAGCACCGTTGATCGTTGCCCCCCCTACCCCCCGCGTCGGTCACAAAAACCGGCGCAACCACCTTTTTGTGCGCCCGGAGTATGACGTGGGGCAGCCCTATTGCCCCACACGTCAGCCCCGTGGTTGCCCTTTCCCCCCCGACATCAAAAGTCAGGGGCCCGGGAACACCTTTCCCCCTTCCTACCCCAGGTCGCTTGGTTCCGCGGTCCGGTAAAACACGGCGCGTGAGGGAGTGGACCCATACACGTTTCCCGACCCCCGGGTCGGGACCCCCACGCGCCGTTTGGAGCCGACCGTTGGTCTTGGTCGTGCCTGGACTGGCATTCGTCACTCCCATTGAACCGTTGCTCCCCCACGGGTTTCCCCCGCGTTCTGCCGCGGGGGGTCTTCCCTAAAACACAGAGACTCATGCGCCCAGTATTAGTACTGGGCGCGTCCTCCCACCCCAATTAGAGGGGCATAGCCCCTGGTATTGGTTAGCCCGCCGTAAGGCCCTTTTCAGGGGCCCGGCGTCGAGCCGAGAAGAGTCTCCTTCTCCAACACGGAACAGGGCCTTTCGTTATAAGCTTTAGGTTAGGGTAACCTATGCCCGGAAATTGTGCAAAGTATTCAATGATTATTATTATAAGTGCAGTGATAAGTGAAATAAAGGTGATTTGTGAAAGCTTGCTAGCTTGTTTTAAATTCCTCAAAAAAAACCTCTTTGGTTTTACATACGTATAAGGGGATTTGGATGTTTTTTACCTTTCTCAAAGAATCTTTTGGCGAGTTCTTTGATATAGGCTTTTATAGTGATAAGGTCGAAGTCTCTATGCAAGTCGATGTTGCGTACGTAACGTGGTGCGCCTGTTGCTAAGCGCAAAAAGCGGTTTTGTACCCTTTGTAGGCGTTCCATTTGATTATCACTTATGTGTGCGAAAGAGACACACGCATAAGTGAGTATTGGTCTAATACACGTTTTATACAAAGTGAGTTTATGTCTTAGGGACATTTTACTCCGCGCGTTTAACAGCGGATATAATTTGAACAGTACGAATTTAGATTTACCTATTGTTGATGTTACGTGATTGGTAAACATCATCGACTTGTTTTGTACTACGCCTAAGTATTTTACTTTATTAACCTCCGGGATTCGGTTTCCGTGCAGGCTGATGGGACCATTTTTTTGTTTTTTTTTGTTATATTTGAGTTTTTTAATTTGGATAGTTTTACTTTTTTCGGGATTTATTTCGATTCTGGTTCTTTTGAGAACCAGTCGCCGAGAACGGTGACTGCTTTCTGGAGATTTTTGTTACTATTTCTGCATTGCGATGAGCATAGTACAGGGCTGTGTCATCTGCGAATAATGCCAATTGCACCCTAGGGTGTTTGGGGATATCGCAAGTGTACAGGTTGTAGAGAGAGGTTGAAAGTACCGAGCCTTGCGGGACTCCCGCCTCAATATCTCTGAGGGAGGATAGTGCGCCTTCGACTCGGAAGCGAAATTTTCGGTCTTTGAGGTTACTAATTGTCAGAACTAGACAATCCGGTACGCCAAGCTGGTACAGTTTGTACAACAGACCTTGGTGCCAGATTTTGTCGAATGCTTTTGCGATATCGAAGAAAACGGCGCCTGTCGTTTTTGTCATTCTTGCTCTCGATTAGGTATGTACTCCGCTCAAGTACACCGCATAACGCAGTGTACTTGAGCGGGGCCACTATGCTGTTCGCGGAAGGCGAACTGCTCGTCTGGTAGGAGCTTTTTCTCTGTTATGACGTCCTTTAGACGTATTTTTAGTAGAATTCGCTCGTATACCTTACCAAGGGAGCTAATGAGACTGATTGGTCGGTCGTGACGGAACGCGCGAAAAACCGCGTCACGCCGCTGCGTGAAGCACCGAGAAGGCACTGGCACTGGCGTAGTATATTTAAATACTTACTTATATATATTAACTATTATCGCAGTCAAGTGTTATGCGTATGCCACTTGCACATGCACTACCGCTCAAATCGGAATTTGAGAGCAAAATTGATGAACAATGTCCGACGCGCGGCGCCGCTATATATATATTTATACCCGAACGCCGCGGTCCGCGACGCAGCGGCATACCTGTCAATGCGCAAAGACATGCGCAGACGAATATCCAATAAGAATCGACCTTCTAAGTTCGTAAACAAACAGCCAATCAGAAGCAATTTTTAAGTTTGTAAATTATTTGTTTAATAATAATAATTATGTAATTTTTTCTATAAATACGTGTACATTTTGTAAATAAAATACAATAAATAAATACATAAATAAATCGCAAAAGCCCTCAAAAAAGACACGGAGAGCGACATGCCTCAGTTGTTTAGACCAAATCCTGCACTGGAGGATGGAGACTAGGCCGAATGTTTAGCCGACACAATCGAACAACAGTGTCGGCCGAGCTCCCTCCCGATCTGCACCCCCTGCACCTTAGGGTAGTAAATAGCGAGGTCGAAAGCCGACTATCGAGACCACCTGAAGAGAGCTGATGAGGCCGGTGGGATCAGAGGATGTCAAAGATATCATAAAGTGTATAAATGCCAAAAAGGCACCTGGCCTAGCCTGCCTACCATTCATTCAACTTCTCGTGAACATCTTTAACGCCCTCTTAGTAGGATGTTCATTCCCAGACATTTGGAAAGTAGCCATTATCATAGGTATTCACAAACCGGGCAAAACCCGAGTGCAGCCTACAAGCTACCGACCAATCAGTCTCATCAGCTCCCTTGGTAAAGTATACGAGCGAATTCTACTGAGGCGTCTAAAGGACGTCATAACAGAGAAAAAGCTCCTACCAGATGAGCAGTTCGCCTTCCGCGAACAGCACAGCTGCCCCGCTCAAGTACACCGCATAACGGAGTACATACTCGAGAGCAAGAACAACAGGAAAACGACAGGCGCCGTTTTCTTCTATATCGCAAAAGCATTCGACAAAATCTGGCAACAAGGTCTGTTGTACAAACTTTACCAGCTTGGCGTACCGGATTGTCTAGTTCTGACAATCAGTAACTACCTCAAAGACCGAAAACTTCGCTTCCGAGTCGAAGGCGCACTATCCTCCCTCAGAGATATTGAGGCGGGAGTCCCGCAAGGCTCGGTACTCTCGCCCTCTCTCTACAACCTGTACACTTGCTATATCCCCAAACACCCTAGGGTGCAAATGGCATTATTCGCAGATGACACATAGCCCTGTACTATGCTCATCGCAAAGCAGAAGTAGTCACAAATAATCTCCAGTCACCGTTCTCGGCGACAGGTTCTCAAAATGGAGAATCGAAATAAATCCCGAAAAGAGTAAAACAATTCAATTTTAAAAATTCACTTATAATAAAAAACAACAAAAAGTTGGTCCCATCAGCCTTCACGGAAACCAAATCCCGGAGGTTAATAAAGTAAAATACTTAGGCGTAGTACTAAACAAGACGATGACGTTTACCGAACACGTAACATCAACAATAGGCAAATCTAAATTCGTACTTTTCAAATTATATCCGTTGTTAAACGCGCGGAGTAAAATGTCCATAAGACATACACATACACTTTGTATAAAACGTGTATTAGACCAATACTCACTTACGCGTGTGTCTCTTTCGCACACATAAGTGATAATCAAATGGAACGCCTACAAAGGGTTCAAAACCGCTTTTTGCGCTTAGCAACAGGCGCGCCACGTTACGTACGCAACATCGACTTGCATAGAGACTTCGACCTTATCACTATAAAAGCCTATATCAAAGAACTCGCCGAGAGATTATTTGAGATGGGTAAAAATAATCCAAATCCCTTATACGTAGAGCCTTGGACTACGAACACGACACACACGCGTTCAGACATCCCCAAAAGCGGCCTAAGCACATCTTAGCCGATCCAGTAGACTCCAGCACAAAATACGTAATGTACCTACTGTGTACAGTTACGTAAACACAAAAAACATGCACCCGCATGGATAGTAAAGCACCGGGGTCGACGCCGGCGCCTACCCCGGAGTCTTACACCAGACACGAACACACGTACAGACATACGGTCCGTACGGGACGTACTCAAACACGGGACCACCGGACTCGAACCCAGGTCCGAGTTCGACTCCTACAAGTGTAGCCACACTTAATCATGACCGCGACCGCGATATTGTTATAGAGAGCTCTATCAATATAATGCGGAATTTATCGGTATCAGGACATTAGCGCGCGAGTCCACCCGACCGCACGCGGAAGGGAGGAGGGACGGCCTTCCAGATCCATAAAACTGAGCTAGTCTATCCATACCAAAACTCGTACGCCGTTAGTCTGTGCTACCCATAGATGATAAGTAACACTACTGAAGGTGCTACCGCGCGCGACCAACCACAATCGTCAGAGAGTGAGGAAGGGGTCGGACTCCTCAGCAGGAGGGACCACGGTCTCTCCAGACCTAAAAAAAACTTATCCGTAGTTATTCCCCAAAACCGGTACGTACAGCACCCGCAGGGGGGTGATGTAAGAGGGGGTCAAACTCCCTCATCGTCTCCCCACCAAAACGACTTGCTAAATGGCAGTCCCCAGACCGATTAAGCTAAGACGGCCAAAAGTCATTAGCGTAGACCCATTCGAAAAAAAAAAACAAAGTAAAATAAATATTCACTTCACAACTGTAGATCGAGTTTTACTCTCTACACAAACTGCCTCGACAAGTACCTCCAAAGTGGAGTATCTACCTCCAAAGTTATAAGCCGATGTCATATATAAATAATAAAAATAATATATGAGTCAAGTAGCTCCTGTCGAGCGTCGCGTCACTTTGACAGCTCGAACAGAGTGTCACAGTAGTTTTGCCGCCATAAAAAAAGAACGCGTTATGTCTCCCGCGGTTTTTTTTCCCAAGATTATATTGATAAAATGTTAATAAAACCTATGCATGTTATGTATATTTAAAAATATAATAAATTCCCTAAGTGAATAAGAAATGAGAATTGAAACAGAGATTTATGATTGTAACAAATTACAGCTAATAGATTTAGTACTAAATGACGCGTGTCCACTTGAACGTAAACGTTAAGGGTAATAAACCAAACGCTCTTAGTTTAGACACACTCATTTTTTACTTTTGTAATGGCTAATGACGGACTCAAGTGGGAACACGGCAGCCGCCAGGTTATTGAATGCATGGAGCACAGATATAAAAAACAAATTACAATTACCTATTATGAAAAAAGGACTGACGCGGGCGTTTCCCGATCTTTTCTTTCCAAGATTATATTGTAAATAAATCCTTTGCATGTTATATATATTTAAAAAGTAGAATAAATTCCCTAAGTGATGATATAATATATAAGATATAAAATATAACTGGACTAATACTAATTTAATGAAAGGAATCTTGGTGCAAAGACATCATGTCTTTTTCTCATACTTTATTTCAAACCTCAACTAAAGCTACATTTATGTTTCTTTTGTTTTGTTGTGTTTATGTTTTGTTGTTTTGAAATTTACTTTATTTACGTAGTTGGGTACATTATACATAAAATTTAAATACAAAAATAGATATAAAACAAATTACCTCTTACTTATAATTAATCTACTATGAAATATGGCTGACGCTCGCGATTCCCGCGTTTTTTTTTCACAATTATATTGTTATAATGTAAATAAAACCTGTGCATGTTATGTATATTTAAAAAGTAGAATAAATTCCCTAACTGATGATGTAACTGGAATTCCGCAAAATACTAATTAATAAAAGGAGTCTTGATGCAAACACAACACACACGTCTTTTTCTCATACTTTATTGCCATAAAGCCACATATTGTATGTTTCTATATAGTTAAATTTTCTTTATCTACGTAGGTGGATTACTGTAGGATTGGGATGGGTAACAGAAATACTTCTAGACTACTGTATATAACAGACCCACTCGGTCGGTGGTTAGTATCGGAATGGCAGTGGCCAGTGGGTGCTTGGGTGGGTGGTGCTCTCCCCACTCCTGGTTTACCACTACCACTACATCACTGATACCACTCCCACAAGTGTGCATGAATATATTTATTACAATAAGTGTCAATACAATACATCAAAAAAAATACCAATTACCTTTTACAAAATTCAAAAACAAGAATATGTATTTTGTCATCATAGAACAATCTACCACCGGTTCAACCCTAACCCGCCGAGAAGAACCGGCGACACAAACTCGGTCGGGCGCCACCTTTTCCCAAAAAGATGGAAAAATTACAATGTATTCTAAAATAATAAAATGAAATAAATGTAATCACGATTCATGTTCGTAAATAAATAATAAATTTACTTCTCAATTCTTACGAGAGCTTGTTACAAAATACAAATGACATTAGCTATCAGTACTTTAGTTGTCAACATAGCAACAACATTGAGAAAATTTAAATGTCACTTATTTACAGTGTATTAAAGTCGTAATTCAAACGTCGCAAAACTGGACTCCAGATGGACTCCAACGCCGAGCCAACCTTAGAAAAAACGAAAGGACATGGAGATGGCTTTCTCTTTCACTCTTACGGGTTTTTGCCTCGGATGTTTTGTGAGACAAATAGCTGCTTACGGCTTCGATTTTAGTCTTACTTCCATGTGGACTATAATATAGTTTTTGCTTTGTTTGTTTTTAATTATTTTTTTATTACATACTTTTTAGTGATAGGTACTTTTTTTTCAGACTTAAAGGACTAATCACTAGTTTGACAATATTTAGGTTTTCCATTGTATATACTCTAAAAGATTAAACAATGTTCCCTGATAAATGTCCTATTTAACGGTGATAACCTTCTTTGATAAATGCCCTATTCAATTGCGAAAACCCCGTCCAAATAGCATCAGAAGTTTTTAAGAAAATCGCAGACAAACATACATACGTACAAACATAAAGGTGAAAATGAGAACATTCATTTTTAACTCAGTTAAAAATACTCCAAGATACATTTTTTCAAGATGACTCTAGCGGCCAAGTAACGAGGTGGCATAGTCAAAAAGAGTGACTTAGTCTTCTCGTAACTCTCACGCAAAACTTTTTAGGTAAAACCTAACGATCTTATTATACACAAAGATACCCCACGAACGCTCGAAATATATACCCTTTTGACAAGTGCTTAAAACGCGAGTAAGCACTTGTGTCTCGTAGTGACGCGCAAACTATCCGACCGGCAACATACCGAAGTGCTCGGTGAAAAAGTTCAAAAATAATACATTAACCATGCTAAAAAAACATTAGATATCTTATTTTCGGTAAGTACATAATTATTCAATATTCGATATTTTAATGCGTTTGTAGCTAAATATGTCTTAAAACTTGATAAAATGTTATTTAACGTAAATATTTAAAAAATCAAATACATCGTATACTTACTTCAAATGCGTGTTAACAAGGACGCAATTACTGTCTCTGTTCCCCGGGTGAAGTTCACAGTGGGTGCAAGTGAGTACGAGATAACATGGTATATCCATGGTAACCGGCTCTTCGGGATTAACATTGTAAATGAATAGAGATGCTAGCTGACTTTTATTAGTGAAAGTATACTTATTATATTATATTTTAAAAAATGGATTGCAATATGCAATTATCCTATGATGAAAATATAGATCAAACTATTGATATTTTATGACTAAACATTATTTAAAACCAATTTAACCAACACTTAAATATGTATGATTTTTATAAAATGTTAAATATAAAAGAATTAATTTTTCACAGTGATTAAAAACGCACAGTAGTCAAACGTGACTTCACCTTCTTGTACTTATTCTTCTCTTTGTTTAATGTTCTCCCTAATGCCTTATGGAATAGGGAATATGCATTTGTTTATCCGTTTCTAATCAATTAAATTCAATAATTTTTGGGCGTTTTTTTCAAAACGCCATTTTCGCGCGCTCGAGTTGTGTGTGATGTTAATCCTAGACAGTTAACAGTTAAAATCATTGTATGACTGAAATACAGTCATACAATAAACAACGAAGTAATTAGTTCAAAAAGTTATAAAACTAAGTGATAAAATCAACTTATTACCATGGAAAACGCAGCAACCCATGTTATAAATATTGTGTCGTCCCTATGTGCGAAAATAACACAAAAACCGCACCTGACAAAAGTTTATTTTCGTATGCCGAAAGGTGCAAGTAGGTATGTAAGAAAAAGTGTTGCAAGGCGATGAGAAGAGGAAGTGTATCTTGTTTGAGCACTCTATACTGTTGTGAAGATCAGTCAGTAATTTGAAATAGTTTTCCTACGCATACTTGTTTTATTTACAAACATCGACGAAAACAACTTAGTTAACGAAAAGTTCGTAAACATATTTAATTCATTTATTTTTATATAATATCCTAGTGACAAGTACTAAATAAATCTATTAAATAAATATTTATATTTTGAAAACAACCAACCATAGAAATCAATACTTTACTCCTTCTTCTTTTTTATTTTATTTATATATGACATCGGCTTAAAACCCTTTGCCAGTGTCAAGATAAAAAGGCGGGAAATAGAACTCGTTTAAATTTTCAACACCGTATTCCTATATCGTCATGTCTAAAGTCTAGTCAATGTCCAAATATATAGTCAGTACAGTCCATGAGTCATGTCAGTCGATTCGGTTAAGTGGTAGAAGCTTTATATATAATACATAGGCTACCATGTATTACAAAAATAATGTTTCCTTCATGTTATACATAGCCGACCATGTCTTACATAAAAAATGTTTTCTTTATGTAATACATATACTACCATGTATTACATAAATGTTTCCTTTATGTAAAATATAGGCTCCTGTATATTACATAAATAATGTTTTCTTCATGTAATACATAGGCGACCATGTATTACACAAATAATATTTCTTCATAAAATAAATACATAATTTTTTTTTTATGTAATAAAATAAAACTTAAAGAAATTTTTATTTATATAATACATAGTAGCCTTTGTATTAAATAAAGAAAACATTATTTATGTAATAAATTGTAGCCTATGTATAACATAAATTATGTTTGCTTCATGTAATACATAATGTTTTCCTTATGTAATACATAGTAGCCTATGTATTACATTACAAATACATTAATGTAATACATAAGCTACCATGTATTACATAAATAATGTTCTCCTTATGTTATACATGGTAGCTTATGTATGACATAAATGATTTTTAATGTAATACATAGGCTCCATGTATTACAGAAGGAATACATTATTTATGTAATACATGGTTGCTTATGTATCACATAAAGAAAACATTATTATGTAATAAATGGTAGCCTATGTATAACATAAATATTGTTTGCGTCATGTAAAACATAGGCTACCACGTATTACAAAAATAATGTTTTTATCATGTAATAGATAGGCTACAATTTATTACATAAATAATGTTTTCTTTATATAATACATAGGCTATCATGTATTACATAAATGTTTCCTTTATGTTATACATAGGCTACCATGTATTACATAAATTATGTATTCTTTATGTAAAATATCTCGTATATTACAGAAATAATGTTTTCTTCATGTAATATATAGGCGACCATGTATTACACAAATAATATTTCTTCATAAAATAAATACATATTTTTTTCTTTATGTAATAATAGAAAACTTAAAGAAAATTTTATTTATCTAATACATAGTAGCCTTTGTATTAAATAAAGAAAAAAATATTTATGTAATAAAAAGTATCCTATGTATAACATAAATAATGTTTGCTTCATGTAATACATAATGTTTTCCTTATATAATACATAGTAGCCTATGTATTACATTACAAATACATTAATGTAATACATAGGCTCCATGTATAACATAAGGAAAACATTATTTATGTAATACATGGTAGCTTATGTATTACATAAATGTTTTTTTTTTATGTAATACATAGGCTACTATGTATTACATAAATGTTTCCTTTATGTTATACATAGGCTACAATATATTACATAAATAATGTTTTCTTTATATAATACATAGGCTACCATGTATTACATAAATTATGTGTTCTTTATGTAAAATATAGGCTCCCGTATAATGTTTGCTTCATGTAATACATAGGCGACCATGTCTTACATATAAAATGTTTTCTTTATATAATACATATACTACCATGTATTACATAAATGTTTCCTTTATGTAATACATAGGCTACCATGTATTACATAAATTATGTATTCTTTATGTAAAATATCCCGTATATTACAAAAATAATGTTTTCTTCATGTAATACATAGGCGACCATGTATTACACAAATAATGATTTCTTCATAAAATAAATACATATAATAAATACATATTTTTTTCTTTATGTAATAAAAGAAAACTTAAAGAAATTTTTATTTATATAATACATAGTAGCCTTTGTAATAAATAAAGAAAACATTATTTATGTATTAAATGGTAGCCTATGTATAACATAAATAATGTTTGCTTCATGTAATACATAGGCGACCATGTCTTACATAATAAATGTTTTCTTTATGTAATACATATACTACCATGTATTACATAATTGTTTCTTTTATGTAATACATAGGCTACCATGTATTACATAAATTATGTATTCTTTATGTAAACTATAAGCTCCCGTATAATTTTTGTTTCATGTAATACATAGGCGACCATGTCTTACATAAAAAATGTTTTCTTTATGTAATACATATACTACCATATACTACATAAATGTTTCCTTTATGTAATACATAGGCTACCTTGTATTACATAAATTATGTATTCTTTATGTAAAATATAGGCTCCCGTATATTACATAAATAATGATTTCTTCATAAAATAAATACATATAATAAATACATAATTTTTTCTTTATGTAATAAATGAAAACAAAGAAATTTTTATTTATATAATACATAGTAGCCTTTGCATTAAATAAAGAATACATTATTTATGTAATAAATGGTAGCCTATGTATAACATAAATAATGTTTGCTTCATGTAATACATAATGTTTTCCTTATATAATAAATAGTAGCCTATGTATTACAATACAAATACATTAATGTAATACATAAGCTACCACGTATTACATAAATAATGTTTTTTTTTATGTAATACATGGTAGCTTATGAATTACATAAGGAAAACATTATTTATGAAATACATAGTAGCTTATGTATTACATAAATGTTTTTTTTTATGTAATACATAGGCTACCATGTATTACAAAAATAATGTTTTCTTCATGTAATACATAGCCGACCATGTCTTACATAAAAAATGTTTTCTTTATGTAATACATATACTACCATGTATTACATAAATGTTTCCTTTATGTAATACATAGGCTACCATGTATTACATAAATTATGTATTCTTTATGTAAAATATAGGCTCCCGTATATTACATAAATAATGTTTTCTTCAATGTAATACATAGGCTACTATATATTACATAAATAACATGGTAGCTTATGTATAACATAAATGTTTTTTTTGTATAATACATAGGCTACCATGTATTACATAAATGTTTCCTTAATGTTATACATAGGCTACCATGTATTACAAAAATAATGTTTTCTTCATTTAATACATAGCCGACCATGTCTTACATAAAAAATGTTTTCTTTATGTAATACATATACTACCATGTATTACATAAATGTTTCCTTTATGTAATACATAGGCTACCATGTATTACATAAATTATCTATTCTTTATGTAAAATATAGGCTCCCGTATATTACATAATGTTTTCTTCATGTAATACATAGGCGACCATGTATTACACAAATAATATTTCTTCATAAAATAAATACATAATTTTTTCTTTATGTAATAAAAGAAAACTTAAAGAAATTTTTATTTATATAATACATAGTAGCCTTTGTATTAAATAAAGAAAAAAATATTTATGTAATAAATAGTAGCCTATATATAACATAAATTATGTTTGTTTCATGTAATACATAATTTTTTTCCTTATGTAATACATAATGTTTTTTTCTTATGTAATACATAATGTTTCATGTAATAGATAATTTTTTTCCTTATGTAATACATAATGTTTTCCTTATGTAATACATAGTAGCCTATGTATTACATTACAAATACATTAATGTAATACATAAGCTACCATGTATTACATAAATAATGTTTTCCTTATGTTATACATGGTAGCTTATGTATTACATAAATGATTTTTAACGTAATACATAGGCTCCATGTATTACAGAAGGAAAACATTATTTATGTAATACATGGTAGCTTATGTATTACATAAAGAAAACATTATTATGTAATAAATGGTAGCCTATGTATAACATAAATATTGTTTGCTTCATGTAAAACATAGGCTACAATATATTACATAAATAATGTTTTCCTTATATAAGACATAGGCAATTATTTTTACATAAATAATGTTTTGCTTCATGTAAAACATAGGCTACCACGTATTACAAAAATAATATTTTCTTATAGTAATACATAGGTTACAATTTATTACATAAATAATGTTTTCTTTATATAATACATAGACTATGATGTATTTCATAAATGTTTCCTTTATGTTATACATAGGCTATCATGTATTACATAAATTATGTATTCTTTATGTAAAATATAGGCTCCCGTATAATGTTTGCTTCATGTAATACATAGGCGACCATGTCCTACATAAAAAATGTTTTCTTTATATAATACATATACTACCATATATTACATAAATGTTTCCTTTATGTATTCTTTATGTAAAATATAGGCTCCCGTATAATGTTTGCTTCATGTAATACATAGGCGAGAATGTCTTACATAAAAAATGTTTTCTTTATATAATACATATACTACCATGTATTACATAAATGTTTCCTTCATGTAATACATAGGCGACCATGTATTACATAAATAATGATTTCTTCATAAATCAATCAGTTAAATTTAATGATATCCATTGGGAATGTTTTTATAGTTACCTGCTAGCAATATCCTTTTTAACGAATTACCAATTAATAAAATTTTATAATGTTGCTAACTATGCAGGTAGCTGTTTTAATTACATTGAGGGGACATTGATAAACTACTATCATATGGAGTTACGCTTAGAGATAAAATTTTTGTGTCCAAAGACTATTAATAATTATATTTTGTGGTACGAATTAACTTATTTTAAATTGATATTCTACAGTTATCGTAATTGTTATCGTTTCCTAGGTTATATTTTAACACTGTTGTTGTTTTGTTTTTCTGAAGTTTTTTACAAATGGATTCTAAAATAAGCATCTATTACCAAAATGCTCACGGTTTACGTACCAAAACTGACTGTTTTAAAAGGAATGTATACCTCAACTCATACGATATTATATCGATAACTGAGACCTGGCTACTGGATGGTATACACGATCAAGAATTATTTGACAGTAGGTATGTTGTCTGGCGGCGTGATAGAGATTACTCATCGACCAACCAATTGTTAGGCGGTGGTGTCCTTTTAGCGGTTCGACGAGACTTCGCAGCTGTTGGACGTCCTGAATGGCACACATCGACTGAAGACCTCTGGGTGACTGTCTCTCCTATAGGTGGTTCTACGGTTATAACTCATTTTTGTACGATCTACCTGTGTAAACAAAATTTGGGAAATAGTTCTTGTGAGCAACTAGAAAATTTCTCAAATAATTTATTTGACGTAGTTAACTCATGTCCTAATGATAGATTCATTATACTAGGAGATTTTAACCTTCCGTTTATTGACTGGCACCCTCAGGGAACTCACTTCGCATCAGGTGGCGTGTCACTTTCTAGGAGTCAAATAAACGTTATCGATACTCTTGCTCAATGCAATCTATCACAACGCTGTCAAGTTCGCAATTACAATGATCGGTTTTTGGACTTAACTTTTTCTAATTGTGAGCTTAACATCAATGCTTGCGATGAACCTTTGGTACCTGAAGATGTACCCCACCACCGATCGTTATGTATTGACCTGGTGTACAATTCTATTAGTTCTTTAGATTCTAAAAGTAGAGAGAAATATTTTTACAACCGAGGTAATTTTGATGAAATTTGCACCGCTTTTAATTTAGTTGATTGGCATGAATACCTGAATAATAAATCTTTGGAAGTCGCCGTAAAATGTTTTTATGATAAATTATATAATCTTCGTAATTCCTACATACCACATAAAATGACTTCTGCAAAGTGTTTTCCTCCGTGGTACAATCCTGCCCTTAAAAAAGTTTTAAAAGAGAAATATAAATACCACCGAAAATTTAACTTTTATGGTAATCTTACTGATTACATCTCATTTACACTACTTAGGAGAAGAGCTAAATCTCTAGAGCGCTTGTGTTATGAATCATACATTCAAATAACTGAGAATTCCCTTGCTACTAACCCTAGTCTTTTGGTCCTTCATTAAAAGCAATTCCAGAGCCTCCTCTATGTTTCCATCCTCTATGACCTATGAAGAAGAGCAAGCCACTACTGGTGATAAAATTTGTAATCTTTTTGCCTTATATTTCAACTCCAATTTTCTTAATTCTAATTCCCCCATTAATTTATGCATTGAAGCGCCACAAACTAATCATAACTCTATAGGAGATGTTCAGGTGGATCCGGAAAATTTACTTAAACTTTTAAGATCAGTAAATTTGTTTTCTTTATGTAATACATAGGCTACCATGTATTACATAAATTATGTATTCTTTATGTAAAATATAGGCTCCCGTATAATGTTTGCTTCATGTAATACATAGGCGACCATGTATTACATAAATAATGATTTCTTCATAAAATAAATACATATAATAAATACATAATTTTTTCTTTATGTAATAAAAGAAAACTTTAAAAAAAAAATATTTATACAATACATTATGTTTTCCTTATGTAATACGTAGTAGCCTATGTATTACATTACAAATACATTAATGTAATACATAAGCTACCATGTATTACATAAATAATGTTTTCCTTATGTTATACATGGTAGCTTATGTATTACATAAATGGTTTTCAATGTAATACATAGGCTCCATGTATAACATAAGGAAAACATTATTTATGTAATACATGGCAGCTTATGTATTACATAAATGTTTTTTTTATGTAATACATAGGCTACTATGTATAACATAAATGTTTCCTTTATGTTATACATAGGCTATAATATATTACATAAATAATGTTTTCTTTATATAATACATAGGCTACCATGTATTACATAAATTATGTATTCTTTATGTAAAATATAGGCTCCCGTATAATGTTTGCTTCATGTAATACATAGGCGACCATGTCTTACATAAAAAATGTTATCTTTATATAATACATATACTACCATGTATTACATAAATGTTTCCTTTATGTAATACATAGGCACCATGTATTACATAAATTATGTATCCTTTATGTAAAATATCCCGTATATTACAAAAATAATGTTTTCTTCATGTAACACATAAGCGACCATGTATTACACAAATAATGATTTCTTCATAAAATAAATACATATAATAAATACATATTTTTTTCTTTATGTACCATTTATTACATAAATAATGTGTTCTTTATTTAATGCAAAGGCTACTATGTATTATATAAATAAAAATTTCTTTGTTTTCATTTATTACATAAAGAAAAAATTATGTATTTATTATATGTATTTATTTTATGAAGAAATCATTATTTATGTAATACATGGTCGCCTATGTTTTACATGAAGAAAAAAATATTTATGTAATATACGGGAGCCTATATTTTACATAAAGAATACATAATTTATGTAATACAAGGTAGCCTATGTATTACATAAAGGAAACATTTATGTAGTACATGGTAGTATATGTATTACATAAAGAAAACATTTTTTATGTAAGACATGGTCGCCTATGTATTACATGAAGCAAACATTATACGGGAGCTTATAGTTTACATAAAGAATACATAATTTATGTAATACATGGTAGCCTATGTATTACATAAAGGAAACAATTATGTAAGACATGGTCGCCTACGTATTACATGAAGCAAACATTATTTATGTTATAGATAGGCCACCATTTAATACATAAATAATGTTTCCTTTATTTAATACAAAGGCTACTATGTATTATATAAATAAAAATTTCTTTAAGTTTTCTTTTATTACATAAAGAAAAAAATATGTATTTATTATATGTATTTATTTTATGAAGAAATCATTATTTGTGTAATACATGGTCGCCTATGTATTACATGAAGAAAACATTATTTTTGTAATATACGGGATATTTTACATAAAGAATACATAATTTATGTAATACATGGTGCCTATGTATTACATAAAGGAAACATTTATGTAATACATGGTAGTATATGTATTATATAAAGATAACATTTTTTATGTAAGACATGGTCGCCTATGTATTACATGAAGCAAACATTATACGGGAGCCTATATTTTACATAAAGAATACATAAATTATGTAATACATGGTAGCCTATGTATTATATAAAGAAAACATTATTTATATAATATATTATAGCCTATGTATAACATAAAGGAAACATTTATGTTATACATAGTAGCCTATGTATTACATAAAAAAAACATTTATGTAATACATAAGCTGCCATGTATTACATTCAAAAACATTTATGTATATATAGGTTACAATATATTACAAAATAATGTTTTCTTCATGTAATACATAGGCTACAATATTTTACATAAATAATGTTTTCTTTATATAATACATAGGCTACCATGTATTACATAAATGTTTCCTTTATGTTATACATAGGCTACCATGTATTACAAAAATGTTTTCTTCATGTAATACATAGGCCATCATGTATTACATAAATAATGTTTTCTTTATGTTATACATAGGCTACCATTTATAACATAAGGAAAACATTATTAATGTAATACATGGTAGCTTATGTATTTCATAATGAAAACATTATTTATGTAATAAATGGTAGCCTATGTATAATATAAATAATGTTTGCTTCATGTAATACATAGCCGACCATGTCTTACATAAAAAATGTTTTCTTTATGTAATACATATACTACCATGTATTACATAAATGTTTCCTTTACATAATACATAGGCTACCATGTATTACATAAATTATGTATTCTTTATGTAAAATATAGGCTACCATTTATTACATAAATAATGTTTTCTTTATGTAATACATAAGCTACCATGTATTACATAAATAATGTTTTCTTTATATAATACATAGGCTACCATGTATTACAAAAATAATATTTTTTTTCATGTTATACATAGGCTACAATATATTACATAAAAAATGTTTTCTTTATATAATACATATACTACCATATATTACATAAATGTTTCCTTTATGTAATACATAGGTTACCATGTATTACATAAATTATGTATTCTTTATGTAAAATATAGGCTCCCGTGTAATGTTTGCTTCATGTAATACATAGGCGACCATGTATTACATAAATAATGATTTCTTCATAAAATAAATACATATAATAAATACATTATTTTTTCTTTATGTAATAAAAGAAAACTTAAAAAAAAATATTTATACAATACATAGTAGCCTTTGCATTAAATAAAGAAAACATTATTTATTTAATAAATGGTAGCCTATGTATTACATAAATAATGTTTGCTTCATGTAATACATAATGTTTTCCTTATGTAATACATAGTAGCCTATATATTACATTACAAATACATTAATGTAATACATAAGCTACCATGTATTACATAAATAATGTTTTCCTTATGTTATACATGGTAGCTTATGTATTACATAAATGTTTTTTAATGTAATACATAGGCTCCATGTATTACAAAAATAATGTTTTCTTCATGTAATACATAGGCTACAATATATTACATAAACAATGTTTTCTTTATATAATACATAGGTAAATGTTTCCTTTATGTTATACATAGGCTACCATGTATTACAAAAATAATGTTTTCTTCATGTAATACATAGGCTACAATATATTACATAAATAATAATTTCTTTATATAATAAATAGGCTACCATGTATTACAAAAATAATGTTTTCGTCATGTAATACATAGCCGACCATGTCTTACATAAAAAATGTTTTCTTTATGTAATACATATACTACCATGTATTACATAAATGTTTCCTTTATGTAATACATAGGCTACCATGTATTACATAAATTATGTATTCTTTATGTAAAATATAGGCTCCCGTATATTACATAAATAATGTTTTCTTCATGTAATACATAGGCTACTATATATTACATAAATAACATGGTAGCTTATGTATAACATAAATGTTTTTTTTGTATAATACATAGGCTACCATGTATTACATAAATGTTTCCTTAATGTTATACATAGGCTACCATGTATTACAAAAATAATGTTTTCTTCATTTAATACATAGCCGACCACGTCTTACATAAAAAATGTTTTCTTTATGTAATACATATACTACCATGTATTACATAAATGTTTCCTTTATGTAATACATAGGCTACCATGTATTACATAAATTATCTATTCTTTATGTAAAATATAGGCTCCCGTATATTACATAATGTTTTCTTCATGTAATACATAGGCGACCATGTATTACACAAATAATATTTCTTCATAAAATAAATACATAATTTTTTCTTTATGTAATAAAAGAAAACTTAAAGAAATTTTTATTTATATAATACATAGTAGCCTTTGTATTAAATAAAGAAAAAAATATTTATGTAATAAATAGTAGCCTATATATAACATAAATTATGTTTGTTTCATGTAAAACATAATTTTTTTCCTTATGTAATACATAATGTTTTTTTTCTTATGTAATACATAATGTTTCATGTAATAGATAATTTTTTTCCTTATGTAATACATAATGTTTTCCTTATGTTATACATGGTAGCTTATGTATTACATAAATGATTTTTAACGTAATACATAGGCTCCATGTATTACAGAAGGAAAAACATTATTTATGTAATACATGGTAGCTTATGTATTACATAAAGAAAACATTATTATGTAATAAATGGTAGCCTATGTATAACATAAATATTGTTTGCTTCATGTAAAACATAGGCTACAATATATTACATAAATAATGTTTTCCTTATATAAGACATAGGCAATTATTTTTACATAAATAATGTTTTGCTTCATGTAAAACATAGGCTACCACGTATTACAAAAATAATATTTTCTTATAGTAATACATAGGTTACAATTTATTACATAAATAATGTTTTCTTTATATAATACATAGACTATGATGTATTTCATAAATGTTTCCTTTATGTTATACATAGGCTATCATGTATTACATAAATTATGTATTCTTTATGTAAAATATAGGCTCCCGTATAATGTTTGCTTCATGTAATACATAGGCGACCATGTCCTACATAAAAAATGTTTTCTTTATATAATACATATACTACCATATATTACATAAATGTTTCCTTTATGTATTCTTTATGTAAAATATAGGCTCCCGTATATTGTTTGCTTCATGTAATACATAGGCGAGAATGTCTTACATAAAAAATGTTTTCTTTATATAATACATATACTACCATGTATTACATAAATGTTTCCTTCATGTAATACATAGGCGACCATGTATTACATAAATAATGATTTCTTCATAAATCAATCAGTTAAATTTAATGATATCCATTGGGAATGTTTTTATAGTTACCTGCTAGCAATATCCTTTTTAACGAATTACCAATTAATAAAATTTTATAATGTTGCTAACTATGCAGGTAGCTGTTTTAATTACATTGAGGGGACATTGATAAACTACTATCATATGGAGTTACGCTTAGAGATAAAATTTTTGTGTCCAAAGACTATTAATAATTATATTTTGTGGTACGAATTAACTTATTTTAAATTGATATTCTACAGTTATCGTAATTGTTATCGTTTCCTAGGTTATATTTTAACACTGTTGCTGTTTTGTTTTTCTGAAGTTTTTTACAAATCGATTCTAAAATAAGCATCTATTACCAAAATGCTCACGGTTTACGTACCAAAACTGACTGTTTTAAAAGGAATGTATACCTCAACTCATACGATATTATATCGATAACTGAGACCTGGCTACTGAATGGTATACACGATCAAGAATTATTTGACAGTAGGTATGTTGTCTGGCGGCGTGATAGAGATTACTCATCGACCAACCAATTGTTAGGCGGTGGTGTCCTTTTAGCGGTTCGACGAGACTTCGCAGCTGTGGGACGTCCTGAATGGCACACATCGACTGAAGACCTCTGGGTGACTGTCTCTCCTATAGGTGGTTCTACGGTTATAACTCATTTTTGTACTGTCTACCTGTGCAAACAAAATTTGGGAAATAGTTCTTGTGAGCAACTAGAAAATTTCTCAAATAATTTATTTGACGTAGTTAACTCATGTCCTAATGATAGATTCATTATACTAGGAGATTTTAACCTTCCGTTTATTGACTGGCACCCTCAGGGAACTCACTTCGCATCAGGTGGCGTGTCACTTACTAGGAGTCAAATAAACTATCGATACTCTTGCTCAATGCAATCTATCACAACGCTGTCAAGTTCGCAATTACAATGATCGGTTTTTGGACTTAACTTTTTCTAATTGTGAGCTTAACATCAATGCTTGCGATGATCCTTTGGTACCTGAAGATGTACCCCACCACCGATCGTTTTGTATTGACCTGGTGTACAATTCTATTAGTTCTTTAGATTCTAAAAGTAGAGAGAAATATTTTTACAACCGAGGTAATTTTGATGAAATTTGCACCGCTTTAAATTTAGTTGATTGGCATGAATACCTGAATAATAAATCTTTGGAAGTCGCCGTAAAATGTTTTTATGATAAATTATATAATCTTCGTAATTCCTACATACCACATAAAATGACTTCTGCAAAGTGTTTTCCTCCGTGGTACAATCCTGCCCTTAAAAAAGTTTTAAAAGAGAAATATAAATACCACCGAAAATTTAACGTTTATGGTAATCTTACTGATTACATCTCATTTACACTACTTAGGAGAAGAGCTAAATCTCTAGAGCGCTTGTGTTATGAATCATACATTCAAATAACTGAGAATTCCCTTGCTACTAACCCTAAAGTCTTTTGGTCCTTCATTAAAAGCAATTCCAGAGCCTCCTCTATGTTTCCATCCTCTATGACCTATGAAGAAGAGCAAGCCACTACTGGTGATAAAATTTGTAATCTTTTTGCCTTATATTTCAACTCCAATTTTCTTAATTCTAATTCCCCCATTAATTTATGCATTGAAGCGCCACAAACTAATCATAACTCTATAGGAGATGTTCAGGTGGATCCGGAAAATTTACTTAAACTTTTAAGATCAGTAAATTTGTTTTCTTTATGTAATACATAGGCTACCATGTATTACATAAATTATGTATTCTTTATGTAAAATATAGGCTCCCGTATAATGTTTGCTTCATGTAATACATAGGCGACCATGTATTACATAAATAATGATTTCTTCATAAAATAAATACATATAATAAATACATAATTTTTTCTTTATGTAATAAAAGAAAACTTTAAAAAAAAAATATTTATACAATACATAGTAGCCTTTGCATTAAATAAAGAAAACATTATTTATTTAATAAATGGTAGCCTATGTATAACATAAATAATGTTTGCTTCATGTAATACATAATGTTTTCCTTATGTAATACATAGTAGCCTATATATTACATTACAAATACATTAATGTAATACATAAGCTACCATGTATTACATAAGTAATGTTTTCCTTATGTTATACATGGTAGCTTAAGTATTACATAAATGTTGTTTAATGTAATACATAGGCTCCATGTATAACATAAGGAAAACATTATTTATGTAATACATGGTAGCTGATGTATTACATAAATGTTTTTTCTTATGTAATACATAGGCTACCATGTATTACATAAATGTTTCCTTTATGTTATACATAGGCTATCATGTATTACAAAAATAATGTTTTCTTCATGTATTACATAGGCTACAATATATTACATAAATAATGTTTTCTTTATATAATACATAGGTAAATGTTTCCTTTATATAATAAATAGGCTACCATGTATTACAAATTTAATGTTTTCTTCATGTAATACATAGCCGACCATGTCTTACATAAAAAATGTTTTCTTTATATAATAAATAGGCTACCATGTATTACAAATTTAATGTTTTCTTCATGTAATACATAGCCGACCATGTCTTACATAAAAAATGTTTTCTTTATGTAATACATATACTACCATGTATTACATAAATGTTTCCTTTATGTTATACATAGGCTACCATATATTACAAAAATAATGTTTTCTTCATGTAATACATAGGCTACAATATATAACATAAATAATGTTTTCTTTATATAATAAATAGGCTACCATGTATTACAAATTTAATGTTTTCTTCATGTAATACATAGCCGACCATGTCTTACATAAAAAATGTTTTCTTTATGTAATACATATTCTACCATGTATTACATAAATGTTTCCTTTATGTACTACATAGTCTACCATGTATTACATAAATTATGTATTCTTTATGTAAAATATAGGCTCCCGTATATTACATAAATAATGTTTTCTTCATGTAATACATAGGCAACCATGTATTACACAAATAATATTTCTTCATAAAATAAATACATAATTTTTTCTTTATGTAATTATACATGGTAGCTTATGTATAACATAAATGATTTTTAATGTAATACATAGGCTCCATGTATTACAGAAGGAAAACATTATTTATGTAATACATGGTTGCTTATGTATTACATAAAGAAAACATTATTATGTAATAAATGGTAGCCTATGTATAACATAAATATTGTTTGCGTCATGTAAAACATAGGCTACCACGTAATACAAAAATAATGTTTTTATCATGTAATAGATAGGCTACAATTTATTACATAAATAATGTTTTCTTTATATAATACATAGGCTATCATGTATTACATAAATGTTTCCTTTATGTTATACATAGGCTACCATGTATTACATAAATTATGTATTCTTTATGTAAAATATCTCGTATATTACAGAAATAATGTTTTCTTCATGTAATATATAGGCGACCATGTATTACACAAATAATGATTTCTTCATAAAAAAAATACATATTTTATTCTTTATGTAATAAAAGAAAACTAAAAGAATTTTTTTTTATATAATACATAGTAGCCTTTGTATTAAATAAAGAAAACAATATTTATGTATTAAATGGTAGCCTATGTATAACATAAATAATGTTTGCTTCATGTAATACATTATGTTTTCCTTATGTAATACGTAGTAGCCTATGTATTACATTACAAATACATTAATGTAATACATAAGCTACCATGTATTACATAAATTATTTTTAATGTAATACATAGGCTCCATGTATTACAGAAGGAAAACATTATTTATGTAATACATGGTTGCTTATGTATTATATAAAGAAAACATTATTATGTAATAAATGGTAGCCTATGTATAACAAATATTTTTTGCGTCATGTAAAACAGGTTAGAATATATTACATAAATAATATTTTCCTTATATAAGACATAGGCTATCATTTTACATAAATAATGTTTTGCTTCATAGGCTACCACGTATTACAAAAATAATATTTTTATCATGTAATAGATAGGCTACAATTTATTACATAAATAATGTTTTCTTTATATAATACATAGGCTATCATGTATAACATAAATGTTTCCTTTATGTTATACATAGGCTACCATGTATTACATAAATTATGTATTCTTTATGTAAAATATCTCGTATATTACAGAAATAATGTTTTCTTCATGTAATATATAGGCGACCATGTATTACACAAATAATGATTTCTTCATAAAATAAATACATATTTTATTCTTTATGTAATAAAAGAAAACTTAAAGATTTTTTTTTAATATAATACATAGTAGCCTTTGTATTAAATAATGAAAACAATATTTATGTATTAAATGGTAGCCTATGTATAACATAAATAATGTTTGCTTAATGTAATACATTAGGTTTTCCTTATGTAATACGTAGTAGCCTATGTATTACATTACAAATACATTAATGTAATACATAAGCTACCATGTATTACATAAATAATGTTTTCCTTATGTTATACATGGTAGCTTATGTATTACAAAAATGTTTTTTAATGTAATACATAGGCTCCATGTATTACAGACGGAAAACATTATTTATGTAATACATGGTAGCTTATGTATTACATAAAGAAAACATTATTATGTAATAAATGGTAGCCTATGTATAACATAAATATTGTTTGCTTCATGTAAAACATAGGCTACAATATATTACATAAATAATGTTTTCCTTATATAAGACATAGGCAATCATTTTTACATAAATAATGTTTTCTTATAGTAATACATAGGTTACAATTTATTACATAAATAATGTTTTCTTTATATAATACATAGGCGACCATGTCTTACATAAAAAATGTTTTCTTTATAATATAATACATATACTACCATATATTACATAAATGTTTCCTTTATGTAATACATAGGCTACCATGTATTACATAAATTATGTAAAATATAGGCTCCCGTATAATGTTTGCTTCATGTAATACATAGGCGAGAATGTCTTACATAAAAAATGTTTTCTTTATATAATACATATACTACCATGTATTACATAAATAATGATTTCTTCATAAAATAAATACATATAATAAATACATAATTTTTTCTTTATGTAATAAAAGAAAACTTTAAAAAAAAAATATTTATATAATACATAGTAGCCTTTGCATTAAATAAAGAACACATTATTTATGTAATAAATGGTAGCCTATGTATAACATAAATAATGTTTGCTTCATGTAATACATAATGTTTTCCTTATATTACAAATACATTAATGTAATACATAAGCTACCATGTATTACATAAATAATGTTTTCCTTATGTTATACATGGTAGCTTATATACTACATAAATGTTTTTTTTTTATGTAATACATAGGCTACCATGTTTTACAAAAATAATGTTTTCTTCATGTAATACATAGGCTACAATATATGACATAAATAATGTTTTCTTTATATAATACATAGGCTACCATGTATTACATAAATGTTTTCTTTATGTTATACATAGGCTACCATGTATTACATAAATTTTGTATTCTTTATGTAAAATATAGGCTCCCGTATAATGTTTGCTTCATGTAATACATAGGCGACCATGTATTACATAAATAATGATTTCTTCGTAAAATAAATACATATAATAAATACATAAATTTTTCTTTATGTAATAAAAGAAAACTTAAAAAAAAATATATTTATACAATACATAGTAGCCTTTGCATTAAATAAAGAAAACATTATTTATTTAATAAATGGTAGCCTATGTATAACATAAATTATGTTTGCTTCATGTAATACATAATGTTTTCCTTATCTAATACATAGTAGCCTATGTATTACATTACAAATACATTAATGAAATACATAATCTACCATGTATTACATAAATGTTTTTTAATGTAATACATAGGCTCCATGTATTACAGAAGGAAAACATTATTTATGTAATACATGGTAGCTTATGTATTACATAAAGAAAACATTATTATGTAATTAATGGTAGCCTATGTATAACATAAATATTGTTTGCTTCATGTAAAACATAGGCAACAATATATTACATAAATAATGTATTGCTTCATGTAATACATAGGCTACCACGTATAAAAAAATAATGTTTTCTTCATGTAAAACATAGGCTACAATATATTACATAAATAATGTTTTCCTTATATAATACATAGGCTATCATTTTTACATAAATAATGTTTTCTTTATATTATACATAGGCTACCATGTTTTACATAAATTATGTATTCTTTACGTAAAACAAACTCCCATTAATAATGTTTTCCTTATGTTATACATAAGTAATACATGGTAGCCTGTGTATTGCACGATGAAAACATTATTTATGAAGTACATTAATGCCTATGTATTACATGAAGAAAACATTATTTATGAAGTACATTAATGCCTATGTATTACATGAAGAAAACATTATTTATGTAATATACGAGAGCCTATATTTTACACAAAGAATACATAATTTATGTAATACATGGTAGTCTATGTATTACATAAAGGAAACATTTATGTAATACATGGTAGTCTATGTATTACATAAAGAAAACATTATTTATGTTATACATAGGCTACCATTTATTCCATAAATAATGTTTCCTTTATGTAATACAAAGGCTACCATGTATAACATAAATTATGTATTCTTTATATAAAATATAGGCTCCCGTATATTACATAAATAATGTTTTCTTCATGTAATACATAGGCGACCATGTATTACACAAATAATATTTCTTCATAAAATAAATACACAATTTTTTCTTTATGTAATAAAAAAAAACTTAAAGAAATTTTTATTTATATAATACATAGTAGCCTTTGTATTAAATAAAGAAAAAATTATTTATGTAATAAATAGTAGCCTATGTATATCATAAATTATGTTTGCTTCATGTAATACATAATGTTTTCCTTATGTAATACATAGTAGCCTATGTATTACATTACAAATACATTAATGTAATACATAAGCTACCATGTATTACATAAATAATGTTTTCCTTATGTTATACATGGTAGCTTATGTATTACATAAATGTTTTTTAATGTAATACATAGGCTCCATGTATTACAGACGGAAAACATTATTTATGTAATACATGGTAGCTTATGTATTACATAAAGAAAACATTATTATGTAATAAATGGTAGCCTATGTATAACATAAATATTGTTTGCTTCATGTAAAACATAGGCTACAATATATTACATAAATAATGTTTTCCTTATATAAGACATAGGCAATCATTTTTACATAAATAATGTTTTCTTATAGTAATACATAGGTTACAATTTATTACATAAATAATGTTTTCTTTATATAATACATAGGCGACCATGTCTTACATAAAAAATGTTTTCTTTATAATATAATACATATACTACCATATATTACATAAATGTTTCCTTTATGTAATACATAGGCTACCATGTATTACATAAATTATGTAAAATATAGGCTCCCGTATAATGTTTGCTTCATGTAATACATAGGCGAGAATGTCTTACATAAAAAATGTTTTCTTTATATAATACATATACTACCATGTATTACATAAATAATGATTTCTTCATAAAATAAATACATATAATAAATACATAATTTTTTCTTTATGTAATAAAAGAAAACTTTAAAAAAAAAATATTTATATAATACATAGTAGCCTTTGCATTAAATAAAGAACACATTATTTATGTAATAAATGGTAGCCTATGTATAACATAAATAATGTTTGCTTCATGTAATACATAATGTTTTCCTTATATTACAAATACGTTAATGTAATACATAAGCTACCATGTATTACATAAATAATGTTTTCCTTATGTTATACATGGTAGCTTATATATTACATAAATGTTTTTTTTTTTATGTAATACATAGGCTACCATGTTTTACAAAAATAATGTTTTCTTCATGTAATACATAGGCTACAATATATGACATAAATAATGTTTTCTTTATATAATACATAGGCTACCATGTATTACATAAATGTTTTCTTTATGTTATACATAGGCTACCATGTATTACATAAATTATGTATTCTTTATGTAAAATATAGGCTCCCGTATAATGTTTGCTTCATGTAATACATAGGCGACCATGTATTACATAAATAATGATTTCTTCGTAAAATAAATACATATAATAAATACATAAATTTTTCTTTATGTAATAAAAGAAAACTTAAAAAAATATATATTTATACAATACATAGTAGCCTTTGCATTAAATAAAGAAAACATTATTTATTTAATAAATGGTAGCCTATGTATAACATAAATTATGTTTGCTTCATGTAATACATAATGTTTTCCTTATCTAATACATAGTAGCCTATGTATTACATTACAAATACATTAATGAAATACATAATCTACCATGTATTACATAAATGTTTTTTAATGTAATACATAGGCTCCATGTATTACAGAAGGAAAACATTATTTATGTAATACATGGTAGCTTATGTATTACATAAAGAAAACATTATTATGTAATTAATGGTAGCCTATGTATAACATAAATATTGTTTGCTTCATGTAAAACATAGGCAACAATATATTACATAAATAATGTATTGCTTCATGTAATACATAGGCTACCACGTATAAAAAAATAATGTTTTCTTCATGTAAAACATAGGCTACAATATATTACATAAATAATGTTTTCCTTATATAATACATAGGCTATCATTTTTACATAAATAATGTTTTCTTTATATTATACATAGGCTACCATGTTTTACATAAATTATGTATTCTTTACGTAAAACAAACTCCCATTAATAATGTTTTCCTTATGTTATACATAAGTAATACATGGTAGCCTGTGTATTGCACGATGAAAACATTATTTATGAAGTACATTAATGCCTATGTATTACATGAAGAAAACATTATTTATGAAGTACATTAATGCCTATGTATTACATGAAGAAAACATTATTTATGTAATATACGAGAGCCTATATTTTACACAAAGAATACATAATTTATGTAATACATGGTAGTCTATGTATTACATAAAGGAAACATTTATGTAATACATGGTAGTCTATGTATTACATAAAGAAAACATTATTTATGTTATACATAGGCTACCATTTATTCCATAAATAATGTTTCCTTTATGTAATACAAAGGCTACCATGTATAACATAAATTATGTATTCTTTATATAAAATATAGGCTTCCGTATATTACATAAATATTGTTTTCTTCATGTAACACATAGGCGTTCATGTATTTCATAAATAATGTTTTCTTTATGTAATACATAGACTACCATGTATTACATAAATGTTTCCTTTATGTAATACATAGGCTACCATGTATTAGATGTTGTGTAAAAAATGTTTTCTTTATGTAGCCTATGTATTACACAATGAAAAGATTATTTATGTAATATACGGGAGCCTATATTTTACATAAAGACTACATAATTTATGTAATAAATGATAGCCTATGTATAACAAAAATAATGTTTGCTTTATGTAATACATACGCTACCATGTATTACATAAATTATGTATTTTTTATGTAAAATATAGGCTCCCGTATATTACGTAAATAATGTTTTCTTCTTGTAATACATAGGCGACCATGTATTACTTATGTATAACATAAGGAAAACATTATTTATGGGAGTCTATGTTTTACATAAAGTATACATAATTTATGTAAAACATGGTAACCTATGTATAATATAAAGAAAACATTATTTATGTAAAAATGATAGCCTATGTATTACATGAAGAAAACATTATTTTTTTATACATGGTAGCCTATGTTTTACATGAAGCAAACAATATTTATGTTATACATAGGCTACCATTTATTCCATAAATAATGTTTTCTTTATTTAATGCAAAGGCTATTATGTATTATATAAAAAAAGTTTTCTTTGTTTTCTTTTATTACATAAATGAAAAAATTATGTATTTATTATATGTATTTGTCGGAGGAATTCATGAGTCGAGTTGCATCTTGATTGCTACTGATTATTTGCATACTGATTGTATACAATTGAATTGCCCTTAAATTCATTTGATTACTTTTAAATTCGTTTTTTAATTTAAGATAATTTGTAACATTTTTATCTCGCGTTAATTAAAATTAAATCGTAATTATTTTGTTACCGGCCAATCAGAGCAGAGCGCGCGCGGGCCTCGAGTGGGGTCGAGACGCCATCTTTACTTTAGAGGTGCGGACAGTGTTTGAAACACATTTGAGTGTGATCTATCGATCGAGTTGGATCGGAGTTGAGAATTATATTTTGTGGTTACTAGTTAAAGTGAAATCGGTGTCCTGAACCCACTGCTCGATCTTAAATTATTTTTAAATTACTGTTTTCTTAAATTTGTGATTAGTGAAAATACTGTTACACACTGAATAAATTAGTGTTAACCAATGATCATTGTTTTGTGCCCGCATTTTACCCACAATGACGCCCACTAAACAAGCAACTGCTACTGAAAATGATGTTGAGGACAATGTGTCTCCGACATATTTATTTTATGAAGAAAACAGTATTTATATAAAACATGGTCGCCTATGTATTACATGACGCAAGCATTATTTATGTTAAACATAGGCCACTATTTATTACATAAATAATTTTTTTCTTTATTTAATACAAAGGCATTTAATACAAAATATTATATAAATATATAAAATAGATTCAGTAAAGTGGAAAGCTAAAAAAATTGTCACCTCTACGGTCTGCCGCCTGCGTTTGGGTCACTGTTGTGTACTCCAGTCTTCCTTCACAAAATTAGGGTTAGAGATTCGTCTCTATGTGAATGTGGACTTGATGAAGGCACTCTTGAACATATTTTTTTCAGTTGTCCAAATCGTCTCTCCTCACTATATGATTCACTTCCCCCTAAAGTCCCTCGTCCTTCCTTCCAATCCCTTTTGTCCCTAGTTCATACCCCCTTTGTTGATGTTCTGTGTAATTTTAGTACCAATAATAACATTAAATTGTAGTTCTGTGCGTCTTTACTAATAAACTAACATTTTGTATTTGTCTATTGTTCCAGGTAATAAGGAGATTTATTATGTTGTAGATTCATTTTATTACGACATTTTAACAATTTTTTCTCTTGTTCTTCCACAAAGCCCCACGTTTGCGCAAAGTCATCGTCATTGGCCACAAAGTTTTTTTGTATCTCAGCTACATTGACACTGGCTATTCCTCAAGGGAGGCCATTTTTAAAGAAGAAGACTCTACCAATACCTACTATGTTCTTCAAACATTCTTTTTAGGTGTATATTTGACATATATGATGTGTAAGGATTAAAGTCTATAATTGTAAAGCAAAGCAAACGGCATTGAAAATGTTATTGAAACTTTGACATGTACTCTGAGCACACTCTTTCAGTAACTCTTTGTAGGTGATAGTGAATCTAAGAGTATATTAAATCAATGGTAAAACTAGCCAGTTACTTACTGTGGTGATATAGTAAAATAAAATATATTGAAAACGTCTTTAATGTTATGGTAACAAATTAAAAAAGCATCTAGATATTCGATAGGACTACTTTTTTAGGTACATTCTTGAATACTTTCCATAGAATCCTCTTCGGTACCTTTTTTCTTTATAAGGTTGAATACTCCATGCACTCGCATGTGGACTTTAAGGTTATAATTGGCAGTAAAACCTTTATTACACACCTTACAAACATAGGGCTTCTCACCTGAAAGATATTTATATTCTGTATGTGTTTTATAAATGTAAAATTGTAAATATGCACCGTAAGATTGTAATATAACAAGCGAGATTGTAAAATGTTGAAAGATTGTGAACCCCTTCTATTTAGTAAGGGTTCACAATCTTACTTGCAATTTGACGCATAAATCATGGCATACGGTAGGAGGCGGAAAATCAAATTTCTAAATAACTATTTAGACACAAACGTAAGTAAAGGCTCCACAAACGTTTACAAACGATTAACCGATTACGATGGTATTGGTTAATCCATAGAGGCTACATTAATGATGCCATAATTACCATATTGGACATGTGAGTTTGGAATCTCTCCGGCCGTTTTCATGTTGCAAGGAGTTTCTCTTTGGTTATAATTTTTTAAAAATCATTCAACTATATTAAAGGTAATATGTAAAGTAAATAGTGATGTATACCGATATTATAAGAGTTGCGTACTTCGGATATTAATAAGAAGTCGTTGCTATTCGCGTCGCAGTTTTTTGCGTTGCGGATTTGCATCAAAGAGTTTTGTGTACAAGCCCTTTAACTTGACTACCGACCGCAGGCAGTGCTTGCCCGACTTAATATTCTCAATCAATGCAAAAGAACTTCATAATATATGTATTTAATAACTGCTGATGTCCTACCAGTATGCACCCTGCGGTGCTTGGTGAGCGATGAGTTACCCCAGAAGGCGGCCGGACAGTACTCGCACTTATACGCGCGCACGCCGTCGTGCTTGCTGAGGTGTACGCGCAGCGCGTTTGACGTTTTGTACGCGGCGTCGCACCGGTCGCACTTGTATTTACGCTCATCCGAGTGTGAAGCTAGATGTCGCTTCATCTGCAATAAAAAAAATCTGAATATACTTCAGAGTGTAAACGTATAGCCATTTATATAAAGAAAACAAAGAAAAAGTTTGCAGCTTGGTAGCAATTAAAGGATTATTTTAGGCAACGACCTAGTAGCCGGCCAACGAAAAAATTTTTAATAGCTTTTTAGAGGAATACAAACTGAATATTTTTAATATGGCAACAATAGGCTACTTGACCTTGTTTTTATTTATGTCCTAAACGCTTCATAATTGTTCCATTACAGAAAAAAAAGTTTACTTAAGAAACATTACTTTGATACCTAAAAACCTAAAAAAATATAATATTTTAAAACTACACTTTTTAAAACTGTGCTGTGACGTTATACTAGTACTATTTGTAATCTGTGCTATAGTCCGCTCAGACAAAATGATGGTGTGCGTTACGTTCGACGTTTTGACATAAATAACTTTAAAAGATGTCTTGAACTATTTATTTAGATAACACGTTCTGTTTCACTAATACGTAAGTACGTGTTAAGTGTGTTTGTGACGTCACATCCTTGCCGGAAGTTACTTCGAGTTGATTTCCTCAGTAGAAATAAAAAAACAAAAATACATATTTTTAAATCAGCTTTATTTATCAATCTTAAGCTTTTAATTTATGATATCGCTAGAATACATTTTCCTAAGCCAAGTACTAAAGGAAATATTCCTTCAATGTATGAAATTAAATATGAGTCAAGTAGCCTATTCTCTCGGATCACTGGTTCAAAAATATACAGAGTGGTAGTCTTTTAAGTGGACTTGTTAGGTGAAGTCAAACTATGAGTTTCAGCTAAAAGTGCCCAAGCTAGTCTCGAGCTCGATTTAGATAATAAGAAATAAAAAAAAACTGGCGATATTAATTTTAAAAAAAGTAAATTATATAATGATTTATTTATTTCTCTTTTACAATTTGTGTTGCATACATAGAACAGATCGTGAGATCCACCTAGTAAGTATCATAAGACACTTGTGTCAGGTGGACTCGCCGTTCCATAACTAAAGTAATTATTTCTTAATACAAATACAAAGAAAAAAAAAGTTTTTTTTTTAATCGAAATCGAGCTAAAGACTACCACATGAGCACGTTTCGCTGAAACTAGTAGTTTTTGACAATTCCACTCGATAACTTTCACCATGTGTAGTGTGTAGTGTATATTGCACTATACATTAAATTATAGAGATTGTAGATAATTGTTACCATGCTAAATATATTCAGTTTGACTTTCTCTACAAATCAATTATATTTTTTTTTCTTGGACGATTACTTGTCCCCGTGGCCCAACCTTGTATGAAGCGTGATCTTCTCCTTTCTTTTTTAAATTATTTTCCTTATTTATTTTGTAAAAAAATATGTCTGTATATATTTTTTTCAAAATATTCGACTTTTGTTTGTAACAAAATCATACCTATTTGTATATAATTCAGTTAGGAAACTGTTAGAATGAAAACGTAATAAGTACCTATCGTAGTGTATTGTCACTCATAATAATAAGTATAAACACGCACACTTGTGGGTCGTGATATGGTGGAGTGGGAAAACTAGTTATGGACTGTGGGGGCGGGGGGAGGTGCTAGTATATGGAGTAGGTAAATCGACAAACGAGCCAGGTAACGAAATATTTTCATGAAATAGCGTAAGAATTAATACGTAATTTTTTATGGGGAAAATGTACAGGGAATGAAATAGTAAAAGTCAAACGTTGTTTAAATAATAGTTATAAGTTAATATAAGTTGTCTCTGAACTTTAACCACTGCTTAAGAGCAACTGAATTAAAAAGAGTTTAGTGATGGGTTACTATCTATACAAAGCACAAGAGAAGATAGTATTATGAGTAATAACTCAAACGATATATTTTGATATTTTATAATTGTTTAAAATGTTAGTAAATTGCTAATATAATTTGTCAACGATTGCAGCCTTTGGATACAAGATGGAACCTTGCAAGGTTGTTTCTATGTACTTAATATTATGTACTTATGACATTGTTATTTATATTATGTTTACATTGTAATTTTTCCATCTTTTTGGCGAAAGGTGGCACCCGACCGACCGAGTTTGTTTCGCCGATTCTTCTCGGCGGATTAGGGTTGAACCGGTGTTAGATTGTTCTATGACAAATAACATATGTTGGTGATTAATTGTAGTCTCGATAAAAATATATTCTTGTTTTTCAATTTTGTAAAAGGTAGATGTAGTGTATTGACACTTATAATAATAAATATAAACACACACACACTTGTGCGGCGTGGTATGGTGGAGTTGGTAAACTAGTTATGGACTAAGTGGGGAGCTCAGGCTCTCACTGCCATTCCAATAGCAACCACCGACCGAGCGGGTCTGTTATACAGCAGTCTTGAAGTGTTTCTGTTACCAATCCCAATCCAACACCTACCCTTTTCGGAACTTCGATCACAATGCCACAGACCGGACATATGGAGTGAGTAGGGAAATGGCACTTGTGTAGTTTGAGTCGGCTCTCATCTCTGAACAGAGCCTTACACAGCTTACAGCACACCTTCTCGGCTGTGTGAATCCGTAGTTTGTGCTGCTGGGAAAAACAATAAATAATTAGGCATATCCCTACCATATAAAATAAATAATTAAAAGTCTATCAGATAAATGATTAATTTGAAATTTTTATTAAGCAAGACTAATGTTAACTATTGTAAATGTATCACAAAATATTTTTTTTGTTTATATTACTTACCCACAATAAGTAGTTAAATTTACTTTTATAATCACACTCGTTACAAAACCACATTTTTCTTTCCACGTGAGACTTCAATTTGTGATACTGAAGTGCGTTAGGGTTACGAAAACTGAAAAAAATAGACTTTTCAGATGAAATATTATATTTATATTATATTCATGTACATAAAGGTATGTACGGTTGTACAAAGTATGTAGGTACATAGTAGCCACAACTACATAGCACATAGTGGCTATAATCTATTACAAATCAAATGTCAATTTTATACAAATCCGTAAAGCAGTTTTAGTGTAGAAGAGTAAAAAAATTTTATAGGTATGCACTTTTGCGCAAATGTTCATGATACGACTATAAGTAATTTAAACATCATAATATAAGAATACTTACACTTCGGAACATTCTTTACACTCATAAGTTTTGTTATTGTCGTTATGGATGTATCGCCTATGCTTCTTCAAATTTTGTAAAGTGACGTAGTCTTTATTGCACTCCCTACATTTCGCTCCATCCTGAAATTATACAGAATATTTGGGTAGCTTTTGTCCACAACAAATGATACAATTTAAAAATATCAATTATGGAAAGGAAGCCCTGGAGGTTCTCACGCAACAAATCGTGCATACCATACTGCAAGTTGAACATTTTTTATAAGTATAACGCGAATTATTGGCACATATATAATTATATAAATAAAATATATAATAATAAAATTAATTATATAAATATATTAGCACATAGATTAAACTACAATACAACCACATTATTAATGTATTTCGCACAAGTTCGAGTTCTGTGTATGTTTGAAGAGAAACATTAAAAAAAATAGTTATATGGTTCTTAAGTTCTTGAAAAAATTTCAGCAACTTACTTGAATCTTACCCAAATGTTTTACATTGTAATGATATTCCAAGCTGACTGGAGTTTGGAAAACGCGCAAACAAATGTGACATATAAAGTTGGGTTTTTGTAAATGAGAAATTCTGTGATACAACATTGTCTCCCAATCTTTGAAGTAAAGAGAGCATATTTCACAATAATTGTTAGTCTCATGGCTTTTGACGTGATCACACAGCTTATCCTTTTCTACTTTCTCTGTGCAAAGCCCTGTAAAGTTTCAATATATCTAAGTGTTTCTATTCCACATGCTACAGCTAGTAAGTGAGTGTTTTCCATTTATAGAAAACCCCCTCTGTCTTTGACACTGTGTCGATTAATTTTATAATTGGAACACTTACAGTGCAACACAGTCGACACTGTCTGCGTACAATTTAACACGTAAAATATTTTTTGACATGACTTATTTTTCTAAATGGAAAACGCTCATTACCTACATAACTAAATTGAGTATATTCCGTATTCCTATCATATAATTTAAAATTTCTAAACACATAACAGGTCAGGTCACCTGAATAAGGCTGTCAAACGAGCAGAAGAATCGCGTGATGGTAATGTAAGGCAGTGGTATTTTCCAGTTATACAAGGTAACATTAAGGCAGTAAGTTGACAAAGACATTTTAGAGGGTTGTTGCTGGATAGAAAACAAATACTTTTTCTGCATAATAATATTCCTGATTAATAGCTTCAACCTCTTAAAGAATATAGTATGTTCATTTAGGCCTGACGCGCAGTAGCCAACCAGGCTGCGGAAGTCTGTTAGGTGTATGATTTGTATAGGTGCCCACGCAATAAGCAGCCAATGATGTTCATAATTTCTGATTGCCTCAGCCAGGAAGCCAACAGGCTTCCGCAGCATATGACGTTGTTTGGGAGCCCACGCACTAAGCAGTCAATAATGTTCATATTTTCTGGCTGCCCCAGTCTGGCTGCCTAGTGCTCACGCGGCCTTAACCATGTATGTTTGTTGAAAATTAAAAAAATACAACATGATGAAATCTTACCACAATCAAATTTAATTAATTTAGATGGTTTCTTATTGCTTGTGTTAATTTCTTTTTTCACTGCCCTTGGTGCCATATTTCTAGTTCTTTTTGGTGCTATTTTTCTGGTTTTTCCCTTACTTGATACAGATGTTTGTGTAGGACTATCTTCAATGTTAGGTTGTTTTACATCTGAGGAAAAAATGGTGATAATTGTGGTTTTTTTTTATTTATTATAATATTGCAATAACACACAATGTCAATTAAGTGTAAGTACCTGGGTTACCGAGCTTGCTCGGAGCTTTAGTAGATTATAAAAAATAATCATAAAAATATTTTACCGGGTTCAAACCCACCACATTCCGAATTTCAGAACAACGCAAAAATAACACATACGCATACCAAACTGCCAATCGGACTGACATAATTATTAGAGTTGAAATTATTGATATATTGTCGCACGATAAAAGAAAAAAAATATATAACTTATAAATGCGCAAGTTTCGCAGGGATAAGACCTAGCTAGATAGATTTTCCTCCCCCAAAACTCCCTTCTTTATAAATTTCATGGTAATACTTGCAGCCTTTTTCGAGATTACGATTATATATATACAAGATTAGCTCGTTAAACGTAAAAGATAGATAGATAGATAGATAGATAGATAAACACTTTATTGCTCACATTATAAAGTACGTACAATCAAATTACTAAAATTAGTTAAAATTATAACCTAAATGTGGGCAAGGGCGGCCTTATCGCTATAAGCGATCTCTTCCAGGCAACCCTGCAGGACAGGAGAGGTAAATCGAATAGATAAATAGCGGGGTAATAAAAAGTTAATAATAAAATAATAAAAATAAATAATTGTTTAAGTACGTTTTTAGAATCTCTAATTGGTTTGAAAATAAAAATAAGTAATACAACAAAATAATAATATAAAGTTGCATGCATAGTTATATTTAATTAAGAAGAGGCTCTCATGTATAAATAAAGTAAAATTAAGTCAAACTAGGCGAGCTACTTTGTTTCGAAGATGACTATGGAGCTTGGATTTGAAAATGGCAAGTGACTTCGACTCTCGGATGTCACGTGGAAGATCATTCCACAAGTGCGTAGCCTTCACAGCAAAAGAATCTGCAAAGTAACCGGACCTGGCAATTGGCACAAGAAGTTTATTGCTGTACTCGGAGCGTAACGCACGGCTTTGGTCAGCACTTCGAAATTGAAAACAATCCTTTAGATATGGGGGAGAACGAGGGTCAAATAAGATATTGTATAGGAAGGCTAGTACATGCTCTTCCCGACGAAGCCTGATGGGCAGCCAGCCAAGTCGCTGTCGATGCTCAGAGACGTGGTCGAACTTGCGCAGCCCATACACGAACCTGATGCAGATGTTTTGTAATCTTTCTAATTTGTTAAGGTATTCCTCATTGAGATCTATCAAACAAACATCTGCATAGTCCAAGATAGGAAGAAGTAAAGATTGCGCAAGCTCGACTTTTGTCTTAATGGGAAGTAGGTTTTTCCAACGGTTAAGTGACCCCACCGCAGCAAAGAGCTTACGACTTACCTCTGAAATGTGGTGAGACCACCTAAGGGTTGAGTCGAAGTAAATACCCAAGTTCTTAACTACCACACTACAAGGTAAAGTTACTTTGTCAAAAGTTATACTAGGCAGGGAGTCATAGTTAGGCCGATTTATTTGCTTCGATCCGCCGATAATTATAATTTGCGACTTGTTGGGGTTGACCCTTAAGCCATGGCACTGGCTCCAATGGAGGATTGTCGCAAGATCCTTATTAATTGCCGCGAAAGCCGAACTAAGGTCATTAGCAGGAGCGTGGGTGTAAATTTGAAGATCATCTGCATAAAGGTGGAAGAAGCAGGAAAGGAAGGGAGTGAGGAATTTGATAAAGATGGAAAAAAGGAGAGGGGATAAAACACCAACCTGAGGCACACCGGTAGATATATCACAGAACCGAATTTTTTTTTGGACAGAACCGAAACCGATTGGCCCGAATACATTGCTGCCTCCCAAAAAGATAACTGCGAAACCACTCCAGCACATCATCAGAGAAATGAAGTGCGCCTAACATTGCAATAAGGATGTCATGGTCTACAGTATTGAAGGCATTACTGAAATCGAGTAAAGCTAAAACAGTAAGTTGCTGATTAGACATGACCAGGCGCACATCGTCAGAAACCTTGGTTAGAGCTGTAACTGTACTATGCCCGGGACGAAAGCCAGATTGGAGAGGACTGAGCAAAGCATTGTAATTAATGAATGTACTTAATTCTTGATAGACAAGGCGCTCAAGGACTTTTGATAGGAATGGGAGTATGGATATAGGTCGGAAATGAGAGGGTAACGTAGGACATTTCACTTTGGGTATAGGGATTACTGCAGCTTTTCACCAACAACTAGGGAATGTACTGGAGCTAAGCGAGTAATTGAAAATGTGGCAGAGGACAGGGAGTACAACAGGAAGACTAAGAGTAATCATTCTCCTACTAATACCATCAACACCCTCAGCGTTTGACTTAATAGCTAAAATAGTTTTCTCAACCTCTGGCATAGAGATGGCTTTAAAAACGAAAGGAGAAAACGGAGGATCAGATGTCGGAGAAGGTAAAAGGGCAATTATGGACTGTTGTTTAACGGAGGCCGGGATGGGACTGGTAGTGCTAATATAGATGATATAGATAGTATAAGATGTGTTTTTTTATTTCAGAACATATAATTATAGGTAATAAAGTGGAAACATTGCCCATAAAGTATATATTGATACATCGATTACCAAATGAAGGCAGCGCAACCCTAAAACACGGACTCACGCGCCCCCTCCCTAGATTCGAGAACAGTCATGGCGGCCATTGCGTCATGGATATAACGAAAATGCGCGTTTGAATTTCGAACAGTGTTCGGTTAATTTTCGAAGTTAATAATTTAATAGTGATTTGTTTAACTGTGTTTTAATCCTCTAACAATATCTACAATGAAACGTTGAAAATAAAAACGTCTACAATATATAAAATTTGTGAAAATGAGATTGTTGAGGACAGAACCAAACCTATAAAAACCTATACCGACCTTTATATAGTCTATAAAATTAATCATCACAAGAAAATAAATCTTCCCCACTTTTCGTGATATTATCATTGCACTTTATCGACGAGATAAATACACATATCCATGCAAAGTTTCATCTTTCTAGCACTAACCGTTTGGACGGTAAGCGGAAGAAAGACGGTAAATTTAAATTATTTTAGAGATATAAAGACGTTATTTTAAAACAAATAATTTGTGCTATAGACAACAGTGTTCTAGATTATAATTGACACTTGAACTTTTGCTAAATCAATTTAATTTCAATTATTTTAGTGATACATGTAGGTATATAAATATAGAACAATAACCGGTGATATAGACAACTATTGGGGTTGACTGTTTACATCTATTCTCTGTATAATTAATTAATAACATGGGTCGGCATAAGAGACAAAGGTCTAGTATCTCTTCTTCCTCTCCATCTTCTTCTTCCTCTGGTAGTGACAGATTCTATAAAAGTAGAAAGCACAAGAGGGAGCTAAAGAGGAAAAACAATCGCATTGAAGCATTGGAAGGATTGATGGGGGAATTAAGAAAGAAAGTTGACAATACTGGAGATGCTGCCCATAAAGTCCAGTCAGTGGTACGCTATATAGGCGCTATATAGGATGTAATGATTTTATACCTGAGTTTAATCCACAAGTATCATCTGTCAGTTGAACATTGGATCCGTAATTTGGAAGCTGTGGTGTGGTAACAGGCAGCATGCACTATTGTGATGAACGCACACTTATATGCAACTGTAAGTTCAAGTTAGCTGGCTATGCTAAAACATGGTATGAACGCCAAACTTGCTACGATATTATCTGGGAAGACTGGAAAACTAAATTAATTACTGCTTTCCCATTTACCAAGAACAAATTAGCACAAATCAGGGAACTTGTTAATCGCATAAAGGCTAAGGATGAAAACCCGATCAAGTTCTATTATGATAAACTTGGTATTGGTATGTCATGTAATATGTGAGTGTTGTTAATAAGAGTAATGTAATATAGAGTGATGAAGTAATAGCCCAAGCAATTGTAGGAACTCTTGGCGATAAATTGTTGGAAGTTGGGGCTTTGTCAGCTAGTTGTCACGATACAAACTCTTTGCTTAAATATCTGGAAACAATGAAGAATTCTTCTGATTATGCTGAAGGTCCTGAAGGTATACTCTCCAGTGTCCAATATTGAGAATCATGATCCAAACAAAACGATTAAGTGTTTCACTTGTGGAAAGGTTGGACACAAGGCTAGAGTATGTGGGAGAAAAATACAAAAAAATAATGATGACCGAAGATGCAAGTTTTGTAACAGGACCGGCAATGTGGAAGAGAACTGTTTTAAGAAGCGAAACCAGAGCAAACATTGCTCTTTTTGTAATATCAAAGGCCATTCCATTGAAGAGTGCAGAGAGAATACTGGACAAGACAAACATATTAAGAAAATCTAAACTGAGATACGTGACACTTCTAATATGAAGTATTGTAAGACCGCTCTTGTGAATGACTCACATGCTGAAGCTTTTGTAGACTTTAGCAGTTCTTGCAATACAATGAGACAAAGTTTTTATGATAATCTTCAACTCAAGTCTACAGTAAGTGAAAATGTCATTAAAGGCTATGGGGATGGTTTGGTTCAGCTGCTTGGACTTACTACTGCTTCTGTGTCTGTGAATGAGACGCAGGCCTTTGATATCTTGGTGGGCCAACCATTTACCTCTGTATAACCAGTCACCTCACATATTAGTTGTTAAAACATCAATATGCCTTAAGGTATATGATAAGGAAATGCCATAAGACATTGCAGAACTATGTGAACATTTAGAGAATGTTCGCTTATACCCTATCATTAGGTATATATAGGTCATGAGATTTCAGGAGGAGAAATACGATCTTCTCCTCACAAACTGTCAGCAGTAGCCGATTTTAAAGCACCACAAAATGCTCATGAAGTCAGTCAATTCTTGGGCCTTGCTTTATACTTTCGCAAGTTTGTGAAGGGACGATAGCTAGACCACTCACATCCCTGACGAAAAAGAGCGCAGAATGGTGTTGGGAAATGATCAAAACGACGCCATGGAAACTTTAAAGCGGGTATTAACATCAGACCCTGTTCTTGCCATTTATGATCCATCTTGTGAAACACAGATCTATACTGATGCTTCTAAAGTGGGAATAGGCGGAGTACTCTTGCAGTGTCAGAGAAATGGCGGATGGAGAGCGGTTGCCTATGCAAGTAGACAGACAACAGACGCTGAAGTTAAGTATCACAGCTTTGAACTTGAGGCACTAGCAGTGGTGTTTAGAATCCAGAAGTTTAAAGTTTATGTGCCAGAGTTGAAATTCCGTATTGTAGCGGATTGCTCTGCGTTACGACTAGCTTGGTCAAAGAGAGATTTATCACCTCGTGTTGCACGGTGGTGGCTTGATCTACAGGAATACGAATTCGAAGTGGAGCACAGACCAGGAACTTCGATGCCACATGTTGATGCTCTCAGCCGGAACTGCCTGCATGCATGCATGCATGCGCTGCGGGGCTGCCTACGGGGCCTACTGCTGCTGGTGGCTAGACTGATTCTTCGTGGCTGCTGAAGGCAGCGCACCATCTAAAGCAATCCTTCGAGGCTGAAGGAGTGTACAGGATGGCCAAACTAATACATCAATTACCAAATGAAGGCGGCGCAACCCAATAAACACCGACTCACGCGCCCCCTCCCTAGATTCGAGAACAGTCATGGCGGCCATTGCGTCATGGATATAACGAAAATGCGCGTTTGAATTTCGAACGGTGTTAATGTGTTAATTTGGAAGTTAATAAATTAATAGTGATTTGTTTAACTGTGTTTTTAATCCTCTAACAACATCTACAATGAAACGTTGACAAGAATTTGTGAAAATGAGATTGTTGAGGACAGAACCAAACCTATAAATATATAGTCTATAAAATCAATCATCACGAAAATAAATCTACCCCACTTTTCGTGATATTATCATTGCACTTTATCAACGAGATAAATACACATATCCATGCAAAGTTTCATCTTTCTAGCACTTACCATTTGGACGGTAAGCAGAAGAAAGACAGTCATGATGTAACCATAAGGGTTCCAATATGTGATCTACGGAACCCTAAAAAGTGATCATTGAGAAATTAGGTGTCAATTATTAAATTGATGCTCAATTAAATATATCCCATTTATTAATTAATATAATACATACCAGATATATACTCATACTCAAAATTGTCTTCAGGTTCTAGTGTCTCATTGTTTTCCAAATCATTGTATTCACCCTTGACTTCTATATCCACTTTCTCATCCAGTTCAGTATAACTTATCTGAAAAAAATCCATTATTAAGTTTGCCTTGAAAAGATGAAAAAAAAAATTCAAGTTATGTACCTCATCATATTTTAAATCATCCTCTTGTTTAATCTGGGTGGCAATTTTAGAATTCTGAAACACCATTTATACAGGTCAGTTCAAATGAGTTAACTAAATATATCCACCATCTTTTGGAAGTCAGTCATAATAACACAGAATTAAAAATTAGATTTCCTAAAACATTTTCCCATCTCTTTGACTAAAATGTAGAACTTAATGTTTGTAGAATAATTGGCCCCTAGATCTAGATATTTAAGAATTTAACAAGTAATTTTCATTAGCACATTGTGCGTCAACATTATCAGGAATATAGAACTGTCTACTAATTTACGTTTCTTATTAATAAGTTTATTATAGTTATGTATAATAAGTCATTTAATAAAGTATTACCTCCTTGCTAATAAAAATATTTCCACCATGGAAAGCTATACAATGTTTTGTACTTGTCTTTTGCTTGTATAGCTTAACCATTAAGTAAATATTTTATTAGTAAAGTGTAAGTGTTTTTTAATTACTAATTTAAACATCCTCCTTTTAGATGCATTAAATTTTAATTTAATCAGAGATACAACAGCACACTACAAAGCTGTCAATTTAAATAGGTATCACTTATTGCTGTGTACTAAAGAAATAGAATAACACATTTTTATATTTTAATGTTTTGTTTACCTCTAGAATCTTGTGACTGTACTTTAACTGTACAAATATTTCTTATCTAATACCAAATCTTGTCGAATTTTTTTTCATAAGAACTTACTTCAATCGAGGTTAAAGCACTGACTAATATGGAATTTGAAGTTATACATTTTTCTCTGAATTCTACACAAAATTCAAGATCTTTGGTACAATTTTCGCACAATTGTTGTGGCATGCTGTCTTCTTTATGTATCTGAAAAGAGAGTGATAATATTGAAGGTAGCTGTTAATATTGAATTTATTTTACTGCATTCTCTTATTACAATAAATGAATTCATACACGTAAATCTGTAATCAAGTTGAAGCACTTAATGTTGTGTTCGTCGAGCAGCGTTGTATTTTCGCAACTGGTTTTTATGCATGCACGACACTGCATTTTCAGATAGGTATTTCATGTAGTTTTTTCGTATTCAACTATCGAGTTAATGCCTTCTAAAATAAAAACTTGAAAAGTTTTGGGTGTAGTTTTTTTTTTCTCTTCTGTTTTGGTAACATGAGGTGTAGTTTTTTTGGCAACTTGACACAAGGGATGCGTATGTTGTGCCACAGACAAATAAACGTTAGGAAACGGCGGAAGGAATAAAAGGTAGGTACCTATGTACGGAATTTGGGAAAAAGTTATTTAAAATAATTTAAGAGAAAAATTTATACATAAAATAAAATGAATTATATACAACTTAAAATGTAAATGTATGAAAAATTAAATATTAATATTAACTATTTAGAGTTATGTAATTCGATAAACAATTATATACAACTTTATTATTTGAACTCAGTAATAAATTTACAGAAGTAGGAAATGGAATAGGAATTAATGATAAGTTATGATATAAATGGGAATGATCATGGAGGGGACAAGACAAAATAATGTGATTTATATCGCCAATTTCTTCACAGTCGCATAAAACGTCACTTCGAATACCAATTCTCATAAGATGCGTTGGAATGCATATATGACCCAGTCTCATTCTAATAATTGAAGTTGTTACATTTTTAGAAAGTAAAATTTTAGAAAACCAATTAAGGCTTGATTGGGATCACTGGTTGAATCGTTCGGTACTGTAATCCTTTTGTTTGACTGCTCAAGTTCCACAACTCATTCCATGATTTCAGAAGTGAACTCCGGGCAAGAGGAGCCAAATCATGCGCGTAATTATTGTAGGGAACACATCGCCACTGACGACTGCATCCTTCGCCAATTTATCGGCCAACTTATTGCCAACAATGCCACAATGACTTGGTATCCATACAAATGTTACTGAACAGCCCTTTAATTTACATTTATGCAGAAGATTTGTGACCTGAATAGTAACCGGAAAACAATTTTTTGATTTGAACGGAAAACTAAGATATTGTAGAGCGCATAAAGAATCAGAAATAGTAATGCATTCTCAAGCCTACTGAGTGTATATACTCAACAGCCTTAAATAGGCCATAACACTCTCCCGTAAACACAGATGTTTCAGGAGGAAATTTAACTTTTTGTACAATATTATATTGTAAATGGAAGACGCCTACTCCCACGCAACTGTCTGTATTATTCTTAGATGTATCTGTATATGTATATGTGGTGCCATCCCAGCCAATTATTATTAGTAATATATTTAAATATGTTATTTGTAAAATACTTATCAGATTTCTTTTTGCCAATGTCATAACGAATATTTAGCACAAGCGTTAACGCTTCATATGAGGAATCAAATAATGGAAAAGACAGAGAACGGAATGTGGGAGCATCCAGGGTTAAAAATTTACGGTAACTAGTTATAACAGAGGGATTAGATTTATGGTGCCAATATTTATTATTACTATAACAAAGATAAAATAAAATTTTAAGTTTCGGCATTAACAGATGATTTTGTACAATTACAAAATCATCTGTTAATTTCATCAATCAATTTTTCAATCAATTCAATCATTCAATCATCAATTTTTTGTTCGCTAATACCAATGTAACAGAGTACAAAAAATTTATCTGTCAGATATTGTCGACGGAGTTGAAGAGGAGGCTCACAACATTCCAGCTGAAGTGCAATTATCGGAGATGATCTCATAGCTCCGCAAATTATACGCAAAGCTTTAGCTTGTATTTTATCTAAGTTTTGTAATCCACTAAAGTTACACGGATCTAAAAGAAAAGTCCCATAATCTATTACACTTCTTATTATGGCATTATAAATTAATTTAATTGTAAATGGATGTGATCTCCACCAAACACCAGATAGACTTCTTAACATATTTAAAAGCCGCTCACATTTTGAAGAAACGTAATCGTTGTGCGCGTTACCATTTAATTTTGAATCCAAATATAGCCCTAAAAATTTCACGTTTTCTTTTACAGGAATAAGCATTCTATTATTAAAAACTGAAATAGGAGGCATACGCATTCTGGAAAATAAAACGATGGAGCTTTTATTGACCGACAAGTCCAAACCGTTCTTGTCCATCCAAGATTTTAACTTTTCGAATTAGTCAGATATCTAAATGCGTTATTTATAGAATTATTAATTACATAAAGGACCAGGTCATCCGCGATTGTAATATATTTATTAAATTTAAGTCTAGACATAGTTCTAAATCTGCTGTGTATATATCATAAAGTAGGGGACTTAAAACAGATCCCTGAGGTATGCCTCTTCGAATAACTCTAGTTTCCGTAGATAAATTGTGTATTTGACAGAAGGTTATGTTTTTCAACATAGGTACCATTCTAGCCTGTTTTTTGCTACATGTTCATCAATTTTTAATAATACCGAAGAAAGTATTATTTTTCAGTAGTATGTAGTACTTAGGGAATGAAGAACCGGTGCTCTTCTTGAGTCCCGGGATTTTCGGGATAACTTATTGAAGGAACCGGGAGAACCGGGGCTTTCGGGACTTTTGGGTATTTTTTTCACCTACTGCTGGTATTTTTATTTTTATAGGTCTTTAGTATTTGTGTATGTACTATGTACTATGTACGTAGGTAATGAAAACTACATAGTATTAATTAAAGATATATATTTTTTTAAATCAACGAAAACATAACTATTTACTATTCTTTGAAAAAAAATCAACAAAAGAAAACAACAAGTCAAATCAGCATTTAACGCTCGATATTATTATAAATTATATACCAATATCAATCAACAAAAACATAGTAACTTTCCATAAATCAAAATAAAACATAAATCCTTTTCTTAATTCTAATATAAACCAAGTCATCATCAGCATTCAGCAGTTATCATATTACTGAGTGAGACGCTTATCTTTAAGGAATATAAAATTATAAAATATGAAAAAGTAATAAAGGAATGAAATTAACAAAATTATATGATAACGTTCAATAATCAATTCTTCAGTCTTGCTCATTATAATGGGTTCTTAAAAAAATAAGTGCGTCTAAGCTTTTATCACTTAAGCGTGATCTTATTTTGTTGCACAGTAATCCTGCTGCAGAGAATATCCTCTCGGGCTCCACGCTGGTCGGAGGGATCGTCAGAAGGTGATCATAAGCTAACGACAGAAAACGGCCACGATCACCACCATTCTCAAAAAGAGCCATTTCAATTATAATTGTAGTGTTTAAATCTTCTTGATCGTTTCGAACTCGTACATTTTTGGTAGTATTCAGTATTTCAGTATTGAGCTCATCTTTTTTGGTTAATATAGCATCTCTGTGCAGATCATTATGTTCTGGATTTTGTGATGAAGGCTCTTCAGGTAGATGCACAGCTATCGAAGAAACGCTATTTGTGCGTGTTAATAATTCAACAATGTGGCTGCGCATTTCATCGCTGTCTGGTCTTGGGAATATGTCGTCTTGCACAGTTGTAAAATATACGTCTGGGTTGTGCAAATATTGTAGGACTGTCGTTTCTAGTACACGGCGTGCAGAATATCTCTCTTTCAGGTACGTGGTCATTTTTGTGCTTATAAATGTGTTGATAGCAGACAATTTTTTCAGCCCGAATTTGACAGCTACATCAGCAGTTAGCAGCGTAGCATTTCTGCAGCAGAGTGCTTCTAATACTGCTTTAATAATGTCAAGAACCTCGCATAGTTGTTTCATGGTCGTCCAGTCATCTTCGGTGAATGTAATATCTGACTTAACATCAATGAGTGCCTTTGCTATGCAATTTTTTAATTTCAGAAATCTCTCCAGCATATTCGCAAGGCTACCCCAACGTGTCTTGCAATCATTGGTTAAAGAATATTCTTTGTTAAAATCAGCAACAACATATTTTTGCAGAATATCATCATTTTTGGTAGGTGACTTTCTGAATAATTTAACCACAGTTTTAACTTTCTTCAGAAGGTTTTGGTACTCAAATTGTTGTTCGTTGTGACCTGATGGAGAAGGACGTGGATTTTCAACTTGCAAACTGTCGGTTTCGTCATCATCAGTGTCGTTGTCGGATCGAGCATTAACATCATTTGTGTTGTTGTTATATCTTCTGGCTAATTCTGAGATGGGAAGATCGTCGTCTTCATCATCTGATTCTACCGGTGCTGCAGGAATCTCTTCTATATTTTTTGTATAGAAGACATCATTAATTGCCAGCTGAAGAGCATGCGCAATGCATTTCTGATGGCATGACTTGAGCATTTTACCAAATTTGATCATCATGCTGCACCCGTCCGTTGTTGCAGCTACTATATCTTTTTCTAGTGACACTCCAAATTTTTCTAATTTCAGTCTTATTTCTTCAACGCACTTTTTAGCTGGTAAAGAACCGTAGATTCTTATTAGCCCCAAGTTTTTAAATTTATTGTTGCCTGAAAAATGCTTCGAGTGCAGGTTTAAGCTAGTGTATCGTCTATTTCTAATAGACGTCCATTCGTCCAAGGATATTGAGAATTTGTGGTTGTCTTTTAACAGTCTCTGAATCTCGTCAATTAGTGATTGCTTTTTTTTATCAGCCTGTTTTATCACAATATTTTTGATAGCCGTAGCAGACTTAGGCAAATTATGACCGTAGTTTTGAAATAGCTTCCTCATATCTTTAGATTCCGCAAATGTTCGAAACGGACATCCGTCTTTAGCTGTCATACGCGAAACCATAACTTCCATTGAAGGATTTTCTTCCGATTCATAATAGTCGGTCATTTTAAGCTTCTTTTTGGGTATTCTATCCACAGCATTGTCTATTCTTTGACTAACTGGTTCCCCTGTAACTGTAGCAAGACTTTTATGATGTACGTTTTTAATATGCTTTATTAAGCCACCTGTGCTACCACCAACACACTTCAAAACTCTTTGGCACAATTTACATTTAGCATTATTTTTGTCTTTGGCGCGCAGAAAGTAATGCCAAACGGAGGACTGATCGCTGGATTTTGTAGCCACTTCTTCAAAATCCATATTTGTTACCTTCAAATCCCGTGTAGGTAAGGTAGGTATCTAAAACAACAAAAATATTTAAATTTACTACTTACAGGTATAGGTAGGTATAATATAAATATAAATAATAATATAAATCTCTATCGTAAAAATATTAATAAAAAAATATCTATTTATTTTGTTTTTAGTATTTGTTTGTTATAGTGGCAACAGAAATACATAATCTGTGAAAATTTCAACTCTCTAGCAGCTAGCTATTACCATTCTTGAGTTACAGCCTGGAGAGTGCCGAGTGGAGACAGACGGACAGACGGACAGACATCGAAGTCTCTGTAATAGGGTCCCGTTTTTACCCTTTGGGTACGGAACCCTAAAAAGGACATCATTTATCATAACAAATCCAAGAATCCAATCTACGGATAAATAAAATTACTAATTACTAACCTAAATAATAATGGAATTTTTAAATGATCTCTCATCTGTCAAACGCTCAAAATAGGAGTTGTCGTAATACGTTATACGACCTAATATATTATGTAAACAATAAGCCAGCTTATATTATTTCTCTCCTTGTTACACTTCTTACAACGTAAACAATAAAACAGAGATGCAAATAAAAGCCGCCAACACATTAGTGTGAGCCGATATTTCAACTGTAAACATAAACCATTTTTGGTAATGATTTTTAATGAGAGTAAATATAAATTTAAAAAATTTCGAAAATGGCGTGATAGTTAAACGATCCATCGATCGCGGATTCTTGGAAATCTATTGTTTACCTATTGTTATAGCGGTCGCATGCGACCGCTCGGGGCTTGATAGGTATTAGGTGACGTCTATGAAGGTAAACGCATTCGCATATAGTTATTTATTAAACCGCAAGTGTTGAAACTAATATTTAGCCTAGTATGAACTAGTACTTACCATGGAATCAGTTTAACATGAATGATTCACATAGTGTTGTATGTGAGTACTTAGTGTGATGTCAAAGTTTGTCGAATAAACGTTTATTTATTTATTTATTTAAACCGTTAAATTGTAAATTAGGTAGGAAGGGATCTTATTTTACCATCAAAGTAGGTATAGGCACTTTGTTTTAACCTCGCGCCTTAATGAGTATTCAATCAAATGTACTTAACTAACTTACCTTATTATTGAATATTGATGCAAGTTGCCTGTTTTCTTTCACATAAAAATCACTCACAACACGACAATTTGACGACAGCTAAGACACATAATATTTTGATTTTACCTACGAAATGCCGGCAATCGACTGAGCAGAGATCTGGACGGCGGCGTGGCGCGGCGCGGCTGCACGGTTGCGGAGCGGGAGGGGTGGACGAATCGCTCGCGCGTATTTTGATTTTATTACTTTTTACTTTAATGGTTTATCTACTTTTTTATTATAAAGAGGAAAGATTTTTTGTATGTATGTAATCGATAAACTCCGAACTTCTGAAACGATTACTAAAAATATATTTTATCACGGGAAAACGCCTTATTCTGAGTTCTGACGGGAAAACGGGCAGCAGTAGCAAGCACCGGGTAAACCGATCAGCGAACTACTATCTACACTAAGGCTGGGTATTACAAAGAGGGAAGATTTGTTATTTGTAGGTATTCTAGGTATGTAATCGATAAACTCAAAAACTACTGATTATATTTTAAAAATTCTTTCACCACTAAAACGCTAAAACATTTAAGTAGTAAGTAACAAAGGATATTTTTGACCTCATTCGCTCGAAAAAACGAGCAGCAGCGGGTGAAACCTCAAGGCGAACCTCTAGTTTAAAATAAAATCTTAGAAGAAACCTTTTATTGTGATATCTGAATGGGGAAACTCAAATTCTTAACTTCAGTTTATACTTTTCAACTAAGTCCCGAAGGTCCCGAAAGTCCCGGGACGAGGTTTGACCGTCCCGGTTCTTTAGTCTATACAAAAGTCCCGGGACTTCCCGGGATTTTCGGGACCGGGATTTCCCGGGACCATTCCCTAGTAGTACTTATCATCTATGGTATTATTGGACGATAAGATGTAGCTAAAGAAGGGGTTTTGTTGGGCATAATTTAATATATTTATAATTTAATTTAATTAATTTATAATTTAATAAATTTATAATTTAAATTTGTTCATAATTTAATCAAATAAAGATTTGAATTGATTCGAGTTAAATTGTGAATTATTTAAAAAAATTTTTTAATGCTACCATTAATAATATTCTGTATATTGTTTTTCTTTAAATAGTGGCCGAATACTATAGGGTGAAAATTTATGTTCTCATTAGGTGATTTTATTACATTTTGTACGTGGATAATATATGGAGAAGAATCTGTATCTTTATACAATATTCTACCAACCCGTGAATCTAAGCTTTGGTTTTTTCCCTATTATTAGTTAGGTACTTGTTGTGTTTCCGCTATTATATCCTGTATAAGGACAACATTGTTTTCAGCACCGCTAAGACACATACAAATTTATTAATATCGGGTTTAGCCTGTTTTGGGTCCCTTTTTTTCTGGAATTTTTTACAACGCCTCTTAGGAATTGCTGAACGTGCAACGACTAGTTATTGTGCCTGAGGTATCTGTGTCCATTCTAGAATCATTGGATATTGTAACATAATGACCAACGGGGGGACCAGGTCGCCCCTAGGTCCTCCATGGTCTTCTCTAAACTATAATTAAAAACTAAACTTACCGAAATAAAACTTATATACACTAAGGAATATATAACTAAGACTTAATTACTACTACTAAACTAAACTACTACTACTACTAAACTAAAAAAAAAAAAATTTTAATTTTTTTATAGAAATACCGCGTCCGCCTTTTTTAAGTTCCCACGCTTTTTTTTCGTGGGTGTAGTTGTTGCGTGCTTTTAGTTTTCTACAGTCTACTTCTTCTTCGTTTGGCATATGTCATTTGTGATTTGAATTTTGGGTTCTGCCCATGGACAAAATAAGGTAAGATGGGAAGAAAAGAAAAAGAGGAATATTTAGGCTTCCATTTTAAATAATATAAATTCTATAAGATTAAGATTAAAGAATATTCCCTGATAAATGTGCTATTTAACGGTGATAACCTTCCTTGGTAAATGCCCTATTAAATGGTGAAAACATCGTTCAAATAGCACCAGTAGATTTTGAGAAAATTGTGGACAAACAAACATACATACAAGCATAAAGGTCAAAGCGTTTTTAAAGTCGGTTAAAAATGCTTCAAGATACATTTATTTTAAATGGCGGCCTTAGCGGCCAAGTTACGAGGTGGCGTAGTCGAAAAGAACACATCAAAAGTTATAAAATTAAATTGAAAATTGCTTTTTAATACTCCCTTTTAAACTTTTAGGTAAAACTAGCCAATAGGCTACTGACTCATATTTCATTTCATACATTGAAGGATCCTTTCGTACTTGGCTTAGGAAAACGTATTCTAGCGATATCATAAATATAAAACTTAAGATTGATAAATAAAGTTGATTTAAAAATATGTATTTTTGTTTTTTAAGTTCTACTGATGAAAATACCTCGAAGTAACATCCGGCAAGGATGTGACGACACAAACACAATATGCACATATTTAGTTGTGAAACGGAACGTTTCTGTAATTATAATAAAGTTCATGACATCTGTTATATATGTCAAAACGTCAAATGGAAAGTAACACCGCCATTTTATTACTACGGACTATAGCACAGATTACAAATAGTACTAGTATAACGTCACAGCACAGATAATCTATCAACCAACATGGCGTGTTTTCCAACAACCAACAAGTGTATTTTAAAAATATTTTTTTGTAGGTTTCAATATAATGTTATTTTTTTATTGTAGTGAAACAATTATATACAAGCGTTTAGGACATAAATAAAAACAAAGTCAAGTAGCCTATTACTTACTGAGGTAATAAAGTAAAAATAAAAAATATATTGTAAAGGTCTGTAATGTTATGGTAACAAATTTTAAAAGTATTTTGTTAGGTACATTCTTGAACACTTTCCATAGAATCCTCTTCGGTACCTTTTTTCTTTATAAGGTTGAATACTCCATGCACTCGCATGTGGACTTTGAGATTATGATTGGCAGTAAAACCTTTATTACACACCTTACAAACATAGGGCTTCTCACCTGAAAGATATTCATAGTTTGTATATTTTTTGTTACTGTAAAATTGGAAATATGTACTGTAAGACTGTAATATAACAAGCGAGATTGTAAAATGTTAAAAGATTGTGAAACCCTTCTATTTAGTATGGGTTCACAATCTTACTTACAATTTAACGCATTAATCCGTATGCCATAATTTTAATAACTAATTAGTCACAAACGAAACTAAAGGCGTCACAAACGTTCACAAATGATTGACTGATTAGAATTACCATGTTGGACCTGCGGCGCTGGAGCGTGAATTTGGCGCATATGAGAGTTATGAGCTTTGTTTATATGTGAGTGCTGAGTGACACATAGACAATAATATAAGTGTGACGTCCGGCCTAAGGCGCAACGCATCCCTTGCTTGTCATAGCCTCGGATTACATTTCCCGGCCGGAGAGGCTTCGGTTATAATTTTTTCGAAGACATTCAACTTTATTGAAGTTATTATGTAAAGTAAGTAGTGATATATATCGTTATAAGAGTTGCATAATTCGGATATTAATAAGAAAATATAGGAGAAACAAGCATAAAATATTTTAGGATCGTAGCTGAAACTGCAACGTTAGTAACGTTGCAGTTTCTTGCGTTGCAGATTTGTATTACAGTTTTGTGTAGAAGCCTTTTAACTTGGCTACCGACCAAAGGCGGTGCTTGCCCGACGTAAATAGTCCACTCAATGCAAAGCACAGCTTAGGCCTACTGAACACTTCATATTTTTAATAACTGATGATGTCCTACCAGTATGCACCCTGCGGTGCTTGTTGAGAGTGGAGTAACCCCAGAAGGTTGCCGGGCAGTACTCGCACTTATGTGCGCGTACGCCGTCATGCTTACTTAGGTGTACGCGCAGCGCGTTCCGCGTCTTGTACGCGGAGTCGCACCGGTCGCACTTGTATTTACGCTCGTCCGAGTGAGTCTCTAGATGATCTTTCATCTGCAATTAATAATAAATTTGAATATAATTCAGAATGTAAGTTTCTTAAAGACAAAGGAAGAAAAATTTTGCAGCTTGGCAGAAATTAAAGGATCATTTTGGGCCACAAGGTTAAGTAGCCGGCCAATGAAAAAAAATGTAATAGCTTTGTAGAGGAAGACAAACTGAATGTTTTTACTATGGCTACAATTCTCTAGGATCACTGGTTCAAAAATATACAGGGTGGAAGTTTTTGAGATGACTTATTAGGCGAAGAAACTATGAGTTTTAGCAAAAAATGCTCAAGGGAGTCTCAAGATCGATTTGCATAATAATAAGTTTAAAAATTAAGCACCAGCAGCACCATGCAGTTTCATTTCTCATCAAAATCGAGCTCCAGACTCCCATGAGCACTTTCCGCTGAAACTCATAATTTTAGACAATTCCACTCAAAAACTTTCACCCTGTGTATGTATTTTGCACTATACATTAAATTTCTAGAAACTTTCTAGAGATTCTAGAGAATTGTTTCCATAATAAAAAATATTCAGTTTGACTTCCTCTACAAATCAATTACAATTTTGTTCGTTGGTCGGTTACTTGTTCCCGTGGCCCAAAAGCGTGATCCTTCTTTCTCTTTCAAAATATTTTCTTTATTTTGTAAAAAAGTATATGTCAGTTTCTTTTATTTCGACTTTTGTTTCTAAAAAAGCATCCCTATTTGCATATAAGTAATTTAGTTGTGTTATACAGGTAAACCTGCCTGAGAAGATGTGACGGATTAATATGGAAATTATTGAAATAAAACCGTACCTTTTTCGGAACTTCGATCACAATGCCACAGACCGGACATATGGAGTGAGTACTGTACTGGCACTTGTGTAGTTTGAGTCGGCTCTCATCTCTGAAGAGAGCCTTACACAGCTTACAGCACACCTTCTCGGCTGTGTGAATCCGTAGTTTGTGCCGCTGAAAAAATGAATACCTAAATAATTAGGCTACTACCATATAAAATAAATAATTAAAAAGTGTATCAGATAAATGATTACTTTTGAAAATTATATTAAGCAAGACTAATGTTAACTATTGTAAATAAATCACAAAAAGCTAAATATGTAATGATAAAGATTTTTTGTTTATTATTACATACCCTTAATGAGGAGTTAAATTTACTTTTATAATCACACTCGTTACAAAACCACATTTTTCTTTTCACATGAGACTTCAATTTGTGATACTGAAGGGCATTAGGGTTATGAAAACTGAAAAAATTAAACTTTTCAGATGAATTAATGTTATATTTATATTATATTCATGTACGTAAAGGTATGTACGGTACGGTATTGTAACGAAGTAGGTAGGTACATAGTAGACGTGGCCACACAGTACACAGTGGCTATAATCCAATCTAATGCCAAATTTTATAATATTATATCTATTGGATTTTTGTGTAAAAGAGTAAAAATGATTATATGCACTTTTGCGCAAATGATTATGATACAAATATAAGTAATTTAACCTGCATCATAATTTAAAATTACTTACACTTTGGAACATTCTTTACACTCATAAGTTTTGTTTGTATCGTTATGCATTGATTGCCTGTGTTTCTTCAAATTTTTTAGAGTGACGTAGTCCTTATTACACTCCCTACATTTCGCTCCATCCTGAAATTATACAGAATATTTGGTTAGCTTTTAGTCTCAAGAAATGGTATATTTTCAATAATGGAAATGAAGCCCAAATTTCACGCAAAATTGCACACATCCACACAGGAGCCACACTGCAAATTGAACAGTTTTACGAGAATTGGCCCCTACATTTTAGAATACATTAAAATGCAAAACAACCAAATTCTTAATGACTGTCGGAAAATTTCATGTTTCCTTATATTATTAGGTTCTTACATATGAAATTGGCGTTTTGTCGTATTGGCCACTTTGATCTCAAATATAAGATATTATCTTCTTAGGAATTCCAATTTCTTAGGAAAACCGTAATTCATTTGTTTTTTCCTCTTTTGGATTTTTCTTTGCGTCACTCTGTTTACAAAATGGAAAAATTTAAATATCGTATTAATTTCGAGTACGAGTTCCACCGTGGCACCAGTGCTGCAGAAACGGCTCGAAGGATTAATTATGTGTATGGCGGCGGTGTCTCAAAATAAAACATAGTGCGTTTTTGTTTCCAACGTTTTCGTTCTGGAAATTTAGACCTGCAGAACAAGCCCGTGGACGGCCGGAGACCAAAGTTGATAATGAAGAATTGAAGTCCGAGTTAGCGGCAGGCTGTGGTGTTAGTGATAAAACTGTTTTAAACCACTTGAAGCAAATTGGGAAGGTGAAAAAGCTTGAAAGGTGTGCGACAAACGCGCATCGACTGCTGCGTTTCATTACTCAACCAGCACAATAATGAAGAGATTTTAAATCGAATCATTACCTGTGATAAAAAGTGGATCCTGTACGATAACCGGAAACGCTCATCGTAATGCCATTCGCCAGGGTTCAGCATACCCCAAGCGAAAATGACTAAAAAAAAATTACTTGTGAGCGTTTGGTGGACTAGTCGTCCACTACAGCTTTCTTAAATCTGGCCAGACTATTACGGCAGATGTCTATTGGCAGCAACTGCAAATCATGATGGAAAAGCTAGCTGCTAAACAACCGAGGTTGGCCATTCGCTCTAGACCACTGCTGCTTCAGGACAACGCTAGACCACACACTGCACAACCAGACGGCTACCAAATTAGAGGAGCTTCAATTGGAATATCTAAGACATCCACCATACTCCCCGGAACTTGATCCAACAGATTACCATTTTTTTTTCCAAACTTGGACAACTTCTTACAAGGGAAAAAATTTAACTCTGATGGGGCAGACCAAAGCGCCTTCAAAGATTTTATTGATTCCTGTCCGAATGGTTTTTTTAGTAAAGGAATCAATGAACTACCTATGAGATGGCAAAAGTGCATAGATATCAATGGTATATACTTCGATTAAATAAATATTATCCCCCTTACATAAAAAATATTTATACAACGGATAACCAATACAACATTGCTGTCTTTGTCTGATGCGTTGGGAAACTCACTTGACAGACAAAGACAGCAACGTTGTTTAAGTTATCCGTTGTGTAAACATTTTTATTAGTAAGGGGGATTATTTTTTAAAAAAACATTGACTTTATGTTCCTCCTTTACAAAATGGCAATTTCATATGTACCTAATACCTAATATATTGTCTGTTAATGCAATCAATATAAATACAATAGAAATACTATGTTTGGCAAGAGACATTAAGAAAGTAGTTGTACCATACTTGTAAGATTATTAGTTTTTGAAAAAAAATCAACAACTTACTTTAATCTTACCCAAATGCTTTATATTGTAATGATATTCTAGGGTGATTGGAGTTTGAAAAACTCGCAAGCAAATGTGACATATAAAGTTGGGTTTTTGTAAATGAGAAATTCTGTGATACAACATAGTTTCCCAATCTTTGAAGTAAAGAGAGCATATTCCACAATAATTGTTAGTCTCATGACTTTTGACGTGATCACACACTTTTTCCTTTTCTACTTTCTCTGTGCAAAGCCCTGTAAAGTTTGAAAATATATTCTTCCTAATAAAATGTATGTCATAACTCATATTGTAGTATTAGTTGTGTACAATGAACGTTTGTATACCCGCCTATACTACCTATATTCTTCTGATGATATGAAATACATTTTAGTAACAATATAAGGGGAGTCTGGAGCTGGGATCTCAGTCCATTATATCTGCAGAATAACTTCAACCTCTTAAGATCTATGCTGACTTAACCTACATGTAGAAAATTGAACATAATGAATCTCTTACCACAGTCATACATTATAAATACAGGCTGTTTCATATAGTTCATGTTACTTTCTTTTTTTACTATTCTTGGCATTACTTTTCTGGTCCTTTCATTAGTTGATACAGATGTTTGTAAGAAACTATCGTCAATATTAGGTTGTTTAACATCTATGAAAACAAAATCATTATTGAATTGACACATTTTAATGTAGATTAAATTGTAATATCGCACAATGGTCAATAAATTATATTATAAATTATTTTTTTATTTGAATTTCAGAATGTACATAATAAACTGACCCTTATGGTATGTATCTACAATCAACCATTGACGAGTCAGTCATTATGAAAATGATATTGATGAGGACATGACCAAAATCTCCATATTAATGTCTATTAAATCATTCTGTCTCCACTAACTGATAAAGAAAGAAAGAGGGGTGAAAGTGCCTAGATATGTCATTTTAGTGACTGAGATTATCAACAATAGCAATCTGCACACATAGCGTAGACTTTGAGACGAGTCAAAACAAGCTTTGTCTTGGCATTATGGTAGGTAGGGCTGTTAGAAATTATGTAAGTTTTAGTTTTAAAGTGCTTTAGTAGTTTATTAACACCCAGTGGACGAAATTCGCCCATAAATATTCATATAATTTTTAAGTTTGAACTTTATCTTCTTTTCCTATTATATAGAAAAAAAATGTAAATGTTGTGGCAGATTGACATATCAAATGCATTGTAGTGCACACACTACACATTACTAATGTGTACTAATGTGTACTAATGTGTGAGGTAATAATAAAATAATAATAATAATAATAACTACAACACAGGTGTGTTATTTATATTATTCTAAGCATTTTTAAAACAATATTAGCTTTCTGCACACATTTTCCTATATAAACTTTAACTACTCCTCCGTTTGCAAATTTTTTGTACAACTGCACTCAAAGTTTTTGCTTTACATATTAATATATATTATTATGAATTTTTTTATTAATACATACCATATATATACTCATATACAAAATTGTCTTCAGTTTGTAGTGTCTCATTGTTCTCCAAATCATTGTATTCACCCTTTACTTCCAATTCTACTTTCTTATCCAGTTCAGTATAACTTATCTGAAAAAAAATAATAATAATAAGTTTGCCTTTAAGAAATGAAAAAACATTATTTGAAGTTATGTACCTCATCATATTCTAAATCATCCTCTTGCTTTATCTGGGTGGTAATTTTAGAATCCTGAAACACCATTAATAACAGCTCAAGTCAAGTGTATTAAATAGCAATCTACAATATATAAACTAAATAGCAATCTTTTGGAGGTCATAAAGATTAGCAATTATAGTGTATAGTATAGTGTATTTTAGCAGAAAATAAATAACAGTGAAATAGTATTCAACAGTATTTTGTGCATTACATATTAAACAACTTGCAAATAATCAAAATGGTATAATTGCTTTTGAATTTTTCAGGATGAACAAACTGTATATTATTATGTATTTGATGCCATTGAATAAAACTTTTTGTAATTACTAATTACCCTGCACTATTCATGCGTGTTTAATCACAATACTCTGTTGTATAATAAATTCGATGAAATTAATGTGCCATTGTACTTCTTACTGCACAGCAAATAAGTGGCTTTTAAATATAGTGTAGTTAGGGGTGCTTATATAATTCGTTTTGATTAAATACAATCTGAATGGACTACAAACCTACTGTGACTGCGCTTATTACAAATACCACTGTATAAGGCTGGGACTTTTATCACCGGAATCCGGAAGATCGTAGAAAATCCATAACATTGAAAATAGAACTTTGTGCCAATACAATGGAGTTGAAAATGAAAGATGTCATATACACCATTGACATTTGACTCAACACTCATGTGTTGGATTTTCAACTCTATTTTTAGTGCAGTTCTATTTTCAATACTCAGAATTTTCACCGTTTTTCCGGATTCCGGAGCATATAGTCCCAGCCTAAGGAGCTTCTTTGTCTACACTCAGATTAAATTGGATCTGAATGAAGTACATACCTACTAAAGTGGCTTTACTTACTACAAATACAATGCAGTATAAGGCGCTTCTTTGCCTACATTCAGATTAAATTGGATCTGGACCATTCAGAATTGAGACTGAATAGAGTACATATCTACACTGAAGTGTATGTACAAACACATATTTTATGCCAAGTCTTGACGAAAAAGTTTAATAAGGACTAACTTTATTCGAGGTTAGAGCACTGACTAATATGGAATTTGAAGATATACATTTTTCTCTGAATTCTACACAAAATTTAAGATCTTTGGTACAATTTTCGCACAGTTGTTGTGGCATACTGTCTTCCATATATATCTGAAAATTAAAAGAAAAGAATATTATTGATCATACTTCATTTTCAATTTGTTTCTCTAAATTATTCTCATCACAATAAATAAATTCATACACATAAATCTGTAATCAAGTTGAAGCACATAATGTTGAGTTCGTCGAGCAGCGTTGTATTTTCACAACTGGTTTTTAAGCATGCACGACACTGCATTTTGAGATATTTCATGTAATTTTTTCGTAAATTCGACTATCGTGTGCCCTATAAAATAAAAACTTGGTTTTGTGTTTAGAGTTTCTATAATTCACTCTCAGACAGGGTTGGAATCAGGCTCTCAGAAAATTATTGTCTATGGACGTCAAAAATATAGTATTTTTCTAAAAAAGATAGTATAGTCTGTCAAGAAAGTGATGACAGGCGGGAAAATTTTCTAAACGTAATCACGCTTAAAGGTGTATTTTTTTCTTTGTATTTTCACAGAGAACGCTTATTACATTTTAAATGTTGTCACTTTGCACATTTTTATCTCAAATTAATAAAGTTCTCATATTTTTTATTTCATTTAAAAATTTTGCCGCCTGTCATCACTTTCTTGACAGACTATACATTGCCAAAAATTACAGAAGCCTTTTTTTTTAGGTGTATATTCAAATAAAAAACATATTTGGACGTTGGATTTTTATTAAATAAATCGACAAAAGGCAAAAGGCTAACATTGAGGTTATTTTACCTTCATAGTAACGTTACTATTAAGGTAAAATAACCTCAATGTTAGCCAATTCTTCAATATTGGGTACATCGTCCTTGGCAACGATGCGACGTAACATGTCGTCAGACGGTGCAAAATCTGTGCAATTTTTCGATTTGCTCTCTTTTACGGCATCACAAGTAAGTAGTAGGGCATCGATGGACTGGGTTGCTAATTTGTTGCGTATTCTGGTCTTTGTTAAATTCACATTGCTGAAAACTCGTTCGCAATCGGCGTTTGCGTGAGGCAAGACAAGGCAGTCAAGCGCAAATCTGCTGATAGCTTTAAATGGCTTGCTTGCAGAAATGTCAGACCATTCACTGAGTTTTGTCCAGAAAACGTCTGGTCTTTTTTCCGCCTTTAAGTCGTCGTCAATGTCTGTCAGTGGCAGCATGCGCCACTGATCATTCAAAAACTTGTAGTGTTTGTAAATCTTGTAAGTCTATTATTCTAGGGAAGTTGGAGGCGATTGGAAGAATATCGGTGTTCTTTCTCGCACACGTTGACTTAGGGCATTTTTGGGACTTAACAAGGAAATGCAAATTAACGCTTCATTACCGAAATCCCATCTTTTTTTAATTTGCAAAGTAGATTCTACAAGAAAATCTTTACATCTACTCAGAAATTCTTTTCGCCTGTTCATGTCTGCCTTTATTTCAGGTGTGTTGATTTTTGTAGCTACGCTTATTCCTAGATAAAGGAGTTCAACATTCAAGTGTTTTGTTTTATCTTCTGGATTGATTTTCGATAGATCAGTTTGGTTGACATGCCCTCGATCCATAAAACAAAATAAAAAGTCTTTGTACATTTCTTTTACTTTAGCATCCAGCTCTGTGACTACAACCTCAGCGGACTGAAAGTATTTGTTAAATATTGTAAATTTTGGTAGCACCCAGGTCAGAAATTCATAATATAATTTGATATATGGATCCGAAAGCAACTCGAGTATAGACTGCCCCGAAAGAGATCGTTCAGACAATGCCATATCAGTAAAATACAATTTCAAAGCATCCCAATTGCTTAAAACGCGTGCCACTACTTGCTGTAGTGACAACCATCTTGTTTGCGATGGATGTAACATTTTTTGTTGCTTCAGATCTAAGAATTCTCGAAATTGTTTCAGCGCCGCTGATCGTTTCGAGCTGTTGTGAATGAAACTAAATATGTTTCGTGCCAGCTGTTCACACCTATTCGGCAGTTTTTGACACGCTGCACTAGCACATAGATATGCAGAATGGCAAGTGCACTTCATAATAATAATTAGAGGGCAATCTTCTTTGAATCTGCTGGCAACTGAATTTCCGCTTCCCATCATTACATTACAGCCGTCAGATCCAAAACCGACGACATTTTTTAAAGGGATTCCATAATCCATAATGGATTTCTTTAATTTCTTATAAATGATTTCAGCCGTCGCTCCATCATTTACGGCGCTCCATCATTTACGGGTCATCGTCACTGAAAATTTCGTGAAGGTTTATTTATTTATTTATTTAAATTAAGGACACCAAACAGTACATACATTAAAACCTTGTTAAACACAATAATAGTAATTTGTACCGATGCATGTACCTTAACAGGCGACACAGCATTCACGGTTATAGCTCTACAAATACAATATAAAAGTTGGTTTCTTAACAACACAATTAAATCGATAAAATATGATTATGAATTAAATAAAATTAAAGTTTCATGCAAATTAATTATAACAGTAATAACAAGCTAAATTTCATAATAATAAATAACTTAAAACTACGACAAAACATTTACATCTTAACTAAGAGCAGTTTAAATGAAATAAAATTAGAAAATAAAACACAATTTTAAAACAAGATCAAAATCAGGAAAATTATTTAAAATTTTAGGCAATATTAATAAATTTTAGTTAACAATAGTTAATAAATTAATACTAATCATAATTATTAAAAAAGGAAAATCTACGAAAATTTAAATTAAAGCAAATAACATCACAGTTTACGTAACTTAATCGACATACAGTTCATTAAAAGAAATAAATAATGATAATTAATTGTTAGAGTTATTGTGATACATATTACATTCATCATTATCATCTTTCGATGTCATTTACCACATAGAAGTGCTTGCAAATTTTGTTTTTGAACTGGCTAAAAGAATCATGAAAGATATCGATATCGGTCAATGCGTTGTTGATCGTACAATATTCACTACACATTTTGGAGATAGGAGCATTAGACCCTAGATTGGTTTTGGAATCAGGACCCCGTAGGATTTTAGTAATAGGTTTACGTGGTAAGTTGTAAGGTACGGTCAGTGACAAATAATGTAGGAGTTCGGTGCAACCTGTATGGCCATTGACAATTTTGTGGAGAAGTAAAAGACAGAGAGTAGTTCTCCGCATCTTAAGGCAAATGATTTTGAAGAACCCGAGACGCCGGATATACGGTGCCCTATGAGATATACCGCTGCTACTGAAGGTTAAATGCCTTGTAAACGACCTTTGTATTGCTTCAATTCGCTGCGACAGAACGGCGGTAGCAGGGTTCCAGATGGAGCTAGCGTATTCGAGATGACTCCTTACTAGTGAGTTATAAATAAAAAATTTAAAACGTAAGCAAGGATTTCTCTATTAATACAAAGGTCACGTATTAATAGAGAAATCCTTGCTTACGTTTTATAAGTCCCATCATCTGCGACGCCTTTTTAACGATGTTATTCACGTGAGAGTTGAAGGTGAGCTTCGTGTCCAGAGTGACACCGAGGTCACGTATTTCATTCACTTCATCGAGAGTACACCCATCCTACAAATACTTGGAGGGATATGGTATCTTTTTTCTAGTAAATTTAACATGAAAGCACTTTTTAGGATTCAATGTCATTTTATTGTCAGAGCACCATTTGCTAATACTATCTAGATCCTTTTGCAGAAGTAGCGACTCCCTTGGTGAGTGTACAATCATATACAATTTGAGATCGTCTGCGAACATTGAACGCATACAGTATTTTATCACCTGAACAACATCGTTTATGAATACTGAGAATAGTAAGGGACCTAGATGGGATCCCTGGGGAACTCCAGATAGAGCAAGATAGAGCAGTGACTCAAAACCATCTATACATACGAAATGTATTCTGCCATTTAGGTATGAAGTAAACCAGGCTAGTAGGGCACCGAAGATACCACACGTCTCCAGTTTACAAATCAATAACGCGTGATCCACTCTGTCAAATGCGGAGGAAAAGTCGGTATATATTGCGTCAACCTGCAACCTCGAGTCGACTGCATGCGAGCAAGGTTCCAAAATTTGCTTTCTATTCGGCCGGAGATTTCGTTGAAAAATCTCACTACGACACATGATGCTTTAGAGGTAGATATATCGGTGGATTCGTCATCATTATACTGAATTTTGATGTTTTCAATTTTTCAGCCAACTCTACTTTATGTCCAGGACCAACGCCTTTGTAAATAATCTTTGCAGTCTTTTTGCGAGTAATGTTTGTTTCTTTTAAGATTTTGGAATCAGGAAAGCATTCTTTTAAAAGTTTACCAAGGTGATCAGCAGAATTAAAAGCTATGTTATGTTCAGCAAAATAGGCTGCCATCTTAACTTCAGCAATTTTTGCCAATTTGATCGTGTTATTTTCCTGAGATGTTGAGGAAGACGGAAAAAAGGAAGTGATTGGTTTTGCAGCACGGATCGATGTCAATTTTTTTTTATGTTTTTGTCCTTCTGAATGCTTTGATAAAACATGCTTTTCAGCAATCATAGAAGTATTACATACCTTGCATCGTGCTTTAAAATCATCTTGAGGATCATTAGTTAGCCACTTACTGAACTTTGGTTCATTTTCCCAGTCAGCTCTATATTTCTGTTGCCTATGTTTTTCTTTCACGACCAAATCGCCCCTAACGATTCGCTTCCTTTTTGGCGTGGAAGGGCCAGTATCATCGCTTTCACTCATGTTTTTATTATTATGAAAAAGAATTGCAATTAAAAAAAGAAAGAAATCACTTTAAATGCTTCAGAGTCAGATGAACAGCTCAACTATTCACTTTGGTATGCTTGCGGAATAGTCGCTCAAAGGTCAAAGCAAAGGCTTAAACTAACTCTCGATCTTTGTCCCACTTATAAACAAACTACGAATATTTATCTCTTTCTGTCAGAGTGACCGGCCCAATGCATGGCCAGAATGTCATTCAGTGAACATTTTAAGGGGAATACCCATACATAATGTTGCCATACGTTAAAAAATTTCTTACGAGGGGTAATAAAATAAAATGTGGGTACAGGTATAACTATCATAAAGAAATTATAGTATTTTTGCGTCCAATCCTGCCTTTGCGATAGTATATAGTACACGTCATGAAATTGTAGTACAAATACTATAATTATAGTACGAAATTCAACCCTGCTCTCAGATTAAACACTTTTTTTTTAATATATGGCGTCGACTTATCTTAAAACCATTTGCCAGTGTCAAGTAAAAAAGGCGGGAAATAGAACTTTCGTTTCAATTTTCAACACTGTATTCATATATCGTCAAGTCTAAAGTCTAGTCAAACTCCAAATAAATAGTCGGTACAGTCAATAAGTCATGTCAGTCGATTCAGTAAAGTGGTAGACGCTTTACTGAAAGTTCCTAGGGAGTTTTGGCGGGAAACACACAGATAGCACGTTTTTAGAAGTTGTACCACTTGCCCACACTTGTGCACGTTAACGAATATTTAATGGTTAATATTCTACCAATATTACGCAATAAGAACCGAGATAACACAAATTTATGAAATATTACAAATTCACAACGTCACCCATTGAACTCCCCGGCAAGACTCCGATTATACACTTCTTCCGTGATTTCACTACATTAAGACTGTGGCATAGATGATAAGTACTACCATAGATGATAAGTACTACTACTGAAACATGGAGAATAGAGGTAAGGAGTACCATCTCTCTAAGGTGGAAAAGCTACAGTGTCCGACAAAAGTAATTAAATAATAGTTCCAAAACTGGCCATAATGGCGCTGGAGGGGCAAGGGTGTGTGCTATGAAGTTAGAATTTTTGATGACTATGACTAGTTAGACTAGTTTTTCGTCTGTGTGTTGCATGTCGCGTGACGGTCGGCCGCGGAGTAGGGATAAAGTGAAAGGCACTCGTCAGAGCAGCCGAGCCCAATATGGCGGCGCCTATAGTTCGCATCAGCTGACCGTGTAGTGTATAGACTAGTACTCATTTGTGCCAGTGCTCCACGCTATTTTGTTATTAAGTTTTACTTTTACCGTGGTTTCATAAAACCACACAATCCTTATCTTGATTGGTTTACAACCCAAAAATACTTCACATTAGTAAGGCCCTCATAAACATCTTATGCTAATAGGTTCGCTTTACCTATAGCGTGATCTAGCGGCAAATCAGCGCCATCTAGTATGCCATATGAGAACCAAAGTTCCTTAAGAAAATTAACTTAAAATCTAACCCATAAACAGTCTGTATATTGATAAAGACCGCATTTAACTCGTTATGTAGTTCACGCGAAGACACAAGAAGAAGATTTTATTGTTATTAAATTTCACTTTTACCGTGGTTTCATAAAACCACACAATCCTTTTTTAGTAGTTAATTCAGTAAATCATGAATATTCTAATTACTCGTATAGTCGAAAATATTTTTATATATAAAACCAAAGATTTAATTCCAAAAGAAGATCCCAAGATTTAATTATCCGTTTTTTGCCGCTTTACACCCCTGCGTCTGTAGCGCCCCCTATTTAACGCTATTTTACGGACACTTTTCATGTATGGAGATGGTACTCCTTACCTCAATTCTCCATGTACTGAAAGCTCTGTGGTTGCTTCGCGTCCAATTCTTCTTCGTCGTTTGGCAATGTCATTGAGATGTGATTTCTTTTTAAATAAATATGTGGCATCGGCTAATAACCATTTGCTAGTAGCTTGTAGTTGTGTCAAGTTAAAAAGGCGGGATATAGAACCTTCGTTTCAATTTTCAACACCGTATTCCTAAATCGTCAAGTCTAAAGTCCGAATAAATAGTCAGTGCAGTCCATGAGTCATGTCAGTCGATTCAGTAAAGTGGTAGAAGCTTTACTGAAAGTTCCTAGGGAGTTTTGGAGGGCACGCAAAATAGCACGTTTTTTGAAGTTGTAACACTTGCCCACAATTGTGCACGTTATCGAATATTTAATGGTTAATATTCTACCAATATTACACATTATGAACCTAAATAACAAAAATTTATAAGGAAATACAAAAACCACAACATCACCCATCGAATTCCCCAGCAAAATTCCATTGAGATTTGATTTTGCAGTTTTGAATTTTGATTTCTGCCCATAGACAAAATAAGGCTGGGACTTTTTTATAGTTTTTGCTTTGTTTGTTATTATTTTATTACTATTTCATAGTTTTTAACTATAGGTACTTCATTTATTTTAGATTTTAGGAATAATCAATAGTTTGATAATATTTAGGTTTTCTATTTTATATTATACTCTAAAAAATTAAATAATGTTCCCTGATAAATGTGCTAATAAATACTGTACGCATATTTGAAGCTTAGGTACTTGATATGAGATGGCGCTAGCGTGTCTGACCTCCTCGTAACTCGATCGCGTGTCTCGCTCCTTCGCGTAACCGCGCGCTCGCACTATTCGTAACGTAATATTTTAAATTAAAGATGATAAGTATTACTGCTTCAAATCATTGGCGTCTAAATTTTCGACTCGTCGACACTTATCAACAGTTCTAAATTGAATAAGTGCATAGTTTTATTCTTTTCATAAGGGTGAGCCCTGAGTAGCAGTTATCATGAATAACATCAATAAGTGCCCCATTATTTCTTTACTTAATGAATACAATAATTACTAACGGTGTTACCGTTCGTATTGAAAATATTTCTATAAATAGAACTAAATTTTAATAGAAACAATATAAATAATTAAATACTGTACGCATACTTGAAGCTTACTGATATGAGATGGCGCTAGCGTGCTCGACTTCGTCTTGTCTCTTTCCTTCTCGTACCCTGTCGCTCGCACAGCTACCTTGAGAACCCCACTTGTGGCGACGCCACAAGCAGTAGCCTAATTTAATTTCAAATCATTGGCGTCTGAATTTTCGACCCGTCTGCCGGGAGGGACTCCTTACGCTGTTTTTTTAGAGTCAGCGTCTAGTCGTCCCCTCCGTCGCTATTTTATTTAACTGTGCTTTTTAAACCTTAAGAGTTGTGGACAGGAGGTAAAATAATGGACGAAACCGACATGCTGCCATAGGCAACCATGTCGACCAGCGAAGACAGTGATGGGGCCTCCCGCTCGGGACGGACCCGGACCGCGTCTAGCTCGTCCGCTGCCTCAATAAACAGCTTGTTAGAGTCCACCTCCGACACAAATGCCCCACGGCCCCCACGTGCCCAACTGCGCGTTTAAAGGTCGTGGTCCGACGTGGTGTCCCCCGGCAGGGACGCCGCGTGGGCGCCCGAAGACGCGGAGATGACCTCTCTGCCCGCCGAGCGCCACGTGGCGTCCACATCGGGTGCCTCCCATAGTTGTCGAGAAGCTGCCCGACTGGACCCGACACTTCAGGGTTCTTCGCGAGCGCCTCGGCCATAACTCACCGAACTGGAGAGAGCAGAAGGAATCGCCTGGTTCACATACGCTCTCCCAGCCGAAAAGAGCGTCAAAATATGCATTAGAGGACTACCCTACGACACCGAGCCGGAGGAAATAGCCGAGGAACTGCGCAACCTCGGTCACTTCCCAGAGTACGTGCGTAGCATACACGCACGTAAAGGTAGGCCCGGATGTATATTCTTAGCCATCCTAAAAAGAACGGTAGACACAAAACCGCAAATTTACGCGGTAAACTCCCTGCTTGGCATGGATGGCATCGCCATCAAGGCCTGGAGAGGCGGCCGAGGCCCAAGGCAATGCCATCGATGCCCAAGGCAATGCCATCGATGCCAAAAATTTAGACACTCTTCGCATCACTGCCACAGAAACCAGGCGTGCGTGCGATGCGGCGGAGAACACGCCGCAAAAGACTGCACGATACCGAGAGAAGACCCAGCCAAATGTGCAAACTGCGAGGGGCCCCACCCAGCGAACAGCATCAAGTGTGAGTTCATCACGCGCGAAGCGAGAGCCCTCCGCAGCCGAAACCTACCAAAAAGACGACCCAGGTGGAGGCGGAGCCAACCACAGCTCCAAGCCAGGTCTCCCACCTCCAGGTTGCTCCCTGATGGCCCAGGTCAACGACCCGAAGCCTAAGGGCTTCCCCTTAGGCTTCGGGCGGCCAAATAAGAAGAAGAACAAAAAGAAAAGCGCAAAGGGAAAAGCGCAAGAAAACACCTCGACTCCTCCCTCTAGCACGGCTACTGACCCCCAGGTAAGTTCCGTGCCTCAAAAGACTGCAGGACCGGCCCAGCGCGCACAGGGCCGCCCACAGCCGTCTGGACGTTCCAACCAGGTGACCTAGGGCGCCTACTTAGTGAAGTAGCAGTCATCATAGGTGAGCACGCGCGAACAATCGCGGAGGGCAACGACCCAACTGCCGCCCTTAGCTGCCTCCCACGAGCTCTAATGCTCCTAACCGAAGCTATCGCTATGAAAGTCACCCGCAATGGATAGTACGACAACAAGGGGAAAACTAGCCATTTTAAATTGGAACGCCCGTGGGTTACATGGTATGAGACGTCTGCTCGCACAAGTACTCCGGGACAATGCAGTGGATGTCGCCCTCATCAATGAAACCTACCTAAACCCCGGAATGCGTCTACACGTTCCGGGCTACTTCACATTAAGAAAGGACCACCGTGGTGCGGACAAGTACATCCGCGGCCTGGCAATCCTAACAAAAAGGGGCGTGGTCCACCAGCCGCTTCCCCCCACCGACACCAACTCCATCACAACCCTGGGCATCGAGGTAAGTCTAGCCGGACGACCCACGAGACTCTTCGCAGCCTACAAGGCACCACAAACCAAGTTAGACACCGCCGACATCCTCGGGCTTTTATCAGAAGAGCCTACAGTGATCGCCGGCGACCTAAACTCTAAACATATCGCCTGGAATTCACATTCCACCAAAAGGTGCGGCAGAACACTCCATAACCTAGCAGCTCAGCAGGGTCTGGACATCCTCGGACCCAATGAACCGACCCACTTCCCAGATACCCCTAGGTACAGAGCGGATGTTCTAGACATAGCAGTGGTAAGTAAGTTCCATGGCACGATTACACAGGAGGTGCTCCATGACGATCTCGGGTCAGACCACGCTCCTGTACTTATCATCTTAGAAGCCCCACTCACCCGGATTCCGCCACCGCCACCCAAACCCAGAGTGGACAAGGAAAAATTCGCCGCCCTGCTGTCAGAGTCAGTCCCCTGCCTCCCAGCCGACACAGCCGAGGAAGTCGAGAGGCTCACCACGGAACTGAAGTCGGCTATCAATGTGGCCCTAGCCCAGGCCTCCGACAGTACACCAACACCGAGAGGTAGGTTCCAATAACCAGACCCCTCGCGGCCATGATCGCCCAAAAGCGTTACCTGCGCCGCCTCTGGCAGCAAACAAGATGCCCAACTCTAAAATGCCGCCTAAACCGCATCACCGAGAAGGTAAAAGCAGAGCTCGATGCAATAAGCAGCGACCTCTGGGAGAAGAGGCTAATGAACGCAGCCGAAAATACCAACTCCATCTTCAAGCTCTGCCGCTCCCTCACAGGAGAACGGGCGCCGACCCACCCGCTCCTGCACAACGACGGACAGCCGAGATACAGAGCCGAAGACAGAGCTGAAATTTTCGCCGAACACCTACAGACCCAATTTACCCCCTTTCCCACGCCCGCTACAAACCACGTCGAAACGGTCACGCAGCAGGTGAGCGATTTTTTCAATCAAACAGGACCTCCACCGGAATCGGAACTGCACCCGGACTTCACCCTGGGTGCAGTCCAACGAGCTCTAGAAAAGGTAAATCCAAAGAAGGCTACCGGGATCGACGGCGTCACCAACGCCGCCCTCCGCGCACTGCCAAGGAGCACCGTGGCATCGGTGACGGCTCTTCAACGGCATCCTACGCACGGGACACTTCCCCGAGCGCTGGAAAGAGGTCCTCGTCGTCATGGTACCAAAGCCAGGTAAGGACGTCAACAAAGCGGCGAGCTACCGCCCTATCACACTCCTCCCGTGCCTCTCCAAGGTATTGGAGTTCTCCCGTGCCTTCTTAAGCCGCCTCACGCCGCTCCTCTCGATCCGTCCAGAACAGTTCGGATTCCGAACTCCGAGGCGTCCCCATCCCTTGGTGCGCCGAGGCCAAATACCTCGGCGTCACCCTGGACAGGAAACCGTCGATGGAAAGGCACGCGAAGACAGTAACAGCCAAAACTGCAGCAGCCCTCGGTACACTCAGAGCCCTACGTACCCCACTCATCCCGCTAAACCTGAAGGTAACAATATACAAGCTATACCTCAGACCTAGGTTAACCTATGTCGCACCGGCCTGGTTCCACCTGGCCAACACGACGTCGAAGAATAAAATAAGGGCCGCCCAATCAAAAGCCCTGCGATGCTTCGTCAACGCGCCATGGTGTGTCAGAAACGACGTCATCGCCCGAGACCTGAAGGTCGAATCCCTGGATGCGTTCATCGCAAACCAGGCCCGCCAACTATTCCTACGAGCAGACAACTCCAGCCACCCGACTCTTAGGGGCCTCGCCCCACTCCATGCCAGGCCACCCGACGCCAGGCCCTACCACCGGGACCTCATTCCCCCCAAGGACTAAGGTTCCCCGACACTCACCAGACTCCCTTCCTTCATAATACTATAATATTAAAATATTATATTATCCCAATAATCATGATTACCCTTTTCTGCACTAATTTCAGCATACAAACAAATAAACGCACCGGACGACGACGTGCGGACGAGCGAGCTGCCATGGATGGAGCTGCTGGGTGAACTCCTCATCGCGGGCTACAGCTGTCCGGCAAACAGGCCCCCCTGTCGCAGGTCGCCATCTGCTGGGCCTTCACCGGGGCAACCGGTGATCTCACCCGGTAGGGGCAGACCGCCAAGGGAGCCTGCGGACGGCTACTGCCTGCGAAGAAATTAAGAAGATCTAATAAAAGAAGGTAAAAATGCACCCAAGGACCTTCCCAAATTAATGGGAAGTGGATGACACCCCCGAAGGAGACCTAGTCCCGAAACGGCAACCCCGAAAATTCCCTCAGGGGGTTATCAGGAAGAATCACCACTCGACCCGTCTGCACTTACCAACAGTTCATTTTGTGATAAGTACTTAAGTTTTTATTCTATTTTATAAGTGTGAGCCTGATATAGCAGCTATTCATGTAAGTGCTCATTTTTATTTTCCTTACAAAGTGAATACAACTAACGGTTTTTACCGTTCGTATTGAAAATATTTCTATAAATAGATCATTATTTTTATAGAATCTATAATAATTAAGTTATATACGCTACCCTCTAAAGGAATTCAGTAATTTTATAAGAAAATTTAGAAAATTTTACCACTTCTCTAGAAATTTTTATCTACCTTCAGATAGACTTTTTTGTACTTATTTTTTAGATTCGTCTATAATTAGAACTATTTATAATATAATGCTGCTTTTTACGTTTGTGCTTTTTAGTTTTAAGTACGTATTTTTAGTAAAACACAAATCTTTCTATGGTTTTCAAATATTTTTAACTACCGTCAAGGAATACTTTTGTTTGTCGTTCATATCTTCCATTTTCAAGCTTTTTGCATGGAATCCTAATATTAGGTTTCGTTTTTAGCATGTAAAAAACTAATGATGATGTTGACCCGGTCGTAGATAAACCGGGCCCGAGTACCGCCAACTACGACACTAGCTCGGATTCTTCATCTTTCTCTTCCTCATCTTCTTGTACGAAGAAACGGCGACAGCGCCACCGTCGACTACGTCACAGGAAGTAGGCGAACTTAAAAGGCATCTTAGATACATAGGCTGCACTAAAAGTATCGGGAATGGAATATTTCCACTGTTCCTGTCATATTAAAATCTTTTTAATTTAAAACTCCTTGGTTTTATAAATCGAATACCGTTTATTTATTTAAAAAAAGATTCTCGGTTTTGTCACAAGGTCTTGTCAAACTTGTTTAGTCGTTGAGAAAATGGAATTGACTCGAGAAAATTCTAGTGCGATGATTTATTATGACTTTCGAAGTGGGTTAACACAAAAACAGTGTGTTGACCGGATGATTTCTGCATTTGGTGATGAAGCCCCATCCAAAACCACAATTTATCGCTGGTTTGCTGAATTTCAACGTGGACGTGTCAAGCTCAGTGATGATCCCCGTCAAGGTCGTCCAAAAACTGCAGTCACCCAAGAAAACGTTGATGCTGTGAGTAAGCTGATTGAGGAAGATCGACATGTGACATACCGCGAAATTCAGGCAACTTTAGACATTGGCATGAGTCAAATACAAATAATCTTGCATGAACAATTAGGTGTAAAAAAGTTGTTTTCCCGATGGATACCGCATTTGCTCTGTGAAGAGCAAAAAGCGGCTCGCGTTACTTGGTGCATTAGAACTCTCGAAAGATTCCACGCAGGATCCTCAAATGCTGTATTTAACATCGTATCAGGTGACGAATCCTGGATATACGCGTACGAACCCGAAACAAAAAACCAGTCACGAGTTTGGGTGTTCGAAAGAGAGTTAAAGCCAACAAAAATTGTTCGTTTACGGAGTGTTGAAAAAAAATGGTGGCCACGTTTATCTCCAAAACCGGCCATGTTGCGACTATTCCTCTTGAGGGAAAAAGAACGGTTAATGCAAAATGGTATGCTAACATTTGTTTGCCACAGGTCGTTTCTGAACTCCGTAAAGAGAACTGCAACCGCCGCATCATCCTCCATCACGACAATGCGAGTTCTCACACCGCGCACAGAACAAAAGAGTTTTTAGAGCAAGAAATCATAGAATTATTAGACCATCCGCCGTACAGCCCCGACCTAAGCCCTAATGATTTCTATACTTTCCCTAAAATAAAGAATAAATTGCGTGTTCAGAGATTTTCATTACAAGAAGAAGCTGTGGACGCCTACAAAACGGCCATTTTGGAGACCCCAACTTCCGAATGAAATGGTTGCTTCAATGATTGGTTCCATCGTATGAAAAAATGTGTCAAATTTCGCGGAGAATACTTCGAAAAGCAATAAATACATTTTTAAATAGTAATGTTGTGTCACTTCCTTGATTCCTGAAATTTTCAGTGCCACCCTCGTACAAACACGATCACGTAGATAAAAGCTATTCGCCTTTAGCTATTGATAACGTAGACCTCAACAGAGACTATTATAGCGATAATATTATTGACGATCAAGTTAGTGGTAGTCTTTATGATGAAGAATATACTAATAATGCCAAGTTAGATTTTAATTTTGATATTGAAGTTAAATTTAAAAAATTAAAGGTGCCTTCGGTACCAAAGGCACCTGAAAAGTTTCTTAATTTGCTGCAACAAATTCAACATTTTGATAAAGATGAATGGAGCGAAGTTCGCTATGCAGAAGTGCAAAAGCGGTATAATCATACGCCAGGTTTTACTGATTTAAAGCTAACGATGAGATTAAAGCTTATGATAGTCTACGTCATTTAGCTTACGCCGGTAGCAGATAAAGCTTACGCCGGTATTACCTTTTGTTTGCTAAAACAGCGCGATGCTCTGCAACAGACTCTAATCTTACTTTTATCTTGGGTTAAAGATGAGGTAAAGCTAAATGTCGACTCTTTGCATATGAAGGTTATGGAATTATTTACAAGCGGCGATTATGCGTCTGGTTCTGCCGACCTCTTACAGCTCGTTTGTGGTCACAGAGCTGAGGTGATACAGATGCGCCGAGATGGGATCATAAAATATGCACGTGATCCACTAACCAAATCATATTTACGCAAAATCCCTCCTTCAAATAAAAACTTTTTTAATTCTGAATTGCTATCGGGAGTTCTTGATAAGGCAGGTGGCGTTAAGAAAGCTTTTATGCCTTTGATAAAACTAAAAAGTTTTGGAACTACCTCGCAGGTAGTTAATAGTGGCTCTAATCATCCCCCGCAGGGAAATAGTCATGCGCCCTCGCGGGGCACATCTCAAGGTTGCTGTGGCTCTCAACACACACGACCGTTACAGAATTACCAACCCTCGCAGAGAAGGTACACAAGTTATGCCTCGCAGGGTTCTCACGAAAACTCTAACGCATGGCGTAGCAATAAAGCTAACCGTATTTCCTTTCGACAACAAGTTGACCGGCAGTCAGCGGTACGGCTTGAGCATGCAAAGGACAATAGAATTTAATAATATATATTAATATTATATTATTTATATAAATGAATTTAATAATATATATAATATAAAATAGCCTATTAATAGAGAATCCAACTCAGGTAAGAGAAGAAGATTCTGACTCGAGATTCCAAGCGGGCCGACTTTGTGCGTATCACAGTCATTGGAGGGCGTTGAAGGCACCACGTTTTCTTTTAAAAATAATAAAAGGTTATCGCATACCCCTTTACAACAAAACCTCCTCTTCGCCTCCCCGACATGACACGCACCTGCCTAGTGACAAGAAAGTGCGAAGCAATATCAAAGGCAATTCAAAAGATGAAGGACGAGAAAGTTCTCGAAGTAGTTCGATCTTCCCCCAGCTTCATTTCGAGCACGTTTCTCGTTCCGAAACAAGACGGCTCGCACCGTCCAGTGTTCAACTTGAGCAAGTTGAACGAATAACCTAACCTAACCGAACCATTCAGGTTAATAAATGCGAACAGGGTCCCAGACTTCCTACAACCGAACGATTGGTTGTGCAAAGTGGATTTGTGCCAGGCCTACTTCAATCTACCAATCGCTCGTTCTCATAGACGATTTCTACGCCTGATTTACGACAAGGAAATTCTTCAAATGACGTGTCTTCCCTTTGGCCTCAGCACGGCCCCAAGGATCTTTGCCTGTTTAAGAAACTGGATTGCTCAAATTCTAAGGGAACAGGGTATACGCGTCATAGTATACCTAGACGATTTCTTGGTGGTCAATCAAAATTACCATATACTAAAATCACATATCCAAATTGTAGTGGAAAGACTTCAATATCTGGGCCTTCAAATCAATTTCGAAAAGTCAACGCTGACTCCGTCCAAATGTCTGACCTTTCTGGATTTTCAATGGGACCCATGGCGCAATGTAAAATCTCTTCCGTTAGAGAAGGTGATAAACCTAAAAAGAAAGATTTCCGTAATCCTTCAAACTCAAAAAATACACCTAAAAGAGTTGCAAAGTCTTGTCGGACTCCTCAATTTTGCTCGGTTTGTGATTCCGAGGGGACGACTACACTTTCCGAGACACTCTCATGTTCTTAAACGTTGCCATGAAGAGCCCGCTTACTGTCGTGCATCAGTTGCCAAACACAGTAGAAATGGAACTGCAGTAGTGGATGGCCAAATGCGACTGGTCGTCACAAATTCATTTTCCATCTCCAACAAAATTCTTAACTACGGACGCCTCGGACGTAGCCTGGGGAGCCCAATTGGAGAAAATATCTTTGAGTGGAATGTGGACAGGTCCAGAACAAAATTTGCACAGCAACCAAAAAGAAATGTTAGCGGTGTTAAAGGCACTCCAAAGTCTATGTCACAAGATAAAGAACTCCACAGTCCTCCTACAGAGCGACAACAAGACTGTTGTGTCTTATTTAAAAAACGAGGGGGGACCAGGTCATTACCGTTACTCCAGTTGACAAAAGAAATATTTCACCATTTAGACTTACACCACATAGAACTACAGGTACACCACTTACCGGGAAGGTACAACAGTCATGCAGATCATTTATCACGACATCTGAGTCTTCCGGAATGGCATTTACTGCCTCATTGCACAGAGAACCTGTTCAAGAAATTCGGAACACCGATGATCGATCTCTTTGCAAGCGAAACGTCGAAAGTAGTTTCCAATTATGTGAGTCTGGATCAAACAGATCAGGAGGCGATCGATGCGTTCTCCCGAACCTGGAATTATTCCCTCGCTTGGGGAACAAGGCGACAGGGTTCTATCTGTTGGTAGTCCCGAGATGGGAACGAGTATTTTGGAGGGCGGACCTAAGAACCCAAGCAGTAGCAGCCCCGTTCACCATACAGAATCTACACCTGAATTTAATAGACATTGCGACAGGTCATCCCCCAGCAGGAACCCAAGACATGGAATTGCAGGTGTGGAAATATGGGGGTGGGCAGAGGAGCTAAAGGACTGGAATATAAACCACCGTCCACCTTAATCTCCTAAAAAACTCTTGGCGTCCATCGACACTAAAAACTTACAAAGTGGCGTGGAACCGCTGGCTCAGATGGTGCCGCACTAATAAAGAAAATGCGACTCATCCGTCGGGATCTGTTCTGGCAAAATATTTAGCTGATCTTCATCTTATTGATGGTCTAGCTTACAATACTATATTAGTACACAAATCGGTCGTGTCGGCATTGTGCAGTGTTGAAGATGCGGGCAAATTATCTTCACATGTTCTGGTAAATCATATGCTAAGTCTATCGCTGTATATAAACCAGTCTCTAGAAAAACAAGTGTATGGGATATAGACGATTTATTGAAGCATTTGGAAAAGCAAATTATAGATAAAAACAATGTTTTCCAAACTTATCGACATACAGCCACCTTGCTCCTTTTATGCTACGGCCGAAGAGTCCATGACTTGACATTATTAGCGGTTGAATCAGATTTGTTTTTGGCCTCTTTACGGATCTAAAACTGATAGTGCGAACTACAGACAGTCGGGATGGAAGATATTTTTAAACAATAGTTCTAGAAATTTAGATCCTGTTTTTTGGGTTAAGCGGACCATTGGTTTATTAAAAGAAAAACGGAAAGAATGTAATTTACATAATATTTTCATTAATCTAAGAAGAAACCCTAAGTCGGCCTCCAGAACGGTTATTGCTGGTTGGATAAAAACTGTATTTCGTGAAGCAGGTATTACTGCCCCTCCAGGAAGTATTCGCTCTGCCGTAGCGTCTAAAAACTGGGTTGATAATTTACCTCTTGATCAAATATTGGCCAAAGGAAACTGGCGATCAAGTAATACTTTCTCGCGTTTTATCGCAGAGAAGTAAAGTCGTCTCGGACAGGTAAATCAACAAGTTTGGCTCAATAATTTAGCCCTACAAACTGATTTTATATTTACTTATACTTTATTCTGTAATTATTACCTAACTTCGTTGGAATTCATGTTGAAATGCTTGTATAAATTCTCTCAGCCATTTGATGTCCGGGTACGCAACTATGTACTTATCTATGAAACTACGTTGGTCATGAAGAGTGAACTATTGTTGTATTTTTGCGTTTTGTTGTGTGTATTAGCACCATGTAATCTTTTTAAATTTTATGCTAATAATTAATTATAAAAACTAATAAGGACTTAAAAAGAACATTTCAAATAAATTGTGCACTTTAAAACACCGCCGATTTTTAATTTCATATTTAAAACAATTTTTATATATTTTTTTCTATTTTATATAATTTCACACAGACAAGTCAGGGGAGGGCGAGGCCATATAAATATCAAGAAAACCAGTTTTCCTAACCTTCTCAATCTTCGGCAGCTTTTCAGGAATGACAGATGTAAAATTGTATGGTAAAATGTAAAATGTATGTAATATTGGGCTATTCTACATTTTTTTCAAATATATTTTAAAATGTTCGTATCGATTCGATAATCAACTAGGATTTTTATTTCCTGGAAATAATCTCTTTATGCAATGAAAAAATTATTAAAATTTAAACGATAAATGTTTGCACCAAAACGGCAGCTACCATTATCGTGATAAATGTCATATGTGCGTGTCTAGTGCAAGAACAACTTTCGCTGTTGTTTATTCGATTTGATTATGTTCTTATGAAGTCACTTACAAGAAAATATGGCGGCTGGTGTTTTCGGTCACGTGAATTATAGATAATAAAACTACAGCTTTATTTTAGAAATTATAAAAAAATCGCATATTTATATAACAAAATAGTGTTGTATTCGTATTTATTATGATATAAACTATATAAATAACAAATGTATATCATTTAATTTTGATTGACGAAACTAGCCTATTAGAATAAGAACATTATAAAGTTGTATAAAACTTTATTTAATAATATGTAAATAAACAATGTTTCGAGTTAAGCGGGTGAGGCATGGAACGTTCTAGAAGGTTGGCATGAGCTGCCGGTATAAGTATGTGGCCGGCGGCCATACAAATCGTAGTTCGCTCTCAACCAGCCGCAAAGTAAGAAGAATTCCTGCGTCATCACAATACATAGGCTGCACTAAAAGTATCGGGAATGGAATATTTCCACTGTTCCTGTCATATTAAAATCTTTTTAATTTAAAACTCCTGTTTTAAAAAAATCGAATACAGTTTATTTATTTAAAAAAAGATTCTCGGTCTTGTCACAAGGTCCTGTCAAACTTGTTTAGTCGTTGAGAAAATGGAATTGACTCGAGAAAATTGTAGAGCGATGATTTATTATGACTTTCGAAGTGGTTTAACACAAAAACAGTGTGTTGACCGGATGATTTCTGCATTTGGTGATGAAGCCCCATCCAAAATCACAATTTATCGCTGGTTTGCTGAATTTCAACGTGGACGTGTCAAGCTCAGTGATGATCCCCGTCAAGGTCGTCCAAAAACTGCAGTCACCCAAGAAAACGTTGATGCTGTGCGTAAGCTGATTGTGGAAGATCGACATGTGACATACCGCGAAATTCAGGCAACTTTAGACATTGGCATGAGTCAAATACAAATAATCTTGCATGAACAATTAGGTGTAAAAAGTTGTTTTCCCGATGGATACCGCATTTGCTCTGTGAAGAGCAAAAAGCGGCTCGCGTTACTTGGTGCGTCAGATCTCTCGAAAGATTCCACGCAGGATCCTCAAATGCTGTATACAACATCGTATCAGGTGACGAATCCTGGATATACGCGTACGAACCCGACGTTCACGGAGTGTTGCAAAAAAAATGGTGGCCACGTTTGTCTCCAAAACCAGCCATGTTGCGACTATTCCTCTTGAGGGACAAAGAACGGTTAATGCAGAATGGTATGCTAACATTTGTTTGCCACAGGTCGTTTCTGAACTCCGTAAAGAGAACTGCAACCGCCGCATCATCCTCCATCACGACAATGCGAGTTCTCACACCGCGCACAGAACAAAGGAGTTTTTAGATCAAGAAATCATAGAATTATTAGACCATCTGCCGTACAGCCCCGACCTAAGCCCTAATGATTTCTATACTTTCCCTAAAATAAAGAATAAATTGCGCGGTCACAGATTTTCATCACCTGAAGAAGCTGTGGACGCCTACAAAACGGCCATTTTGGAGACCCCAACTTCCGAATGGAATGGTTGCTTCAATGATTGGTTCCATCGTATGGAAAAATGTGTCAAATTTCGCGGAGAATACTTAGAAAAGCAATAAATACATTTTTAAATAGTAATGTTGTGTCACTTCCTTGATTCCCGAAATTTTCAGTGCCGCCCTCGTATATAGAAGTAGTTCTACTGTTCAGTAATTAGTAATATTATTTCCCTTTTCTAATTCCTTTTAATCCTTTGCTATTTTTCTTCTATTTTCCCATTATCCTTTTTTCCATCCAAATTCCTTTTCCCCTTGATTTCGATCCTAGCCTATTGCCCTCGGTAATCTAAGCGTGTCCCCCACATTTACGGTCCTGAACGAGCCGGATTTTAAGGAAATCGAAGACTCAACGTGAAAATTGAAGATTCAACGTAAAAATTGAATATTCAACGTAAAAATTGAAAACACAGTATTCAGTAAGTGAATCCAGTGCGGGCAACATAGAAATGTCGAAGTCAAGAGTATCCAGTACCATCGACGCGGCTGAGCGAGCGTACCACCAACAGAGTATTGACGCGGAGTGGCGCACTAGCGACGCGCTTCGCGCCACCACCTTCAGAAGAGACTACAGAGGAACCTACCACGGCATCCACCATGATAACGACAGGCACCAGCACGCAGACTACCACAGGAACGTCCGCCAGCGAGGAAACGGTAAGGAACGAGGAGGACACGATATGTGCAAAGCGTACGCCTCGTTAAAGAAAAATAGGAAGATAATAGAAGCTGAAGAAAAGCTGGCGGAACTAAAGCTGGAAGAAGTACGTGCGTCCATCGCCCTTGCCCATGCAAGACTGACCAAGGCGCGGGCGTACGTCAGACTTGAAGAAGTTGACGTCATTTCTCAATGAAGAGGCAGATAAGTGCGGCACCTACACAACAGCTGTTGACAACAAGAAGAGTTGCCCGGTCTGTCAACAGAAACACTACCTCACCGACTTACGACGCTTCGCTAACACTACAGTGCGTGTTGTGTGAGGGAGCGCTGGGAAGTGGCAAAGAAGAATCGCATCTGCTACCAATGTTTGCGGAGCACACATCGCCGCGGCAGCTGCAGCGCAAGAACGTGTGGCCAAGAATGATGTAGCATGGCGCGTCACCGCCTGCTACACCACCCCAAGCCGCAAGCAGCAACGGAAGCACCACCAGCCAGTCCAGCAGAGGAAGTAGCATCGACGGTCGAAGTGGTAAGCATCTCCAGCCACATCAGGGACAAGCAGGCCTTCTTGAAAGTCGCCCCAGTCACTATAACAGGTTAGAACAACACCAGAGTAGATACCTACGCTCTCCTGGACGACGGCAGTACGGTGACACCAAAAAGGTAGATGTGAAGATTAGAGGGCGAGACAATGGGAACGAGTACGTCATGAAAGGGGCTCGAACGATCAACAAGCTGACGTTCGCCAGTCAAACGGTCAAGAAGAAGAACCTCGAGGACTGCCTGCACTTAAGGGATATAGAAGACCAGCTGCTGTACCAGGATGCTCGCCCCAGAATACTCATCGGTCAAGACAACTGGGAGCTTCTGGTGGCCCTGGAGGTAAGAACAGGAAGAAAGAATCAGCCGGTCGCCTCTTACACACGATTGGGCTGAGTGCTGCATATGGTGTGCTGCTGGTGGCTATTGTGTAGGCCGGTGGCATTATGCGGCCACACTGTCACGGCGAATAAAGAAGAAAGTATGGAGAGCATGATGAAGAAGTTCTTCTACCTAGATATCCTGGGAATAGACCCACGCAAGCCCAAAAACGATCCTGAGGAGAGGGCCCTGGAAATATTGAATAAAAAGAACTCCTGACGGCCGTTTCGAAACATCTCTCCTATGGAAGAATGAAAAGGAAGAGATGCCGAGCAACTACAACGGTGCTATGAAGCGACTGAAGGCCCTGGAGAAAAAGTTGGACCGCGACAGCGAGCTGAAAGGAAAGTATATAGAGGGTATGCAGTGCCGGTGCCTGGAGCCGCGACGTTTGGACGCACCTGTTACCTACCTAACTTCCCGGTATGTAACCCGTCGAAGCCAAAGATTCGTCTGGTACACGACGCTGCAGCTAGATCCCACGGGCGTAGCCTCCACGATATGCTACTGTTCCGTTCCAGACCTCCTACAGTCGCTGCCAGAAGTGATCATACGGTTCAGGAGACACCCAGTGGCAATAACAGCGGATATAAAAGAGATGTTCACGAGAATCAAGATAAGAGAAGAAGACCGTGATGCGCTACGGTTCCTGTGGCAAAGCGACGAAAGAGAAAAAAGGCCTCAAGAATTTCAAATGACTTCGCTTGTCTTCGGTGCTACGTCGTCACCATACACTCCACTTTACATCAAGAACCGAAATGCTGAAGACTTCACCGATGAGTATCCAAGGGCTGCAGAAGAGGTAAGGAAAAGTCACTATATGGACGACTACATAACCAGTTTAGCAGACAAGGTAATAACTGGAGAGGAAAGGTGCCACGCGACTTGCACGGAGGCGCGACACGACTACCTGCCCAACATAACTCACATCCAGATATCGCAAGCAGGTCCTGTTACGCGTCACCGGCCGAGTGCTGTAGTTAGCAGTGCTGCAGCGCCAACACTACAGTACGTGTTGTGTGAGGGAGCTCTGGGAAGTGGCAAAGAAGAATCGCATCTGCTACCAATGTTTGCGGAGCACACATCGCCGCGGCAGCTGCAGCGCAAGAACGTGTGGCCAAGAATGATGCAGCATGGCGCGTCACCGCCTGCTACACCACCCCAAGCCGCAAGCAGCAACGGAAGCACCACCAGCCAGCCCAGCAGAGGAAGTAGCATCGACGGTCGAAGTGGTAAGCATCTCCAGCCACATCAGGGACAAGCAGGCCTTCTTGAAAGTCGCCCCAGTCACCATAACAGGTTAGAACAACACCAGAGTAGATACCTACGCTCTCCTGGACGACGGCAGTACGGTGACACCAAAAAGGTAGATGTGAAGATTAGAGGGCGAGACAATGGGAACGTGTACGTCATGAAAGGGGCTCGAAAGATCAACAAGCTGACGTTCGCCAGTCAAACGGTCAAGAAGAAGAACCTCGAGGACTGCCTGCACTTAAGGGATATAGAAAACCAGCTGCTGTACCAGGATGCTCGCCCCAGAATACTCATCGGTCAAGACAACTGGGAGCTTCTGGTGGCCCTGGAGGTAAAGACAGGAAGAAAGAATCAGCCGGTCGCCTCTTACACACGATTGGGCTGAGTGCTGCATGTGGTGTGCTGCTGGTGGCTATAGCACGTCCTACGATAGGCCGGTGGCATTATGCGGCCACACTGTCACGGCGAATAAAAAAGAAAGTATGGAGAGCATGATGAAGAAGTTCTTCTACCTAGATAGCCTGGGAATAGAGCCACGCAAGCCCAGAAACGATCCTGAGGAGAGGGCCCTGGAAATCTACTATATAAAAATAAGTCGGGTTTTCCTTCCTGACGCTATAACTCCAGAACGCACGAACCGATTTTCACGGTTTTGCATTCGTTGGAAAGGTCTCGGGCTCCGTGAGGTTTAAAGCAAAGAAAATTCAGGAAAATTTTCAACGGAAAAGCGGGAAAATCTTTTTTCACATACAGCGCCATCTCTAATACATAGCATGTACTACAAACCAATATTTTAAGTAGATGGCGCCGGTGCGTGATACATTGTTTGACAGCTACTTTTTCACATACAGCGCCATCTCTAATACATAGCATGTACTACAAAACCAATATTTTAAGTAGATGGCGCCGGTGCGTGATACATTGTTTGACAGCTACTCATTGTTCTCTGCTCAGTTAATTTCATGTGACAAACCGGTATTGTGTTCACTGTGAAATTGTGAAAAAAAAGTAAAAAAAATAAGTTATTCGTTTCCTAACATTTCAATTGGAAACCATCAAACCAATCACGTGTATTGTGCAAATTTTTATTCAATTTCAACAGCAGGCATTTGTCTTTAAGGTGGTAAGTTGAACTGTGTAAATTATGTGGATCGTGCATTTGAGGTTAAATTCACCACGGAAGAATGAAAAGGAAGAGATGCCGAGCAACTACAACGGTGCTATGAAGCGACTGAAGGCCCTGGAGAAAAAGCTGGACCGCGACAGCGAGCTGAAAGGAAAGTATATAGAGGGTATGCAGTGCCGGTGCCTGGAGCCGCGACGTTTGGACGCACCTGTTACCTACCTAACTTCCCGGTATGTAACCCGTCGAAGCCAAAGATTCGTCTGGTACACGACGCTGCAGCTAGATCCCACGGGCGCAGCCTCCACGATATGCTACTGTTCCATTCCAGACCTCCTACAGTCGCTGCCGGAAGTGATCATACGGTTCAGGAGACACCCAGTGGCAATAACAGCGGATATATAAGAGATGTTCATGAGAATCAAGATTAGAGAAGAAGACCGTGATGCGCTACGGTTCCTGTGGCAAAGCGACGAAAGAGAAAAAAGGCCTCAAGAATTTCAAATGACTTCGCTTGTCTTCGGTGCAACGTCGTCACCATACACTCCACTTTACATCAAGAACCGAAATGCTGAAGACTTCACCGATGAGTATCCAAGGGCTGTAGAAGAGGTAAGGAAAAGTCACTATATGGACGACTACATAACCAGTTTAGCAGACAAGGTAATAACTGGAGAGGAAAGGTGCCACGCGACTTGCACGGAGGCGCGACACGACTACCTGCCCAACATAACTCGCATCCAGATATCGCAAGCAGGTCCTGTTACGCGTCACCGGCCGAGTGCTGCAGTTCCTGGACCTGTGTCGGCCGAGAAGACACGTCACTGCAGCCACAAGAAAAAGAACATTTAAAAATAAGGAGCGCGACGCGACATGGGAACCTCGGCGCAAGAAACAAGAAAAGAAAAACAGTACAATCCTGACACGCAGCGAGAAAACATAGTACATATATCTCGACGCGGACCGCGCCAAGACACTCTGGTTACAGAAGATGCAAGATGACTGCTATCGCGCAGGAAGGAAAATAATCTAAGAATATCTCCCCCCACCGGCGGGAGACCGTCTCGCCTCGTTGAGTGTCAAGGAGGAAGATAATTTAATCAAGCTATTAGGAAGAGTTGCAGCCGCGCAGAACGTCAGTGAGGAGATCGTCTTCCTGGTCATCATGACACATTGACACACACACAACACATTCTGTGCTTGCAGAATCAATGGTGGCTGTTCTAAGTGCTCTTCAATTTGTATACTAGTATCCATCATCTCATTAGGAACTTCATGGTGCACTAATATAGATTGTTTATTTACACAATTAATGTAAAAAACAGGAATCAATTGGTGCTCTATAGTGAGCAAAGCTTCATCTCGTAGTCGCTTTTTCCTAATAGAAAAATATGTAAGTTTATCAATATTTTCTCATACATTTTTATATGATCTTCTTTGAAATGAAGATGACAAAAGTAATCAGTTTATGGAAGCATACATGCAGCACCCTCAAATGTGGGAATAGTGGCAAAGCCCCATTGGGAGATCTCCGACCGAGCGAGATGGTATACCTACTCGATCAGGCTGAAGCCCACTTGTATGCATTCCGAGCTTAGAAAACTTCGATAGCGCGATTGTGGCGCTAATTGGTCCGCTACAAGTTGCTTTGAACTGGATGTCCAACGAATTTTTCCAGTTTTTTAATCTCCCCAAAGTCTGTGAATTTGTATAAACAAATAATTTTAATAATTGCAAATATTGATAATTAACAAATTTCTCAATTTAAAATGCAATTAGAAAATTCAATTATCGTTAGTAAATTCCTAAATTTAATTTAATATTTCATAAAAAATAGTAGTTATACCTACTTACTGTCGGTTGAAAATAAGATACGGCTTCTCATTTTTATGTATATTTTTGGATTTGCGTCCACTTGGACAACTTTTTACGACGCAAACTTTATTAGAATTAATACAATTAAACTTCTAGTTTCAAAATTAGCACCATATTTTATGCACCATATTATGACTTATCATTTATGGTGCTAATTTTGAAAGGTATAGCACGACCGGTATAGCACTTATGCTATACATGGTCGAGCCTAGCCTAGCCTATCAGATTGAGGTCCAGGCTACATGCTGGCCAATGCATGCAACGAATCTCAACCTGAGTAAAGTATTGCTCAACTTGTTTCGCTGCGTGCGGATGAGCATTATCCTGCACCAGAATGAAGTTTTCGCCTAAAAATCCGCTAAAAGGTACCACATGAGGGTCCAATATCTCCGTTATAAAGCGATGTGATGTAACAACGGTTACCACGGCCATGCGTGTCTGCGTCAATAAACACAAGTTCAGTTCGAGCATCCATCGATATACCGCCCCAAACCATACAAGACCCGCTTCTGCAAATTCTGCAAATCGCTTCCGCAAATGGAATCCTCTCCTCTACTACTACAACTAGTCTAAGACTAGTCTGCGACCATCAGCACCGTACAAACAAGTCCTACACTAATCAGTGAATAATACGGAAGCCCATTGCTCTTCAGTCCAATTTTCCAGCCTGTTAGCTGCAGACAATTATGGTCCATTTGCGGGTCTGAAAGGTGTGATATCACGCTCTTTTAGCCTTCTCCTTGTGGTTCGTGCACTAACTGCTACGTCACGTATCTGGTGGAGCTCATTTTTAATACTTAAAGACGTTAAAAACCGATTTCGCAAGGAAGTTGTCGCAATAAACCTGTCTGTTCTGCTGCTTCCACGTCTTCTTTTGAATGAACCTGTCTCCATAAACCTTCTGTAAACTCGGGAAACCGTAGACTGGTTTACATTTAAATCTGCAGCAATTGTTCGTTGGTCTAGGCCTTGCTGCACTAGAGCAACAATTTGTGCGGCTTTTTCGGACGATACGTCCATATTCGTGAGAGAAAAACGTGTTTAAAATGAAAACAGACTAGCAATTAAACAATTAGTAGCGATAATTCAACATGTAACAAAACAAAAAAAAAATAACCATCAATCACAACATTAACGTAACAACGAGATAATCTTTAGTAAATTGACAAGATTTCTTCTATAGAATATTTTATTTCTTTTGTGACAGTAACATATTTAAATTTGATTTTGTTTTAGTGTTTATAAACCAGCCTTTATTTTCCAATACCAATAAATGTAAAAAGTTCGCATATTTCGTAATAAAATTTGATTGAATGTGTTCTTGCACTATGATGCAGTTTATGTGTCCGCCAGTGTACCTAGCT